>OX359273.1:40667272-41366647 GCA_947179155.2 Hedera helix
CAACATGGACATATGCAAGTCAAAGCCAACCTGCACCAATTACCCAATTTCCTTATCATCAACACTAAAATTCAATTTCAATAAAATAAAAAATAAAAAATATATATATATATATATACACACACACACACACACATATATACAAGTCTGTATAGAGAAAGAGTAGGGGAGGTATAGAAATTACCCACCCAATAATCCAGATGACGACCCCAATAAGAGAGAGGATGAGAGAGACGAAGGAGAAGGGCAGACCCAACAGAAAGCCCAAAGGCCGACATTCACAATCATCGATTCATCATCATCATCATCACCATCACCACAACATCCCATGATGCCTTCTTTCTTTTCTTCTTCTTGTATGATACTTGGTTTATGGGTTTTATTTCTTTTGCTTTGTAAACAGAGAAACTAAACGCATCACATTGATCGGATAGGCGGAGAAAACAAACTAACGCACTCCAGAGTAATTAATTAATTTATACAACTATGCTATATTGCTATTACTATATCTGCAGCCACCCAGACAAACATGTAAAACAAGTTATCTTTTGCCGTCTAGAAAAAACGAAAACTAATCAACAATCGAAGCCACGCGTCATTGCCCGGCCGTCGCTCCAACTATGACTAAATATGGAAGAAGATTAATATTGGTTTATTATTGGGTTCTTTTTCTTTTGATTGTTGTATTTTTTATAATTGGAGTTAAGACCTTCAACTTATATTCTATTGACACCTTTTTTGCTGCAACACTTAATTAATGTAGCAATTTAATTCATTAGGTTAAAAGTCGGAATTAAAGAAAGAAAAAATGGAAACACTATTAAAATTATGTTATTCATGAGGTGGGCCAATTGATGTTATTTTTAGTACTCTCTATGTTCTAAAATTAAAGATATAATTTGAATTTTAGAAACAAACGACGGCATATTAAATTTTAAAATTGGTATAACTCATAAAAGTTTAGAAGAATAAAATAAATTTTATGACGATAATTTTTGTTATGTAATATACAATTACTAGGCATGCACAACGGACCGATCTGGCCTAGGCCTAGTAGGTTTTTACCATTGACTAGGTCAAGTTAGACTTTGACTTTTGAGATGCAGGTCATGCGGGGCCGGGCTTCTTAAAGAAAATCTAGCATTTTGAGGCATGCAGTCCAGGCCTAGGTCCAGGTCATTTTCTATAATTTTGTATAACCAAGCCTTTAGAGCGATCTATAATTATGTATAAACTTGATAGTGGAGCAATATTTTCTGAAAAAATAAATTATGAAGCAAGTCTGTAAGACCCCGAATTTTATGAAATATAAAATTTAATTTTTCTTCATATATATTTTTTTTTTCCTGAAACAGTAGGTAGTTAAATTGATAAAGTTAAAAGTCAATGATGTTATGTGTAAATTATATTATGTCGGACAATATTCTTTTGGTCGGGGAATATTCGTTCTGTCGGGGAATATTCGTACGACGGCGCCGTACGAACCAATCATTGGTGGATCCCACAAAGAATAATTGTCGGATATAGAAAAGGACATAAACAAATTTTAAAATGGTCAATGGTACTATTATTTTTAATTGTTAAAATATCCGGTGGTAAAAGAATAGTAATATACGGTATTACAAGTAACATACGGTATTGCATAGTAGCACACGGTATTGCACAGTAGCACACGACATTGCACAGTGTTTCGAATTATTAAACTGATAAAGTGGTTATCGTACAATATTTGACTTTATTGTCACATACACAATAATTCATGTTATTAAATTGATAATTGTCACAGTAGCATATGCACAGTAATTCACATTATTGAATCAATAATTGTCATGACATAGTAACGTAATCTTTCTTTTGCATACTTTCTGCATTATTGTTATCTCTATTATGGTGTTATTTAAACAGTTGTATTTCATTAATTAATTGACTTGATATCTAACTCAGAAAGTCAACTACACTGTATTTATAACAATTAGTCATAATAATGAAAAGTGTGAATTATTGTTGAATAATTGAATTGATAAAGTTATTTGTTTATAATATAAAGTTAGGTGATATAAAATGAATGGTATAGATTAAAAATAATATAGAATTTAAAATGGATGGTGTAGATTAAAAGATGATCTTTAAATGAATGGTTTAGATTAAGGAAATCTTAAAAGATGAAATGAATGGTATAGATTAAAGATAATATAGAATTTGAAATGGATGGTGTAGATTAAAAGATGATATTTAAATGAATGGTTTAGATTAAGGAAATCTTAAAAGATGAAATGAATGGTATAGATTAAAGATAATATAGAATTTGAAATGGATGATGTAAATTAAAATATGATATTTAAATGAATGATTTATCTTAAAAGATGAAATGAATTGTATGGATTAAACATTATCTTGAAATGAACGGTTTGGATTAAAATAGAAAATCTTGGTTATGATAAGATTTTTGGCTATAAATAGAGGCCTTAACTTAAGGATTTTTCATAAACTTCCTTACTTGTTCTTTCTTTCTCTCTCTAAATACTTCTTGTGAAAGTTTTCTCTAAGTGTGCTTAAGTCATCTTGAGTATTTGTGAAGATTTATAAGTGTACGTGTACTGTTCAAGTTAATCAACCTCATTTAAATCAATATCCAGTCACATGTTAAGGTAAAGGATTATCATTATTTGATTCTCGAAAATAATACCGTTTCTTTCTTACTCATAAGATGTGCCATTTATTTTCATGTATTAATTTGTGGGAATAACCTTACGGTGCGAAGTATCGTCTGTTGGTGAATAACTGTTGAGTGGGTTTTATACCCATGAAAGTACGTTTCATAACTGATAATAGGCGAGTCCTCAAGGTCTTTTGTATTAAATTTCGGTTTAACGTTCATATTTTGTTCAATTTTCAGGAAATCTGGAGTCGAGGGCAAAATGGTAAAAGCCAAGCCATAAGAGCAGCTGCTATGTGATGTAGCGCAGCTGCTCTACACCATAAAAACTCACCAAGGCAAAATCAGAAGGTTCAAGCGCAGCTGCCTTGTATATCAGCGCAGCTGCCCTGCATCACAAGGCAAAATCAGCAGGTTCAAGCGCGGCTGCCCTGTGGAACACCGCAGCTTCGCTAAATCTCAAAAGCCAGAACACAGAAATCGAAAGCGCAGCTGCTCTGAAGTTGGGCGCAGCTGCGCTACCTCGCGTTATCAGCTGATCAGTTGCCATCATGGTAGGACCCACTGGGAGAAAAAAGGAGCAGTTATTCTAAAAAGGAGGAGGCACTAAGCTAAAAACCAGAAGTAACGAAGAAAGAGGAAAGAGGAGGGAGGGAGAACACAGAAAGAGAGAAGGAAAGGAGAGGAATCGGATCAAAAGACAGAGAGGAATCGGATCAAAAGACAGAGAGGAAAAGAGCTAGAACAAGAGGAGGAAGAATTGTCGACTTCACAGTTTTTCTCTTCTCTTTACTTTAAATCTGTATTTTGATTATGTATGCTAATTTGTGGAGCATGAAGTTCTGTGCTGTAATTATGAACTAATACTTTTGTTAAGACTTCAATGGATCTCTTTGTTTAAATTGAACTCAGTATTATCGGATGATTATTGATGTGTGTATTTGGGTTGTCTATCATACTAGTTTTAATTTACCAATTACCTGGCCAGTAATTATCTTGGTATCTTGTATGAAGTTGAGAAATTTAGTATGAGAATAGACAAATGGATGATAGCATGTGTTTGTGGTTGCCTTGAGATCATAATTTGTTAACAAGATAGAGATATACTTGTTGATCATATGTAGCTGTGAGAGAACCTGTTCAGAAATTCCTTGTTAAATCATTTCACATAGAGATATAGTGTTTGATTAATATTGGATGTTTTTCCTAATTCTATTCCTTGATTGGTAGATTTAGGTTAATTTGTTGAATGGTAATCGAGAGATACTTATCAACACTAATAGGAGTTCTCAGTTAACAATCCATTGATCACATCATAACCTAAAGGTAATAATTTGTTTCACTTAATAACATAGAGTGAAGTTGCAGTCTTAACCCTCATTACTTTTATTCATTTTGATAATCTTTAAGTTCTTGCTAACGAAATAGTGGTAATTTCTCAGTGCTTGAAGTTGAACCAACAAAACAAAAATCTGATCATGAGTTTATTTGAGACTGTTTAGTTGAAATTAGTGACAAGAGTTATTAAGTAAAAAAAATCTCTGTGGGACGATACCCTGCTTGCCTTAATACTACCAATTGACCACGTATACTTGCGTGTTGAATTTTCTAAGGCATAAAAAGGCGAACAATAACCATTCCTATTCATTCCTTATTAATCTTTGAGAATAACCTTACTGCGCGAATTACTGCCTGTTTGGTGAATAACTCTTCGTATTCAATTTTTATTAAATTGTGGGAATAACCTTACGGCGCGGATTACCGTCTGTTGGTGAATAACCTCTCGTATTCATTCCTTATTAATCTCTGAGAATAACCTGACTACGCGGATTACCGCATGTTTGGTGAATTACTCTTTGTATTCATTTCTTATTTGTCTCTTGTGGAAATAATTTGTCTACACGAATTATCACATTACATTTTTATTGCATATTCGTTTATAATATCATTTTCTTTCATATTCGTAAGTGATATTATTTTCCTTTATACTCATAAGGGATACCATCTTTTTCATCTTCCATTATTCAAACTTATTATGGTAAGGGATATTAATTTTCTTCACCTTTTGTTAATCAAACCTGCTACGGTAAGGGATATTATTTTCTTTCATACACCTAAATCGAAACTTATAATGGAACTATTGCTTCTATAATTCCTGAAAATATTATATGTTCCATAATAGTTGCACTTCATCATTTCAATTGAACCATCCTATTTACGTGAACCTTTCTATTGAACTGTAACCGTTATTCTGAACTGTGGATCTTGAATATCATTTTTAAATTTCACTCCACATCATGTTGACAAATTGGACATTATTTGAATCTGTACAAAGTAAACTTCTGATACTTATTGTTTATCATGTTTCTTCTGTTCATCATTTATATCATTCTAATAATCCAAATTCAAGTTGTTGTGAATATCTGTGGCCGGGGGCACAGATGCGATATAATTGTTGAACAGATGATAGGTTAAAGGCGATATAATAGGTTAAAGGCGATACATCTATTCGGTGTCTTTTATGGCACGTGGTGAATGTTCTCTTTGGCCCGTAGTGCAAAGATGAACTGTTGGTTGGTATGATTATGACCAAAGGCTGAATCTGGTATAATCATGATCGTTGGTGTTATATTGAATGTCTTTGGCCCGTAGTACAAAGATGAACTGTTGATCTGCATGATTATGACCAGGAACTGTGAAGTTGTATTATCTTGACTAATGGTATTTCAGATGATAAAAGTTGATGATATTTTTACTAAAAAGAGAAGCGAGTGGACATTAGAGTCTGCATTATTCTTCTAATAGATTGTTCATTCCGCTGCTATTATTGATCTGAACATTGTTTAAGAATTTAACTGCAGTTTTTGATACAAACCTTGTAGTCTATTGTATCCTATCAAGAACTCAACTGTTGAAGGCTAACGATAATTTACTTGTCATTATCTTAGTCATGATATTCTTTACTGGGCTATTTGAGCTCACCCTTTCTTTTGTTCCATTGTTTTTCAGAAAATGAGAGAGTAGCCGGGTCTAGCAAGAGAATGGAGTGACGGTCCGAGTGATAGCTATTGTAGTCTTCACATGTTGTATATAGTGTGACAATAATTATGAAGACTTAGTTGTGTATTATTATACACTGTATTGTTGAACGTTATTCTATCTTGTAATAATTTTGTTGTAGTCTTTTGACGACTCAAGTTTGGGCTGTATGAGCCCAGATTTGGGGGCGTCACAGTTGGCATCAGAGCTTAGGGATATGGTCTTTAATGGAGATCCGGGGTTAGAAATAGGAGGGGAGAGACGAATAGAATCAATCACTAGTGTGTCCTACCTAAATTAGATTTTTTATCTAATGAATCGATTTGAATGTAGGAATATGAAGAGATGAGTCAGTTTGTTTGAACTAACAATTATTTTGTGACAACAGTTTAGTATGATATCTGGAAATCAAGAGGTTAACTATGGAATGTCTGAAGCGAATGTAGCCGAGAATCAAGAGGCCCCAAACAATCCTCCTGCCAACTCAGGAAATAATGTTCTTGATAACATGATGAACGATGGATTCTTTAGGAATTTCATGCAGTTTATACAGAATCAAGCAAGAGAAAATCCAGTCAATAATAACAGTAGAAACGCTGGTAATTTAAGGATGGTCACTGTCAAGCAATTTAAAGAATTGGGACCACCTGAATTCCATGGGAAGCCTGACCCACTCAAAGCGGAGGCATGGCTGAAGCGGACGACAAAAATACTTGATGTCTTACAATGCGCTGATGATCAGAAGGTGTCATTCGCCACTTTTATGTTACGAGGTGAGGCAGACCATTGGTGGGAAGCGGTAAAACGTATCAACCCTTCAGCACTCGAAATGTCTTGGACAGAATTCGAAGAACTGTTTAACGAGAAGTATTTCCCAGAAAGCATCCGCCATATGAAAGAGGTGGAATTCATTAAGCTGGAGCAGGGAAACATGACAGTCTCCCAATATGAAGCTAAGTTTGCCGAGTTATCTCGCTTTGTCACCCATCTAGTGGATGACGAAGCAAGAATGAGTCGGATGTTCCTAAGAGGTTTGAGATTCAAAATTCGTCAACAACTTAGCTCTCATAAATTTAGTTTGTATTCAGATGTTGTGGATAGGGCTCAAAGGGTGGAGCAAACAGATGAAACATTGCAGCCAAGAGTTAATGATCAGCATAGAGAAAGGAGTGACAACAACCACAGGAACGAGAACCATCGAGGAGGTAACCAACACTTCGGTGGTAATTCCACATCAAATAACAGAAGAGGAGAATCCAGTGGGAACAATTTCAAAAGAAAGAGATTCCATAATAATTATGGAAGGGCACCAGCACCAGCACCGACCCCAGTTTCAAGGGGAGAAGATCGACCACCAGTGAGATGCTATAGGTGTGGTCAAGAAGGTCACATCAGCCCAAACTGTACAGAGCAGTCCAAAAAGTGCTACAGTTGTGGGAAAGAGGGTCATCTTGCGCGGTTTTGTCCTACCACAAAATCAAGTCCAGCTGCAATGATGATACCAAAAGCTAGCGCGGATAAGGGAAAATCTGTAGTTCAAGGGAGAGCTTTTGTTGTGACATCCCAAATGGCACGAAACTCGAACGAGGTGATAACCGGTAAGCTATTCATAAATTCTCGTGAAGTCTACGCTTTGTTAGATACTGGCTCTACCCATTCTTTTATCTCACCTGCATGTGCTCAGCGTTTAAACTTAACTCCTGAAAATTTGGACTTTGACTTATCAGTTGAAACCCCATTAGGAGAAATGACCATTACATCTACTGTCTATAAATCTTGCCTAGTTCAAATCAACAACCTCACATTACATGTTGACCTTATTTCTTTGGAGATGCATGAATTTGATGTGATTTTAAGAATTGATTGGTTGACTATCCATCATGCTAAAATTGATTGTTTTCATAAGATTATTAGTTTTCATATTCCTAATCAACCTGTCATGTAAATTCAAGCAACTAAACCATTGAAATCTATAACTGTTATTTCTAACCATAAAGTCATTCGTTTATTGAAAAACGGATGTCAAGCCTTTTTAGCTCATGTCACTGATTTGAACAAAAATACGTCAAACTTGAATGATATTCCCATTGTTAATGAGTTTCCTGACGTTTTTTTTGAAAAACTTCCTGGCTTACCCCCAAACCGTGAAATTGAATTTTGTATTGATCTTGAACCCGGTACCAAACCCATTTCCAAAGCTCCATACCGAATGGCTCCATTTGAACTTCAAGAGTTAAAAGTCCAACTACAGGAATTATTGGATACCGGTTTCATTCGTCCGAGTGCATCACCTTAGGGAGCTCCTGTTCTATTTGTGAAGAAGAAAGACGGGAGTATGAGATTGTGCATTGACTACCGAGAATTGAATCATGTCACCATCAAAAACAGGTACCCGTTACCTCGGATTGATGACATGTTTGATCAATTGCAAGGTGCTCAACATTTCTCAAAGATTGATCTCCGTTCTGGATATCATCAGTTAAAGGTTAAAGCTGAGGACATTCCAAAGACTGCTTTCAGAACTCGTTATGGGCATTATGAGTTCTTAGTCATGCCTTTTGGACTAACCAATGCTCCTGCAGCTTTCATGGACATGATGAACCAAATATTCAAGGAATATTTGGATCATTTTGTGGTTGTCTTTATTGATGACATCCTCATATACTCCAAGAATCGCGAGGATCATGAACAACACCTGAGATTGATACTCCAAAAGCTCCGTGAGAATAAATTATATGCCAAGTTGAAGAAATGTGAGTTCTGGCTTGAGGAAGTCACGTTTCTTGGGCATGTGATTTCTAGTCAAGGAATATCAGTTGATCCTGCGAAGATTGAAACGGTACTAAATTGGGAACAACCCAAGACAGTAACCGAAGTCCGAAGTTTTCTGGGCCTAGCTGGTTATTATCGGAGATTCGTAGAAGGATTTTCTCGAATCGCCACTCCATTAACTCAGCTGACTCGGAAAAGTACAAAATTCGTATGGAACGAGGAATGTGAGAAAAGTTTTCAAGAACTCAAGAAGAGACTTATTTCAGCTCATGTTCTGACCATACCATCAGGATCAGGAGAATTTGTTATCTACAGCGATGCTTCAGGCAAAGGTCTAGGCTGTGTCCTTATGCAACATGGAAAGGTTATAGCCTATGCCTCTCAACAACTCAAAGATTATGAGAAAAATTATCCTACTCATGATCTAGAGTTGGCAGCAGTCGTTTTCGCATTGAAGATCTGGAGACACTACTTGTACGGAGAAAAGGTGGATATCTATACGGATCATAAAAGTCTCAAGTATTTCTTCACCCAGAAGGAACTCAACATGCGACAACGACGTTGGCTTGAGCTGTTGAAGGATTATGACCACACAATCCAGTATCACCCGGGAAAGGCGAACGTTGTAGCTGACGCTTTGAGCAGAAGATCTTATGCGAGTACAAGTGCACTGCTAACAACACAAAAGTGTATTTTGTACGACTTGCAAAAGATGGAGATAGAGCTAAAGACACCAGGGACCCACTCGAAGATTGCTCACGTACGAGTAGAACCAGCTTTAATCGATAAAATTAAAGCTGCTCAAGCTACCGATCCGGAACTGATAAACATGATAAAGAAAGTACAAGAAGGTGCCATTCCCGAAGCAAGAATCGACGAGAAAGGAATACTTCGAGTCAACTCTCGACTTTGTGTTCCTAACGATCCTGAATTGAAGCATAAAATCATGATGGAGGCACACAACACGCCGTTTGCAATCCACCCAGGAGGTACCAAGATGTATCGAGATCTTCGACATACATTTTGGTGGAACAATATGAAAAGAGAGATTGCAGAGTTTATCTCAAGGTACCTAACTTGTCAACGTGTCAAGGCAGAACATCAAGTACCTAAAGGTCCATTACAACCACTTGAAGTTCCCGAATGGAAGTGGGAACACATCAATATGGACTTCGTGACGGGTCTTCCAAAAATTTCTCAAGGCTTAGATGCAATTTGGGTGATCATAGATAGATTGACCAAATCTGCTCATTTCTTGCCTATACGAGAAAACTTTTCACTTGAACGTCTTGCCGGTATGTACATAAATGAGATCGTGAGATTGCATGGCATGCCAGTTTCCATAGTTTCTGATCGAGATCCTAGATTCATTTCACGCTTTTGGATCAGTCTACAAAAAGCTATGGGCACTGAACTACGTTTTAGTTCTGCATACCATCCTCAAACGGACGGACAATCGGAAAGGACGATCCAGACCCTCGAAGATCTTTTGAGACTTTGTGTATTAGACTTCAAAGGAAGTTGGGATAAGTACTTGCCATTGGTGGAATTTTCTTACAACAACAGTTACCAAGCAAGCATAGTCATGGCTCCATTCGAGGCTTTGTATGGAAGGAAGTGCCGCTCTCCAGTATGTTGGAATGAGGTAGGAGAAGCAAAATTGTTGGGACCCGAGTTGGTACGCTTGACAACAGAAAAGATCCAAATGATCCGACAACGAATACAGACCGCACAAGAACGACAAAAGAGTTATGCTGATCTTCATCGGAGAGACGAAAGTTTCAACGTCAGAGATCATGTATTCTTACGTGTTTCTCCATGGAAAAGGGTTACGAGATTCAGAAAGAGAGGAAAGCTCAACCCTCGATTTATTGGCCCATTTGAAATCCTCGATCGAATAGGAACCGTAGCCTACAGACTAGCCCTACCACCAAGTATGTCTCGCATCCATAACGTTTTTACAATATCTATGTTACGTAAATATGTGAAGGACCCAAACCACGTCATTGAGTTAGAACCAGACGTTATAGCAGAGGATTTAACGTACGAGGAGGTACCTGTTAAGATCCTAGATAAGAAGGAGCAGATCCTACACTCAAAGGTTATACCTCAAGTTAAGGTTTTATGGAGGAACCAAGATACTGAGGAAATGACTTGGGAGCTAGAATCTGAAATGAAATCTAAGTATCCTTACCTCTTCGATATGCCAGGTACGTCAATTTCGGGGACGAAATTTCATAAGGAGGGGAGGTTGTAAGACCCCGAATTTTATGAAATATAAAATTTAATTTTTCTTTATATATTTTTCATGAAACAGTAAGTGGTTAAATTGACGAAATTGAAAGTTAAGGATGTTATATGCAAATTTTATTTTGACGGACAATATTCGTTTTGTCGGGGAATATTCGTTTTGTCGGGGAATATTCGGGCCGTACGACGGTGCCAAAATAACAAATTATTTGTGGACCCCACAACGGAATATTTGTCGGATATAGAAAACGACAGAAGTAACCTTTTTAAATAAAAATAGTCAACGGTGTTAACTGTTAAAATACCGGTGATAAAAGAATAGTAGCATACGGTAATTTATGGTATTTTACTGTAGCATGCGATACTCTACAGTAGCACACGGTATTGCACAGTGTCTCATATTATTGACACCGTAACTGTTACGCATCATTTCATCAATAATTGTCACTGCATAATATTTTATATTATCAATTCAATTATTGTTGCTACACAGTATTTTGCATTATTGATTCAATAATTGTCATTACACTGTATTTCATATCATTGACTCAATAATTGTTGCTGCACTGTTTTCAAAATTATTGAACCAAATAATTGTCACAGTAGCAAATATACAGTAATTTATATTATTAAATTAATAATAATCTGTAACGTGTTTATTACATTATTTTTGAATTATTGTTGTAGCATTATTTTATTTTATATGCAGGACCCATAGGAAGAAAAATTAAATTAAATAAATAAATGTAAAAAAAAAAAAAAAAATATTAATTTTTTTTTTTTTTAAATAGTAACATGTGGACCCTATGTGGGGGGCCACATGAAAAAATTAAAATTTGAATTGGGCATGAGAAACGTGGCTGGTGAAGGAAGGAGAAAAAGGCAGCTAGGCGCCTGCTGCTGAATTTCAGCACTGGCGTGCGCAGCCGACTCCTACCAACCCGCATAGTAACTTTTTTTTTTCCTATAAATAGGTTGCTCAACTGAATAGAAAAATCACACCTAAAACATAAAAATTTTCTATAAGAATTTTATGAGTTTTCTCTGAGAATAGTAAGGTTATTTTGAGAGTTTGAAAGTCAAAAGGAGTGCAGAAAATTTTCAAGTAAGTCTTTTATTAAAGAGTAGTAATTTCATAAATTCCTATATTTCACGGTATTCACAAATCTTCCTTTAGAAGACTCTTCTATTAGAAGATTCATTTTTAAAAGCTTTCTTTGGAAGATTTATTTTGGAATATTACTTTAAAAACTATTTTAAAGTTGTTATATTATACTACAAAAATTATGTTAAATATATATAATTTTGATAATTCATAATATACGAGTTATCATACACTTTGAAATTTATATGTGGTAATTACTAATTTATATTATAAATATATAGGTTGATCAACCTCATTTAAATCAATATCCAGTCACGTGTTAAGGTAAGGAATATCATTTTTTTTCACTCTTAAATTTATTATGGTAAGGAATATTATTTTTTCACACTCTTAAATTTATTATGGTAAGGAATGTCATTTTTTTCTTACTTGTAAGGAATATCATTATTTTCACACTCTTAAATTTATTGCGGTAAGGAATATTATCTTCTTTCATATTTTAACTTACTACGGTAAGGGGTATCATTCTTTTCATCATCATAAATTGATATTATTTTTTTTCTTACTTGAAGGGATTATCATTCTTTGATTCTCAAAAATAATATCGTTTCTTTCTTGTGCCATTTATTTCCATGTATTAAATTGTGGGAATAACCTTACGGCGCGGTTTACCGCCTGTTGGTGAATAACCTTTTGTATTCATTCCTTATTAATCTTTGAGAATAACCTTACGGCGCGGATTATCGCCTGTTTGGTGAATAACTCTTCGTATTCAAATTGATGGGAATAACCTTACGGCGCGGATTATCGCCTGTTTGGTGAATAACTATTCGTATTCAAATTGATGGGAATAACCTTACGGCGCGGATTACCGCCTGTTGGTGAATAACCCTTTTTATTTGTCTCGTGTGGGAATAATTTGTCTACATGAATTATCACATGACACTTTTATTCCATATTCGTAAGTGATATCATTTTCCTTTATACTCATAAAGGATACCATCTTTTTCATCTTCCATTATTCAAACTTACTATGGTAAGGGATATTAATTTCCTTCACCTTTTGTTAATCAAACCTGCTACGATAAGGGATATTATTTTCTTTCATACACCTAAATCGAAACTTATTATGGAACTATTGCTTCTATAATTCCTGAAAATATTATATGTTCCATAATAGTTGAATTTCATTATTTCAACTGAACTTTCCTATTTTCTGAACATTTCTATTGAACTGTAATCATTATTCTGAACTGTGGATCTTGAATATCATTTTTAAATTTCACTCCACATCATGTTGGCAATTTGGACATTATTTGAATCTGCACAAAGTAAACTTCCGATACTTATTGTTTATCCTGTTCTTCTGTTCATCATTTGTATCACTGTTATTTGTATTAATCATCAAGAATCAAGCTGTTGTGAATATCTGTGGCCGGGGGCACAGATGTGATATAATTGTTGAACAGATGATAGGTTAAAGGCGATATACTAGGTTAAAGGTGATACATCTGTTCGGTGTCTTTTATGGCACGTGGTGAATGTTCTCTTTGGCCCGTAGTGCAAAGATGAACTGTTGATTGGTATGATTATGACCAAAGGCTGAATCTGGTATAATCATGACCGTTGGTATTATATTGAAAGTTCTCTTTGGCCCGTAGTGCATAGATGAACTGTTGTTTGGTATGATTATGACCAAAGGCTGAATCTGGTATAATCATGACCGCTGGTGCTTTATTGAATATCTTTGGTCCGTAGTGCAAAGATGAACTGTTGATTTGCATGATTATGACCAGGAACTGTGAATTTTTATTATCATGACTAATGGTATTTCAGATGATAAAAGTTGATGATGTTTTTACTAAAAAGAGAAGCGAGTGGACATTATGGTCTGCATTATTCTTCTAATAGATTGCTCATTCCGCTGCTATTATTGATCTGAACATTGTTTAGGAATTTAACTGCAGTTTTTGATATAAACCTTGTAGTCTATTGTATTCTATCAAGAACTCAACTGTTGAAGGCTAATGATAATTTATTCGTCATTATCTTAGTCATGATATTTCTTACTGGGCTATTTGAGCTCACCCTTTCTTTTGTTCCATTATTTTTCAACAGGAGATGAAAACGTAACGGGGTCTAGCCGGGGGATGGAGTGAGAGTCCGAAGAATAGTTATCCTAGTCTTCACGTGTTGTAAAATAGTGTGGCAATAATAGTGAAGACTTAGTTGTGTATTATTATACACTGTATTGTTGTACGTTGTGCTTTGTTGTAATAATTTTGTTGTAGTCTTTTGACGACTCAAGTTTGGGCTGTGTGGGCCTAGATTTGGGGGCGTCACAATTATGACCAGGAACTGGGAAGTTGTATTATCTTGACTAATGGTATTTCAGATGATAAAAGTTGATGATATTTTTACTAAAAAGAGAAGCGAGTGGACATTATAGTCTGCATTATTCTTCTAATAGATTGCTCATTCCGCTGCTATTATTGATCTGAACATTGTTTAAGAATTTAACTGCAGTTTTTGATACAAACCTTGTAGTCTATTGTATCCTATCAAGAACTCAACTGTTGAAGGCTAACGATAATTTACTTGTCATTATCTTAGTCATGATATTCTTTACTGGGCTATTTGAGCTCACCCTTTCTTTTGTTCCATTGTTTTTCAGAAAATGAGAGAGTAGCCGGGTCTAGCAAGGGAATGGAGTGACGGTCCGAGTGATAGCTATTGTAGTTTTCACATGTTGTATATAGTGTGACAATAATTATGAAGACTTAGTTGTGTATTATTATACACTGTATTGTTGAACGTTATTCTATCTTGTAATAATTTTGTTGTAGTCTTTTGACGACTCAAGTTTGGGCTGTATGAGCCCAGATTTGGGGGCGTCACAGTTGGCATCAGAGCTTAGGGATATGGTCTTTAATGGAGATCTGGGGTTAGAAATAGGAGGTGAGAGACGAATAGAATCAATTACTAGTGTGTCTTACCTAAATTAGATTTTTTATCTAATGAATCGATTTGAATGTAGGAATATGAAGAGATGAGTCAGTTTGTTTGAACTAACAATTATTTTGTGACAACAGTTTAGTATGGCATCTGGAAATCAAGAGGTTAACTATGGAATGCCTAAAGCGAATGTAGCCGAGAATCAAGAGGCCCCAAACAATCCTTCTGCCAACTCAGGACTGCGAGGCGCAGACTTGTTGTGTATGTCTATACAATTATAATAATTGTATCAGCTAAAATTAAATAAATTCACATCAATTTAATATTTAATATATCGTAATTTGATTTCAAAAATTAAATTATATCTCTAATTTTAAAACGGAGATATTAATCAATCCCATAAATTTCTTGTCGTATGTGTCAGTTTCAACAATCAAATTAGACCATATATTTAAGAATAAATATAAACACATAACAACCAAACATAACATCAAACACTACATCCATTTACACCATTAAAAAATGAGACATGACATGAATTTCAATATCATACTTAACTTTTTAATAGTGTAGATAGATGCAGTGTTTAGGTGTGTAGACTTATCCTATATTTAATGGGTTTGCATAGGGTTCGAGGATATCTAGTGTTACTTTTAAAATTTATAAATATTAAAAGTATATTTTTATCTATTATTTATTTTTGAAATGACAAGTCGTTACCTTGGTTGTTGCGATATAATAATAAAATTAAAAACAATGACAAACATGAAGACGATTAATATAGGCTAAGGTTGTGTTTGATTTTATCTTAATGTATTTTAATAGCTCACCTTTTAATGCAGATCAGTGTTTGAAATTGGGATAAAAATATTCTCTTTGAATATCTCTAAATCATTAATATACAAAATTAAATCTGAACTATTTAAAAGAGTTGTTTAAGATACATTAAAAGATAGACTGTTAAAATATATTTAGATGCAATCAAACACCGGCTAAGACTATTGATAATAGGGGTGCTCAAAATTTTTGAATTTTTGAATTTTTTACCGAACTGATCACCGGTACCCGTTTTTTAGACTTTTCGATACTAGTAGCGGTATGGACATTTTTGAATTTCGGTAAAAATTGGTATACCGAAAAAACCGAATTAAATAAAATAATAATAAATTTATATTAATTATTATAATATATATAATTAATAATAATTATATATATTACCAATCGGTAAAAACCAAAAACCGAACCAAAATTGTACCGAACCGGTACCGAAACCGGTAATTCGGTACCGGTTCTTGTTTTAACGGCATTTTTGGTTTGATACCGGTTCGATTTTTTCGGTACCGGTTCAATTTTTTATCGATGAACAACCCTGATTGATAGTAAGAGAATCTTTTTTTTGTGATATTAAAAAATTTGGCAAATGAGATTTTTTTTAATGAAATAAAGGGTGTATTTATTTCCCGACCGTCCACTTTTCTGGGCTCTCAGTTCAATAGCTTCACATTCCTTGCTTCCTCAAAAAAAATTTAAAAAAAAAAAGAAAGAAAAGGGAGAGAGAGAGAGAGAGAGAGTCCTTGTCCTTGTGCTAGGACTAGAGTGCAGTTTTACCAGAATCCTAGAGCCCATCAAACCCCAAAGTGACTCACAGTACCATAAAACCTTGAATAATCGACATTTGAGAAACCTTTTTAGACATTATTCCCATAAATGTTAGTATACAACAATTAGGAGAGCATTCCCTCTTCTTTAAAACATGTTTGGTCATATCTTCTGTCCAGCATGGAAACCTTTTAAATTACCATCAGCCCCAACCCAACTGAAGCCAGTGTCTTTGGATATCCCTCTAGCTTTCATTACTTCCCTAATTTCACTAACATTGTCCCATCTTTCTGCAGCTGCTAAAGTATTGGAAAGTGCAACATATGCCCCTGGCCGGCCATCAGAACCTCGCTTGAAAAGTTCATTTGCAGCTATATTTGCTATCTCAACATCACCATGCAGTCTGCAAGAACTAAGCAGAGCTGCCCAAACATCAGAATTAGGCTTTTCAGGCATATCCATTACAAACTCCAGTGCCTGATTCAGACTTCCTGCACGGCCCAACAAATCAACCATGCATGCATAATGCTCCATCTTTGGTTTCATTGAATAGTCTCTATTCATGCTATCAAAGATTTGCTTCCCTTTTGCAACTAACCCAGCGTGTGCACAAGCAGAGAGCGCACTAAGAAAAGTTACATAATTGGGATCAATGCGATGACTTCTTTGCATTCTGCTGAAGAGCTCAAGAGCTTCAGCCGGATTTCCATTCTTTCCATAGCCATCAATCATGGAAGTCCATGAGAAAACATTCTTTACGGGCATGAGGTCAAAAACTCTTCTTGCATCCTCAACTCTTCCACATTTAGAGTACATGTCTAGAAGAGCACTTCCTATCTTTATGTCACTGAAATATATAGTCTTTATAAGTTGGCCTTGAACTTGCTGACCAATTTCAAACGCTGACAATACAGAGCATACCCCAATAATGCTCGCGAAAGATGCTATGGTAGGCCTGAAATCCAATCGTTGCATGTCAATGTAAACATCAATAGCCCTCTTACCAGTTTCAACTGATTTGCTATAACCTTCAATCATTGCATTAAAAACCACCACATCTTTCTCAATAGTTTTCTTGAATATGTCTTCAGCATTTTCCACAAAGCCTTGTTCCATGTATCCCGAAATCATAGAAGTAGAACAAACCACATTCTTTTCCAACATCAAATCAAACACTCTCCTCGCATAATCAACCCTCCCACTCTTTACATACGAGTCAACTAATGCCGTATAAAGAACATCATCTGCTTCAGCATCAGATTTCAGTGTCTGCGCATGAACTTGCTTTCCTATACTACGCGACATCAACAAAACACCATCACTAGTAGAAGCTTTTAAAATCATTGAGAACGTAAACCCATCAGGATTTTCATCACATAAAGCGAGTCTCCTAACCAAATTAAACGATTCTTCAAATTTCCCAGCTTTCACATAACCCGATAACATATAATTATAAGCAGACAGAGTCGGCTGAGCCAATTGATCAAACACTTGGCGCGCATATGACAGACAAGAAGATTTGAGGTGTAGTATTAGGAGTTTGATGGATATATTAATATTGGGTATGAACCCAATTTTGAGAATATGGGAATGGATCTTTCGGCCATGTGAAGGGTGGTCTGAGTTGATGTAGTGTTGCAGGGCAGAGGAGAGAGAAGTGGCAGTTGATTGGTTTGAAAGGGAGGTAGTTTCTATTGGCGGGAAAATAGTATTTTGCGGAATTAAGGGTTTAGAGATGTGGGCTAATTCAAAAATGGAGGATCCGATTCTGGGTAAGATCCCATTTTTCATCTTCCCATCTAATCTGGTTATGATTCTTGCTGTTTGTCACAGTCTTGACAGAGCAACTCTCCCAGAACTGATAAAACAAGGAAGGAGGGAAAATTGTAGAAAAATATAAATAAAAATTCTCAGACCAAATATATGTACAAAGATATGTTTTTGATTAGGGCCTTGTTGACATTGCATTATGGTCCTTAACTCCTTCTGGAAGTATTTAATATTTATGGGCTTGGTCCAAGCAGCTCCAACCTCAAGTCCAAGGAGATTGCATGAAATATGATAAAAAGGCATGTTTTTGTGATTTATTTAACATATTGTATGATTAAATTCTATTCCATATTTGATTATATTTTTCATGCTTTTGAATTATGTTGTGGCTATGAATAAATTTTTAATAGTTGTATATATGTAATAACAATTTTTTTGGCAAAATTAATTTATAGAATTTTTAATCACAAATTATGAGTTACTAATTTCACGATGAGAATTAGTTAACCCAAATTAGATTATAAGTCTATTTATGTTAGTTTGTGATTATTACTTATTTTAAAGTTATTTGGTTTTTAAATTTTAAATTAAAAAACCAACCTTGGTTTTAGATTTTTGCAATGGTTTAATTATTTAGATCTGAAAAGCCAATCCAAAAATTATATAATATGTGCGAAGAAATTATCGGATAAATCAAGCAGAAAGGCTCTTATAAAGTTCAAAGAAATAAAAATGTAGAATCACCGACCAACCAATTTAAAAATGTTACTCCGGCCTATTACTTTTATGCGCCGGGCAGAATTATAATGATCTTGTGAGAGTGTCAATTATGAAAAATTATTTTATGTTTTTGGAATAAGTGAATAATATGTTTTTCTATTTATATATTTGTGGGTCTTATCACACACGAATCTCACAATTAAATAAAAAGAGAAAATATACTGTTTACTTATCCTCAAGAATATGGAATAATCTCTCATCAATTGACCATTAGAAGCAATATAATTAATATTACATGCTAATTATTTATTATTATTCTATGCGACGGAAGAATTAAGAGTTACTATAAATAGTAACATAGTATTATATAATAAAATCATTTTTTCCTCTTCCACAATAACTTTTTATTTATTAATTAGATTTAGAAAAATCATTGTCTTGAAGTTACTTTTATTAAAAAATAAAAATATACATGACTATTCATAAAGATTGTTGACTATCTTTTTTTGCGTGGAGAACCATCGGGTCCATCTTCTCAAATAAACATATATAATAAATAAGACTGCAAACAATTCAATCTAAATTTTGACGAACTCAAATTCAAACGATCGGATCTAAATTTTGATAAACTCGAATTGAATTCGAATACTATTAGTCAAACTTAAACATGTTTGTATAATATAATCGAATTGACAGACATATGCGAGTTCGGATCGTTAGTTGTTCGCGAACATACTCAAGTTCATGAACAATTTGCAAACATAGTCTAGTAAAATTTAAAACACTCCACATTCCTCTTCACTCATTGCATGAACTATTATTAGCATGAATTGTGGATCAACAAAAAGCAAATCGACAACAAACTAAAAATCAAATAAATTGTTGTAATAATATGGGGAACATAAATCATGATAATCAAGTTTTATTTAGGTTTTAATAATCTTAATTTAGACATGTAGGCTCAATCGGTTGTGCTTTAATGGACCGTAACACCTCGCTATGAAAATGAAATAATGTGCGTGTAGCGTGTACAAAGGTTCCAAGATAAAAATATTTCGTCTGTGCGGTGATCACCAATGTTGACCTTAGAGGATGGTCGGCTTAAAATTAAAAGGCTACAATATATTTATTTTTTATAGCCCAACACATTATATTATTGGAATTGTTATATAACACCCAAAGGGCCCATAGGGAAATAGGTGATATATATGTTGCTCATATAGTCCCGTTTTGAATGTCTCATTGGACTTTCGTGTATTATTTAGAAAAATATTTAATTTAGTATAAAAAAATGTTAAATAATATAAATATACAAAAAATACACTAAAATTAATGTAAAAGCTCAAAAATAAATTAAGTAAGCTGCTATTTTTGAAGTTATTACTTCTTTTTTTGATCAAACATTTCAGAATACTAAATATATTAAAATTATAATATGCTATAAAAAAAAATACGATAAAAGAACTGAAATAATGGTGTGTCCAATTAGTTAACGTATGCCTATTATGGGTATATATTTACTTTTTGAATGAGGGGATTTCTATATTGAATAAACATTATAATTTTATATACTAGTTAAAATTGTAGAACATTAATTGTTTATATCAAGCTCAACAAATGTTTGCATGGGAATTGATTTATATAGAAAATAAAGATTTAATGTAATTGATTAATAAAGCAAAGAAAAATTAGCTTCTATTTAAATATATTAAAAAAAAATCGAAAGAGGGGCACCACATCCATTTAAAAACTTAATAGCGGTTCCCTTTAAATAAAATAAGTAAAAGTATTCTTCATTAATTAACTCGCATGCACGCATGCACAACAAGGTAAGTTTGTTGTACATTTATTATTTTTTTATTAATAGTAATTATTAATAGGTGCCTGTTACCTATTGATAAATCAAATTATTTTTATCGTAACTAATCATATATTATTTCTCAAAAGAAATTCATTTATTTATTAAAGAAATGATTGAAGTGAGATGTATAAGAAGAATAAGTATCAAGTATAAATGCACAAAATACTATTATTAAAAAGTGAGATATATTAAAATTTATATTATATTTTATTTTTTAATAATTAATATAAATATTATGTATGTAGACTTTTTCATATAAGAATATACAATTTTCAGAAACCAAAATGAAAAAAACTACTCCCTTGTTCCAAATTCAGATGTACTCAGGGAGAGACGTAGGATTAAGGCAGACTTTGTACAACATAAATAATGAAAAATATAAAAATATATATATATAAATTTAATCACTAAGTTTTGTAAATCATTAAAATACAAGAGTATTTTTTTCTTATTTGACCACGAATTCATTAATTATACAAAAATAAAATAAAATTATCATTTGTAAATGAGGACCGTGCCTAATTTTTTATATAAAGTGACTAAACTTTATTCTCATTTAGATAAAGGCCAATAGAAATTAGTCAATATTTAAACCTAGCAAGAGCCATGAACAAAAATATAAATATACTTTTAAGAAAAAAAACTAGTGGGGGGAAAGCAGCCCCCACTTAACTACCTTAGTTTCGGAGAAATTATTTAATAGCGAGCACTGTCACGTAATGCTTTATATTATTAATATGTTGTTATTTTAATAAATATAATAAGTTCTTTCATTGTACATGTTAAAATAACAACATTTAAATAGTCTTGAGACACCACGTGACTATACCTTAAGATCATAAAATAATTTTTTCTAGTTCCGTCCATGGAGATACCTTCATATATTAAAAAACATATAATTAATATTTTACTTATTTGATGCTTTAGATAATTATTTTTATTTCTATTTGATTCACGTTAGATTATTAAGAGATATTAATCATATTGTATTTCAAATTATTCCTATCTCATTAATTCTCTCCCATCTTTTCCGGTCTATTTACAATACTTGCTAGCTAATATGTGTATAAAACTAACAAGTTTGACAAAATAATAGAGCCCTAAATAATTTTTTACTAACTTGAGCTAAAATAGTAGTTATTAATCAAGCTAATATACTTTATTCATTTATCTCAGTATTGTTCTTTTGAAATTCATTGAATATATGAAAGAGAAATAAATTAATATTTAGTTTTTAGAGAGAATGTTAAAAATTAAGCCATCAATTATTTTTTAAAATCTATAAACAAAATAAATTTGTCTCCTTAAAACATATATGAAAATGAAAATTTGTTCCTTTTATTGATTTCTTGAGTTCGAATTTTATCAACACTCATAAAAATTATACTGAATGCATCAAGTTGATGTAGAGAATATGCCCTTTATGTTGCGTTTCTTTCGATCGAAAGATTGAAATGGAAGAAGAAATAAAATAATTTTAAGTATATGTTAGATAATATGATAATAAAATTATTAAACATATTTATTCTATTAAAATGATTTTTATTCTATCACATTTCACATAGAATAAAAACTAAAAAAATAAAATAAAATAAAATTTTATTAAAATAACTTATTTTTTAAAATAATCATCTAATATACTATTTTTATTATATTCCTTTTTTATTTCATTCCCTTGGAAATACATTGATCAGGTTAGAAGTTTGTTTTGAATCCGGTTAAAGTGAAATTGGCACTAATTTTACTCTAGTAAACTTCTAATATTTTTTATTATATTGAATATAAAAAAATATATTATTAAAAAAATATGATACCTTATTAACTTAATATAATAAAAAATATTAAAAACCTACCAAGGAATTTCACACCAACCAAATACGTTTTATACACACCAACCAAACGCACCAACTCTACTTATTAATCCACCATTTCCACCCGTGAGAACCCGTCCGTCTATTTTTTTTTTCACTCTCTCTCTCTCTCTCTCTATATGTCTGTATATATCTATCTTTTGAATGTAAAAGAAAGGAATAAGAAAGAAACAGATTGCAGCTTTTTCTAAATTTTTCTGGGTTCAATTAATTTATTTAGTGCAGTCTGTGCATCTCAAAGGGGTGTAAGGTGAAGTAGTGGGCAGTTGAATTTAAGTGGAAAGTTGAGTACTGACTACTCCGTAATTGTTTTTATTACAATTCCATCGTATCACTACTCCTCTGTTTTTATCTTTTTGTTGCAGGTTTCAGTCTTTCTTGCCTTTTCCCATATCTCCTCTAACAACTTCATTGATCAACAAAGTACATTTATACTTTACTCAATACAACTAGTGTGCTGTTTCTATAAAAGCAGTAACATTACTTCTTTCTTTTTTTTTTTGAAAAAACCAGAGGAAAAAAGATAATTTTTTTAAGAAAATGAGACCAAAGATTTATCTTTTTGGAGATTCCATTACTGAGGAATCCTTTGGTGATGGTGGCTGGGGTGCTTCTTTTGCTCACCACTTCTCTCGCACGGTACGATACATACATACATACATATATATATATATATATATATATATATAGGAAAATTTTCAAAAGCGAACCAAAGACGAACCGTCGTCTTTGGTATTTATGGCGACGGTTCGACCCGTCGTCATAGAGTGCATGGCTATAGCGACGGGTCGAACCGTCGTCATAGATACCAAAGACGACGGTTCGTCTTTGGTTCACTTTTTAAGGTTCGCTAGAGAAGGGGACTATATATATATATATATATATATATATATATATACGCGCGCGCGCACACACATATATACTATATGTTGATTTTGAAATATCGAAAATTAGGTTTTTTTTATGATAAATTTTGTTTTTGTTCGTGTTTAGGTTGATGTGGTGCTAAGAGGGTATAGTGGGTATAATACAAGATGGGCTTTAAGTGTGATGCATAAGGTGTTTCCGGCCGAGGCGGATGCGGCGGAGAGTGGTGGTGCGCCGCTGGCTGTGATGGTGTTCTTTGGCGCAAATGACGCGTGCCTTCCCGATAGGTGCTCTGGCTTCCAACACGTGCCAATAGATGAGTACACGCAAAATCTCCACGCCATTGTCTCTTTTCTTAGAGTATTCCACTCTCTCTCTCACACATAACAAACACTCCTAACAAACAAAGCATAGTTGTTGACAAGTCTGCCATCTTTGTTGTATATTACTCCAACCGTCCCACAAAAAACTCCCATTTACAAAATTTGCTAACTTTAATGGTGCATTTTTGTTTGTTACTTGATAGATTATGTCATTTTACTCCTAAAAATTGATTATATTGAGTGGTACGGGATAAGTTTGTTTAAATGAGACTAACAATCCACTCTCATGCACTAATGTTATGTTTATGGATTGAAAAAATAGAATAGAGAAACAAATGAAATGAAAAGTAATGCATTCGGCAATCATTTTAGTGAATAGATCACTTTGCTTTTATTTTATTTCGTATGGGAGGTGGTAGAATTAAATTCATTCCAATGGAATAAAATGAATGTATCTGACAATTATGTCATTCTATACTAACTTTAAATGTTAAAAAATATACTAACTTTAATTTAATTCTTTCGATTCAAAAGTAACATCAGTTCACAAACAAAAATGAGTTGTCATTTTATACTACGATAAAAAATGAGATTTGTTTTTAGAACAATTTTTTAAAATTTATTTTATAAATGAAAGTTAATTCTCTCCCCTCTCTCCTCTCTCCTCTCTCCAAATGTGGTGTGGATCTTGTTCAACTGCACTTTTTTTTCCCTTCCTAGTTTATACTTTAATAAAAAGTAGGATGAAGATTAAAATGATAGAAATATATATTTATGTGGAGTATATTCATTGCTTGTGTGTCTCACTGGTGATATATGATTAATATGTAAGTTGAAGATGCACATACATGAAGCTACATGTAAAAGCATTCTAATTTTATTTTATGGCAGGCATTTGCACGCTAGAAACAGGGCATACCCTGTTTTGTCAAATTGCAAAATAAGTACACAATACACCGCTTATAGGTTTTTACCCACGTATAATCTCTAAAAGGGCCTCTCCCTTTTGGAGTATGTTGGGACCATACATGTACCACATATGACAAGCTGAGCCTTGAGAAAAACAATTCAAAATTCATTAATATTTTTAATATTATTTGGTCTACTGGATACTCCTCATTTTCTTTACATGTAAATGTGATTTTAGTTTAAGGGAAGTGGATGATCTGAACTTTAAAGAGTGATTCAAATTATTGTGTTATATTAGTCTTGATTTTCAAGTGTATGGTCAAGAAAATCTAATGGAAGTGAATCTGTGAAAGGCTGCTCTTTGCTTGTGTTGGACTAGTGGCCCCGGAGGATCCGTTAAAGGTAGCAGTGGGTGCCAAACAAAGTGTTTATCTTTGAGACCCACCAGTCGCTGTTATTGTTTGCCACTCGGTTAATTTTATTTTTTCCTTGCTGCTAAATTATGAAAGTGTGGAGTGCCTTGTCATTTTCACTTTCCTGCCCTGCATAGTACACTGTCTGACCTTTTTTACTTTCTTCTAAAACTTTTATATATTGTTGATTATGAACTCTGGTCACATAATTCGCCTGATAGAGTCGTTCTAGTTAAAGTTTATGCTATGGCACATTGGATGGTTGAATTTGGTTTGGACTTGCTGTCAGCCTGTCACACTTATTGTATATCTGATCTATTTCAGAGAAGCTACCCATCCCAATCCCCTAATGTGATGTTACTGATGTAGGACCAGATTGTTATGCTGATCTAAAAACTGTGGTTGTCAAAAATTTTTGTCAACTGATTGTTTGTATGCTAGATATTTTTTGATGGTAGAGATTTTGTTTAATATACCTTCAAAGATGCTAACTTAATATTTTGGTGTTGTTTGTTTGTGTCTTAATGACTCTTAATGGACAATCTCTTAATCGCTAAGAGGAACAAAGTTGTTTTTTTATTTATTTATTACATCTGAATGCCTCTAAATGGTTGAGATACAAAATCAAATCTAAACTATTAAGAGGAGTATCTTAATGAACTTGGACAAAAATATCCTCTTCAATGTTAACAAATTCCTTTGATATCCAACACTCAAACCCTTAATAATAATAATAATTATTATTATTAATATTATAATTATAATTATTATTATTATAATAATTATTATTATAATTAATATTATTATTACTATAATTATTATTATTAATTATAATTATTATTAGTATAATTATTATTCTCAGAATTTTTATTATTATTATTATTATTATTATTATTATTATTTTTATTAGTATTATTATTAGTACTATTATTAATATTATAATTATTATTTTTATAATAATTATTATTATTTTTATAATTATTATTATTATTATTATTATAATTAATATTATTATTGTTATTATTATTATAATGTTCAACTGTTCATATGGTTAAAATGGTAAAACACTGTTATTCAGACATTTGAAAAAATTGATTATCAAACAATATTTTTTCATTCAGATACAATTCTATTCAGATGTTTTATATTATTCAGATGTCTAAATTATTCAGATCTTAACAGAGAATTTTATCAAACACCACCTTAGATGGTAAAGTCTGAGTCCTGTAATATCCTCTGTGCCTTGTCCACCAAGTGCCAGATTTCGACATCTAGGATTATGGGTTGACAAGGCCTGCATTTAAACTAATTTGTTCGCGTATTCAAAACACCAGATAATTGATTCTGTGTGGGCTTTATTTCTTATTGAAAACTGCAAGAAAAAGAAATTGTTCATCGTTTATGGACCTATTAACATTATGTAGTTTTGTTTTTACTGTTAAAGTTTAGAATAATATGAGAAACTTATAGTTTATTCTATTAATTTGTGAAAACATGAAGCAAATATGTGAACTTAAAACATGTACTGGTCAATGTCCCCCCCAACCCCTAAAAATGTGCCATGTTGACGGTAACACTCAGTTTGAAGGAGTACTAGTTATCTGACACATTTTAAGTAAATTATTTTCAATATATATTCTGTCTGATTAAACATTTGGATATTTACTGCTTGTAGGAGTTCAACAAAAGCTTCCAATCCACACTTAGTAGGAGTAACTACTTTTTCACTATTTGGTTTGAATAGAGGGGGAAAAACTCTCTTGTTCCCAACAGCGCCAGAGTTTTAGCACCTATTCTGATTTTGTATTTGATAGTATTTTACTGTAAATATTTATGAGGTTTCTGGAAGTTACAGTCTGTGGCTACATGTCTTCTGTATGACAAGCGATCTCTTTGGTACTTGTAGCCTATGTATAGTTTATTATGATGATCTTACGGATCCTTTCTTGGCATCTTTAATTGTTTTGTTCATATATTCATTGAGATCAAGTCTGTATACTCCTACTTCTTAAAATGCATAACCCTCGTGTTGTGGCTTAAAGGCAAAATATTACTTGTTATGTGAGCCTACAACATAATCTCACACTGGAGGCTTTTAGAAATGAATCTCTGAAATAAGTGTTATCTGATGTTAGTGCTAAGTGCACTGTATATTGAGTGCTTGCAACCACAAGTGTGTTTTTTTTTCTTTTTAAAGGCTTTATTGCTGACGTACTTTTAAATGCTTGCATACATATATTTACTTTTTGTTTCATTTCTTTTGCTGATGTAGTTCTTTTTATTACTCTTATGTTCAGAAGCGTTGGCCTGAAACTCTCATTGTCCTAATCACTCCTCCCCCAATTGATGAAACCGGGCGTCTTTTGTAAGATCATTAACACACCCTTCTCACAATTTCATAAATTCTTTCCATTTAATGTATTCTAAAATATCCCTACGATATCCCTACCATATTGTAGCAATACATGGCAATCACATAGTACAGCAAAAATATTTTATTGTGAGTTTTTGAAAAATTGCAGACACCCTTTTATTGAGAATCAATTGGGTCTACCAGAGAGGACCAATGAAGCTGCAGGTGCTTACGCCAAAGCTTGTGTGGCAGTTGCTAAAGAATGTGGAATTCCAGTTGTAAATCTTTGGAACAAAATGCAGCAGTTTCCTAGCTGGCAAAGAGCTTACCTAAGGTATATCCATATATCTTCAATTTACTCGTAGCTTATGACTTTGTTATATGGTAATTGACATACAGATAGTACCCTTTTCGTCTCCTTGATTGAATTTAGATTCTGCAGAAGATATGCAGGTTGCTTACATTTTACTGTACTGTTAATATATTTTTGTTTGGATAACGATGTAGAATAAGACTCTTTGGGGATCTTATGATTTACCTATGAATGAACTACCCTGGAAGTTTACATTAGTGGTTTGACTATCTACATGTTTTGCTGACTACCCCAACCACGGGATCATATATTCTTTTGGTTCAGTTTCTCTTTAATGCGGCCTTTTATTTTCTGATGTTAGCACATTATTTAAGTAGTAAAGTAGGTGAAAATGGCCACTGGCCTTCTATGCTAGGCTCCTATTAATCAGAAATCCATGTTTGAGCTCTTAACTGTTAAAATGTTTCCCTTTGTGGTCGTGTAGTGCAAAAATGAAGGATAAATTCCGTTTGTGATGGTTTGTTTTTGTCATTCAAAATGCAGAGATGGTTTGCACCTTACTCAGGGCGGCAACAGGATTGTGTTTGAGGAAGTGGTTGGGACGCTGAGAGGGAAAGGCTTGAGTCTGGAAACTCTACCCGTTGATCTGCCACTCATCGCAGAGATTGACACTAATGAACCCCTCAAGACTTTTAAAATGTGAATTCATATAGGATCAAATCAATTTACTTTTGTGTGTTATTTAGTTGGTTATTATGGTTGAGTAACTATGTTATGATCAGCCAAGTTTAAGGACAAAACTTATGTGACTAGTGAATTTGAATGCTCTATATAGATGAACTACTGTATTTTTGGTCAAGTTGATGTAATTCTCTTTTTAAATATGAGTTCATCTTGCTGGTTATTAGTGTTTACTAATTATTGATACGAATTGAGGTTTAACAAAATTCGTTATATGTTCTCTATTCAGCGGTTAACCTTTTGTGGAAAGTGGAAACAACTACTTGGTTCTTCCAAGTTCCAACTGTTGAACGAAATTCAGAAAGTATTGGAGAGTACGATTTCCTCAAAACCAACCTACTTTAACATGTACTAGTTCAGAAATTTCTATTATCTGAACACAATCTGGTGGTTCTTCCATGCACTGAATTTGAAACTCCTCTGAGATTTTGAACTTTTTTCTCTGGAAATAATATTATGGCTACAACTGGAGCTCAAAGAGAGAAAATTCTTTAACTTTTAGATCAGAAAGTACTCTCTCTTTTTCTCTTATGTCATAGTTCCACATGCTGTAAAACTAGGGTGTAATTTTTTCACCTGCAATATTTTACGTGCCTCCAGTAGAATATTCTTTTTGTGTTTTTTGAAGTTAGCCCAAGAGAAAGGTCTTTGCATAATTGCAGAACTGGTCTTGAGCAGTTCAAAGAGGTGATCTGCATTTTCTTTACTAAAAGTTTTATACACCAACCATAAACCAAAATATGGCCTCTTAAAGTAAGAGGCTTAAAAGTAGCTTAGTTTGGAATTGAAATTGATCGGGAAAAAATATTGATGCACCAAAATCCAGAACAAAAAATTTCTATCGCAAAAGTAATAGGAAAAGTTGTTGATTTGTTATATTGTCACCCAGTTTTCTGTGGTATAAAATCCATGAAAGAAGCGATGCTACTGTATTCTATTTTATTTTTGATAAGTACGTTCAAGTCTCTATAAAGTAATTAGGGGATGGAATGTGAATTTGCATGCAAGCATGATCTGATTTGTCTATCAAGTGTAGAATATTCTTCTTTAACTTTGACGCATAACGTGAAAGAAAATTCATTTGTGAGCATTTCTACATTTTATTATTATCTTCTCATCGTTGTAACTGATATAGCAATAATACCTAGTACCAAGTATGGTACCGACAAAAAGAAATACCAAGACAAAAAAAGAAGAAGGGAAACATTCTTAATTTCTGTTGTAAGTTGGCACGTACATCCTAACCACATATGGTTGGAGTGCCATCCCTTACCTGCAGTTACACCTTTTGTAGTAGAGCTATATATTCTTGTAACTACCATTTTCCTTCACAATGGCGTAGGTTACTAATGATGTTGAGGATCTGGCCCCTCCGGTGGTTCTCTGTGAATACCTGCCATTTCCCTCCTATTGTCACCCTTCTTCTTAGAAAATTCAAAACTTAGTTCGCGTAAAATTTGTCTGCGGTCGATCTTTTTCTGCATAGTTCTAAGCCCGCGATAGCTAGTTGCTGTTGAACTGCTCGCATGTGCAAAGAGAAGTAGTAATAAGATCAACATTGAAACTTGAGTAGAAGTTGAACTTCCCATTTTCAAGGTTTGTATGACCAAGTATAAAACATGCAAAAGTTTGGCCTTGTAGGATGATAGAAGTAACTTATCAAACAACATTAGCCGAAATAGCTTTATAAAGTAAATATATTAGATAATGGTAGGGCAATTACGTAAAAGATGACGGATCGCATATGGTTAATTTGTTGTCCCTCTCTCAAAAATGGAGTTGCTTTCTTGCATTTCCATAATATTTACATATACTAACTAATCAGCATTTGCCCCCACTCGAGCAGTACTTCCGTCTGTTGCTGCTAATATCGCTGTTTGTTCTTTATCGCCTTTAATATCTCTAATAAATTAAGCTCCAAGTTGTCTGTCTAGTCATCTTCTGTTCTTTTATAATATCATTTTCTTGGCCGATTCTAAAACATAGAACAATGACAACCTTAAAAAATTGAATTAATTAGATGAGGACAAGGGTCTCTTCAAAACGTAAAACTAAAGAACGAATACGCCAAGTTTTCATTATGTCAGTCTTCGCCACGCCCCAATGTGTCAATTCCCACTTTGACTCTTGAAGGTGTGAATTTCTTAGCAGTCCTTGCATTGGTATTATTACTTTCTCAAGAAAAGTTGTGAACTTTGTTTTCCTGAAATGGGATTCTCACTCTTTGCTTTTCTTGCCAATTTGCTTATCCGACTAACAGCTTCTTGTTTTTTTGCTTGTGCAGAATCCTAATGGATCCCTCTCACGTGTGAAAAGTGCTGGACGACATGAATGGCAGGACATGAGCAACATAAACTAAGATTAGATGGTAATTGGATAGGGCGACAAAATGATATATTTTTCTATCTTCATTAAAGTTCACAAATTTGACGATTCAACCTTGTATTAAGCCATTAAAGTTTAACCTAGCAAACCAGTGGATTAATTCTTGTTGACCCCTTCTTGGAAAGAAATATGACAAAACAGATCAATCATGAATACGTGTATGCTTTGCCAATGTCGATTGTCAAATGGTTTCAAAACGCTTCTCTTCCTTTATGCTGTCTGTTATTTCTATTGTTGGAGAGATCACTGTCTCAGTACAACTTATGCTGCAGTTATGTTTCTTTTTAGTTGAGAAAATAACTGATGACCTGATCCTCACTTGGACCCTTTTTATTTTGTGCGCGCTACCAATGAGAATATATTAAATATAATTTAAACTTTGAACATTAATTTACTAGCTAGATTCTCCTTATTTGATGAAAGATGTGGATAGTTATATTAACAAAAACAAATTGTTATCACTGTTGTTGAATATATTCGATTCATACGTGATATTCTTTTACCGTGATTTTGGTGATATATATATATATATATATATATTAAGCTGATGATAGGCTGATTTTTGTAATGATATAAGTAACAACTATACTTCCCAATAGGATTTTTCTATGCCCTTTCGAAAAGTATAACGACAAAAGCAGAGGGGGACTCTTTTTAATTCTTGTCTCACTCATAAAGTGAAGTTTATTGATATCATAATCAACACACTTTTCATATTAATTATTTGATATTTTTTCAAAAGTGGTAGCATTAAAAAAAGCCCATTATCAAACTTAATGGAGAGCATAAACTATATAAAAACCACCTACTGCAAATTATTTATTTATTTTAAAAAGTCTTAAACTTTTGGCACAATCAAGAAATAAGAGAAATGGGCATTATATGATACTACTATATCCCCGGGTCGCATTTTTGTCACCGAGCCATGACAAGTGAGGCATATTATTTAAGCGTTTCTCGCAGCTCACGTCCATTATTTATTCAATTAAGAGTGTAATAATATGGTTAAAAGAAAATATTAAATAGAATTCTTTTTATGATATTATGTTATAACAAGATTAAATAGTCGTCAGCGCAAATTTAAACCCGAACAAAAAAGAAAAATAAATTACCAACGTAAAAGTCTACTTTGATAAGGTATACGCATGACCGACTATGAGTGCCAGTCAAAATCCACAAGCCTATTGCTGGTCATTCGGCCTTGATTTTTCTTGTGGTGAGTAGCTAAGGGGGTTTATTCATTTTCTCAAAAAAAAATAAAAATTATCAGTTCATTTATCCTTTACAAGCTTGCAACCCTGTGCCTCGCATAGGCTATCTTTTTAATATGTTACTTTCACATGATGTGAAGTGTTTTGTCGATATAATTTTTTAATTTGTTTTTCGTATGCTACTTTTCATTGTTTTTATTCACTTTTCATGTACAACTTTTTCCCTCCTTTTCTTTTTTGAAGAATTGAGATTTATTTTAATTTAGATTTGTTATTTTTGGGTAAATGCTATGGAGATTGTTAGAGATTTGTCCCCAAGCCGATTATCGGTTCTCTTCCAACGTGCTCGTATATTGAGCCCTTTGATTACTCCTTAATACCAAAATCATTATCCTGTAGAATGATTCACAAAGGATTAAACATATAATTGATATATATATATATATATAAATAAAAAATAAATGAACTTGTTCTATAAATTTTTTAAAATAAATTAACATGCATTCAAAATATCATATAAATGCCTCTTCATCCAATACTATGATATTTCTATTGATATTTTGGGCTATGGTTAGATCGACTCCATTCCAAATTCTGGTGGCTCTGACTTTGATTGTATGATTATCTTTCTCATCTGTTCGTTGATTCAAATATTCAATGATACATGCCTTTGAGCCATTTTTAAAAGATCGAATTGCATGCAAAGTTAGATAACATAATCGACAAAAAAATAAATAAAATGATTTGATAATTCCTATTTATATTCGCTTAGGGTACATGAATCTATTTGTTTTTTTCTTTTCTTTTTCCTTCTGATTCTACTAATTTGTAATACTAAAAAGTATTTAATGAGTCCAAATTCTATGTATTTTATCTTGAATAGTAAAATATTTAATGAGTCTAAATTCTATGTATTTTATCCTGAATGGTTGTAGTACGACGTATTTCACGAATTTTTTAGTCATTATCACACATGTACATTGTCTAAATTCAAAACAATGATTGAATTTGATTTTTAAAAAAAACTTTTTATTAAACCTATTTCTTAAATTAATTAATAATTATTTAATAATTTTATAATCAACTGAATTAATTCAATTGAAAAATCCTTATATAGTTATTGATTTTAGGTCAACCATGAATATCTTTGTAATTATTGTCATCGGCTAAATTGCTGATTAATTTGCCTTCATATCAAATTGTCACCTCATCATCTAACTTAAATTGTGACCCTTTTTTTAAACTGTTGGATTACCCGCCAACCATGCAGCAATGTTGGAACTTTTCAACTTCGGAGTAGCTGCTTTGACCCTCTAACTGGCCCTGTAATAATAAGATTTTCAATTTATCATATACTACCTCCGTCCTGAAAAAATAATAATAATAAAAATAAAATAAAAATCACACTCTTACTTAACTACACCATCCGTTTCTCCACGTGTCTTATTCACAATATATGTGAATATTATGGATTGTTTTTATTCTATATATATCATTAAAAATTATAAGTTGTTGGTTTAGTAACGTGGTAATAAAATTATAATAATAAATTTAAAGATATTGTATCAAGTTTTATTATAGTAATTAAAAAGTAAATTTTTTTTATAAAATAAAAAAAATAACAAACGAGACTCTTTTTATAAAATAAATAGAGTAAAAAAACACAATTCCATTGCAAGTAATTTATATTTTAAAAAATTATATATGTTAAACCTTTATATATCAATTTTTTTTTTGACAGTTACGTAAATAACTATTAGTGGTAACTCTTTATAAATTACACACGTAACACGTGTCTCATAGTACTAATAATATAATATAGTAAGCCAACTTTATGATACTATCTAATTTAATATATTAATATATGTTGCAAATATAAAAAAAATTCGCAATAATATATTGAAAGTCTCTAATCCAAAAAGACAATAATCTATTGTTGGTACCTAAACGTAATTTTGTATGATTCTATATTTTTTGGACTGGAGTATAAATAATTAAGTGGACAAAAAGAAGAATGAACCAACTGTCATGCATGGAGTCGCACTAAATATAATAGTATCCGTATATATTGCGGACATATATATGCCATCTGTTGGATCTATCTATCTGACTCTTCATTCTCACCAAATGATCATTCCAACCTTATCAACTCCCCACAGGCAACAGGTGATTAATGAAGTGCTTTTCTCCTAACTGCTATATAGAAGTTAATAATAAGCTACACAACTCCGTACAAGTTATAGCTTTTGAGACGATGCTTAATTTGTTGCCACCATTTTTTTTCCCGGCAAATTACAAAATTGTTCTCGTGTTTATATGAATTGCGTTAATATTTTAATATTTGTAATATTATGGTCAATACTTAATTTTTTACAACATTATACTTTGATCAATTTTAGTTAAAATTAGTCGATGCGCTTATCAAGTATGCATGTAAGGAACAAAATAATTAGTTTGCGAATCTTTATTGTGCCGAAAGTTTTACCCCTTTATTCGAAGAGTATATTTTAGTGTAAATTGACTATTAGTCCCTTAAACACTTACTGTAATGTGCCCATGATTAATTTATTTTATTTTGAGCAAAATTAATTAAAAGGAGCAGTGTTGCAAAATATTGAAATATTAGTTATGACATTACAAAAATTAAGAAAAATAATAAGATATATACGTTATCATGAACGGACAGTTTAACAAAAAAAAAAATTAATGACAGTCGTCACCTCTTAATTAATTAATTTGGTTCATTTGTGTCGCTTTTGATGATTTATTAATGGATATGTACATGCCTATCAAAATAGTCCAAAAACGATTAAACTTTTCCGTTTTCAATGAAGGAATCAAAATTTATGAGGTCAGGGACTCTGGGAGTAGCATTCGCAAGACATTGCCACGCAGTGGAGAGTCTAGTCTCTCTAAACCTCTAGCTATCTCCATTGTAATAGAGTAACGTTTTAATAGTATTTAAAAACAGGAGCAGATTCAGTTCCGAAATTTAGTAGTCAATTTTTTTTTTTAAAAATCCCTTACTAAATAGTCAAATAGTTCTCAAATATTGTTTACAATAATATTTTTTGATGTTTCATTACTTAAAATTGTTGCATAATAGTCTCATTTTTAATAGTTGCAAAAATATCATGCTCAATGCAAATTACTAAACAGTCATTCATCTCCCATTTGATTATGAAATTCATTCTTCGTGATATTCATAGTTGAAAATGTTTTTTCAACAGTTGCAATAGCAACATACAAAAATAAAGCCAACTTCAACAACAAATAGACTTAAGAATACACATCATTATTTTTTTTCTTAACCAACATTTGAGTCAATTCACCAATTCCTTTTATACTTGAAAAATTAGGATCGTCTCTCATATCCACTATATAATTTTGGAGTTGCCCATCATATTTTATTAATTTTTTTAAAAATAATAATTTTTATAATCAGTACTCATTTCATTTTAAAATATACGATTATTTTAAAATCAATTTTATTAGGATATTCAAACTCAAAGTTGACGTAAATTTATTTAATTACAGTCAATATAATGACAAATATTTTAATCTATCTAAAAAGTACTCCTAACTATCAGATTTATTTTTTCACAATTTTTAATAAAATCTTATTAATGTTGAGCAATATTTTTTTTTTATAATTGCATAGTCTAAAATCACATCATTTTACACTAATTCTAAATTTAAAATTAATCATGTAATTTAGAATGAAAAGATAATATTTATAAAATAGTCAATTTGATTAATTTCAAATAAGAAAGATGATGACTAGTATTAATTAATAGAGGATGCAAGCCCGTGTTGTAAGGGGTGCATTTTCCAAGTTATCGCCTCTTGCGTCTAACTTTCCATCAAATACGAGATAAAATATTTAAGCAACTAAGCTACTCTTTGTATATGTCAAGACAAATTATTTAAACTAGAAGTCACGTGTAGGTCACCTAAAAATTCAGTGGAGTCAATTGATCCCCTGTCTCTTCACATATCCGCCCCTACTTAAAAAAGAGGGGAAAAAAGAGAGAAAAGGATATGATTGATCCTTAGGATTATAGGATTGTTTGATATTGATATGGATATGAATATGTATCTTTCTATTGAATTTTCAGATTCCAACCCTAGATGTGATTTGGTACAAAATTAAGGCAGGGGGAGGCTTAAAGACAAGTAGAATAACCTAAGTGCTCTCAACACAAAAAAAATGTAAGGCTACAGCCAGATTGTAAAATTTAAGGTGATTTAAAATTTGAGTCATGTAAGGTTCGCGTGTCACTAAACTCAAACGGTGAATAAATCTCGATCCACTCCATAAAATAAAAATTAGAATTATGATAAGTTATTTATACTCTTGATATAGTATGTTTAATAATAATTATTATAATTATGATAAGTTATTGATACCAAGATGTTCTATATAGAACAGTCTCACACGTTCTAATTTGAGCTAGTATTACATCTGATTCTCCGTTACTAGCCTTTTTGCATTGGATATGACATTTTATTTATTTCGATTAACCAGTTACTTAATTTCACCCCATTAACGAAGGTGCATGCATGTTCTACAATTGCTTACTGCGGTTAGATTGTGCAACAAAATATTGTAGAACTAAATCAACTACTTTCACCGTAGCTAAATTGAAGAAACCAAGCAGTGTAAAAACCATTTACGACCAAATACAAAGTATGGTTAAGATTTAAAAACCAGTCTTGCAAGTGCAATACATGATAAAATATTTTCTTGCGAGAAGTTTAAAAACATCAAACATCAGTGTTCGACAGTGTTATGACAACTCAAAACCATATATATAAAACCATATCCAGTATTCAACTATATATATTAGTCATCTTTAGATAATCAACCATAACACATGCCGAAATCATACTAAAACCGCCCAAGCGAATAAAGTTGTGACACTGGAACTTCATATTAGTCAAATTTTTAGTGATGGCGTGGATCAGGACCTCCTGGACTTGCTCGCGCTGGCCACTCGTCTTGGCTTTCACTTGTCATTTCTCGTCTAAATTGTGCCTCGAATGCTTCTCTGGCAACCATAATAGGCCTGACGGGGCGAGCATCTGTTAAAAATGAAAGCAAGATCAAAGTAAAGCAGAATATTAAGAACCTAAAGCTATCCATTATCAAGGGATTATAAGTAGTTAGCAACTTTGAGCTAGAAAAAATTCAAATATATAGGCATTCTCGATCAATTCTTTTTGTTTTTTCTTAAAAATAAGTCGGTAAAAGGAGTGAGTGATTCAAAGGGCACAATTAATTTGTCCTATTCTATACTCCACATAATAGTGGCTGTCCATGGTTTTAATTACCTGGTTTCCTGTTATAAGAGAACATATATACACCAGTAACTTTCAAGAATGAGGTGTCCATTAAACTTATGTCTGTAAAATATAGAATAGACCAGTAAAAACAATTACCTCAAGTTAGAAAATAATTTACTCTGCTTATCCTAAGCAAGACGGTAATCAAACACATTAATTTAATCAAGATGTGAGGTTATGGAATCAAACCTTCCATCAAAGACACAACAGGAAAGCGACATTGATGAGATAACTGGATAAATAAACTTTATTGTTAATTAATAGAATTGCTGATGGAAAGCTGAAAAACTGTTGGTTAAACAGATTGTTGCTGATCAACTGTCAGTTCAGTAGTCATCCATTTGTGAGATGAATATTTAAATCAAGATGTTACCTTAAAAATGGATAAGCTAAGTAATTAGCTAGTTCTGTGAGATGAGCACAACGTCGCCACCAAGCAATATTTACCGGATCAATACTGACATCATTATAGTATTAAAAGCAATAATTAAACTAGCTTACTAATGTCTAATGTATCAAATATCTATTGACCTGTTACCTTAAAATTTGAAACCAAACCAGAAGAACACTGCAGGCTTTTTGTTGTTCATGTCAGAAAGTTAAATGATCATTTCCAATGTGAAAGCAAAATAACAATATCAAAGTTCATATTCTGCCATAATATCCCTTGTTTGCACAGTAATAATTTATGCAAAACTTGAGCTTGCATTGGGAGCTCAAACAATAAAAACTATGCCACTGGACTACCGAAAAAATTACTGAGCAGAAAATCCATTTGAGCAGTAGTTTCTGTGTGTTTCCCTGTATCACAATTAATCATTTGCTATATAAACCAATGGTATAATCTTTTCATGATCACACTTCAGCCATGTTGTTGTTATGGACCCTTAGATCCCATTGCACAAACAAAATGATTGGCATGTTATATGGCTTACAGGATTACAGCTCTCAAGGGCTTCCTTTTCCTCAAAAGTTGAACTAATAGGATTTAAAAGGATCTCCTGAATTATAAAGTTAAAGGGTAAATCTCAGTTTCCTTTGTCGTAGTAAATCTCATTATCCATTTTGATACTTAATCCTACTCAATTGACGTAATTAAAGGGGATGACAAAGAAAAGATCAATAAAATCAAAGAAGAAAGGAGGAGAAAAAGGTACCACAATGTGAAGAAGCATCAAAACTTTGCTTGTTTGTGCTGCTTTGCTCCACTTAAAAATGGCAACCTGTACAAATTATATCACTAGTGCATTCCATACAACTAAAACTTTTGAAAGCATCAAATGGAAGTAAAAGTGAGCGTAGGCAAAAGAAAGAACTGATAAATGAAGCCAAAAAAGTATACGTCGCGCAAAAGTGCCTTGCGTTCTCCAGGACTTTGAAAACTGAAAATTTCTCAACCTTTCATGCAAAACAGCTTACTTAATAGTGCGAAAATGAAATGATTATTATTATTCAACGCATTTACTTAGTTTGATTCACATGGTTATTGATTGTTAGCATGCAGAATGAACACCCGGTAGAATCTGAAAAAGTTGATGTTCAGCTATGCTCCAACTAAATTTGACTTAGGGCATCAAACATATGAAATACTGATTCTTGAATAACAGATAAAATAAGTAACAAACTGTTTAGACGTGCAACATAATCTGCTTATGCTTTGTTCTTAGTATTGACTTAGAATTCTTTTTTTTTAATTCCTCACTAATTTTCATTTAGTAAAAGTCAGTAATTGTAATCTACTCCCTGCTCCGTAAGTATATAGCTCATGCTACGAGTGTAGGCTTAGATTTGTTTCTATACTTCTCATCTATACAGTGTTGAGTCCTTCATAAAGAAGGCCTCTATCAATAAATCTAAAAAAGAGAGAGAGAGCCTAAATTAACCTCCTTAATATTATGGAATTGTAAAGAAGAGTCAGGACTTCACTAATTTAGTGGTTTAGTGATGGATTCCAGTTGAAGCATTATCGAAGACTACAAATAACAATGTGAAACTATTTTATATTATAAGAAACAATCAATGAATGTGAAAATTTATTATTTTTCCTTTCATATTCTAATGCCATCATATATAGCAATTCTTAATGTTCCACAAGCAAACAAAAGTTACACTCCAACACTATTCAATAAGGATGTGCTAATTGAATTGTTTGTCAGCTAAAATAATGCATAGACTCCTGCTGCTAGTTTTATTTCTCTTTCTTAGTTTGGATTGAAGGAATGAAATGGATGAAAGAATGAAATATATTAAGGAATAGAATGGAGAGTGGAATGATTCATTCCATTCCAGCTGGAATAAGTCATTCCATACACTCCCTTAAGAAATAAAATTCATAAATTTGGGAGGAATGAGAATATTCCATTCCATTCCAATAGAACAACCAAACGCAATTTTTTCATTCCATAGGAATGAGTTATTCCATTCCCAACTTCATTCCTTCAATCCAAACCTATGGTTTCTTGATCACTCTAATCCCTTGGCCTGAATTTTCATTTCATATATCATAAATTTAAGATCAACCCTTTCAAACGAACATGAAATTTATTTCTCTGTTTCTCTAGAAGAACTTCCTTTTCACTTTTTATTCCAAATCCTGTTTTCAAATCAACGTACATCCAAATCCTGATGCAATTTTTCAACAAACCAGTTATCAGTTATTTTCTTTTTAATTTTTTAAAGGTGTGGACTATAATCTATAGGTGATGAACAAACAATTAACTTCATTAGAAACATTGATGCATGGTCTGTATCACAAGATGGTTAAGCCGTTAATGAGCTAAGCAGTCAAATGTTACTAATCCAGACGAGTGCAGGTCATGTAGTAAGTGAGAAAACTATTAACCAAACTAAAGGCTGCATTTAGTAACAAAAATTACACTACAGCAGGATACATCTAAGTCCCTTAGAAACTCCCAACTGGGGAAGCACATCCAATGGTTAAGGAGTTTGATATTTGTCTCAACCAAAATCGATTGATATTAAGACTCTGTTCAAAGTTCAAACCATAGCAAATGGATATAAAAGTCTTTGAAGCTAAATTTGAGCAAAGGCAAGCAGAATATCTGACTAGAACAGCTTGTTAGAATGAATATGTAGTCTAGTTTAAAGCTTAACAATACGTCTAAACTATAATAAATAACATGATTCAGACTATCAGCGTTATATACTTTTCGGAATATTATATCTCTCAGTATTACATTAAATACATAAATGCCACCCCCCAACCCCCACCTCCACCTCCCCACATGAACAAGATTAATAAACTACGTACTTTGACCTATCCACAATCTTTCCGTACATCCAACTTGACCTTTGGAGGATAGTGGAAAAGTGATACTTAATCTGCTTGCCAGTAAAAAGAGCAAAAGCAATTTGACTTTGCTGATATAATTGATCATGGTGGGTACTTCATGTTATATTTTGGTCTTATGTTAATAGTGCTCTAAGCATTTGAAGGGGGAAAAAATTTAGAATAAAGAAGAAAGAAAAAATTCTTTTGTAATAATATGAAATTGAGGATGAATCTTTACAAGAACTCCTAAGCATGCAAAGCTTAATATACATGAACAAATTGGTCATCGTGCGAGCATACAGCTAGAAGTAAATGCAGCTTTCAGTCTACTTTCTCATTCCCTTTTGTCCTCAGAGGCTTAAATGTTCTGACATCGCTTTACGGCTGAATAAGCACCATTATCAACTGACAGTAACACACATAGTTACTAATGGAGGAGCGCCGCCAAGAATATTTAAATCAAAACTAAGCCATTGTTGAGCACTTTTATCTTATCCCTGAAACTGTACTACAATGCTTATCTATTGCATCTTTCTTTAGTGTTCATTTAGTTAATCTTATTGTAAATAATTAATTTATTCTATCCACACTTTGCTTACTCTTGGAGACATTTTTTTTTTTTATAATTATAATTGCCTACCCATACCCAAAGAGAGGATTAAATTAGTTTCAAGTCATCAAGTTCAGTTACACGTTTCAGAAGGCAAAATTATAAAATTATTGGAAGAATAAACACTTAAGCAGTATAAGCCAGAGGAAGAATTCATCAAGCCGTAGTATCTTAAGAAACTGGTTTACATAGATAGATTCATAATGGCCATACAATCATTTATGAATAATGTGACCAAAAACTACTACTAATGCTACAAATAATTCACGGATATGTGAATTTTATATTTTAAGCTACATCACGCCATCAGATCAATAAAATCATTTGACATAGTGTCTTGCTACTAATGATGTTGAGGGTCCGGTCCACCAGGGCTGGATCTCTGGGGAATATACTGTTTCTTGTTTATTTCCATAGCACTTTTGAACATTGCTTGAAATGGACCAGTAAGGCTATTCCTGTGGGTGAAATGACTAAGAGGGCGGGTCTCAGACCCTGAAAACATAATCAAGAGCAGTAGCACGCATACCTGAAATCTCAAGCTAGCCATATTCTTCTTAAGTTTTTCTCAGGATGATTGGTTTGTGGGTGATCAATGCTAGGAGGTTCTGCTATTTATAGAATATCATGGAACTAAATTCCAGAAGAAAAAAAAATTGAAAGTGGTTGGAAAGGAGAACTCAAGTAACACAATTTTCATGCTTGTTTTATTCGTCCGGCTGATTGCCTTCTCTTATTCTAATGGCTGATTATTAGAAGTAAAAAAAAACCGACCAATTTAAGAACAAAACATGCGAATTGACAGCATAGATATCCGGTACTCCTAGTCCAATGAAAACTCTCTCTGTATATACGTCATCTTTACTTCGATTTTTTGCACCAAGTAAATTGCATGTCTTCTCGTGGTTTGGCCATTTGTGCATGGCTTTATATGTCACAAATAATTAGAGGTGGCCTTGGAATGGAAGTGTGTCCTTTACTATTTTTCCTATTGCTTTTAAGGCTTGAACCGATCACACCTATTTTGGCTTCTTTATAGCCTTCTAGGCTACAACCACTTAAAATTTCTCTTCCACGCTTCTCGTAGTTCCACTTCACTTGTCTGTGATAGTTCCTCTTTATCTCTTCCAAACAAAACGGACCCTTTTCTAATAATTTTATGTCTTTCCCCTTATATTCTATTGTGAAGATTAGGAAGAATCCACTGGAAAAAGTGGCCGGCCAGAGTGCTGCCTAATAAGCATTATGAGAGTTCCATCAAAGCTCTAGGATTTGACATTGGAACTCTTGATGAAAACCACCGCAACAAAATTTATAGGGGTTATTCACCGTCTTTCATCTTGATTTTGTTTAGAGGAGCATGGTGAACTAGGATAACCCAATCTAGTAGTATACAAATCCAGTAATTCTTGTAACCATATACATTGATAAACAAGGAGCATACCACTACACTAACATAACTAACTAAAGATTGATATTTTCTTTGTTCACAATAATAAATCGGCCGCTGGCGAAAAACTAAATTGAGCATATCACTGCAGGGAACTCTCCTCAACTAAGCTTTCAATGGTACCAACTCTCACTTGCAATTGTATAGAAGAAGCCAAGGTTAAACTTACCAAATCCAACAGGCTTTTTCAAAGCTTAATTCCAACGACGCAAACCAAAAATCAGCCCGTTGATTGAGCTACGTGAACATTTGTCTTGACCGGAACTTCAGCAAATACTAGCAGACCAAAAGTAGCACTTGCATCACATAAAATCTCACTAGATATTTTGTCCAATCTTGTAACTCCTACCTTAAAGCTCTTCTAGTATTATATACTCTATTACCAATTAGTAAATAATGCCAAAGATACAGCCTTGTAGCTTCGAGGACCATATTGGCTTCTTGAAATAATGAAATAATAATACAGCCGAAGTTGAATCTAGAGTCACCCCATCAGCCTCTGTTTGGTGGAGCGAGACACTTGTGATGCGAGTTTGTTCAAACTGTGATTCACCTACCTTGAGCTGGTTCAGTATCATCTTTGTAGCCAATTTGAACATGATTATCATCAACTTCAAACTCTCTTTTCTCCACTGTTGCGCCGTGAACATGCCATGTCTGGTGCCAACAACATATCTAACTGAAGCAGGAATCATTCTGTTTCACAATCAGATTTTATTCGCCTGTACTTGGTTTTTTAAGCAGAGAACCAACTTCTTGTAAATCCGTAGCAGTACCTTGAGTTGATAAGTGGACAAATGCATGCATGTTTCTTGAGCATATAATCTTTCTGGTGGGTTGTTTCTTGTGTGGTGATAGAGATTGATTTATCGAATGAATTAGTTCTTGACCCCAGTTTTCCAACTATATATAATAATACCTTGCTGATTCTCATTCTTCAAATGGAGCGGATATGGAACGATGAAGAAATATTAATTACCAAAATATTTAGCAGATCACAACATCTAGGAGTTAGATTTCAAGCAACTTAATATTTCAATCAAACAAATAAGACAGATTGCAAGCAAATGATGTAAAAGTAGGTACTTAATTTCTCACGAATGAATGAACGATAATCATTAGAAATTAATCCAAATGTGCGTGTGGTCGATATAGAGGAACCTTGAGCCACGCTGAGTCTTGAGGAGTAATGAATGATAGATAGTTACATAGAGAGAGAATTGGCGCTTAAATTCAACATTGGCCGCAGCTAATATTCAGAGTGTTTCAGACCATTTTAGGTATTTTGTGAATTTATGATAATTCGTTATATCTTTTGTTTTTATCCCTGTATTCGACAGTTAGTTATGGGAATTGATATTTTGAGACTGCATTTTAATATTTTTACACGGTGAACCTCACATGTATAGCCTATAACGATGGTGAATAGCGACACTTTTTGTGGAGTCCACACCGTCGTTATACATCTATAGTTATACAATTTTTTTATATTTTAAAAAAAAACATTTTTCAGTTGGATTGGCAATTGCTTTTTCTCTTTTTTAAGTTGAGTTGACAATTGTTTTGATTTTATATCACTTTAAATAATTGTATACAACCATCCCTCTCATTCGAGAAAAAGAAAGTGCAAATGGTCACTTCATTGATATAACTCATTGCTATTGACAATAGAAATTAAGCGTTCAAATGTTATTAGCTGAATTCTAAAGAAAGGTATAGAAAGATGCACTTTCCATTAGAATTATTTTAATTTCAAATTTATCTTTTAAAATTGTTATGTGTTTAGTTTAAAGATAATAACATGATAAAAAAAATTGTGATGATAGACTTAATGTTATTCTGTCATTTTATAATAACATCTAAGCAAATGAATTGTTTTTTTTAAATAAAAAAATAAAACTCTTTTTATAAAACAATAAGAGTAACATACACGCACACAAATAATCACAATGATCTATTTAACAGATATAGTGTATACTTATTTAAACTTTATATGAGTCATAAATGAATAATTTTAAATGAATATAGGTTAAACCCACTACCTTATAACTACAGTTCAGAATGACGCTGAGAATGAAAGAGGGTTAAATATTTTTTTTTTCATTATACTCTACTTCGATTTATAATTACATTATTGAATTGAAATTTATTATAATCAACTTATTAAATTGTTTATTTTTTATAAACCGTCACTTTTTTTCTTTAGTCCGAGTTGACTTTTAACCTTGAGTTTATAAATGTATCATTGAACTCACCAGTTTTGTTTTTTTTAAATAAATTTTAATTTAATAATAATAATAATAATAATGAAAATAAAAATAAAAATAATAATAATAATAATATCCTCTCCGTTACACATAAAAAGAAAACAAAAGACCAACTTTGCTTGTTAAAAATTAGTTTGAGGTATTTTAAAAATAAATTTTGATTTAATAATAATAATAATGAAAATAATAATAATAATATCCTCTCTGTTTCACAAAAAAGAAAACAAAATACCAGTTTTACTTGTTAAAAATTAATTTGAAGTATTTTAAAAATAAAATTTGATTTAGTAATAATAATAATAATAATAATAATATCCTCTCTATTACACACAAAAAAGAACACAAAAGATCAGTTTTGCTTGTTAAAAATTAATTTGAGGTATTTTAAAAATAAATTTGATTTAATAATAATAATAATAACAAAAATAGTAATAACAAGCAAAACTGGTCTTTTTTTTGTGTGTAACAGATAGGATATTATTATTATTATTATTGTTCTATTCTTCTTCTTCTTATTATTATTAATTCAAAATTTATTTTTAAAAAAATAATTTTTAACATGTAAAACTGGTCTCTCTTTTTTTGTAATGAAGATGATATTATTATTATTATTAAATAAAAAAAAATTTCTTTTTCTTTGTGTAACGGAGAGGATATTATTATTATTAAATTAAAATTTATTTATAAAATACCTCAAATTAATTTTTAACAAGTAAAACTTGTCTTTTTTTGTGTGTGTGTAACGGAGAGGTATTATTATTATTATTAAATCATTTTTTTCTTTAACGGAGAGGATATTATTATTAAAAAAAATTAATTTTAAAAAATAAAACCAATGAGTTCAATGATATATTTGTAAACCCAAGTCAACAATTATGTAAAAGTAATATTTTTTTAATCATTCTCTTAAAAGTCAACTCGGATTAACAGAAAAAATGATGGTTTGTAAAAAATAAACAGTTCAATAAGTTGACTATAAAAAAATTTAATTCAACAATGTATAATGTATTTACAAACGAAGGTCAAGTACAATAGGGGGAAATGTATTTAACCCGAATGAAAGACAGCCTCCAACTCCTATTAATTTTGAGACTTAATTTGGTGGTGGTTAATATTTGCATGAGAGAGAGGGAGGGGTCAACCGACAGGCCATTTGAGGAGTCTCTCGATTAACTCTTCGTCTTCATGTATTATTCGATCTCTCTCTCTCCACAATGTCATATTTTTGGGTTTATAATTTATCTAACCCACGAATTTATTCATCAAACTCATATATTTCTTGTTATTCATTTATTAATCTAACCCAATTAATAACCGATTAAGATAAGTGGATAAATGAATTCATTAAATTGTGGATTGTTGCCAGCTCTGTATATGAATATGAGCATAGTTTTACACTAGCATTTTGGTCCTACCAAATATAAGGTCCAATCAAAAATAAGTTTATAGCAGCACACTATTCATATTATAGTCTAGAGAACACAGGATCTTATCCTATAGTTCACTAGGCCACAGCGTGGACAGCAGCCTTTTAGGAGGTTTCTAATGGAAATCTATCCACTTATCCTCAAAAGGCAGAGCAGTAATCAAAGACACCACCAAAATGTCAAGTTTTTGAAGCTTTCTTTCTTTCAGCAAACCCTAGTTCTTTTCCACTTTATCAAACAAATATTTCGGACCAATGGCTGGAGTAATAGGCACTTCTTCTGCAGCATTCTTGGCTTCTCGAACCCTTTCTTCTCACTCTTCCAAAGCTTCAATTCATCCCCTTACCTTATCTCCAGGTATATCTACTTTCTTGTTAATAATATGCATATAACCCAGTTCAGTATCACTGTAATTTATTGGTTTTAAGCTTACATTATTGGATTTGGGTTTAATATAAACAAACCCGGTTGATATTTGTCACTCATTGTGGTTCTGAATGCTTGGTTTTAGTTTTTAGAGGTCAATTTTGAAGATAGAAAGATGGTTTAAGCAGATTTTGTGTTTTAGGGTTGAAAAAGTTGTGATTTTTACAGGGCAGAGTCGAGGGAGGAAGTTCTATGGAGGGATTGGAGTTCCGGTTAAGAAAGGAAGGTCTCGGTTTCATGTTTCAATTTCCAATGTCGCCACTGAAATCAGCCCTGCCCAAACGCAGGTATCACTTTCTTAATCTGGGTATATTTGGATTATATAAGTTGTGATCTAAGTTCCATTTTGATGTCATAGCTATAAGTCAATATTTAATTTGATTGGTCGTATCTTTAAGTTTGACCCCATAGAATTTGAGGGTTTTGATGTATAATTGAGGAATTCTGAGCGTGAATTCAAGATGTTTGTTAACGATTCCTCTGATTTCATGTGAGGATACTTTGACATAATTTGGTGGTAAAATAACGTCATAGCAATAATACACAACTAACTCTTCACTATTATTGCCACACTATATACAACATGTGAAGACTACAATAGCTATCTCTCGGACCGTCACTCCATTTCCCTGTTAGACCCAGCTATTCTCTCGTTTTCTCTTATTTACATCCTAGACAATTAAAGTATGAATATCAGTCCAAGAAGGGGGATTACTTTGAAGTCGTTCAAATAACGGCTTATAGACTCTTCTCAGGTTCTTGTACAATTCACTTATGTAATTAAGGGAACCTAAAAGTCTTTGAAGCTAATTTTTATCTAAGATTTTATCAGGAAATTTACTAGCAAATTGAATAGCTCTAGCAACAGGCTGAATTTGACCATATTGAATAACATGACCAGGGAAGTGAACTCTAGTTTGAAAAAGAGAATATTCTGACTGAGAAAGCACTAATCCATTGGTTTGAACAGTTCTAAAAAATAAATTGAGATGTTTTCAATGTTCTTCAATAGAGTTTGAAAAAATAAGAATATCATCAATGTAAACAATGACAAAGTGACTAACAGGATTTAGAATATCATTTATAATATTCTGAAATTCACCAGGGGCTTTTTTCAAACCAAAAGGCATGACATTTCACTCATAATGACCGAAGGGGGTGGTAAAGGCTTTCTTATACCTATCCTCCTCATGGATCTAGATTTGTCAAAATCCACTCTTAAGATCAAATTTACTAAAAACAACTGCTTGACTAAGCCTATTAATTAAATTGTGTTCTTCATTAAAAAAAAAGTGATGAAAATGCCATAGTAAAGCTTCAGTCTATAATTGAATTTACTGGAAAAGAATTTGTGAGCTCCGTGAAAATGTTCAGGCCCAGAAGCTTGCTAAGGAAAGCCAGAGGCCAGTGTATCCATTTGCAGCTATAGTAGGACAAGATGAAATGAAATTATGCCTTCTGCTGAATGTGATTGATCCCAAGATTGGAGGTGTCATGATTATGGGTGATAGAGGAACAGGGAAATCGACGGCTGTTAGGTCATTGGTAGATTTGCTTCCTGAGATCAAGGTAGTGGTTGGCGACCCATTTAACTCAGATCCAGAAGATCCGGAAGCTATGGGCATCGAAGTACGTGAGAAAATAATTCAAGGTGAGGAACTAACTCTCACGACAACCAAAATCAACATGGTTGATTTGCCATTGGGTGCTACAGAAGATAGAGTCTGCGGGACCATTGATATTGAAAAAGCCCTTACTGAGGGTGTGAAGGCATTTGAGCCTGGCCTTCTTGCTAAAGCTAACAGAGGAATTCTCTATGTGGATGAGGTTAATCTTTTGGATGACCACTTAGTGGATGTTCTTTTGGATTCTGCTGCTTCTGGATGGAACACTGTTGAGAGAGAAGGGATTTCGATATCACATCCTGCTCGCTTTATTCTTATCGGCTCAGGAAACCCAGAAGAAGGGGAACTTAGGCCACAACTTCTTGACAGGTTTGGAATGCATGCTCAAGTGGGGACTGTAAGGGATGCGGAGCTCAGAGTGAAAATTGTCGAGGAGAGAGCTCGGTTTGATAGAAATCCAAAGGAATTCAGAGGATCGTACTTGGCAGAGCAAGAGAAGCTCCAAGAGCAAATTACAGCAGCTCGGTCCTCTCTTTCTTCTGTTCAGATTGATCACGAACTTCGAGTCAAAATTTCCAAGGTCTGTGCTGAGCTTAATGTCGATGGATTGAGAGGCGATATAGTGACAAATAGGGCAGCGAAAGCTTTAGCTGCTCTCAAAGGAAGAGACAAAGTACAACCGGAGGATATTGCTACTGTTATCCCCAATTGCTTGAGACACCGACTTCGGAAGGATCCCTTGGAGTCAATTGACTCAGGTGTACTTGTCATTGAGAAATTTTACGAGGTTTTCACCTGAGGGAATAAAAGGACCCTTTGTTTTATGTAACTTTTGCTTCTCGATCTTTACTTAATTCATTTCCACTCTGAATTTTTGGGCACTTTCTCCTTCAGTTTCCAAGTTGTCGGTTTTTAGAATTGCATTATACAAAACGGTCATACTGTTTTCTGTAATACTGGGTAGATGACGTTCAGAGCCAAGTTTGTATTGAATATATTATGGAATTCAACTTCTCTATCATGTGTGACTTTGGTTGATACTTTTATGAGGTTTTCTGTAATACTTTTGAGTTTTGATAGCTTGTCTACCAATTCAAACATGCCCTTTATAAACATTTATCGGAAGTATATTTCTGTGGAAAATGTTAAGAAAGGATGTCTGAAATAATTTCTCTGCATACAGATAACATAATGTCAGGTATACAGTTTACATGCACTCGTCTGCTAGCTTTACATTGAATTTAATTCCTCTCTCATGCTTGAGATTCCCCAAAAACATGAGAACAGAAAGAATTACCAAACTGAACCGAAAATGATCTTGAAAATCTTACATCACAGTTTAATAAATTGAGTCATGATAATAATAATAACGATAAATTGAGTCATGATAATAATAATAACGAAATCAATAAAGTATTTTTTTTATAGAAATGTTCCTTTTAAAAATTAAATTTGCTTTTAACTGAGAAGTTATAAACTTAAATATTATTTCAACATCATCTAAAGTAGTCGGCATCTTGGTTTTTACTCTTTTATCATTCATCTTGAAGAATATGCAGGTGCAAAACAACAAATAGGCATAGAATCTGAATTTAATCCAAGATTAGTGACACAGTTAACAATCCAATACATATATCTCTTAAAACTAAAACGATGGTTAGTATCTTAAGTCGCATTCATCTACATAAGTTCCACAGAATGGTATTTTATGAAGAAGGGTAATAGTAAGAAGTTGAGGGGTGCTAATATCTGCATTGGTGATTTCCACTCCAGAATTTAGGTCTCTGCACTGCAAAAGCGGGTGGACGCTGGTACACAACTGATGCAGTTGTTATCAAAATCCCTGCAGTTAAAGCCCATATCACATACTTCTTATTCTCTGCTTCAAAATCAAAGAAATGAAGCAGATATTTGTCTCCCATCCATTCAAATTCTTCAGCTCTTCGATTTTCATCCTGAATTCATCAGCATGAATTATACGGTTAGTAAAACCACTTAGGTTTATTTTTGTCGAATAGATTTAGGAGAGGAACCTTTAAAAACATTTCTAATGGAGCATCAAATATTGCTTCCACTTCTGCAGCATTTGGGACTGGATTGAATGCTTTCTTGTCATATAGTATGCCAATCACTGGAACTACGGTTACGCCGTACTGAAACAAATAGTTAAGCAAAGAAAAGAACATTAGTTGAATACTTAGATGATAGATCTGAAACAAAGCCGCATAAGACCATGGATTAACTTTTCAGAACTTCTAAATGAACAACAAACAGATAACTTCCCTCAACTCAGCTGCACTCAACAAACAAAGCATATAAAAACATGAATAATTCCATTAGTTTATCATGTGATAAAATAATATATCATACCCCTTACCATGATCATATGACTTTATTGTAACTTTGTTTCTCATTTTTATTACAGAGTCGTTTGCCACAACAAAGTAAAACAGTTTTAAGTTTGTCCCTGTACCCAGCTTTGCCCTCAAAATAACATCTCCAAATTATTAAAGATTATTTTCTTTAAATGTTCATTTTTACCCTCTCAGATATGTGTTCAATAGGTCATTGTAATTCTTGATTAATCATCTCTGAAGGTTTTGACAAGTACATTAAACAAACGGCACAATCAGAATTTCAAATTATTTTTACAAAGATTATTATTGATCATTGTTTAATCTCAGAGTATAAAACCATATGAATTACTATTAGAAAAACAAAATATGACAAAGCTAAACTATGTGTGTAAATGAGGTAGCATATTTCCCTATAAAAAGAAATATTTACCTTAGTTATAAAGGGATCAAGAACAGTAACAACATCAACAAGTGAAGGGTCCAAGCCTATCTCCTCCTTTGCCTCCCTCAAGGCTGTCTGGATGTCATCTGCATCTCCATCGTCTGTTTTCCCTCCAGGCAATGCAACTTCCCCTGCATCCAAAAAACAACCCACTAATAAAGATCTGATTTTGAAACTTTAAATAAACAATTTGAACAACAAATTTATATTTTTATTGCCAAAAAAACAAAAAGTCATACCAGAATGAGTAGAAAGTGTTGAGGATCGTTTTGTGAGAATTACTCGCAGATCAACTTCTTCTTCACCTTCAAAGAGACAAATTAGAACAGCAGCTCTTTTGGGTCTGAATCTTTTAGGGTTGTTGGCAACTGGGTTTGTCTCAGATTCTGCATTTAAATCTAGTTCTTGAGCAACCACTTTGTCCGAAGCGTATTGGTTTCCTGAATCTTTATTGGGACTTTTTTCTAAAGAAGGGGGAAGTGGGTTATAGAGACGAAGCTGTTGGGCCAAATCTATCAGCGTTTTTGATCCGGTGAAGCTGTTGGAACCCATGAGCATTAGGAGAGACGAATCAAATTTGTGGTTAAGAGGGATTGTTGTCAAAATAATATACACCCTTTTTAGTCCCTCTCCGGCTCTCCCTCCGTTCCATACCACTGTTCCATTTGACTAACTAGCTGTCCGAAATGGACAGTTTGCCATTCTTTAAAACTATAGTTACATTTATAATGATTTTTATTATTTTGATGTAGCTGATTATACACTCAAATATAGTATTTGAGCACAATACATTAAAATTGATACCATGAATTTGAAAGTTCAAACGTTGTACGCTCTATACACTAATAGTCGAACCAACTTAATATATTGTGGAGGGACATGATTGATTCTTATGTGAACCCTACGTGTGAAGATATAAAAAATTATTGTGAAAATATCAATTTTCATATATAATTATAACTTTTGACTTCCCAAATTCAACTTGTTTCTATAATAATCTATAAGGAATGTCCAATATAAAACATAGGTTTCATTTGACTTTCTAAGCATATTAAAATTTGCTTAACAAACAAGTTTTTGATTATTTCCATGTCACATGTACGATTAAAAATGTCACAGGGTGAAATGAGACCCTTGTTTTAGTATGGATAAAAGAGTTTACACATTACGAACATTTTTGTTTGCCCAAGGGTGCAAAAGAACCTAGTCGAGCCGAGGCGCGAAGTCTTCAGCTAAGATTAAATCATATTAGAGTTCGTTTGAAAAGACTCTATTTGAAACGAGTTCATATACATGTAGATTCCTTAGTTACTTGTTCAAGTAACTAGAGGCTGATACCAAACTTTCTAAACAAGCGAGTGGATCCTGTAAGAAGTGAGTACTCGAGCATATTTAGGAGGAAAAAAGGTTTCTTATGCACTGAATTCAACTCACCTAAGAGAAAAACTCAGAAGGAAACTATGCAGCGTTTTTGCAGCCAACATTTTAGACCCCATATAACATAAAAGCAAAATGAATAATTTCCATAAGCTGATAAATATATGTGATTCTCAAACTTGCAGCTTTTATGTTATTACAAAGAAGTAAACAAACATAAGAAGTTAAGTACAATAACCCAGTCAAATCATCTTATCAGAGACAAATATCAAGCAGAAAAATATGCTTTGGTTATTTACATTTACAAATGATAAATAAATATACTTGTCCCAGATATACATATCCTTGAAAAGGAGGTTTGGGTTTGGGAGGGAATAAAGCACAGGAGAAGAAAGGTCGGTCCAAATCCAGTTTGAGCTTTTATTCTGAACTGCAACTTAATAATATACTACTTGCACACCACTCCATATGCACACAATCGAAAAGGATTACTTCTCAACAATTTAACTGACTGAAAGATAATTTTCTCTTTTGAAATAAGACCATTGGCTTCTATCTTCTTTATTCCCTTGGCAATAATCTCATTGATGTACTGCTAAGATATTATCTGTTCTTTCTTAGCGTTTGCCTCTTGGTCAGCTGCCCCATAAGACAACTTTCGGGCCTTTTTAGTTCCCTTCCCATTAGATGAAATGGATTTGTTTGAATTCAATGTTTTCATTGTTGGTGATTTTGTGTTTTTACCGTTCTTGTATGACTGCCTACTTGCTGATTTATTTGGACTTGACTGAACAAGGGCTCTGTTCTCCCATGGTTGAGCAGTAATCCAGCGTTCCATCCAGCTCCAACCCCAGATAGCTTTGCCAAGTTCATAATTACCCAGCACAGAGTTTGAATTGGCCCTCCACTGCAAAAACATGGGTCTACCTAGTCATTTCAAACCCACTGAGTGAAGGAATCAGACTCTTGAGTATATTGTGGTGTTGACATACCTGATGAGAAAAAGCATAAGCCATAGCTCGCTCTCGTTTCACCGCTGCTTCTTCTCTTAGATGAATTCTTGCAAGAACTTCCTCCATTGTTTCAGGGCCACCACTCCATTCCACCTGCAGACATCCAGTCCATCAAGTGGAGTGATTCAACATGGAAGTAAGCACACCCATAATGCAACATCATTAATTGTTCTCAAGATCAGATAAAATGAATTTGAATGAAAATCTAGTTCCAGCTAAGCGAAAAGGTCCATGGGTTCTAAAAGTGTGCTTGGAATGGGAATCTGACAGCTATATGCAAAGCCAAACGAACATAGTAGACTGTTCAGGAGAGTTACTAGATCAGTGAATCAGAAACTATATACAGGAGATGTGATTTCCAATTTGGGTATCATGATAAAAAGTGAGTCTCACACATAAGTAGTCCATGAGTGAGTAGTGTCCAGTAAATTGGTCTTGTGTGAGTATAGTCTAAGGTGTCAGAAATACACCAAGTAGTGGGTCTGCTATACCGAGGTTTCAATCTGTACATAATTTGTGAGTGATAGTTTATTAGTTTTGTGAGAGTTTGTACTTGGTATACAATTGTTTGTGTTATACAAGCGTGCAATTTTTTTTTCTACACACAAGACAATGGATTAAAATCTACCTTTTTAAATTTGGATAGGTATGTAAATGACGAGTTTGTGTAACATATATTGTCAATCATGGGCATCTGACTTAGTTTTATGTAACCAAGAAATGAGTAAAGTAACAAAGGAGTTTTCTTATATATGAAGTTAAGTTGAATTACTTATAAGCTGGATGCATTTCCACTGGGATGTGTTATGCGTCTGAAAAGGCACTTTCAAAATTTTTCTTGATAGGAAAAAGGAAGTGATTAACGAGGACACATGTTCAAAAATAAGTGGTACATTCTAAGTGAAAAGAAAAAATTCAAAGAGTTTGTCATCTAAGAACCTCTAATTATCACAGAAGAAGCACTCAAATCACACTGCTCTCACATGAGTGAAACGGTCTCTTACCTCTAGGTCATGAAGCTTTGCCTCAAGCTTTAATTGATTCTCTAGGTTCTTCTGTCTGATTCGAGCTTCAGTTGCCATAGCAACTCTGCGAGCTCTAATTTCGGACTGTATCCTGCTCCATGTGTGTAGGTGGCTCAGCGTAGTTGAAGCTTGCTTTCTGGCGGAACCGCCTAGAGTCAGGGTTAGCAATCTTACAGTCCCTTTTAAATGACGATGAACTTTTCTTGCCTGCAACGAGACAAAAGTATATAAGAGTGTAATTCCCTATGAAATTAAGAAAAACATAAATGTAAGACATTACCAGGTGAATGAAGATATCTGATGAGACAATCTAAGCACCCACTATAAGATTCTTTTTACTTTTTAAGTTTTGAAATAGTGTTGTAAGAAACAAAATAGCAATAGCAAGCATAACTTGCAACAAGATTTACCCTATATGCTTGAAATGACCTTTGAATCCGAATTGCTGCTACATCCTCATCTAGCATCGGAAGAGCCACAGGATTTCCATTAGAATTACCATTAACAAGAGTAGTGGACTCTTTCTGAGAGTGGGGATCCTTATTGAACCCATTTGAATTTTGAGGTGCTGACGATCCCTGTGTGCAAAGAAAAAAAATCAATCCTGTGTGATATTAAGTTTACTAGCCATAAAATATCCTACGAAAGACAATGCAGCACCAAGAAGAACCACAATGAGAAAATGCCTTGTGTTCATGAAGGCCTATAATGGGTCCGAGTGAAAAACAGAACATAGCAGATTTTTCACATAAGATTTGCGATTATTATATGGAATCATTATGAACTATATAGAAACTGCTAGCTTTTAAAGAAAACATAAAGCAAGAAATTTGAGAGAGAATACTTCCTCCGTACAGAACAATGGAAGTGCTTCATACTTTTACAACAAGCCTAGACTATAGCATCAAGAGGAATGCACACGCAAAATATGGGACTGAAGCATAGATTGTAAATGCCTTATACCTGACACTTCTCTAGCCACAGTAAGAATCATTGTAGGAAACAATGACAATTTCACCTCTTATATATAACATCAGCAAAAATATCAGTTTCATTTTATACATGTAAACACAATCAGGCATCAAACCCACCCCCAAATTCCCTTGATCCTGAAAGAAAAAAGAAATAGCATGATAGATTGGTAATAAATTGCAAAAAGTTGATCCATTCACAGGTACCTTTTGTGATTTTGGCTTGCAATTCTTCTCTTTCTTTAAGCGGATTATATTTTTGAACCAATCTCCAGAGCCCATTATCAATATTTAATCTCTATAGTAACTTGCCTGCTCAAAACATTATATGGTAAATATTGAATGCATCGGCATTATACAGCCATCAAGAAAATAAACGTGTTCTACATGCTAACATTTCAAGCATCTGTCATTTGTGCTACTGAAAATTGGAAGCAAGAGACAAATGTAAATAGTTAAGGAATTTATGTTAGGTTACTACAGGGGACAATTTCCGTCACTCTCTGATCAATAAGACAAGGCTATAAAGAGAGATGATAACAAAACATGTAAATGAACATGTGACGATATAAAAGTGTCCAGTCCATGTAAAATGAGCTTCAGCCTTCAGCATGCCCCTAAGCCTCCAGCACGGGGGCTAAGTAAAAACTGATATCAGATCAAGTGCCCTGCCTTTACTGTATAATCCAACTAAGTTCCTCACAAAAGTCATTAATTCAACTCAGTACAGAAGGGGAAAAAAGAGAGCTTGTTAACTTCTTCCTAATCGAGTCTTAGTGATTTTTTTTTAAAGATTAAACTCGTAGTATGATCTTGCACTACAGTAAACCATGGCAGCAATGAGAAGCTATATTAAGGTCAAATTTTCATATCCCTGGTAGTTGATCAGGATATAAGGTTTTTTACACAATTTTTTCGAATGCACAAATTCATAAAATAATGAATAGCAAAAAAATAAACACTTGAGGTAAAAGAGGAATCCTAAATGGCCTTACTTCAATCATTTAAATTAAAGAAATAAATGGCTTTCAATGTTATCAGAATCTTCATAAGATCAGAAAATTTACTCAAAGAAAATTAAATCTAGAAAATGGAGGAAAAAAAGAAAAGTTGAATAAAAACCAGGAAAATTTACATGACTTATTGCTTAACATCAAATTTTCCAATTTTAAGGGTACAAACCAATTGCACTAGAAAATAATAAGCTTGATAAAATCAGTGAATTTTCAATAAATTCATGAAATAAATTGCCTCAGCCATTCTATTCAACACCTAAAGATAAACAAAAGTGAAGGAAACCCAGGTAAGTGAAGCAGTTCAACTAAAGAATTCCCCCACTCATTAACAAATTGAAAGTTAAAAAGGAGCAAAAATCATATTAACATCATACTGCCATAGATCAGAACAGTATCAAAACCAATCAGCTTAAGTATTTATGTTTGATTGTCTCAATATCAAGAACCAGCTCCCCCATTTCCCATCCAATCACCAAATGTGTATATAATGCACACTAACTACAACAATGAAACCATAACCACAAAAGAATTTATAAAAAAATACACTTGGTTAAGCAATTATGACATAACAGAGAAGAAACCTTCAAGTGGGTATTGTTGAGGCCCTTTATTTAGCAAATGGGTACATCCAAATTTGAAGAACAAGAGAAAAAAAGAGGAGAAAATGATGATGGTAGTAGGATTAGGAGTAAAGGAGAAGAAATACTTGAAGAAGGTGAGAAAGAACAGAAGGTGGGTGAGCAATGTTGATACTTGCCATGGCCCGTCACTACTCTCACCTGCAATTTCCCTTCCTCAAAAAGGGAGTAATTTAAAGCTTAAACAAACAGTATATGCACAAAAAAAACACTCTCTCTCTCCAACTTTGATTCCCTCCCCTCAATCAAAGGCCTCATCCACCATCCAACTCATATTAAACCTTGTTTTTAATTCAACAAATGAGAGATTACAGAGACAGAAGAACAAACTATGACAAATATTTGATTGTGATGGCTTCCCACTCCCCCACCTTTCAAATTATTATAAAATAGTATTATGATATGTTGTTTGGAGGAGAGAATCTCTATTATTCCTAATTATAGGTTGTTTAAACAGGGACTTATTTAAATAGAGATTATGACATGTATAATAATTGTTGTAGATGGAAACAAGAAGAAAAATTCATTGTGTTTGGTAGGTTGGACTGACTCAAGTTTTTGAGGCATAAAAAAAACTTGAAGAACCGGGAGTGTTTCTTTTAACAGTTTTAAAACTATCAGAAACCAATATTTCATTTGCACCAACAGTTAAAAAAAAAAAAATCGTGTTTTTTTGCGTTTGTGAGAGAAAAAAAAAGCTTTAAAACATAAATTTCGACTTTACACTTATTAACTATTCTTCTATATGTAAATAATGGGTAACGAGAAATATTTATTTGAATTTTTTTTTTTTTAATTTGAATTCGATCATATTTTGATAAAATAACTTGATAAAAAAAATGATTAAATTTTTTGTCAATTTTTTTCTTTTCTTTCTCGTCTCTTGACAAACTCACGAATAAGATAAACGGAAAAAATCTTAATTTTTGAAGAAGCAATTAATTTATTAATTTTCAGACGAGTTTTAAAATTATGCACTAGCCCTCAAAATTTACACTGCGTTTCCAATGCCGTGGAACTTTTCCCGTTCTACACTCTTTTAACTTGCACTTCCCAAAAATCTTTATATTTTGCCATTTGACAAAATTAATGAGGCGGCCCACTTGAAAAGGCAATAAATTTAAGGATGATTAAATGTCTAGGAAATTTAACTTAGTCTTAGGCATATTTGTTTAGTATTTAATAATTTTAAATGATAAAATCAGTTAATTATTCAGTGTATTTAGTTTAAATAAAAATCTGTTGAATGATTGAATTGCTCAGATTTTTGGGCTTAATGACTAAGTCTAATTTTTTTACGAAATGAATAAGTCCTAGTTGAATGAAGTAAAAAATAAATAAAAATAATATTAACTATTATATTAAGTAATATTAAAAAAATTTACTATAAATTTGAATTTTTTTAAAGGGGTAAAATAATAAAAAAATATTATTTAGATATTTCAAACATGTCAATTATCAAACAATTTTTTTCATTCAGTATTTAGAATTCTGTTTCATTCAGATTACTTAAACATTCAGAACGATTTCATTTAGTTTTTATCAAACACCCCCTTAAGCTGTGTTTGTTTGGGACTGAATGGAGCTGAATGGTTAAATCGGTCAGTCATTCAATGCGTTTGTTTTAAATAAAAATGATCTGAATGGCTGAATCGGTCAGTACTTTGGACTAAATGATTAAATCTAATTTTTTCGACTGAATGAATTAATATATATACATATATATATATTAACTACTATATTAAGTAATATTAAACAATTTTACAACAACTTTGAATTTTTTCAAAGGGATAAAATAATATCTGTTATTTAAATATTTCAGACATGTCAATTATTAAATAATTTTTTTCATTTAGAATTATATTTCATTCAGCTCATCATTCAAATTACTTAAATATTCGGAATTGTTTTATTCAGTTTTAAACAAACACCCCCTTACCATGGTTTTCAAAGCCGGACCGGACCGTTAGCCCGACAGGAAAAAATTGGAGCCGGTCGGTTCTCCAGTCCGGTTTAAGCCAAAAAATCAGTTTTGGTCAAAACCTGGTGACCGGACGGTCGAACCAGTAAACTCAATGACTCGGTCACCGGTTTTATTGGTTCCTTACCTTCTTTTTTTTTTTATTTTTTTTTTAAATTTAAGCATTTGATCTTGATTAAATATATCTTTGATTGAGTTTTGAACTATGATCATGATTTAATATATTTATTTTCATATAGATTTAGTATTTATTTGAATTGTATAAAGTAAACATTGTACAAATAGATTTATTTATTTTTACCGAATTTGATTGAATGTATCCGAGAGATGTTTATGTTTATTTGTGTTTGATTTTATCACTCTTTAGTCTTGAATTTCGAGTTATGATCATGATTTAATATATATATTTTTTTTATATATAAATTTAGTATTTATTTGAATTGTATAAATGAAACATTGTACAAATAGGTTTAATTTATTTTTATTTTTTGTAGATAAATTGATTAATTTTATATATTTACTAAATATTATATATAATATATAATAATAATTAATATATTTAATTATTTATTATATATTAATAATAAACTTATCCGACTATTAATTAGACTAATAACCCATTTATTTAATACTATTTTTGACTCGATGACCGATCCGGACAGGAGAACACTACCCCCCCTACTACTATTGTTGTTGACAAGTTTGATGTTTTGGGTGTTGAGCCTTATGTTTGTTCTTGGGGTACAAGATTGTTTGGTTTTCTTGAGGACCTGTCCACCGTAACCATCACTGTTGTAAGACCCCGAATTTTATGAAATACAAAATTTAATTTTTCTTCATATATATATTTTTTGAAACAGTAAGTGGTTAAATCGATAAAGTTAAAAGTTAAGGATGTTATGTGCAAATTTTATTTTGTCGGACAATATTCGCTTTGTCGGGGAATATTTATTTGGTCCGACGGCGCCGAAATAACAAATTATTGGTGGACCCCACAACGGAATATTTGTCGGATATAGAAAACGACAGAAATAACCTTTTTAAATAAAAATAGTCAACGGAACTGTTAAAATACCGGTGATAAAAGAATAGTAGCATACGGTAGTTATTGGTATTTTCTGTAGCACTCGGTACTCTACAGTAACACACGGTATTGCATAGTGTCTCATATTATTGGTCTGATAATTGACACCGTAACTGTTACGCATCATTTCATCGATAATTGTCACTGCATAATATTTTATATTATCAATTCAATAATTGTTGTTACACAGTATTTTGCATTATTGATTTAATAATTGTCATTACACTGTATTTTATATCATTGAGTCAATAATTGTTGCTGCACTGTTTTTAAAAATTATTGAACCTAATAATTGTCACAGTAACATATGCACAGTAATTCACATTATTGAATCAATAATTGTCATTACACAGTAACGTATGCTTTATTTTACATTATTGTTATCTCTATTATGATGTTATTTAAACAGTTGTATTTCATTAATTTATTGACTTGATATCTAATAGCTAACTATACTGTATTTATAACAATTAGTCATAATAATTGAATTGATAAAGTTATTTGTTTATAATATAAAGTTAGGTGATTATTAGGTGATATGAAATGAATGGTGTAGATTAAAGTGTGAATTATTGTTGAATAATTGAATTGATTTGTTTATAATATAAAGTTAGGTGATTATTAGGTGATATGAAATGAATGGTGTAGATTAAAGTATGAATTATTGTTGAATAATTAAATTGATTTGTTTATAATATAAAGTTAGGTGATTATTAGGTGATATGAAATGAATGGTGTAGATTAAAGATAATATAATATTTGAAATGGATGGTGTAGATTAAAAGATGATCTTTAAATGAATGGTTTAGATTAAATGAATGATAAGATTTTTGGCTATAAATAGAAGCCTTAACTTAAGGATTTTTCATAAACTTCCTTACTTGTTCTTTCTTTCTCTCTCTAAATACTTCTTTGTGTAAGTTCTCTCTAAGTGTTCTTAAGTCATTCCTAGTTTTGAAATCTTTTACATTCTCCTTTGAATTCCCGAGTGGAATTTTCTTATGTACAGTAACTCTTTCGAAAAATCATAGTAAATTCATTATTTGTCAGAATTTAATGAATTAAAAGCCTGTCTCTTCAGTTTTTCGTCCTCTACAACTTTGAAGAAGGAAGAAAAGTCATCTGAAATCATCTTCATGCCTTAAAATACTAAAAATCGTAACCTATTCTGATTTTCGTCACTATTTTCAGTCTTAGTTTTGAAAATTCATAACTCATACATATTAACTCCGAATTGAGTGATTTTTGAGTCTATGTCGTCTATCTTTCCGAGAGTAACATTATTTTAAAAACATAAAGAGATTTTAAAAACTCTAGAAGACTCAAAAGTCAGATTCTTTACTGCTACATAGACAAACAAGGAAGGATTTGTTCGGCTAATAAACTTGTTTCACAATATCAAGGTAAGGAATATCATCTTCTTTCATATTCTATTGTTCAAACTTACTATAGTAAGGGATACCATCTTTTTCATCTTCCATTATTCAAACGTACTATGGTAAGGGATTATCATTATTTGATTCTCGATAATAATATTGTTTCTTCCTTACTCATAAGACGTGCCTTTTATTTCCATGTATTAAATTGTGGGAATAACCTTACGGAGGCCACCTGTTGGTGAATAACCTTTCGTATTCATTCATTATTAATCTCTGAGAATAACCTTACGGAGCGGATTGCCGCCTGTTTGGTGAATAACTCTTTGTACTCAAATTCTATTAAATTGTGGGAATAACCTTACGGAGCGGATTGCCGCCTGTTGGTGAATAACCCTTTGTATTAATTTCCTTCACCTTTTGTTAATCAAACCTGCTACGGTAAGGGATATTATTTTCTTTCATACTCCTAAATCGAAATTTATTATGGAACTATTGCTTATATAATTCCTGAAAATATTATATGTTCCATAATAGTTGAACTTCATTATTTCAACTGAACCTTCCTATTTTCTGAATCTTTCTATTGAACTGTAACCGTTATTCTGAACTGTGGATCTTGAATATCATATTTAAATTTTACTCCACATCATGTTGACAATTTGGATATTATTTGAATCTGCACAAAGTAAACTTTCGATATTTATTGTTTATCCTATTTCTTCTGTTCATCAATTGTCTCACTATCATTTGAACTAATCTTCAAGAATCAAGCTGTTGTGAACATCTATGGCCGGGGGCATAGATGTGATATATTTGTTGAACAGATGATAGGTTAAAGGCGATATAATAGGTTAAAGGCGATACATCTGTTCGGTGTCTTTTATGGCACGTGGTGAATGTTCTCTTTGGCCCGTAGTGCAAAGATGAACTGTTGATTGGTATGATTATGACCAAAGGCTGAATCTGGTATAATCATGACCGTTGGTGCTATATTGAATATCTTTGGCCGTAGTGCAAAGAAGAACTGTTGATGTGCATGATTATGATCAGGAACTGTGAATTTATATTATCATGACTAATGGTATTTCAGATGATAAAAGTTGATGATGTTTTTACGAAAAAGAGAAGTGAGTGGACATTATAGTCTGCATTATTCTTCTAATAGATTGCTCATTCTGCTGCTATTATTTATCTAAACATTGTTCAAGAATTTAACTGCAGTTTTTGATATAAACCTTGTAGTGTATTGTATTCTATCAAGAACTCAACTGTTGAAGGCTAATGATAATTTATTCGTCATTATCTTAGTCATGATATTTCTTACTGGGCTATTTGAGCTCACCCTTTCTTTTGTTCCATTGTTTTTCAACAGGAGATGAAAACATAACAGGGTCTAGCCGGGGAATGGAGTGAGGGTCCGAGGAATAGTTATCATAGTCTTCACGTTTTGTGAAATAGTGTGACAATAATAGTGAAGACTTAGTTGTGTATTATTATACACTGTATTGTTGTACGTTGTGCTTTGTTGTAATAATTTTGTTGTAGTCTTTTGACGACTCAAGTTTGGGCTGTGTGGGCCCAGATTTGGGGGCGTCACAACTGTACTAGAGAATTAATTTTTTTTATAAGATATTTAGTGATTTTTTAATGAATAAATCATTTTAATATAGTAAAAACTTATCGCATTATCTTAATTTTCATTATGTGAAAAGAGAAGGTATGAGATTCGGATTCAGTTAGGGTAAAGTTAATTTCACTATAAGTTAGTCTAGAGATCAATAAAGTGTTACACGCAGGTTAAAATATATTCTCTCTGTCTACGTGTCAATATTTTATTAGTTTCTGGACCAATTTACAATGAAATTAATTTTATTATATTATCCACCACGAACTAAACAAACACTTAAAAATGCTAAAAAATTATTCTATACATTCTTTTATTTTATCATATTTTGATAACATAACTTGATAAAAAAAATTATTAAATTTTTTGTCAATTTTTTTCTTTTCTTTCTCGTCCCTTGACAAGCTCACGAATAAGATAAACGGAAAAAATCTTAATTTTTGAAGAAGCAATTAATTTATTAATTTTCAGACGAGTTTTAAAATTATGCACTAGCCCTCAAAATTTACACTGCGTTTCCAATGCCGTGGAACTTTTCCCGTTCTACACTCTTTTAACTTGCACTTCCCAAAAATCTTTATATTTTGCCATTTGACAAAATTAATGAGGCGGCCCACTTGAAAAGGCAATAAATTTAAGGATGATTAAATGTCTAGGAAATTTAACTTAGCCTTAGGCATATTTGTTTAGTATTTAATAATTTTAAATGATAAAATCAGTTAATTATTCAGTGTATTTAGTTTAAATAAAAATCTGTTGAATGATTGAATTGCTCAGATTTTTGGGCTTAATGACTAAGTCTAATTTTTTTACGAAATGAATAAGTCCTAGTTGAATGAAGTAAAAAATAAATAAAAATAATATTAACTATTATATTAAGTAATATTAAAAAAATTTACAATAAATTTGAATTTTTTTAAAGGGGTAAAATAATAAAAAAATATTATTTAGATATTTCAAACATGTCAATTATCAAACAATTTTTTTCATTCAGTATTTAGAATTCTGTTTCATTCAGATTACTTAAACATTCAGAACGATTTCATTTAGTTTTTATCAAACACCCCCTTAAGCTGTGTTTGTTTGGGACTGAATGGAGCTGAATGGTTAAATCGGTCAGTCATTCAATGCGTTTGTTTTAAATAAAAATGATCTGAATGGCTGAATCGGTCAGTACTTTGGACTAAATGATTAAATCTAATTTTTTCGACTGAATGAATTAATATATATACATATATATATATTAACTACTATATTAAGTAATATTAAACAATTTTACAACAACTTTGAATTTTTTCAAAGGGATAAAATAATATCTGTTATTTAAATATTTCAGACATGTCAATTATTAAATAATTTTTTTCATTTAGAATTATATTTCATTCAGCCCATCATTCAAATTACTTAAATATTCGGAATTGTTTTATTCAGTTTTAAACAAACACCCCCTTACCATGGTTTTCAAAGCCGGACCGGACCGTTAGCCCGACAGGAAAAAATTGGAGCCGGTCGGTTCTCCAGTCCGGTTTAAGCCAAAAAATCAGTTTTGGTCAAAACCTGGTGACCGGACGGTCGAACCAGTAAACTCAATGACTCGGACACCGGTTTTATTGGTTCCTTACCTTCTTTTTTTTTTTATTTTTTTTTTTAAATTTAAGCATTTGATCTTGATTAAATATATCTTTGATTGAGTTTTGAACTATGATCATGATTTAATATATTTATTTTCATATAGATTTAGTATTTATTTGAATTGTATAAAGTAAACATTGTACAAATAGATTTATTTATTTTTACCGAATTTGATTGAATGTATCCGAGAGATGTTTATGTTTATTTGTGTTTGATTTTATCACTCTTTAGTCTTGAATTTCGAGTTATGATCATGATTTAATATATATATTTTTTTTATATATAAATTTAGTATTTATTTGAATTGTATAAATGAAACATTGTACAAATAGGTTTAATTTATTTTTATTTTTTGTAGATAAATTGATTAATTTTATATATTTACTAAATATTATATATAATATATAATAATAATTAATATATTTAATTATTTATTATTTATTATATATTAATAATAAACTTATCCGACTATTAATTAGACTAATAACCCATTTATTTAATACTATTTTTGACTCGATGACCGATCCGGACAGGAGAACACTACCCCCCATACTACTATTGTTGTTGACAAGTTTGATGTTTTGGGTGTTGAGCCTTATTTTTGTTCTTGGGGTACAAGATTGTTTGGTTTTCTTGAGGACCTGTCCACCGTAACCATCACTGTACTAGAGAATTAATTTTTTTTATAAGATATTTAGTGATTTTTTAATGAATAAATCATTTTAATATAGTAAAAACTTATCTCATTATCTTAATTTTCATTATGTGAAAAGAGAAGGTATGAGATTCGGATTCAGTTAGGGTAAAGTTAATTTCACTATAAGTTAGTCTAGAGATCAATAAAGTGTTACACGCAGGTTAGAATATATTCTCTCAGTCTACGTGTCAATATTTTATTAGTTTCTGGACCAATTTACAGTGAAATTAATTTTATTATATTATCCACCAAGAACTAAACAAACACTTAAAAATGCTAAAAAATTATTCTATACATTCTTTTATTTTATCATATTTTGATAAAATAACTTGATAAAAAAAATTATTAAATTTTTTGTCAATTTTTTTCTTTTCTTTCTCGTCCCTTGACAAGCTCACGAATAAGATAAACGGAAAAAATCTTAATTTTTGAAGAAGCAATTAATTTATTAATTTTCAGGCGAGTTTTAAAATTATGCACTAGCCCTCAAAATTTACACTGTGTTTCCAATGCCGTGGAACTTTTCCCGTTCTACACTCTTTTAACTTGCACTTCCCAAAAATCTTTATATTTTGCCATTTGACAAAATTAATGAGGCGGCCCACTTGAAAAGGCAATAAATTTAAGGATGATTAAATGTCTAGGAAATTTAACTTAGCCTTAGGCATATTTGTTTAGTCTTTAATAATTTTAAATGATAAAATCAGTTAATTATTCAGTGTATTTAGTTTAAATAAAAATCTGTTGAATGATTGAATTGCTCAGATTTTTGGGCTTAATTACTAAGTCTAATTTTTTTACGAAATGAATAAGTCCTAGTTGAATGAAGTAAAAAATAAATAAAAATAATATTAACTATTATATTAAGTAATATTAAAAAAATTTACAATAAATTTGAATTTTTTTAAAGGGGTAAAATAATAAAAAAATATTATTTAGATATTTCAAACATGTCAATTATCAAACAATTTTTTTCATTCAGTATTTAGAATTCTGTTTCATTCAGATTACTTAAACATTCAGAACGATTTCATTTAGTTTTTATCAAACACCCCCTTAAGCTGTGTTTGTTTGGGACTGAATGGAGCTGAATGTTTAAATCGGTCAGTCATTCAATGCGTTTGTTTTAAATAAAAATGATCTGAATGGCTGAATTGGTCAGTACTTTGGACTAAATGATTAAATCTAATTTTTTCGACTGAATGAATTAATATATATACATATATATATATTAACTACTATATTAAGTAATATTAAACAATTTTACAACAACTTTGAATTTTTTCAAAGGGATAAAATAATATCTGTTATTTAAATATTTCAGACATGTCAATTATTAAATAATTTTTTTCATTTAGAATTATATTTCATTCAGCTCATCATTCAAATTACTTAAATATTCGGAATTGTTTTATTCAGTTTTAAACAAACACCCCCTTACCATGGTTTTCAAAGCCGGACCGGACCGTTAGCCCGACAGGAAAAAATTGGAGCCGGTCGGTTCTCCAGTCCGGTTTAAGCCAAAAAATCAGTTTTGGTCAAAACCTGGTGACCGGACGGTCGAACCAGTAAACTCAATGACTCGGTCACCGGTTTTATTGGTTCCTTACCTTCTTTTTTTTTTATTTTTTTTTTTAAATTTAAGCATTTGATCTTGATTAAATATATCTTTGATTGAGTTTTGAACTATGATCATGATTTAATATATTTATTTTCATATAGATTTAGTATTTATTTGAATTGTATAAAGTAAACATTGTACAAATAGATTTATTTATTTTTACCGAATTTGATTGAATGTATCCGAGAGATGTTTATGTTTATTTGTGTTTGATTTTATCACTCTTTAGTCTTGAATTTCGAGTTATGATCATGATTTAATATATATATTTTTTTTATATATAAATTTAGTATTTATTTGAATTGTATAAATGAAACATTGTACAAATAGGTTTAATTTATTTTTATTTTTTGTAGATAAATTGATTAATTTTATATATTTACTAAATATTATATATAATATATAATAATAATTAATATATTTAATTATTTATTATATATTAATAATAAACTTATCCGACTATTAATTAGACTAATAACCCATTTATTTAGTACTATTTTTGACTCGATGACCGATCCGGACAGGAGAACACTACCCCCCCTACTACTATTGTTGTTGACAAGTTTGATGTTTTGGGTGTTGAGCCTTATTTTTGTTCTTGGGGTACAAGATTGTTTGGTTTTCTTGAGGACCTGTCCACCGTAACCATCACTGTACTAGAGAATTAATTTTTTTTATAAGATATTTAGTGATTTTTTAATGAATAAATCATTTTAATATAGTAAAAACTTATCGCATTATCTTAATTTTCATTATGTGAAAAGAGAAGGTATGAGATTCGGATTCAGTTAGGGTAAAGTTAATTTCACTATAAGTTAGTCTAGAGATCAATAAAGTGTTACACGCAGGTTAGAATATATTCTCTCTGTCTACGTGTTAATATTTTATTAGTTTCTGGACTAATTTACAGTGAAATTAATTTTATTATATTATCCACCACGAACTAAACAAACACTTAAAAATGCTAAAAAATTATTCTATACATTCTTTTGTTTTAATCCAAACATAAGATACGCCTTTTCACTGTACCATTTTCTTGTTCATGTTTCATATTACCATCTCTTTTCTTTGCTCAAAATATGTGAATCCACAAAAGCAAGTCACTCACGAATGCATCTTTCTTAACCATTTTATCATTTCTTTGCTCTTGTTCTCGTCTTTATAACTTGATCATTTGTCTTTATAAAATATAAAAACAAATGATCTATCTTATACTATAATTAAGCTTGTGATCAATATAATAGTTTTCTTTTACTGTATATTCATTTTACTTTCATCCTCCATATTTTTTGACATAACCTTATATAAATAAATAAATTGCTGGATTCATTACGCTTTTCTCCAATTTTTTTCAACTCTACAAAATATTCATGCAGTACCATCACATGCAACAAACACTACACAAATATTATAGTATTAGATAAATTGCAAATTTATGAGATTTTTCAAAATATTTAGAATAATCAAATACTAATTAATTACTATTAATATATCATAATCATTGACATGTTATTAAAATCCACAAATGTTAAAAAAACATATTTAAAAAGAAAAGTTATGGAGTTTGGACAAACCTAATTTTTGTGCAAGTAAAACATAAACATCCACTAACTTGCTAGCTGCGACCCTTGATGTATCACCACGGCCACCTTCAGTAGCACTGAAAGTGTTTGATAAAAAGTTGCAACGAAAATCATCCGCAGTTTCCTGTAATTTTCAGGGGCAACAGAGTTTTCTTTTGAGCTGGTCCTACAATGTTAAAGTTCGCAATAATGTTGTGTGACGGAGTTTCCACTTTAACAATAAGATTTGTCTTTCAAAGCATGTTCTTTCATGCTAATTCACTTTAACAACAAGGTTTTTGTTTTTTTGACCATCCCTTTGATACGTCCATGAATAAATCCAAGAGGTTTGGCAGGTTATTTCCACACATGGTGATTTCCGGGAATTTTTAAAACTTGTATGCGGTGGCAAAACAAGCACAAGCACAAAGCAATGGTATGTCTTCCTGTCCTCTTCTAAAAAGCAAGCTGCTTAGTGTGAAAAAGAAAATTTTGCAGTGATCAAAATTCATTTGGCTTACTAATTTTAATACGCTGAGTTGTGGAATCTGTATAGAAGTGGGTCTTTTTTATGAATTATTCAGAATCTTCTTATGCATTTCCAGGTCATATTGTAATTTTGTTTACTACGTCTTCTGGAAAACAGGATCTCACCTGCCATGGACCAAACCACTTGAACTTGCATCTGTTGACTATGGTAGTCTTCCACGTCATAGACAAATTCATGTATAGTTGGGCATCTTCAAGGTCTCTATTGTTTACTCTTATTTTTAGCATTATGCAAAGACTACTAGATTAGGAATTAAGGATGAATAGTGTCTTTCACTGCATTGGGGAAGTTAAGGTTTCAGATATGACAGGTTACAATGACCCATTTCACCCAAGGAATAAAGACTGGATGACACTTCTGTACTTTCAACTTACATGTCAGTTTTAATGTCACACCCAAATATATAAAAGTGATACATCTGTCCTAGTTTCACATTCGTGTCAATTTACAATTTTTGTTGACATCTAAGTCAAATCACGCCACATGATTAAACCAAAACAGTCCAAACTACTGTGATTGAATCAATATTAGTGAATCAAATAAGAAGCGAACCATAAGTGACCCAAACACAGACCAAGACAGTTGTGCACGTGGTGCAGTTTGGGCTAAGAAGTTAATGAAAATTGTAAAGTGACACAAATGTGCTAGAAGGGATAGATATGAGTCGCTTTTGTAAGTTTATGTACAAAGTTGAAAGTGACGTGCAAGTTGAATGGACAGAAGTGTCAGTCAACCAGAAAAAAATTAGGCTATTAGTTCATATTAGTTGCTCAAGAGGCAATTTCTATAATCACCTCTTACATCATTCGCTACTTGTGCTAGAAGCAAATGAGATTCTCTGTCAAAGTGGACAGGATGAAGTAATTTGGCATTTGACTCCCCCTAATTTCCAAGCTGGTTCTTGAACTAGCATGCTTGCAATAAAAACGCCTATAAATGCCTAGATATATCCACAAGTGCTATTTAGATTCTCAACATCAAGTTAACAGTTATTGAAAATCTCAAAAACTAAAAGAGGCAAAGGGAGGAGAAATATTATACATTACTATTGTTATGTGTAAGAGGCTCTCATGATATAGCCAAACACGATGTTTTTAGTTGTTACTTGCTATACACCTCCAAAGTTGGCCACTTTTTTCTTCCTAACAGTTCTCACCACGTTCTTTCTCAATATGTCCCACCATGGAATCATCTTAGCAGCTCAGAATGAAAATATTAGCATTGGTGCCATCGTCAATGTTAAGACCCGTGTTGGCAAAGAAGTTGCCGTAGCCATGAAAATTGCTGCTGATAACTTCAATAACTATTCGATCCACCAGAAGGTGTCTTTCCATTTTCATGACCCTTGCGGAAATCCCCTCCAAGCAGCTTACGCTGGTTAGTTGTTTGCCTTCTGAACTCTTATCTCTTCTTATGTGATATGAAACACATATACACAAAAGTTTATGCTATTTGATATATGGGAAAACCTTTTCTATGTATTATGTGGTACCATTCATTTCATGAGAAGTTTAATTAATGGATATTTCTGACAGCAAGGAAAAAAAATTAAGAAGAAAAGAAAGAAAAAGAAAAATGATAAGAAATTTCACGTTCAATATTAGTTCTTGTTAACGTTTAGATATATGGTGTTCTGAATGCTGATACTGTTCTAGACATCAAGACAATGATAGGGATGTTGTTGCTGAAGTTCTTTATAGTTATAATTTATAAAATTGGTACCAACTCTGCTAAAATTCACGTGAGTTCTGAATTTTGTTTGCAGCTGAAGAACTTATAAAAGAAAATATGCAAGCGATTATCGGCATGGAGACATGGGAGGAGGCAGCTTTAGTTGCCGATGTTGCAAACAGAGCTCAAGTGCCAATAATTTCATTTGCATCCACTGCCGTTAAGAAGTCCTTTGTGCCAGCACAGTGGCCTTTTTTGATACAGATGGCCACCAATGTCAATGAACAAATCAGATGCATTGCAGCAATTGTTCGGTCCTTCAATTGGCAAAAGGTCATACCAATCTATGAAACTGACATGTATGGTGGCGATTCTGGGGTATTTGCTGCATTAGCCGATGCACTTCAAACTTTTGGTGTGGAGATCGAATATCGTTTAGTTCTTCCACCATTCCCTTCTCTAACCGATCCAAAAGAATTTGTCCGAGAAGAGGTAGCTAAGTTATTGTGTAAGCAATCTCGGGTATTTATTGTTCTTCAATCATCGTTATCATTTGCAACTCATTTGTTCACAGAAGCAAAGCAAATGAGTCTTGTAGGGAAAGATTCTGTATGGTTAATGACTGAAGGCTTCGCAAGTCTCCTTGATTCTGTGGATACTTCTGTTATCTCTTCCATAGAAGGTGCTCTGGGAATCAAGTCATACTTTTCTGAAGACAGTATCCCTTTTGTAGAATTTAAGCACCAGTTTCGGAAAATGTTCAGATTAGAGTACCCTGAGGAAGACAACTCTGATATGGGAATTTATGCCTTACGAGCACACGATAGCATTGCTGCCCTTACGACGGCAATAAAGAAATTAAGCAGTACCAATAGTACTTCAAAGGTGCTACTCGAAACTATTTTAACCGCTAATTTTAGTGGTTTAAGTGGAAACATTCATTTTAATAGTGGAGAGCTATCACAGTCCTCCATATTTAGAATTGTAAATGTAATCGGTAAAAAGTACAAAGAGCTTGGGTTTTGGTCGTCAAAGTTTGGTTTCTCAGACATCCTTCTTAGTGAAGAAAGTGTAGATAAAGATAGGGGTGACAGCATGGAAGTCTTAGCTGGTTTAGTGAATTGGCCGGGGGATCTAAAGAGAGTTCCTAAAGGATGGTCAATGCCTACTGAAGCAAAGCCAATGAAGTTTGGAGTTCCGGGTGAAACTTCTTTTGAGAAATTTGTGAAAGTTGATTGGGGAGCAAGTTCAAATAAGAGAAACTATTCTGGTTTCTGCATTGATGTTTTCCATGAGGTGCTAAAACTTTTGGAGCAAAATTATCCTCTACCTTATGAATTTATACCCTACAACGGCACCTATGATGATCTGGTTGATCATGTGGCTAACAAGGTACCCTAACAGCCTATTTAAAGTTCTCCAATATTTTATGTTAACATAAACAGGTTAATCATATCAGCTTTCCCTCATCATATCCGCATTTACTTTAAATTACCTGCTGTGCTGTTAGTCTTGCCATAAGACTACCTTTTAAATATAGACCATGTATAAGAATTTTTAAATGTAGTCTACACATAAAACATTGCTCCTTCCACCTGCATAAATAAATCTAAATCATAACTAGTGATTAATGTAGTAAGTATGTATCTGTTCCATGTTGTTTGATACTAAAAAATAGTCTCAGTCAAGCAAATATATTCCAAGATACAGAAGAATTTTAGACAGTGAGCATGTGGGTTCTCTAAGCAGAGTAAGTAGCTTAAGATCTTATGGCACAGATTGCAATTTGGTGTAAGAGAATCTGAGGCTATTTCTATTCGTAATTTTAGGGAGTGTTTTCTGTCCGGAGAGGATTGTAAGAAACTCTAGCATTTTTTTTCTCAAGATTTTTGATTTGATTATCAGTTATTTCAATTTAAATAGTTTTGGTCTGGACACTTCTTCCATTTCTTGTCTATATATATTAAAGAGAAATTTTCTAGTGAAACATTCATGGCATTGAATACGCTTGTACATTAATTATTAATATGAATGTGAATCATTTTTTGTGTTCTTTCCCCCTGATATTAGCATCAATTTGATTTCTGATTTAAGCTGAAACTTAACATATAAAATGTACTTCAACATGTGAAAAGAGCTGTAGGTTCTGCACTTCTACTTCTATAAAACTTAACTTTACATTGAATGATTGTGGTTTCCCTTTAATTGTTGCTAATGTGTGATTGTAGTTGTTTTTACATTTGAGTGACTTCCTTAGGGAGTTGAGAAATCAAAAGTCTCTTTATGCTTGTGTCTGACAAAACGGATTCAATAATACAGACTCAGTAAGGCCTTTGCATAAATTTGAAGAACTCTTTGTAATATTACATGAGTGATTAGCAATATCACAGAAAGATCATTTTGAATTTCTTTAGAGTGTTTTCCTTTTTTCCTTTTTGTCAAAATATAAATTCCTTGTTTCTTATAAAGATTGAACTAAGTGCTTATCTATGTATACCAAATTTGATTGAAGACTTTTGACGCTATCATTGGAGATATAACAATTCTAGCCAATCGATCAAAATATGTGGAATTCACACAGCCATTTGCAGAGTCAGGCTTGACTATGATAGTACCAGTGAAGCCCCAAACCGAGAAGGCATGGATATTCTTGAAGCCTTTCAGCGTGGGAATGTGGGGACTGACAGCTGCCATCTTGGTCTACACTGTTCTCATAGTTTGGCTGTTGGAGCGTCATTCAAGTCCAGAATTTGAAGGCCCATGGCAGAATCAGATAACCACTGCCCTTTGGTTCACCACCTCTTCGCTTTTCTTTGCTCAGAGTAAGTTCCCTTTTTACCATAAGTGGTATTAATAACTGTCTGATTTACTTATTTTAAGTCCTATGTGGAAAACTTTAAAGACCAACTTTGATGAGCCAGAACCCCAAAGTCTGTTCCTGAAACATTCAATGAGATACTGCTGCACCATACTGTGGTTGGGGGTAACCTTATGCTGTATCCTGAAACGGAATGACCAAATTTTTCATTTTATATTTCAACGGTTTTGGTTATGTAGTTCTCCCTTTAACAAATGGAAAAATCTCATAAGTTCGTTATTCATATAGGGGAACAAATTCATAACAATTATGCTCGTGTAGCAGTGTCGGTGTGGCTTTTTGTCGTGTTGGCATTATCCTCAAGCTACACCGCAAGTTTATCATCGATGCTCACAGCCCCAAGGCTTGAGCCAAATGTGACAGACATAGGTTGGCTAAAGAAGAACAATGCTACAGTTGGCTGTGATGGCTCTTCTTTCGTAAGAAAATACTTGGAGAATGTGCTTGGATTCGCACCTGTAAATATCAAGAACATTTCTAGTGAATGCTATTACCACAGGGAATTTGAGAGCGGAAGTATCACTGCAGCTTTTCTTGAAGTCCCTTATGAAAAAGCTTTCCTCAACCACCATTGCAAGGGATACATTGTTGCTGGACCCTCTGACAGATATGGAGGGGACAGGTTTGGAGGATTGGGCTTTGTGAGTAATCAGTACAACTTTTTACACAAATATATTACAGTTTACATAATAATCTGTTTAATTTCGAATGTCTCTTTTTGGGAATGAAGAAATGTCACTACTTTCAAACTGAAGTGTTAGTATAACAACTACCAATTATGTTATTGTGTAGAATTGCTCAACCCTTTATTAACTTGTTAAAAACCTAATTAAGTTCTATGCACTTCTTCAATTGTCTATTCCTAGGCATTTTTTTCGTGAACTAAAAGTTTCTGCATGCTCTGAACCGCAGGTATTTCAAAAGGGCTCTCCAATTGCAACTGATGTCTCTCAAGCCATCCTTACCTTAATGGAGAATGGTAGGCTAAAACAATTGGAAATCGAGTGGTTTGCTCCCTCCTCCGAGTGTCTAAGCTCCCAAACTCTCGAGAAAATTGACAGCTTGACTTGGCACAGTTTTTGGGGTCTCTATCTCCTCTCAGCCTGCACCTCCAGCCTTTGTTATCTGTTGTTTGTTTCTCATCAGTTATACGAACGCTATCATGAAGCATATAACAACTTACGCTCCAACTTTGTTAATGTTAGCATGTGTCTATATGCAATTGCTCTGCAGACTCTAATGCTACTTCAGGGCTCACCTGATTGAAACTGGACACCCTATGAATAGATGAAAGTTGAGTAAATAAACTATACCGTATTCTAGAAAAGAAGTTCAAATCACACTTGTAACGGTGTTGGAAATATGTAAACAGCTTTATTTTGCTTTCTGTAAGGCGTAAGCTCCCTTTGACAGATTTGTTGGAGTACCGAAATGATTATTAGGGCTTGATGCTGAAGCTCATTGTGTTCATTATGTTGCAAAACTGTTCAAAGGTTGCGGAAGGAAAAATAGATGTACGGTATTCTCCATTTGAGAGAAGAAAGATGATAGCAGTTTCTTCATCTCTTTCTGTGTATATTCCATCTGTAAGTTGGTAGTTTAGATCTAATTTTCAAGTTACTATTTAAATGACATGGCTTGCTAATCCTTTTTCATTAATAATGGTTTTGCTAAACAAATTAGAACAAATGTATAAATTCCAGAACTTGATTGTCGTGGTTCAAATTACTAAGAAAACAAATTCACTAAATACATAAAAACAAGAATCTCCAAATCTCAGAAAATGTTGCACTGCTAGGTATGGATAAATAACACTGCTGTCGGAGAAGACAAAGCTGTAAGCTCTTCAAGGCGGCCATATTAGAGACCAATAGACATAACTGCTGGTAGACCTGCCTTATTCCTCCACGACCCTTCTTGAAAATTTAGCCCCCCCGCCGTGGCCGCTTGAACCACTTCTCCCTCCATGCGGTAGACCTGCCTTATTCCTCCACGACCCTTCTTGTTGCAGTTGTTGGAATCATTACTAGCACTGGCAGGACGTTTCCCTCTGAAAAAAGGAAAAGAAACTTCAAAAAAAAAATCAAGAAATGATTGCACAAGTTTTAATGTCCTCAGTAAGCTTTCCATTAGATTACCAAGCAGATCTTGGAGGACTGGACACCAAGTAATGGAAAAATACTCTACCTTCCCCCACTCTACTTACTATCATACATTCTAAGTAGAAAATATTGCTTTATGAACTAAAATGGCAGTTTTCAATATACTTGGCCGCAGTCGCAGTTGGAGGTGGCGTTTTGACAGCTTATTTCCAAGATAGGTAATTGCCAAAATGTTACTGTTCGCAAACCAGTCGTAGCATTCTGCTTCTGAGTTTTCTGCATAATTAAGACAATTATTATCAGGCATTCTAGTAGCATAGCTTGACAAGGGAATATGAAACCATTGCTGGCAAAATTGCTCACGATGATAGCCTTTGCTTCATCGGACTTGGCGATTGCCATTTCTTTGTTGTGTTCAGCCATTCCCAGGGTTAGTTTCTTCATGGTAACCCTAGCTAGCTCTTCAACACAACTCAACCTTCTCCATCAAGCAATAAATGTCAATCAGATCGCATGTATTAATGTATATATAAAATCTGAAAGTTGCAGAGGAATAAACATAGAACTCTTTAAAAAAAATAAGAGAGAGAGAGATATCCTACAAGGTGCATTTTACCAAAAATGCAGATCGTCTTCATCCATGCTAAGAGGACAAAGCTATAAGTTTGTACTTCCCACTCATTTCTTAAATGTTAGCTTACTTCAGTTAGATTCCAACTGTCTAGTTAACATGCTTTCCATAACCATCTTTATGTGAATATAATTATATATCAGAGAATGGGCTTAAGTCGTGCCGGCAAGTTGATACTCCTATGAAAAGGATAAAATTACAGATAGTTCCTAATTCTGGTATTATCAATAAACAGAGTACTTTGTGCTCCCTTTTGACTCTTCTTTGTGAAAACTTGCAAAAACACGAATAGTGCAATACATGAAAGGACAACTTCGCAATTTATTGAAGGACACGAGAAGAAAAAGAAAAGGGAACATAAACAATAGGTGTAGAATGAACAAGCTACCTCTCTGCGAAATCTTTGTAGTGCTCTGAGGAGTCCTCACCAAGCCTATCTGACGGTTACCCAGTTACTATCTTGTAACCACATAAGCTATTAGTGGCATTTGGAGCCTGTGTAATAAAAGAGTATATAAGTACTGAAAGGCGTAGACATATATAAAATATAATGGAAAGGTAGGACTGCCAAGAAGAATAACCTTGTTTGCTAAATGCTGAAATGTAAACAACAAGCACTCTACATGAGTAAAGTTCATCTCTTCTCTGGTTTTCCTCCTAGGCATGTACTTCTGAGAAGAAAAAGTAAAACTTTATGAAAACTAAAAATTTTATTAGCTTACAAACAGTTCCACGCCTTTTGAAATAATATAAAAATGTAACAAAAGGACTCAATCCCCGGATTTATGGACTCTAATGGTAGATTCTGTGCAAAGTACAATTACCAAAAGAGATAGAAGGGCCTCAAGTACGTCAATACAAGAGAGTTTTTGATGCATAAGACCTGGCATAGATTGATATGTGCATTTCTGCTGTAATAAAATTCATACCTTTAAAAGCTGAACAACGGAAGGTAAAATCAGTCTTGCATCCTGTGTCGCTGTGTAAGGTGAACATTCAGCAAAGTTTTTCAACAAGTCCAGACAAAAGTGAATAGTATTTAAGAACAAATATTGGACAAAATCTTGTATATCTAATTTCCGTGGAAAAAAATTCTTGTATAATGTATATCCATATTGAAACATGCTCAAAGCTAGCTCAAGTCATAGGATGATAGGAGGAATCCTTCACTCCTGAAGTCCGTTGCAGGTTAAGAGGAAAATTCTACATTTCAGCAGTTTAATATAGTCCAAAATGAATAGGATTTCCATATTTGTCAATCAGATATTTCTCAGGAACTTATAGGAAGGAATGCATCATTGTTTCATGATGTCACGAGAAACTCTCATTTTCAACAGATTCTAAACTGTTTACTAGTACCTAAAATAATTTCAGTACCAGTTATCCATAAGTAAACCAGTGAATTAAAAACAGCATACAGCTAGCATGTCCACTGTTTATGGGAATATTACTTCCACGAGCCTCTTCGAGAAGTCAATCATAATATTTTTTTTCTATCAAATGGAGAACCTAAGCTGATTTAGCCAACAATACCCCCCCCCCCCCCCCCCCCCTCCTCTCAAAGTACCTCAATTAAACAAGGTCTTTCAGATGAAAATGCCTACTCAAGTAAACTTTTAACATTGCTTAAACTTGATTAATCCCTTTATGGTAAATATAGTCAATATGCGACTCTTGTGACTCCCCCTGTGAAGGTTCATCAAAGGCCACAACAGGAATAAGAGAAGGTGTAATCGTAGTAATACTCCCAGCCTCAGGTGTCATAGTACTACTAGTAATACTCCCAGCTTCTGGATGAATCTTCTTCTCATCAATAAAATCCTTCCCTGATGAGAAGGTGAAGAAGAATAAAAAGGTTCCAACTCCCAAAAAGTGACATCATGAGTGACATATACTTTGTGTGAAAGGCGGTGATAACATTTGTAACATTTTTGGGTGGGAGAATACTCGATGAAAACACACCCAAGAGCCTTGGGATATAGTTTTCCCCGATTGGGAGATTTATCATGAACATAACACACAACCAAAAACTCAAGGTGATCCCTAATTGTAACATTTTTTAATATGTATTGCTTTCCATCTGGGTTTGATTAGGAAGTCTAATAAGGTTACCTAGATTTTGTTATAGATTCAGCCATACTGATGTGATGAAAGGCAAAAATAGAATCCCAATTAGATCACCTAACAACAGATAAAGCATACCACTATCCAACTCACAAATCAACTATTCCTATCGGATAACTTGTATGAACAATCCAAACATCTTTGCTTTCTCTGTCTTTTTTCTCTTTTTTATCCAGCATGTAGATTGATCTCCCTTTACGCCAATCATATGGTAAATTTTGAGATTTAGAAAGAACCCACAGGGAACTGAATATAAGGGACAACAAGAACAATCAGTCACATAGTAATCCATGTGAAATAGTCAAGACCACCACCAGTGTAGAGGCACATTTTTCAAAAATGATGGGGGGACCACAATAAATTTTTGGCTACAATGGAAAAAAATATTTATATTTCTTTTGGGAAATTTTTGTACCTATTTTGACTCTTTTACAATTTATAGTACTTATTATTTTATACAGAATAAATTATAAGAATAAACTGAGAATTTGTGCCAGATATATTTTGAGAGATATCCCTTGCCCCAAGATCCCCGACCCCTATCCTTAGTCCTAAGGCAGGAGCAGTTAGCATATCTAACAGATAGAAAAACCACAATTATTAGACTTAAGAGTTAACAGATGCCCATTATCAACTTTCTGATCAATAAGATAAAACAGATAGGCACCAAGACCAACACAGGACAATATTAGAAAGAAGGATACTAAATTCAAAGGTCACATATTATTATGGCAAACAATGTAGAAACTTACCTCATCAAAAAGAGGAAAAATGTTCTTGTTCAAATAGGTAAGAAATTTGCTATTTGATGCACCATGCTGCATGAAAAATGGAAGTTCAGTTGAGAAGAACAATACACAGTAAGTTAAAAAAGGGCAAACCAAATTAGCAAAAATAAAAAGAGGGCAAACCTACGAAAAAATATCTATACGGACCATAAAAAATGGAAGAGCCATGAACAAGCATGATATCAATCTATCAACGTGGTTTACATCTGAAACCTGTGCACAGAAATCCACTCATTAACAATGACGCGACTTAAGTATAACCAATTTATAAGCAACAATTCTCCATGAAACCAAACCAAAAGTTGATAATTCTATAGAGAAGAAAGATAATGGAAACTAATCTTGAGTACTGGGAAAATACCATGATTTATGATGTCAAAAATGTAAGGCATGTGACAACAGATTTACAAGTCAAACTGCAGGAAATAAGAGCTAACTTTCATATAAAAATTGCTTGCACCCGAACCTGTCGGCATAGATGAGCAACAAAAATTAAACGCTCATAGATAAGCAACAAAAATTAAACGCTCATACTTAAAAACATAGGAAAACTGATTTTTTGTCAAATAACTTGTCAACAGTGGACAAGTGGTTATTTCAACTTCCTAAACATTTGTGAAAACAAACACTATGTCCCACTTGCATACCTAGTTTTAGGCATCAGACCAAGGGGTTGAATTAATAAATAAGAAATAGATTCAAATGTCTTTTACAAAATCCCGTGTCCCTCAACAGATGAATAACTAGTTTAGCTTAAATTCTCATCAATCCAATCATGCCAAATATCAAGTTCAAAAAATCATGTCTTGATACATATAAGCCATCATCCAATAGAAACCAATAAATTAACTAGCCAATAAAATGCATACCCAAGAAGTTCCAATAAATACCAACAATGAATAATCATTGTAACTTACCTGACTTGATTGGAAGACAATTCTGCCTCCTACAAGATATTGATGTTTCTTTTCCAAAAAGATCTTTACAGTATCTTGGGATCCTTAAGATCTAATCCATAAATGTAAGCTAGGGCTGAATGGGTTTTGGCAATATTGTATTGGGGACTGTGACTCAGTACAAGTCTCAATAATGTCTGGATCAACTTGAATGTGAATTGGTATTTTATTATATCCCAATTTTTGCTTATAAGGTTTGTCTGCTTTGCCAATTACCAACCCGAGCTCATACTATGAAACCTTTCTTAGCCTTAACTATCTGATGTTTCTACGTGAATAAGGTATGCATATACTCCTTTAGTTGTTAGCTAATTCTCATGCCATTATTTACCACCTAACACCCCTAACAATTCAATTCAAATTAAAATAAAATTAAAAATTTAAAGATACTAAGTTACTAACCCCAAACTCTTCTGCTTCACACAAATCAAGATGAGCATCCACAGCAGAGACTGAAAGATCAGGAAAAAACTTGAAGAATCTGGAAATCAGCTGTGCAGCTAATTGCCTCGTCTTTATGCTATTACTTGCAGCTGCCTTAATTATACTCTCATAGTCCTCAACATGCTGTAAAAATTGTAAAAATAAATACCCAAATCATCAAATTACATAATTACCGGTCGAATTATCAAATAACGTACTAATTCAAAGTTTAATTGACATTGACAACCCCAGAAATATATAATGAAGTAGTATAAAAAAGATTCAAACTTTAACATACCTGAGCCTTGTCCGCGGCTTCATTGAGCCGTTCGCCGTACTCGTAGAGCTTCTCGATGTCTTTGGCTTCATCTGAGGATTCAGTCATTGTAATCGGAGACGAATGACGAGTGACGGGCTAGTTCTGGTTTTGGAAGAGAAGTTAGGCGAGAGAGAGAGAGGACCGGGCTATCATTAGTACTCCACTCTTTTTCAATGAGCTAGTTAGCTCTTTCTTGTTCCATCATCATGTACGTATGTATAATTGTATAAAAGCTGATGAAAGAAAAAAAGAAAGGATTTGGGGAGTTTCCATTTATTAAGTTAATTAGGATTTTTCCGGAATGTTCATCCATGGAGGGTGAGACAGGAATTAGACCGAAAAGTGTAGTAGATGGGCAATATTTGAATATTCTTATATTTTAGTTTCGAGAAATATTGGATACTAGTTAAAAGATTTTTGTATTTTACTCTCGAAAAATAGAAGTTTGTCAATTTTAAAAAAGAAGGTAAACCTATTTTTTCAGGGTAAGAAGGGGGTGAGAAAATGTCTAAAGAATTTGAGCAGTAGTTTCTTAATGTTTTTCAAGCCAAAAATAAGAGTAACAAATATTTTTTGACTTCTTTTTGGTATTATCAAGATTTGGATAAGACATGCTTAGCTTAGACAACATTGTTAAAAATTTTCTCCCTAATTATAAAAAAATTATTCTTTTAAGATTAATTACCAAAAAATGGTTGCAGTGCTACTAGCTAGTCATGAGCCAGTTTTATCGGTTAGTTGGCCTCTTTCTTGATCCCTCATTAATGTATAAACAATAATTCAAATGAAATTTGCAGAGCAGCCTAGTAGTACATTATATGCTCTCAAAACAATTAAAATTTATGACGAAATGATCTCTAACAAAGATCTTTTGGCTCAAGATATTGACAAACTATGGAACGAAACTCCAATGTAGGCATACCCTGTTGCAATATCAAGGCCGTTATTTCTACATAGATAAAATCCTTTTTCTTTCTGCTTCGTTTGCATCAAAATTTCCTTAAAAAGAACTACATGGAGGGCATATCCAACGCTTGCAAAACATCTTTAAATTCAAATTCACGTGTTTCTTTGTTGAACCTTCCGATCAGCTTGTACCTCATGTCGTTCAGGTAAAAAGATTGTGTGGTCTCCAAAAGCCAATTTGCCTCCGAGTCGGTAAGCTTGCTAGCAAATACAACATCCCCACGAATAAGTACCAAGTCCTTGGTTTCAGCAAATTCGGTGTAATAAGAAACTGTGAAGTAGGGAGCAGCTTGCGTTCCCCTTGCCTTGTAATCTTCAAGACCAGTGAAAAGCATGTGTGGCATCTGCACTGCAAAAAGGTTTGGATATACATATATAATGAATGCAAAGTTTGGTGTTCCTATTGACACATTAAATATTAAAAATTCTCAAGTTCCTTGAGACTGGTCCATAAGCATGTATTATGTTTACAAATACGGTATACCATCAGCATGAATCACTGATATGTAAGCTTCATTTGTTTCAAAAGAAATATTTTTTAAGAAACTTCATCCGCATTTTGGGTGTTTGTTAAGACGCTGAATACTTGGTCAACAGAAATCGTTTTGCGGGCCCGAAAATAACCCTTTGTTTTCAAATTTGTATTCCGGTAAATTAAACATCATCTTCCCAGAAAATGTTTCCATGAAACAAGTGGAAGCCTAATCAATTATTGTTTTCCCTATTCTCCAAAGATTAGTGCAACAATGGGTTTCATGCAAATTGTGGGTTCCACATCACAATCTAGCAAGGTTTTAGTAGGGGCAACTTCTATTAAAAGATGTTAAATAAGATATAGCAAGTAACAGTGGACCAAACCTTGAACAAACATAGTTGTATAGCCACTTCCTTTCCACAATGGCATGACAAAATACCGACTGCAAGGTAAAAATATTTTTAAAAAATTGAAGGAAAAGAAGAGAAAGTTTATGTTAGGATTACCAGTCAGCCGTTCTTTGCTTCAGTAGATGATATAGTTTTGCGTTCATTGATGCACCAATGTGACCTCTTCCCAAGTGATACTGTATTATCAAGCAATCCCACACCAAATTTACAATGATATAACTTCAGATATATAAAGCCATTTGATTCGCTCACCATTCGCAAATGTCATACAAACATGTGTCATAACAAGGGAAGCATATATATTGCATCCATCAGGTAGGCTTGGTCAAGAATATATATTGTTATTTAGCTTATTCACATGAATGCATAAATCCTATTTTGACACCTAGGTTAAACCAAAGGTCCCATCAACTAATCCTCCACTTGGCAAATCATATAAGATAGACAACTAAATAACAAAACAATGAAGAACCAAAAGCCATCCTGGATTTAGTAAATCCCCATTCAGAAACAAGACATGTCCCCTTTTTATAGAGGGAATGTACAAAATATTGGGTCCATACTCCAATGGCAAAGCCTCCTTGTCAATTTACATTTTCTATTTTTGTTATATAAGTAATACTCTCTTGTTAATTAATTTAGTTGATAAACGATATGAATTTTAATTAAATATAATCACAAGAGAACAGCCATCTGGAAAATTATATGCTGAAATAGAGTGGTTCAAGAATAATGGGGAAAAACAAGAGAAAATTACATCATCCCAAATGGCAGCAAGATCCTTAGGCGATTGATTCTCCGCCCTCTCAATGTCAATGATTGAGCCCAAAGGTTTATGCTTCAGTGGTGTAAACCCGGTGGCAAAGCTTGAACTCCTACATAAACCAAGTGAACCCCACTTCAGGAAATCACCTAGAATAGCGTGTCTTTTTAAATTTTGAAGATCCTTAGGCAGGGAAGAACAAGTGAAACACTGCTTAGAAGGAAACGAAGAATATGAAGCACTGCCAGACAAACTCCCTACTGAAGACAAGACATTCCTTGAGAGTCTTGTCGCTAACCGCTGCATCATGTGTATCTGCAGTGCCATGTTGTTTGAGTAAAAATTACAACCTTTTAATCCGAACCCTGGCAACCATTGTCAAATTTGGAATATACGCAAATGGATGTTCAGAAAAACACAAAAAATGAACAGAATCCCCATAGACCCAGTTTGGTCAAGAGGCTTGATTTGGAGTCAATACCCAACTTGGGTATTTGTTCATTTCAAGCCTCAAGACTAAATCTAGCTTCTTGTTCTTTTGGGATATCAAAGTCTTCAAGGCTAATCAATTTTCTCCCAAGAAAATCTACAAACAGTTTCAACGCATCATCAATTGCTCAAAAAAGGAATACAGAAGATCATAAGAAAAACTATAACAGTTCAAAACACTCAGTAACAGCAAATTGAAATCACCATGATTACTAAATGGCATGCATCGATTAGAACAATAATTACATAAGTTTGCAAGTATAGATGACCCCATTTCTAAGTACAAATAGATGCTTTACCAGCTTTGTAATCGGTTGATAACTCCAGCTAAACAATAACAGAGTTTTAGTTGAGCTACAATTTAATGGTAGCTTGATCCCCAACTTGGATGAATGGCTCGCCGGACCTAACAATATAATATACTTTAGGTTTAATATAATTTGGGTTTAGGATACCCTTGACTAGGACTAGATATTCTACTCCAAAACAAGTGAAACGGACCTAAAAAAGTATACTTTCTAATATATTTTATGATCATTTTAAAAGATAAATATTTTAATCAAATAAAAAATTATTTTATTTTATTAATTTTTAATTTATGTGAATAGATATATGTCATAATATTGTCATTAAATTATATTATCTGTTATCATCAATAATTAAATATACATTTAAAATATCTTAAAATCATTCTATATTATCCTTATTCTATTATTTTAATTAAAAAAACAGCGTAAGTGTTTACTCCGTAATAACTTATTTTAAAATAATTTAAAATTTAAAATTTAAAATAATTTATAAATTATTTTAAATTATAATTTATAAATAAAAATATTTATCACTCTTAATTTTATTTACAAGTTAGAAATTAAGTTAAAATAGATTGTATAGGTATTTTTGGCTAAAATAATTATAAATTAAAATAAATTATAAAAATTATTAAAATAAGTGTAAAAAATATTTATATTTAATCAAATTTATTTATTTTTTAAAAAATTATAAATTATTACTTTTTAAATAATATATTATTATTTCTCATTTTTTTTATAAATCTATTTATAAATTATAAAATAAATAATACACGACCATTCAAACAATAAGAAAGCACTGTAACTTATAAATAGCTACCGAACCGATAAGACAGATCTCTAACTTGCTCATCGGTTCTGTTTGGCAGTCGAGAATATATCCAGAATTGTAAATGGTGTTCGGGAGCTACTTATAAATTGATCAACTTAATTTATAAGTATGTTGTCTTGATGGACATATTTACCAATGACTTAAATTATGACTTATAAGTTAATTTATTAGTTAAAAAAAATAGTAACATTTTCTAACTTATTAAAAATGACTTATAAGTCATTTTTAATAAGTTGGTCAATCTGTAAGAAATAACACTTTTGCCCTCTTTTATTTTTTTAATATGCTTCTTATTAACAGATTTACTTATTAAGTACTTAAATTTAAATTTATAAGACAAACTGATGGCAAACATTTTTATTTATACGTCACTTAAATTTTAACTTATAAATCTACTTCAAATTTAATTTTAAATTATCTTAAAATAAGTTATTCCCGAACATCCGGTAGAAGCGTACACTGTGGAGTAGAGTCCAAAAATAATGAGGGTCATGGTTCAACGAGTGGCCTCAGCAACTGTCGAGGTCAGCAAGAATTGAGCTCTCTCTCTCTCTCTCTCTCTCTCTCTTCTCTCTCTATATTATGTTATGGTGCTTCACCGGCACAAGATAGCAATTCCAGGAAGAAGGGAGCACAGTATCAGAGATTAGGCCGGGGCTGCTAGTCTTCGTCGGTCTTCACCAGCCCGACTTTGACACTGATGCTGACTATATGTATGAGGCACGTGGTTCTACGAGTGGCCTCAGCAAGCGTCGAGGTCAGCAAGAATTGAACTTCTTATCTCTTATCTCTTCTCTATTTCACTATATTATGTTATGGTGCTTCACCAGCGCAAGATAGCAATTGCAAGTGGAAGTGAGCACAGTATTAGAGATTGGACCGGGGCTGTTAGTCCTCGTCGGTCTTCACCAGTCCAACGTTGACTTTGATGCGGATTATATGTATGTATACACATCATAATAAAGACGAATGAATTAAAGTTTCATTTTTTATTTTTCTTTACAGATGTCGAAAGGTATTGAATATGAGATTGTTCCCAAATGATACTACAGGGAAAACTTGGGATAAGAATGTAAGTCAATCTCTATATAAAGATATAGATGTTTATATGATTTTGTATGTAACTGCATTTCTGATTATGCAATACAAAAGTTACTGAATTTTAGTAGAATGAAACTATTGGATATTTACATGTTATAGCTCTGCTCAAAATGTAATCTTTTCTTAATTTTATAGTACGAATTGGCAGGTTATGCAAATGAATCACGAGGTTCTATTAGGTATTGGAAATCACTAATTTCTATTGAATTTTGTTTATAGTTATGAAATTTGCCTTTTTAGTTTATTGGGAATTGGAAAATAATGGGATGGGAGAATGAGCTGACTGGCAAAGGGAGTTCTAAAATTTTGTGTGTGGTACAGTTAGTCAATTTACATTATATGGGATATTGAACTGCAGCAAGCTGGATTTTCATGTGGCAATGTCGCCTGATAGAGCAAAACCCTTTTATACTTCTGTAGTTGAAAAGTTCTAGAAAGCATACAGAGTGGATGCAGTTAAAGGTATTCCATTTTTTCTTTTTGTCTTACTAATGTTATTTCTTTAACAAAGTATGAAATGTGACGCTTTTGTAGTTTTTTGCATTGGCACTTTTGGTTTAATCATTTGTATAGAGGAAGGGGAAAAAAGAAAAAAGTTAAGAAAACATTTACCTGTAGAACTATAGGTTTTTCTTTGATTGAAGATCGACAATTTTCTGTGTGCAAGTATCTCATCATTGAGCAACGACATGAAACTAACTCTTAACAAATTAGAGTTGAATACTCGGGGTAGAATTGCCTAAAAAGATCAATAAAAAATGCTTGGATGTATATTTAACTATCAGTCTGGTGCATGCTAGTACTTTACCTGCAGTGCAGTTAAGCTTTGTGCATTTCTGAGTAGTTGACTAAGCATTGAAAACATTAGGATTTAGGAACTAAACCTGTTAAAATTTAGAGTTGCTGTAGTCTTTGAACTATTTCCTTTAGCATGATCATAGGATGAGTCTAGTTGCTGGAAAAGGTGGCATTGATTCATATACTCAAAAATTTGGAAATGGGAGATAGTGGGTATGGGTATGTATGCAAATGGCTGAAATATAGAAATCAACTTAGGTAAATTTACCTTTAACATCATGTGTATATAAAGACTAATTGATCTTATTAAGGTAATTTTGCAATTTAACTCGTAAAAAGAAAAGGTAACTGTGAATGGGGTGTCTGCAGTAAGTTTTTAATTGCCTTTTCAAAATAAAAGTCTCTCGAGTTTAAGTGTGAATCAGAGCTAACACTTACGGAAATATACTAAAAGAAAATGTCTTTACTAGATTCATGTGGATGAATCTCCCACATGACCTATTGTATGTCCATAAGCATCAAATTTATATCAATTATTTTTCCTATTCCCACTGTTTGGTAGATGGCATAATTGGAGCAGTGATGAAGGTTAGGTTCTTTTCCTATTTTATTTATTTATTTATCTTATAATTTTAGTATTTACATAGTTGTTGCCATCATCTTCTTGGGCGGGCGAGCAAAATTGGTATTAACAATGGTTTTTCAAAAGTGAAGGTCAACTTGATTAACGATGGTCCAGCTACATTGCATCTTGACTCATCCCAACCATCCAAATGAGTACCTCCCAAAACCAATGAACTTTAGCCAATGCTTAGCATCCCAAATTATTTGCACGTTATATGTTAATTTATGCAATAATCTTATACTTAACGAGAATAATTGATGTGCAAAAATTATTGCACCCCTTCAGGAACAGAAATGATGAGGAAGCAGGAGCACCATAAAGAGATGGGCTAGTCTAATTTGACGTATAGTCACTTGTGGAAACCCGGAGGGAAAGGCAGAAGTATTTGAAGAATTGTTCTTGTCAGAACATAATTTCTTTGGCTTATTCGTAAACAATTGTGTTAGGGCATCTGGAAGGTCATTTTTTAATTCTATTTTATTATTTCATGTTTTCTTTTTGCCTGAAAAGATTGCTGCAAATATGTACAATACAGCTTATGTGAAAATATACAAGTCGCGGATGTTGCAATATCCTTGTTATTACTTTTTAGTACCATTCCATCTTCGTTTTACTACTAATTAGTTTAAATGGGACTTGTATACATCCTTAACAACATTTGCTAGTTGCAACAAGGGGAGGGGATTAAATTATACCATATAACTCTGATAGACTATGCATTTGTCTGTTGTAACGTTTACGTAGGCTTCAGAATTGGAATAGGTGCTAAAAGATGCTTAATTTGCATCTTTGCACTTGAATATGTGGAGTAAGGAGTTATCTTTCTGAAACTTGTTCTACAATGGCCTTTACACAATCAAACTAATGATTGTAGTACAACTAAACAAAAAACATTCAAGGTGAACTTGCGAAACATAGGGCCAACGATGTAACTCTGAATTCAGAAATGGCTTAACGATATTTGTGACTTAACTATCTGATGATATTCAGTTCAGCTTCATTCTACAATCCTAAGTACTTGAATCTGTTCTGCATCTGTGAGCTTTCATATTCACTTTTTCTGTTAGGCTTTTTATCTTTCTTGTGCGATGATGAGCTTACACGACAAAACTCTACAAACTCTTCATTTATGTTGATCTTGTGGAATGACCTTTATTTTTTATTCTTTATTCTCCCAATTCTTAGTAGATTTAATTTCTTCAATTTTGTGCTTAAGTACTCTTTTATGACAATTCAGTGCTTAGCACAGGGTTTCTTAAAATCTTCTTCTTGTTGTTCAGTTTTTATATTTAGTGGTTTTGTCTTCTTTGTCTTCAATTCTATTCAACGATCTTCTTTTTACTCAGCGATCTTAAGATCTACAAACTTGTCTTTACTCGACGATCTTAAGACATCTTACTCAACGATTCTAGCTTACTCTACGACTTCTGTTGTTCTGTTTTTCACTCTGCGAACTTCCTTTACGAACTTTCAGTTTTCCTCCTCCTTTTCTGATTTTACTACTTCTTTGTTCTGCTGAGTTAATCTTGATCTTCTTCTGAATCTATTACAATTTCAAGACTGGATCAACCTAATAAGTTTGATCCCTAACTCCTTTAACAATAAATTACATCTAATTTATTCATAAGGACTGTTTTTAATTTTTCTTTATATTTCAAATCAACCTAACAGATTTAATCTTCTAATCTAAATTCTTGTACATCATTTTTTATTTAAGGACTGCACAAAAGTTACTGAAAACAAATATACATTATTACCTTATCATTTCAACCATGTATTTGAACTAACAATATATTAACAATTAAATTGTCATTAAATCAATTTAGCATTCATTTGTACTAACAGAATCTGATCCATACTCGTTTTTCATTTAATGATACACGAGTCGAATTCGAGTATACCAGTGTTCGCTCAAATTAGGGTTCATGTACTGTACTTTTTCATGACTTGATACCTGCTCGATGGATCATACTCAAATACTGGTTTGATTCATACTCGAAGCTAAATATGTGATATTTGTACCAACTTTTGTAATTATAAATTGTAGTATTTAATTGTGTAAGCTTGTACTTAAATAAATCAATGAGTTGTGATTGTCAATTTGTATTACAGTGTAAGACCCCGAATTTTATGAAATACAAAATTTAATTTTTCTTCATATATATTTTTTTTGAAACAGTAAGTGGTTAAATCGATCAAGTTAAAAGTTAAGGATGTTATCTGCAAATTTTATTTTGTCGGACAATATTCGCTTTGTCGGGGAATATTCGTTTGGTCGGGGAATATTCGTGTCGTACGACGGCGCCGAAATAACAAATTATTTGTGGACCCCACAACGGAATATTTGTCGGATATAGAAAACGACAGAAATAACCTTTTTAAATAAAAATAGTCAACGGAACTGTTAAAATACCGGTGATAAAAGAATAGTAGCATACGGTAGTTATTGGTATTTTCTGTAGCACTCGGTACTCTACAGTAACACACGGTATTGCATAGTGTCTCATATTATTGGTCTGATAATTGACACCGTAACTGTTACGCATCATTTCATCGATAATTGTCACTGCATAATATTTTATATTATCAATTCAATAATTGTTGTTACACAGTATTTTGCATTATTGATTTAATAATTGTCATTACACTGTATTTTATATCATTGAGTGAATAATTGTTGCTGCACTGTTTTTAAAATTATTGAACCTAATAATTGTCACAGTAACATATGCACAGTAATTCACATTATTGAATCAATAATTGTTATGACACAGTAACGTATTTTTCTTTTACATACTTTCTGCATTATTGTTATCTCTATTACGGTGTTATTTAAACAGTTGTATTTCATTAATTAATTGACTTGATATCTAAGAGCTAACTATACTGTATTTATAACAATTAGTCATAATAATTGAATTGATAAAGTTATTTGTTTATAATATAAAGTTAGGTGATATGAAATGAATGGTGTAGATTAAAGTGTGAATTATTGTTGAATAAATAAAGTTATTTGTTTATAATATAAAGTTAGGTGATATGAAATGAATGGTGTAGATTAAAGTGTGAATTATTATTGAATAATTGAATTGATTTGTTTATAATATAAAGTTAGGTGATATGAAATGAATGGTGTAGATTAAAGATAATATAAAATTTGAAATGGATGGTGTAGATTAAAAGATGATTTTTTAAATGAATGGTTTAGATTAAAGGAATGATAAGATTTTTGGCTATAAATAGAAGCCTTAACTTAAGGATTTTTCATAAACTTCCTTACTTGTTCTTTCTTTCTCTCTCTAAATACTTCTTGTGAAAGTTCTCTCTAAGTGTGCTTAAGTCATCTTGAGTATTTGTGAAGATCTATAAGTATACGTGTACTGTTCAAGTTAATCAACCTCATTTAAATCAATATCCAGTCACGTGTTGAGGTAAGGGATACCATCTTTTTCATCTTTTATTATTCAAACTTACTATGGTAAGGGATTATCATTATTTGATTCTCGATAATAATATTGTTTCTTCCTTACTCATAAGACGTGCCTTTTATTTCCATGTATTAAATTGTGGGAATAACCTTACGGAGCGGATTTGTAATGTCCTAGAATTTCCACATCTTTATTAATTAAATTATTAATTTAATTTCCAACGAGTTAGTTTTATGAGATTATTTAAATCTTTTTATGTGATTAATTAATTATGTGATTAAATAATTATGTAATTAATTACTAAAATTAATTAAAGGGGGTCACTAATATGTTATTAAATTAGTGAACAAACCCTAAAGTTTTAATATCAAAATAATTGATAAGTTTCCTATTAATTAAATATTCAATTAAATTGAATATAATGAGTGAATTAAATATAATAAATTAATTAATATGATTATTAATTAATGTAAATAATGTGAAATATTAATAATAATATTTATTAGTCCATTTAGTAATTTAATACTAATGGGTTAGAATATTTAATTATTTATTCAATTTAATTATTTATTTAATCATGGATTGAATAATTAATGTATAAATTATTAAATTAGCCCAACATGGGTCAATTAGTAGCCCAAGTGGAGAATAATAAAATTTGATAATTTAGTAGCCCAAACAATTTAATAGAAGCCCAATTGGTATTTTAAATTAAAGCCCAATGATTGGCCCACTTGGAAAAACAATTAAATAACTTATTAATTAATTAAAATAAGCAAAGTGACTTGATTTTTGGGACAAGAAGGAAGAGGTCAGCCGAGCATACATGGAGAGGAGAGAGAAAAGAATGGATTGTTTTGTTATTTTAGTTTATTATTTATTTATTTAATTAAAGGTTGCTTGTTTTGATTTTTGGGAAAGTCTTTTCCCACAAAATCCTCACCAACTTAGTATGGGCTAGCTTTCTTGTGCAAGTATCATTGCTATCTCATGATGGTAATTTTGATAGATATATATTTTATATATATCCAAATTGTAAGTATACTTACAATTTTGGAGCTTAAGTGAGTCATTTCTTCTTCTTCCATTTTCCAAGCTAGAGAGAGTTTGAGAGCAAAATATTTTGAGAGAGAGCAAGAGAAGGAGAAGGAGTGCTAAGCTAGTGCATGTCATCTTCTTTCACAACATACTTTGGGAGAAAAAGAAGAATAGCCATTAAATCAAGATAATGGTTATTTTAAATGAAATTTTGTTTTTAAATAAAATAAATCATCATGTTAGTATAAACATGTTAATATGGTTATTAATGTGTAGTGGTAATATATATGCCATGTTTGAGTTTAATATGCTTGGTTTGTATTTTGGTATATTTTATATGCTAAAATGTGTATTTAATAGTGTGTAAACAAGTTTTGGAATTTATGTCCAAAAATATTTTTATAAAACTTAGGTTTGATGTTCTAATATTATAGAACATTAAATCATGAGAAAAACAAAGTTTGAATCACTCAAAATGGAGTTATATACAAAAAGTTATGATTTATGGTAGTTTATGTGATGTAAAAATTTTTATAAAAAAATATTGATATTAAATCATGAAAAATTAATTTTTCATGTTATAAATTAATATAAGGTGATTGGTAATTTTTTTGGATTTTTATTGAAGAGTTAAAGATTTATTGAAGGTATAATTTTAATTAAAGTGTGTATAGCCGGAACTGTTCACATTCTGCTTGGAAGAAAAAAATTTTAACACTGGCCGCGCAATGCGCGAGGTACTGTTCACCGAGGACGCGGAGCCAAACGACGTCGTTTGGCGTCCGTAGAAAATTCACTCCGCGCGTACGCGCGGAAGCCGTTTCCGGCTTTTCAAAAACGGCGTCGTTTTGACCCGTAAAAACTGAAACGCGCGCCATGCGCGGTAATAAATTTTCGGCGAAATTACGATTCTGCCCCTCCGTGTTTTCTTGGCAGAATTACCATTCTGCCCTCGGTTCAGTTTTCGAATTAATTACGAAAATGCCATCGGTCCGGTTTTTCAACTTAATTACGAAAATGCCATTCGGGTTAATTTTAATTAATTTAAATATTTAAAAATTAATTTAAAATTATAACAAAAATAATAATAATACAAAAATAATATTGGGGAGGATATTTTTCATTAAGTTTAATATTTAAATATTTTAAATATTAATCTAGTTAGCTAAACCATGGTTAAGTTAAATAAATTTATTATTTATTTATTATTTTAAATGTTAATAATAAATAAAGATGATAAATTAGCAATTATTATTAAATGCCTATTAAATAATATTTAAAGAGAGATAAAATTTATAAATTAATTATTTATTATTTAAATATTATTAAATAATAAATAAGGATAATTAAGTAATTAATTATTATTTAATTAACATTAAATAACGATTAATGGAAATTAAGTTATTAGAGTAATAATTTATTATTTAATTAAAATAATAAATAAGAATGATTTGATTATTATTTAACCTTAAATAATAATTAAAATTAATTAAATAATTAATTATTATTTAATTGACATTAAATAATAATTAAAGAGGATTAAGATTAGTAAACTATTATTTAATTTTCTTAATTAAATAATAAGTAAGGTTAATTACTTAGTTAATTATTGGTTGATTAACATTAAATTGAAGAAGGTTAAAACTAAGTTAATAATTATTTATTATTTAATTATAATTAAATAATAAGTAAGTACAATTAGTTATTATTTATTTTAAATAATAAGTAGAGTTAATTAATTAATTTCTATTTAATCAATATTAAATAGTAATTAAATAGAGACTGAGTTAATAAAATAAATTAAATTTAATTATGATTTAATTAAACAATTATAATAAGTTGTTTAAGGGTTTAATAAGTGTCCAACACTTAAGAAAAATATTTTCTAACTTATTAAATTATTAACCTAAAATGATTAAGTGTCTATAAGGTTAATAATATTGTTTTGACTAATGTAATTTATGTGTTAGTACTTATGTGGTAAATAAGTTCGTTATTAAGCGTATAATTATGCAAATACGTCGTACTAATTATTAGACCGACTTTATTAATGTTAGGTCTTTCAAAGCAAGTTAGTTAAAGCTAGACAATTATTGTAGCTGAGCAAACAGGCAAGTTCTCTAACCCTACTCAATTATTATCGTTGAACAAGTTTCCATACTTGTATTTATTGTTAAAGCTTGAAGTGGTTTAATTATTTAAAATTATTCCACATCCATATTGTTTATACAATCGCACTTAGTGCATTTGAAGCTTATTAGTTCTTGATTCATGAACTGTATTAAAAATGTCTTAAGCTAATAATTCAGCTAGACATTACGTTTCTAAATTCAATAACTTGAATACTTTTAAAAGCTTATCCAAACCATTGTTGGGTGCGGATTTCTTATATTAAGTCTGAGAATTGAACAACCCTAAATTAGGGGATTTTGTGTCGGGAAACCGACTTTGGGCGCCAGTGACTAAATGTAATGCATATACAGCGGGTTGAATAGGCTGATCCCCTTGAAAACCAAACAACTCAAAGGGTCAGAGGAAACTCTATTATACCCTAGTTAGTTCAGGGTCCTTAGTGACCACTCAGCATTTTAAGATTCAAATACTCTGTTTACTAAAATTTGAATCCTGCTTCATTCACAATTGTTATATCTATTGTTGAATCATTGATGATATTTCCCATTCATTCATGATATATTAAATCTTTATGATTGTTCTAAACTTGCTGAGCAAACTAGTTGCTCATTCTTGCTATATCATGAACCATTTTTCAGATAATCCTGATTGCTCAAAGAAGGATAAGGGAAAAGGAAAGGCCAGAGCTTAAGTAGTTTATGCATGCTAATTAGATGCTTAAATTTGTGTTTACTGTTGTTAAACCTTTTGTAATTCCTTATGATAGGAACTGTTTATGTTAAGGTTGATAGACCCTGGTATTGTAACCTTTTGAAGGGAACCAATATGTAATATTCCGCGATATTTAAATGCAATGTATGTATTTAATTGTTAGTAATGTGTTGAATAGTGAGAACCAAACTCGAGGTTATGGAACCCGAATTTGGGGTCGTCACAGGATTGCCGCCTGTTGGTGAATAACCTTTCGTATTCATTCATTATTAATCTCTGAGAATAACCTTACGGAGCGGATTGCCGCCTGTTTGGTGAATAACTCTTTGTACTCAAATTCTATTAAATTGTGGGAATAACCTTACGGAGCGGATTGCCGTCTGTTGGTGAATAACCCTTTGTATTAATTTCCTTCACCTTTTGTTAATCAAACCTGCTACGGTAAGGGATATTATTTTCTTTCATACTCCTAAATCGAAATTTATTATGGAACTATTGCTTCTATAATTCCTGAAAATATTATATGTTCCATAATAGATGAACTTCATTATTTCAACTGAACCTTCCTATTTACGTGAACCTTTCTATTGAACCTTAACTGTTATTCTGAACTGTGGATCTTAAATATCATTCTTGAATTTTAGTCCACATCATGTTGACAATTTGGACATTATTTGAATCTGTACAAAGTAAACTTCTGATACTTATTGTTTATCTTGTTTCTTCTGTTCATCATTTGTATCACTGTTATTTGTACTAATCATCAAGAATCAAACTGTTGTGAATATCTGTGGCCGGGGGCACAGATGTGATATATTTGTTGAACAGATGATAGGTTAAAGGCGATATAATAGGTTAAAGGCGATACATCTGTTCGGTGTCTTTTATGGCACGTGGTGAATGTTCTCTTTGGCCCGTAGTGCAAAGATGAACTGTTGTTTGGTATGATTATGACCAAAGGCTGAATCTGGTATAATCATGACCGTTGGTGTTATATTGAATGTCTTTGCCCGTAGTGCAAAGATGAACTGTTGATTTGCATGATTATGATCAGGAACTGTGAATTTGTATTATCATGACTAATGGTATTTCAGATGATAAAAGTTGATGATTTTTTTACGAAAAAGAGAAGCGAGTGGACATTATAATCTGCATTATTCTTCTAATAGATTGCTCATTCCGCTGCTATTATTGATCTGAACATTGTTTAAGAATTTAACTGCAGTTTTTGATATAAACCTTGTATTCTATTGTATTCTATCAAGAACTCAACTGTTGAAGGCTAATGATAATTTATTCGTCATTATCTTAGTCATGATATTTCTTACTGGGCTATTTGAGCTCACCCTTTTGTTCCATTATTTTTCAACAGGAGATGAGAATGTAGCTGGGTCTAGCCGGGAAATGGAGTGAGAGTCCGAGGGATAGTTATTACCGTCTTCACGTGTTGTAAAATAGTGTGGCAATAATAGTGAAGACTTAGTTGTGTATTATTATACACTGTATTGTTGTACGTGGTGCTTTGTTGTATTAATTTTGTTGTAGTCTTTTGACGACTCAAGTTTGGGCTGTATGGGCCTAGATTTGGGGGCGTCACAGTTGGCATCAGAGCTTAGGGATATGGTCTTTAATGGAGATCTGGGGTTAGAACTAGGAGGGGAGAGACGAATAGAATCAGTCACTAGTGCGTCCTACCTAAATTAGATTTTATTATCTAATGAGTTGATTTGAATATAAAGACATGAAGTGAAGAGTCAGTTTATTTGAACTAACATTTATTTTGTGACCACAGTTAAGTATGGCATCTGGAAATCAAGAGGTTAACAATGAAATGCCCGAAACAAATGTAGCTGCAAAACAAGAGGCGACGAATAATCTTCTTACAAACTCAGAGTTGAATCATTTGCCTAAGGCAAAAATTATGCGTGTTCTATCCAGTAAGGATGAAGGTGAAAGTTCTGCTACACTCGTTCCAGATCCATTATTAGAAGCAATTAAAGGAAGTAATGAACTTGCAGAAATTATTGCCTTTAATTTACTCACTAATTGGGAGAGTCATATCACCTGGTTATGCTCTATAACAAAGGATCAGAATATATGGACTTTTCATATTAGTCTTTGGGATTTATGGTGTTCCAGCTATGATTTTCAAGATTATTTAAAAATGATGTTTCTATACTTTTGGGCGTTACAATTTAGAGGAATTCAGGTTAAGTTAGTCACTATCGTGGAAACTGCAGTCTATCGAAAATACTATTTTAATGGAAATCATTGGTACCTTACTACTGATGAAGTTGATGAACCCGAGAAACAGTTTGCTAGAAAATTATTCAGTGGTATTCCCATGGTTGAAATACGTGAAGATCCGAATGAAGTATTCGGGATTCGATTTGACGATAACAGTCAAGAAACCGAATGAGGTGATAACCGGTAAGCTATTCATAAATTTTTGAGAAGTCTATGCCATATTAGATACTGGCTCTATCCACTCTTTTATCTCACCTATATGTACTCAACGTTTAAATTTGACTATTGAAAACTTAAATCTTGTCTTATCAGTTGAAACCTCATTGGGAGAAATACCTATTACATCTACTGTCTATAAATCTTGCCTAGTTCAAATCAACAAGCTCACATTACCTGTTGACCTTATTTTTTTGGAGATGCATGAATTTGATGTGATTTTAGGAATTGATTGGTTGACTACCCATCATGCTAAAATTGATTGTTTTCATAAGATTATTAGTTTTCGTATTCCTAATCAACCTGTCATGCAAATTCAAGCAACTAAACCATTGAAATCTATAACTGTTATTTCTAGCCATAAAGCCATTCGTTTATTAAAAAAAAAAAAAAACGGATGTCGAGCCTTTTTAGCTCATGCTACTGATTTGAACAAAAACACGTCAAACTTGAATGATATTCCCATTGTTAATGAGTTTCCTGACGTTTTTTTTCTGAGGAACTTTCTGGCTTACCCCCAAACCGTGAAATTGAATTCTGTATCGATCTTGAACCCGGCACTAAGCCCATTTTTAAAGTCCCATACCAAATGGCTCCCATAGAACACCAAGAGTTGAAAGTTTAATTACTAGATATCGGTATCATTCATTCTAGTACAAAACTTATATCGAGCGAGGAATGCGAGAAGAATTTTCAAGAACTCAAGAGGAGACTTGTTTCAGCTCCTGTTATGACCATTCCAATCAGGATCAGGAGAATTCGTTATAGCGATGCTTCAGGCAAAGGTCTAGGCTGTGTCCTTATGCAACATGGAAAGGTTATAGCCTACGCCTCTCGACAACTCAAAGATTATGAGAAAAATTATCCTACTCATGATCTAGAGTTGGCAGCAGTCGTTTTCGCGTTGAAGATCTGGAGACACTACTTGTACGGAGAAAAAGTGGATATCTATACGGATCATAAAAGTCTCAAGTATTTCTTCACCCAGAAGGAACTCAACATGCGACAACGACGTTGGCTTGAGCTGTTAAAGGATTATGACCACACAATCCAGTATCACCCGGGAAAGGCGAACGTTGTAGCTGACGCTTTGAGCAGAAAATCTTATGCGAGTACAAGTGCACTGCTGATAACACAAAAGTGTATTTTGTACGACTTGCAAAAGATGGAGATAGAGCTAAAGACACCAGGGACCCACTCGAAGATTGCTCACGTGCGAGTAGAACCAACTTTAATCGATAAAATTAAAGCTGCTCAAGCAACCGATCCGGAACTGATAAACATGATAAAGAAAGTACAAGAAGGTGCCATTCCCGAAGCAAGAATCGACGAGAAAGGAATACTTCGAGTCAACTCTCGACTCTGTGTTCCTAACGATCCTGAATTAAAGCATAAAATCATGATGGAGGCACACAACACGCCGTTTGCAATCCACCCAGGAGGTACCAAGATGTATCGAGATCTTCGACATACATTTTGAAACACAATATGAAAAGAGAGATTGCAGAGTTTATCTCAAGGTGCCTAACTTGTCAACGTGTCAAGGCAGAACATCAAGTTCCTAAGGGTCCATTACAACCACTTGAGGTTCCCGAATGGAAGTGGGAACACATCAATATGGATTTCGTGACGGGTCTTCCCAAAGTTTCTCAAGGCTTAGATGCAATTTGGGTCATCGTAGATAGATTAACCAAATCTGCTCATTTCTTGCCTATACGAGAAAACTTTTCACTTGAACGTCTTGCCGGTATGTACATAAATGAGATCGTGAGATTGCATGGCATGCCAGTTTCCATAGTTTCTGATCGAGATCCTAGATTCACTTCACGTTTTTGGATCAGTCTACAAAAAGCTATGGGCACTGAACTACGTTTTAGTTCTGCATACCATCCTCAGACGGACGGACAATCGGAAAGGACGATCCAGACCCTCGAAGATCTTTTGAGACTTTGTGTATTAGACTTCAAAGGAAGTTGGGATAAGTATTTGCCATTGGTGGAATTTTCTTACAACAACAGTTACCAAGCAAGCATAGGCATGGCTCCATTCGAGGCTTTGTATGGAAGGAAGTGTCGCTCTCCAATATGTTGGAATGAGGTAGGAGAAGCAAAATTGTTGGGACCCGAGTTGGTACGCTTGACAACAGAAAAGATCCAAATGATCCGACAACGAATACAGACCGCACAAGAACGACAAAAGAGTTATGCTGATCTTCATCGGAGAGACGAAAGTTTCAACGTCGGAGATCATGTATTCTTACGTGTTTCTCCATGGAAAGGGGTTACGAGATTCGGAAAGAGAGGAAAGTTCAACCCACGATTTATTGGCCCATTTGAAATCCTCGATCGAATAGGAACCGTAGCCTACAGACTAGCCCTACCACCAAGTATGTCTCGCATCCATAACGTTTTTCACATATCTATGTTACGTAAATATGTGAAGGACCCAAACCACGTCATTGAGTTAGAACCAGACGTTATAGCAGAGGATTCAACATACGAGGAGGTACCTGTTAAGATCCTGGATAAGAAGGAGCAGATCCTACGCTCAAAGGTTATACCTCAAGTTAAGGTTTTATGGAGGAACCAAGATACTGAGGAAATGACCTGGGAGCTAGAATCTGAGATGAAATCTAAGTATCCTTACCTATTCGATATGTCAGGTACGTCAATTTCGGGGACGAAATTTCATAAGGAGGGGAGGTTGTAAGACCCCGAATTTTATGAAATACAAAATTTAATTTTTCTTCATATATATTTTTTTTGAAACAGTAAGTGGTTAAATCGATCAAGTTAAAAGTTAAGGATGTTATCTGCAAATTTTATTTTGTCGGACAATATTCGCTTTGTCGGGGAATATTCGTTTGGTCGGGGAATATTCGTGTCGTACGACGGCGCCGAAATAACAAATTATTTGTGGACCCCACAACGGAATATTTGTCGGATATAGAAAACGACAGAAATAACCTTTTTAAATAAAAATAGTCAACGGAACTGTTAAAATACCGGTGATAAAAGAATAGTAGCATACGGTAGTTATTGGTATTTTCTGTAGCACTCGGTACTCTACAGTAACACACGGTATTGCATAGTGTCTCATATTATTGGTCTGATAATTGACACCGTAACTGTTACGCATCATTTCATCGATAATTGTCACTGCATAATATTTTATATTATCAATTCAATAATTGTTGTTACACAGTATTTTGCATTATTGATTTAATAATTGTCATTACACTGTATTTTATATCATTGAGTGAATAATTGTTGCTGCACTGTTTTTAAAATTATTGAACCTAATAATTGTCACAGTAACATATGCACAGTAATTCACATTATTGAATCAATAATTGTTATGACACAGTAACGTATTTTTCTTTTACATACTTTCTGCATTATTGTTATCTCTATTACGGTGTTATTTAAACAGTTGTATTTCATTAATTAATTGACTTGATATCTAAGAGCTAACTATACTGTATTTATAACAATTAGTCATAATAATTGAATTGATAAAGTTATTTGTTTATAATATAAAGTTAGGTGATATGAAATGAATGGTGTAGATTAAAGTGTGAATTATTGTTGAATAAATAAAGTTATTTGTTTATAATATAAAGTTAGGTGATATGAAATGAATGGTGTAGATTAAAGTGTGAATTATTATTGAATAATTGAATTGATTTGTTTATAATATAAAGTTAGGTGATATGAAATGAATGGTGTAGATTAAAGATAATATAAAATTTGAAATGGATGGTGTAGATTAAAAGATGATTTTTTAAATGAATGGTTTAGATTAAAGGAATGATAAGATTTTTGGCTATAAATAGAAGCCTTAACTTAAGGATTTTTCATAAACTTCCTTACTTGTTCTTTCTTTCTCTCTCTAAATACTTCTTGTGAAAGTTCTCTCTAAGTGTGCTTAAGTCATCTTGAGTATTTGTGAAGATCTATAAGTATACGTGTACTGTTCAAGTTAATCAACCTCATTTAAATCAATATCCAGTCACGTGTTGAGGTAAGGGATACCATCTTTTTCATCTTCTATTATTCAAACTTACTATGGTAAGGGATTATCATTATTTGATTCTCGATAATAATATTGTTTCTTCCTTACTCATAAGACGTGCATTTTATTTCCATGTATTAAATTGTGGGAATAACCTTACGGAGCGGATTGCCGCCTGTTGGTGAATAACCTTTCGTATTCATTCATTATTAATCTCTGAGAATAACCTTACGGAGCGGATTGCCGCCTGTTTGGTGAATAACTAAGTACTCAAATTCTATTAAATTGTGGGAATAACCTTACGGAGCGGATTGCCGCCTGTTGGTGAATAACCTTTCGTATTCATTCATTATTAATCTCTGAGAATAACCTTACGGAGCGGATTGCCGCCTGTTTGGTGAATAACTCTTTGTACTCAAATTCTATTAAATTGTGGGAATAACCTTACGGAGCGGATTGCCGCCTGTTGGTGAATAACCCTTTGTATTAATTTCCTTCACCTTTTGTTAATCAAACCTGCTACGGTAAGGGATATTATTTTCTTTCATACTCCTAAATCGAAATTTATTATGGAACTATTGCTTCTATAATTCCTGAAAATATTATATGTTCCATAATAGATGAACTTCATTATTTCAACTGAACCTTCCTATTTACGTGAACCTTTCTATTGAACCTTAACTGTTATTCTGAACTGTGGATCTTAAATATCATTCTTGAAATTTAGTCCACATCATGTTGACAATTTGGACATTATTTGAATCTGTACAAAGTAAACTTCTGATACTTATTGTTTATCCTGTTTCTTCTGTTCATCATTTGTATCACTGTTATTTGTACTAATCATCAAGAATCAAACTGTTGTGAATATCTGTGGCCGGGGGCACAGATGTGATATATTTGTTGAACAGATGATAGGTTAAAGGCGATATAATAGGTTAAAGGCGATACATCTGTTCGGTGTCTTTTATGGCACGTGGTGAATGTTCTCTTTGGCCCGTAGTGCAAAGATGAACTGTTGTTTGGTATGATTATGACCAAAGGCTGAATCTGGTATAATCATGACCGTTGGTGTTATATTGAATGTCTTTGCCCGTAGTGCAAAGATGAACTGTTGATTTGCATGATTATGATCAGGAACTGTGAATTTGTATTATCATGACTAATGGTATTTCAGATGATAAAAGTTGATGATTTTTTTACGAAAAAGAGAAGCGAGTGGACATTATAATCTGCATTATTCTTCTAATAGATTGCTCATTCCGCTGCTATTATTGATCTGAACATTGTTTAAGAATTTAACTGCAGTTTTTGATATAAACCTTGTATTCTATTGTATTCTATCAAGAACTCAACTGTTGAAGACTAATGATAATTTATTCGTCATTATCTTAGTCATGATATTTCTTACTGGGCTATTTGAGCTCACCCTTTTGTTCCATTGTTTTTCAACAGGAGATGAGAATGTAGCTGGGTCTAGCCGGGAAATGGAGTGAGAGTCCGAGGGATAGTTATTACCGTCTTCACGTGTTGTAAAATAGTGTGGTAATAATAGTGAAGACTTAGTTGTGTATTATTATACACTGTATTGTTGTACGTGGTGCTTTGTTGTATTAATTTTGTTGTAGTCTTTTGACGACTCAAGTTTGGGCTGTATGGACCTAGATTTGGGGACGTCACATACAGTCTTTGTAATTTCTTTACATAAATAAAAGTGATTTTTTTTCTTCATGTATAGACATTAGTTTAGTAATCAATTTAGTATATAGTGGTTCAGTTTTAAGTGAAATAGTTCATATTTGAAACTCGCTTTGAAGGCTCATGAGTAACTCACTTTGTAAACGAGTCGAGTACTTACGAGTCGAGTAGGTCCGAGTAATGATTCAAGTCGAATATAACGCAAAATTAAAAACCCCTTTTCGAATTCGAACTCAATTTTTTCGAGTCGAATCTGAACATGAGGGTACTTGCTGAGATTTGACTCGTTTACATTCTCCTACATAATGATCGTTATATTTAATTAAATTAGATAAATATATAATAAGTAATATAAAAATACTATAACTCTATATAAAAAATTCTAATTTTTTTTTTGAAATAAATACTTTCAAATTAGTGTCGGGATATCAAACTTGTTATTGTAATATATTATTCTGATATGTTGTTTGAAGGAGAGAATCTCTATTTTTCTTAATTATAGGTTGTTTAAACAGAGATTTATTTAAATAGAGATTATGACTGGTATAATAATTGTTGTAGATAGAAGCAAGAAGAAAATTTCATTGTGTTTAGTAGGTTGGACTAGTTCAAGTTTTTGAGGCATAAATTTTTTTGAAGAATCGGGAGTATTTTATTTAACAGTTTTAAAACTGTCATAAACTAATATTTCATTTGCACTATTTTAAGACCTGCGTTTTAATGTCGTGGAAGTTTTTGTGTTCTACACTATTTTAGCTTGGACTTCCCAAAAATCTTTATATTTTGCCATTTGACAAAACGAGCGAAGCCTACTTGAAGATATGGCAATAAATTTAGGTTTTTTTTAATATAAATATACAATAATTAAAAAATAATTACATCATTAGTGCACCCACAATATAATTACAAAAAGAGGGCAACAAATTCAAACCATTCAATTTCACATTAATAAGGAAACCTAAAATTAAGGATAAATAACTGCCATAATTAATAATTCAAATTCACATCTTTGGGATCTAACAAAAAAAATAAATCCATAATACAAAATTCAAATCATAATGAATGAAAACAAAAAAATTATCTTATTTATCATAATCTTCATCTTTCTTATCATCCTTCTCCGCCGCCTTCTCACCCTCTTCACCACTGTCTCCGCCGCGAATCTCCACCTTCCCTTCATCATCCTCCTCCGCCGTCTCACCTTCATCATTATCTTCATCATCCTCCTCCGCTGCTATCTCCCTTTCATCATTCTCTTCATCTGTCTCCCCTTCATCATCCTCCTCCGTCGAAAATAGTCGGCAGTCTAGGTTTTGGTTACCTTGGTATGAAGGTTTGGTTATCTTGATATGAAGGTTTGGTTACTAACTGTGTTTGGTTACTTAGAGTTACTACAAGAAAAAACTAGTTACTACACATTCAGGAATTTGTTACCTCCATACTAGTGTTTAGTTACCTCCATACTAGTATTTGGTTACCTAGATTTACTGCAACAAAAAATCACAATAATAGTGTTTAGTTATCTCCATAATAGTGTTTGGTTACCTCCATATTAGTGTTTGATTACCTAGAAAAATTGAGAAATCCAACCATGAACGTGAAGACTCCATTGACACTACCATGAACGTGAATATGAAGGTATTGGAGGGGGCGCCGAAGGCAAAGGCGAAGTCGAAAAGGTAGTAGAAGAGGCCGTCGGTGGCGGCGTCGAGGACGTTGGTGAGCATGATGTTCATGGTATTTTTGACGCTAGCGGAGCCGGCGAAGCCGAGCTGCATGAAGAAGACGAGGTAGGAAGAGAAGAGGAGGTAAGTGGAATCGATGGTGTAACTGGTGTCGTTGAAGCGGTTGGAGACGGCGACGAATTGGTCGTAGATGAATGTGGCAGCAACGGTAGGGTTGGTAGTGTTGGCGTCGAAGAACTACGCCAATCTCTATACTAGTGTTTGATTACCTATATTTACTGCAACAAAAAATCGCCATAACAGTGTTTAGTTACCTTCATAATAGTGTTTGGTTACCTCCATACTAGTGTTTGGCTACTTACAGTTGATTTTCGCCATGACTGACTGGTTTACTTGAACCAGAAACATTGAGAAGAAAGAGGAATTTGAGAGGTCCAATTTAATTGGATCTTTTTTTATAGATAGTTTGTTTGATTTTTCATTCAACTTTTTATTTTAATTTTTCAAGTAATTTGAATTTTGAAACTAACTACTCATTAAATCACCTAACTAAATTAAAGAAATAACAATGTACTAATTTAAAAATTAAATATTAAAAATATACTAATTTTATAAATATTTTTTCTATACATTTTTATTATAATATTTTTTAAAAATATACTAATAAATATAATTCTTCCATAAATTTAAGGATGACTAATATCGTCTAGGAAAACTTAAATTGTTATTGACAAGATGCTTTGGCCCACTGTACCCCGTATACGGTATTCTAGTAATCATCACCAGTCCATCCCTTTCTTTCCCCAAAGATAATGCTGTCTAGTTCACTCTTTTCAGAAAGCCCCGACAAAAGTATAGTCTTTTATTCTATAGAAAAAACAAACTGACTATCTCTTAGAATATTGTCTAAATAAAAAATAATATATTTAATAATTATTTTAATAAATAAATTATTTTAATATAATAAAAATTTATTGTATTATCTTAATTTTTAGAGGTATGAAATCCATTTTAATAAAATAAGTATATGTATACTATAACATTGTATCATATTATTTATCGCCATCAACTAAATATACACTTAAAAATATTAAAAAATTATTTCATTCATTCTTTTGTTATATTCTTTTAATCCAAATATAATCTACGCCTTTTCACTGTACCATTTTGTCACACAGTGTTCATACTTCATATTACCGTCTCTTTTCTTTGCTCAAAATATGTGATTCCACAAAAGCAAACCACTCAAGAATGCATCTTGACTTCCTAACAATTATAAGTTCTCATTTATGAAGTACCACCATGTTGTCATTTCTTTGCTCTTTTTCTAGTCTTTATGACTTGATCATTTGTCTTTATAAAATATATATAAAAACAAGTGATCTGTCTATCATCTTAATTATATTTTGTTTGGAACGTAAATATTATAATTAAACTTGTGTTCAATATAATATAATATAATAGTTTTTTTTTGCTATATATTTTACTTTCATCCTCCTCATATAAATAAATTGCGGGATTCATTGCGCTTTTCTCCAATTTTTTTCAACTCTAGAAAATATTCATGCAGACATGCAAAACACTAGACAAATATTATAGCTAGTATTATTTGATAAATTGCAAATTTTTTGAGATTCTTCACAATATTTAGAATAATCAAATACTACTTAATTACTACCTAGTATTAAAAATCTACTATTAATATATCCTAATCATTGACACACATGAAAATCCACACATTTTAATTAAAATTGTAAAAAAAAATATTCAAAAACACAAGTTTTCGAGTTTGGACAAACGTAATTATTCTTGTGCTTGGTGCACGATGGATAAGAAAAGCAAACCTCCACTTATAACCCGCTAGCTGCTAACCTAATTATCTTTGTGCTTCTACCAAGGACTAGTGCAAGTAAGAAAAGAACACTTCCTCCACTAACCCGCTAGCTGCGACTCTTGATATTTCACAACGCCCACACGTTCAGTAGCACTGAGCTGGGGGCTGGTTGGTCCTATAACGCAATAATGTAATGTTGTGTGATGGAATCACCACGTTAACTACAGTATAAGATTTGTCTTTCCAAGCATGTTCTTTCATGCTAATTCACTTGAACAGGTTTTTTTTTTCACCATCCCTCTTCGCAGTTGGTTTTTATAAATTATGGCAGGTTATTTCCGCATGGTGATTTCCGCGAATTTTCAAAACTAGTATGTGGTGACAAAACAAGCACAAAGCAATGGTAGGTCCTCTTCAAGAGAAAGCAATGGTAGGTCCTCTTCAAGAGAAAGCAATGGTAGGTCCTCTTCAAGAGAAAGCAATGGTAGGTCCTCTTCAAGAGAAAGCAAGTTGCTTAGGGTGAAAAAGGAAATTTTGCAGCAATCAAAATTCATTTGGCTTTTACTAATTTTCATACGCTGAGTTGAGGAATGGGTCTTTTTTATGAATTATTCAGAATATTCTTATCAATTTCCAGGTCATATTGTAATTTTGTTTACTATGTCTTCTGGAAAACAGGATCTCACCTGCATCTGTTGACGATGGTAGTGTTCCACGTCATAGACAAATTGATGTATAGTTGTGCATCTTCAAGGTCTCTATTGTTTACTCTTATTTTTAGCATTATGCGCGCAAAGACTACTAGATTAGGAATTAAGGATGAATAGTGTCTTTCACTGCATTGGGGAAGTTAAGGTTTCAGATATGGCAGGTTACAATGACCCCTTTCTTCACCCGAAGGAATAAAGACTGGATGGCACTTTGTCATTTCAACTTACATGTCAGTTTCAATGTCACCCCCAAATATATAAAAGTGATGCATCTTTCCTAGTTTCACATTCGGGTCAATTTACAATTTTTGTTAACATCTAAGTCTAATCACGCCACATGAAACAGGCCAAACCACTGCGATTGAACTAATATTAGTGAATCAACTAAGTGAACCATAAGTGACCCAAACACAGACCTAGACAGAGTTGTGCCTGCACTGGTGCAGTTTTGGCTAAGAAGTTAAGGAAAATTGTAAAGTGACACAAATGTGCGAGAGAGATATGGAACGCGAGGTGCAAGTTGAATGGACCTCTGTGTTACATTTGCATAAAGAAAATGAGATTCTCTTTGGGTCCCCCTTAATATTTCCAAAGCTGGGTGTTGAATTAGCATGCATGCGATAAAGACAGACGCCTATATATGTATACGTATATCCACCAAGTGCTATTTCGAAAGTTGCCTGTTATTGAAAATCACAAAAACTAAAGAGGCAAAGGGAGGCTCTCATGATATAGCCAAACACGATGTTTTTAGTTGTTACTTGCTATACACCTCCAAAGTTGGCCACTTTTTTCTTCCTAACAGTTCTCACCGCGTTCTTTCTCAATCTGTCCCACCATGGAATCATCTTAGCAGCTCAGAATGAAAATATTAGCATTGGTGCCATCGTCAATGTTAAGACCCGTGTTGGCAAAGAAGTTGTTGTAGCCATGAAAATAGCTGCTGATAACTTCAATAACTATTCGATCCACCAGAAGGTGTCTTTCCATTTTCATGACCCTTGCGGAAATCCCCTCCAAGCAGCTTACGCTGGTTAGTTGTTTGCCTTCTGAACTCTTATCTCTTCTTATGTGATATGAAACACATATACACAAAAGTTTATGCTATTTGATATATGGGAAAACCTTTTCTATGTATTATGTGGTACCATTCATTTCATGAGAAGTTTAATTAATGGATATTTCTGACAGCAAGGAAAAAAAATTAAGAAGAAAAGAAAGAAAAAGAAAAATGATAAGAAATTTCACGTTCAATATTAGTTCTTGTTAATGTTTAGATATATGGTGTTCTGAATTCTGATACTGTTCTAGACATCAAGACAATGATAGGGATGTTGTTGCTGAAGTTCTTTATAGTTATAATTTATACCAACTCTGCTAAAATTCACGTGAGTTCTGAATTTTGTTTGCAGCTGAAGAACTTATAAAAGATAATATGCAAGCGATTATCGGCATGGAGACATGGGAGGAGGCAGCTTTAGTTGCCGATGTTGCAAACAGAGCTCAAGTGCCAATAATTTCATTTGCATCCACTGCCGTTAAGTCCTTTGTGCCAGCACAGTGGCCTTTTTTGATACAGATGGCCACCAATGTCAATGAACAAATCAGATGCATTGCAGCTATTGTTCGGTCCTACAATTGGCAAAAGGTCATACCAATCTATGAAGCTGACATGTATGGTGGCGATTCTGGGGTATTTGCTGCATTAGCCGATGCACTTCAAACTTTTGGTGTGGAGATCGAATATCGTTTAGTTCTTCCACCATTCCCTTCTCTGCCTGATCCAAAAGAATTTGTCCGAGAAGAGGTAGCTAAGTTATTGTGTAAGCAATCTCGGGTATTTATTGTTCTTCAATCATCGTTATCATTTGCAACTCATTTGTTCACAGAAGCAAAGCAAATGAGCCTTGTAGGGAAAGATTCAGTATGGCTAATGACTGAAGGCATCACAAGTCTCCTTGATTCTGTGGATACTTCTGTTGTCTCTTCCATGGAAGGTGCTCTGGGAATCAAGTCATACTTTTCTGAGGACAGTAGCCCTTTTGTAGAATTTAAGCACCAGTTTCGGAAAATGTTCAGGTTAGAGTACCCCGAGGAAGACAACTCTGATATGGGAATTTATGCCTTACGAGCACACGATAGCATTGCTGCCCTTACGATGGCAATAAAGAAATTAAGTGGTAACAATAGTACTTCAAAGGTTCTACTCGAAACTATTTTAACCGCTAATTTTAGTGGTTTAAGTGGAAACATTCATTTTAATAGTGGCGAGCTATCACAGTCCTCCATATTTAGAATTGTAAATGTGGTCGGTAAAAAATACAAAGAGCTTGGGTTTTGGTCGTCAAAGTTTGGTTTCTCAGACATCCTTCTTAGTGAAGAAAGTGTAGATAAAGATCGGGGTGATAGCATGGAAGTCTTAGCTGGTTTAGTGAATTGGCCGGGGGATCTAAAGAGAGTTCCTAAAGGATGGTCAATGCCTACTGAAGCAAAGCCAATGAAGTTCGGAGTTCCGGGTGAAACCTCTTATGAGAAATTTGTCAAAGTCGATTGGGATGCAAGTGCAAAGAAGAGAAACTATTCTGGTTTCTGCATTGATGTTTTCCACGAGGTGCTAAACCTTTTGGAACAAAATTATCCTCTGCCTTATGAATTTATACCCTACAACGGCACCTATGATGATCTGGTTGATCATGTGGCTAACAAGGTACTCTAACATCCTATTTTATTTGGTTATCGGTTATTTCAATTTAAATAGTTTCGGTCTGGACAAGTCTTCCACGGTTATTTCAATTTAAATAGTTTCGGTCTGGACAGGTCTTCCATTTTTTGTCTATATATATTAAAGAGAAATTTTCTTGTAAAACGTTCATGGCATTGAATATGCTTGTACATTAATTATTAATATTAATGTGACACATTTTTTGTGTTCTTTCCCCCTGATATTAGCATCAATTTGATTTCTGATTTAGGCTGAAACTTGACTTGTAAAATGTACTTCATGTGAAAAAAGAGCTGTAGTTTCTGACTTTACACTGAATGATTTGTGGTTTCCTTTTAATTGCTGCTAATGTGTGATTGTAGTTGTTTTTACATTTGAGTGATTACCTTAAGGAATTGAGAAATCAAAAGTCCTCTTTATGCTCGTGTGACGTGTCTGACAAAACGGATTTAATAATACAGAATCAGTAAGGCCTTTGCATAAATTTGAAGAACTCGTTGTAATATTACATGAGTGTTTAGCAATATCACAGAAAGATCATTCTGAATTTCTTTGGAGTGTTTTCCTTTTTGTCAAAATATAAATTCCTTGTTTCTAATTGAACCAAGTGCTTATCTATGTATACCAAACTTGAGTGCAGACTTTTGACGCTATCATTGGAGATATAACTATTCTAGCCAGTCGATCAAAATATGTGGAATTCACACAGCCATTCGCAGAGTCAGGCTTGACTATGATAGTTCCAGTGAAGCCCCAAACCGAGAAGGCATGGATATTCTTGAAGCCTTTCAGCGTGGGACTGTGGGGATTGACAGCTGCCATCTTGGTCTACACTGCTCTAATAGTTTGGCTATTGGAACGTCATTCAAATCCAGAATTTGAAGGCCCATGGCAGAATCAGATAAGCACTGCCCTTTGGTTCACCTTCTCTTCGCTTTTCTTTGCTCAAAGTAAGTTCCCTTTTTACCATAAGTTGTATTAATAACTGTCTGATTTACTTTTTTTAAGTCCTACGTGGAAAACTTTAAAGACTTGACGTTGATGAGCCAGAACCCCAAAGTCTGCTCCTGAAACAGTCAATGAGATACTGCTGCACCATAGTGTGGTTGGGGGTAACCTTATGCTGTCTCCTGAAACAGAATGACCATATTTTTCATTTTATATTTCAACGGTTTTGGTTATGTAGTTCTCCCTTTAACAAATGGAAAAATCTCATAAGTTCATTATTCATATAGGGGAACAAATTCATAACAATTATGCTCGTGTAGCATTGTCAGTGTGGCTTTTTGTCGTGTTGGCATTATCCTCAAGCTACACCGCAAGTTTATCATCGATGCTCACAGCCCCAAGGCTTGAGCCAAATGTGACAGACATAGGTTGGCTAAAGAAGAACAATGCTACAGTTGGCTGTGATGGCTCTTCTTTCGTAAGAAAATACTTGGAGAATGTGCTTGGATTCGCGCCTGTAAATATCAAGAACATTTATAGTGAATGCAATTACCACAAGGAATTTGAGAGCGGCAGTATCACTGCAGCTTTTCTTGAAGTCCCTTATGAAAAAGCTTTCCTCAACCACCATTGCAAGGGATACATCGTTGCTGGACCCTCTGACAGATATGGAGGGGACAGGTTTGGAGGATTGGGCTTTGTGAGTAATCAATACAACTTTTTACACAAATATATTACAGTTTACATTATAGTCTGTTTAATTTCGAATGTCTCTTCTCTTTTTGGGAATGAAGAAATGTCACTACTTTCGAACTGAAGTGTTAGTATAACTACTAATTATGTTATTGTGTATCTAGAATTGCTCAACCCTTTATTAACTCATTAAAAACATAATTAAGTTCTATGCACTTCTTCAATTGTCTATTCCTTGGCATTTTTTTCGTGGACTAAAAGTTTCTACATGCTCTGAACTGCAGGTATTTCAAAAGGGCTCTCCAATTGCTACTGATGCCTCTCAAGCCATCCTTACCTTATTGGAGAATGGTAGGCTAAAACAATTGGAAATCGAGTGGTTTGCTCCCTCCTCTGAGTGTCTAACCTCCCAAACTCTCGAGAAAACTGACGGCTTGACTTGGCACAGTTTCTGGGGTCTCTATCTCCTCTCAGCCTGCACCTCCAGCCTTTGTTATCTGTTATTTGTTTCTCGTCAGTTATATGAACGCTGTCATGAAGCATATAACAACTTTGTTAACGTTAGCAGGTTAATATATGCAAGTGCTCGGAGACTAATGCAACTTCAGGGCTAAGCATGACAAAACAGGGTTATGGGTTGGTTTTATTATAGTTATATTGGTTTGTGTAGGTTGGAACCATATATTTATGAGATTACTATTATTATGGTCCAAATAAATAAATTATTTATGATATTTAATTTTTATATTCCTCAATAAATCTGCTTTAGTGGGACTGAGCAGAAGAAATACCCATAAATCAATTTGAAAAATTAGAATAAATATGAAAATGGGTTAAAATATGGTTATCCAGTAAGGACCTGTTTTTTATTTCAAAAATATTGTTTTGAACTTTAACCAATTCAGCTCCTAGAAAATAGTTAACCAACTCAATAATTTTAATTAAATTTGAGTTGACCCATAGTTTATAACTTGTATTGTCAGGCCTGTCCTGAGTTCACCTGATTGAAACTGGACACCCTGTGAATAGGTGAAAGTTGAGTCTAGAAAAGAAGTTCAAATCACACTTATAACGATGTTGGAAATATGTAAACAACTTTATTTTGCTTGCTGTAAGGTGTAAGCTCCCTTTGACAGATTTGTTGGAGTACCGAAACGATTATTATGGCTTGATGCTGAAGCTCAATATATTCATTATGTTGCAAAACTGATCAAAGGTTGCTGAAGGAAAGATGGATAAATAGATGTACCGTATTCTGCATTTGAGAGAAGAAAGATAATAGCAGTTTCTTCACCTCTTTCTGTGTATATTCCATCTGTAAGTTGGTAGTTTCGATCTTTATGTTTCGTTGTAATTGTTAGTAGCATTTAATTTTCAAGTTACAATTTAAAAGACATGGCTTGATAATCCTTTTTCATTAATAATCTAGAGATAAATCCAACACATTTATTTTTTCGTTTTCTTCACTGGGATCGTTTTTCGCTAAACAAGAATCTCTAAATCTCAGAAAAATGTTGCACTCCTAGTTATGGATAAATAACACTCAGCTATGTCAGACAAGACAAGGCTGTAAGCTCTTCAACGCAGGGATATTAGAGACCTATAGATATAACCGACGGTAGCAGTAAGCCAAATCTACTATTCGTCTGCTTCCTAGTATAGAAAATTTGTTACAGGAGAATACATATTACTGATACACTCGAGTAGTGTGTTCAGATTTTCTTGGTTATAACTCTTCTGCAAAACTTAGCTCATTTTCTTGAAGGGATGGATCAAAGCTACCGGTAGCCCCTCCCTCTCCCTTGTCTAGCCCACCCCTTACCTCTTCCTCTGCCTCCCTTGAACCACTTCTGCCTCTGGTTTTGCATAGCACCACCTCCACGACCCTTTTTGTTGGTGTAGTTGTTGGAACCATTACTACCACTGACAGGACGTTTCCCTCTGAAAAAAGGAAAAGAAACTTCAAAAAAATTATTCAATAAATGATTGCACAAGCTTAATTTCCTCAGTAAGCTTTCCAATAGATTACTAAGCAGATCTTGGAGGACTGGACACCAAGTAATGGAAAAATACTCTTACCTTCCCCTACTCTACTCACTATGCTACATTCGAAGTAGAAAATATTGCTTTATGTACTAAAACAGCAGTTTTCAATATACTCGGCTGCAGTAGCAGGTGGAGGTGGCGTTTTGACAGTTTCTTTCCAAGATAGGTTAGCTCACTTATCTTCGATAAATGAAGGCGACTTTGAATGCAATGGCTGACATATAAAGATAGGTGTAAAATAGATCAGTGCAAGTTAGACATATAAACTTACAATTCAAAAAAAAATCAATCACTACCTGTGACATTGCCAAAATGTTACTGCAGCTTCGCAAACCGTTCGTAGCATTCTGCTTCTGAGTTTTCTGCATAATTAAGACAATTATTATCAGGCATTCTAGTAGCATAGCTTGACCAGGGAATATGCAACCATTGCTGGAAAAATTACTCACGATGATAGACTTTGCTTCATCGGACTTGGCGATTGCCATTTCTTTGTTGTGTTCGGCCATTCCCTGGGTTAGTTTCTTCATGGTAACCCTAGCTCTTCAACACAACTCAACCTTCTCCATCAAGCGATAAATGTCAATCAGATCGCATGCATTAATGTATATATAAAATCTGAAAGTTGCAGAGGAATAAACATAGAACTCTTTAAAAAAAATAAGAGAGAGAGATATCCTACAAGGTGCATTTTAAAAAAAATGCAGATAGTCTTCATCCATGTTAAGAGGACAAAGCTATAAATTTGTACTTTCCACTCGTTTCATAAATGTTAGCTTACTTCAGTTAGATTCCAACTGTCTAGTTAACATGCTTTCCACGGCCATCTTTATGCATATATAATTATGTATCAGAGAATGGGCTTAAGTCATGCCAGCAACTTAATACTCCTATGAAAAGGATAAAATTAAATATAATTCTTAATTCTGGTATTATCAATAAACAGAGTACTTTGTGCGCCCTTTTGACTCTTCTTTGTGAAAACTTGCAAAAACACCAATAGTGCAATACATGCAAGGACAACTTTGCAATTTATTGAAGGACGCGAGAAGAAAAAGAAAAGGGAACATAAACAAAGGTGTAGAATGAACAAGCTACCTCTCTGTGAAATCTTTGTAGTGCTCTGAGAAGTCCTCATCAAGCCTATCTGACGGTTGCCCAGTTACTATCTTGTAACCACATAAGCTATTAGTGGCATTTGGAGCCCGTGTAATAAAAGAGTATATAAGTAGTGAACGGCGTAGACATATATAAAATATAACCACATAACCTTGTTTGCTAAATGGTGAAATGTAAACAACAAGCACTCTACATAAGTAAAGTTCATCTCTTCTCCAGTTTTCCTCCTAGGCATGTATTTCTGAGAAGAAAAGTAAAACTTTATTAAAACTAAAAATTTTATTAGCTTACAAACAGTTTCATGCCTTTTGAAATAATATAAAAATGTAACAGTTCCCATAATCCAATCCCTTTTATAATTCCTTTCCCAATTTCCATCCCTAATTGTAACATTTTTTAATATGTATTGTTTTCCATCTGGGTTTGATTAGGAAGTCTAATAAGGTCACCTAGATTTTGTTATAGATTCAGCCATACTGATGTGATGAAAGGCAAAAACAGAATCCCAATTAGATCACCTAACAATAGATAAAGCATACCACTATCCAACTAACAAATCAACTATTCCCATCAGATAACTTGTATAAACAATCCAAACATCTTTTCTATCTCTGTCTTTTTTCTCTTTTTTATCCAGCATGTAGATTGATCTCCCTTTACGCCAATCATATGGTAAATTTTGAGATTTAGAAAGAACCCACAGGGAACTGAATGTAAGGGACAACAAGAACATTCAGTCACATAGTAATCCATGTGCAAGAGTCAAGTCCACCACCAGTGTAGAGGCACACTTTTCAAAATGGGGGGACCACAATAAGTTTTTGGCAACAATGGAAAAAAATATTTATATTTCTTTTGGGAAATCTGTGTACTTATTTTGACTCTTTTACAATTTATAGTTCTTATTATTTTATATGGAGTAAATTATAAGAATAAAATGAGAATTTGTGCCAGATGTATTTTGTGAGATATCCCTTGCCCCAAAATCCTCGTCCCCTATCCTTAATCTTAACTCCTAAGGCAGGAGCACTTAGCATATCCAACAGATAGAAAAACCACAATTATTAGACTTAAGAATTAACATATGCCCATTATCAACTTTCAGATCAATAAGAAAAAACAGATAGGCACCAAGACCAACATAGGACAATATTTGAAAGAAGGCCATTAAATTCAAAGGTCACGTATTATTATGGCAAACAATGTAGAAACTTACCTCATCAAAAAGAGGGAAAATGTTCTTTTTCAAATAGGTAAGAAATTTGCTATTTGATGCACCATGCTGCATGCAAAATGGAAGTTAGTTGAAGAACAATACGCAGCAAATTAAAAAAGGGTAAACCTACGGAAAAAAATCTATACGTACCACAAAAAATGGGAGAGCCATGAACAAGCATGATATGAATCTATCAACATGGTCTACATCTGAAACCTGTGCACAGAAATCCACTCATTAACAAATGACACGACTTAAGTATAACCAATTTATAAGCAACAATTCTCCATGAAACCACACCAAAAGTTGATAATTCTATAGAGAAGAAAGATAATGGAAACTAATCTTGAGTACTGGGAAAATACCATGATTTATGATGACAAAAATGTAAGGCATGTGGCAACAGATTTACATGTCAAACTGCAGGACATAAGAGCTAACTTTCATATAAAAACAAGGATAGAGAGATAAAAGTTCATTGTGACTATATGACCCCTTCTACTAAGAATCCGAGCTATCACACTGCAACAGAATGATAAACTTGAATACAACACTTCTGTAATTGTTTTTGGATTATAAAAAGAGATGCCATTTTTTTGGATTGAAAAAAAATGAGATGCAATTTTTTTCAATAAAAAAAAAGAAGAAGAAAAAAGTGATCCAATTCTATTTCTTAAACTCAACACAAGGTAATAAATACTCACATTAAACTGTGCATCTAAATCAGTTTGCCCTTCAAAGATTTCAATCAGTTCTTGCACGCGCTCAGGAGGCACTTTCTTTCTCTCCAAATATACCCAACCTGTTTAAGAGATCCATAAACATTTTAAACTCTGCACCCGTCACATCTTGAAAACTCTGAAACGTCACTTTATCAGCATTTAAAGAAAGAAAGAAACAGGAATGAATGACTGATTGAAGAAATTAAAAAAAAAAATTGAAAAGGATAAAACTAATGTATAAAAATGACAATAAGTATAAATGAATACGTGAAATACATATATGACAGAAAAGAAAACATAAACATAATTTTTTTATTAAATCAGTTATATGCCTTTCCATCTGCTCCTGAGGCTTTAAGAGGAAAAAACTGCAGATGAATGTACTTGGCCCTTTATCTTTTAAACAAAATACACTGACAATTTTCATGGCATGACAAATTTCTCTACTCACCTTATCTTTTATAAAGATCAGAGTCCTCTCACGAAGATTTTCTTCCGTCATTGGCTCATCAGTGCTCTCACTGTGCTTAAACAGGGCTGTCAAAGAAGCTGCAATAAACAAAGCCCTTCAGTATTAATATCTAAAATTAGAAAGCAAAGTCAAAGTTACACCAAGAATCAAATGACCACCAAACAAAAAAAATGAAAAGAAACAAACAAACCAACAATGGAAAAAGGATAATAAGAAAAGTTTCGAAAACTATAATGTCTCAGTAGTATAGTGGGAGAAAAAGCCAAAGTTTAATGTGGAAATGGAAAAGTGCCATGAGAATAAACAAGCAGTACGTTATCAATATTCTTTCAGATGCATAAACAATTGATTTCCACACAAATATGCAGCAAAGGAAACTTCTTTTTATCAACTATGTTGCGATATGCAAGTTCCAATGATGGACATAGCATTGGTTCATACTTCAAAAAGTGAAGATTTCATATACTATCTGGAAATCATTCAGATTCATGCTTTAAAACTTACATACAGATACCTGCCACGGATTTAATGGTAAGGGACATACCTTTCACATCCTGCCTCGATAAAGACAAAAGAGCTTTATGAACTGCATCACACTCCACGTTCTCTTCTAGAAACATCGAGAGTTCTCAAGATCAAATTTGCATCATAAATATTATACATATTCTCAACAGCAGACTTTAAGCACTTAAATTTACCAGCAGTAAGGAGTTGTGAAAGAATGTCAAGAATTTTAGAAAGACGCCCAGGTGTATCCTTGTAAAACAGAGGAAGTCCTTGAACTGCTTGCACCCGAACCTGTACGGCATAGATGAGCAACAAAAATTAAACGCTCATACTTTACAAACATAGGAAAACTGATTTTTTTGTCAAATAACTTGTCAACAGTGGACAAATGGTTACTTCAACTTCCTAAACATTTGTGAAAACAAACACTATGTCCCACTTGCATACCTAGTTTTAGGCATCAGACCAAGGGGTTGAATTAATAAATAAGAAATAGACTTAAATGTCTTTTACAAAATCTAGTGTCCCTCAACAGATGAATAACTAGTTTATCTTGAATTCTCGTCAATTCAATCATACCAAATATCAAGTTCCAAAAATCATGTCTTGATACATATAAGCTATCATCCAATAGAAACCAATCAATTATTAGCTAGCCAATAAAATGCATACCCAAGAAGTTCCAATAAATACCAACAACGAACTATTCTATTCATTGTAACTTACCCGACTTGATTGGAAGACAATTCCGCCCCCTACAAGATATTGATGTTTCTTTTCCAAAAAGATCTTTACGGGATCTTGGGATCCTTAAGATCTAATCCATAACTGTAAGCTAGGGCTAAATGGGTTTAGGCAATATTGTATTGGTGGCTCGGTACAAGTCTCAATAATGTCTGGATCAACTTGAATGTGAATTGGTATTTTGTTATATCCCAACTTCTGCTAATAAGGTTCGTCTGCTTTGCCAATTACTGATCCGAGCTCATACTATGAAACCTTTCTTAGCCTTAACTATCTGATGTTTCTACGTGTGTAAGGTATGCATATACTTCTTTAGTTGTTAGCAAATTCTCATGCCATTATTTACCACCTAACACCCCTAACAATTCAATTCAAATTAGAATAAAATAAAAAAAGATTAAAAATTTAAAAATACTAACCCCAAGCTCTTCTGCTTCGCACAAATCAAGATGGGCGTCCACAGCAGAGACTGAAAGATCAGGAAAAAACTTGAAGAATCTGGGAATCAGCTGTGCAGCTAATTGCCTTGCCTTTATGCTATTACTTGTAGCTGCCTTAATTATACTCTCATAGTCCTCAACATGCTCTAAAAATGGTAAAACTAAATACCCAAATCATCAAATTACATAATTACCGATCGAATTATCAAATAACACACTAATTCAAAGTTTAATTAACAACCCCAGAAATATATAATGAAGAAGTATAAAAAAGATTGAAACTTTAACATACCTGAGCCTTGTCCGTGGCTTCATTGAGCCGTTCGCCGTACTCGTAGAGCTTCTCGATGTCTTTGGCCTCGTCTGAGGATTCAGTCATTGTAATTGGAGATGAATGACGAGTGAAGGGCTAATTCTGGCTTTGGAAGAGAAGACTTAGGAGAGAGAAGACCGGGCTGTCATTCGTACAACACTCTTTTTTTAGTTAGCGGGGAAGATATGAATTTTCGGGGGTTTTTTTTATATTTTTTTTATGGAACTTTTGGGGAAAAAGGAAATTTAGAACAAAATAAATGGAAGAGTAAAGTAATTAAATAAAAAGGATTTTGGGAGTTTCAAGTCATTAAATTCAAAAGTGAAGTTCAAATCTCATTATAATTTTTTTTTTTTTTTTGTGTCTAGACCACAAGTGTCCCCCATTTTAAATGTCAAAATAATTTTGCTCGAGTCAGAAAAGACCACTCCGTGATTAAGCTCTACCAACGAGAACTCAGATGACTAAGTTCCATCAATGAGATTTTAACGCAATTATATTCTCAAATCTTGAACCGAAGACATTGGTTAAGTTAGAACTACCCCTGCGCCAACTGATCTACACGCTTGTTTGTCAAATTTTATTATCTTAAGGTAACATTACTAATTTGATGTTGGCATTAGTTAGGAATGAGCCAATTAGCTCTTTCTTGTTCCATTGTCGTGTATGTATAAAGCTGATGAAAGGAAAAAAGAAGAATAAGATTAGGCCAAAAAGTGTAGCCGACGGACAATAGTTGAATTTTCCTTTTTTTTTGTTCCGAGAGATAGTGGATACTAGTTAAAAGATTTTTGTATTTTAGTCTCGAAATTTTTTTTTAACTTCTTGGTAGATTGTCCTTTATGAGTTCGGCGAAAATAACAGCAGCCACAAACTTCTCCATCATCTTGCAATTTGGGCCAGTAAAACCGTTCACGAACAGCAACCAAGGTTTTATCACGTTCCAGCAAAAGAGCACCTCCATGTAAATGTGGAGTCACCTTTTCTCACTAGGATTAAACTGGAATGCACAACTGATTAATCTAATACATCAAATATTCGTCATGAAGGAAATAATCAGCCACAGATTGCCTCAAAACACCCTTTTTTCATACCTCATGGAAGTCTTCATCCTACTTACACAGCTCCTTCAAACATTCGAACCCTAAGAGAAGCAGCAGCAAATTAAAAGAAGTAGATGAAGAAGAGCTGTCACACAATTCACAATTGCAGTGAAGCTTTCTCTCTCTCTCTCTCTCTCTCTCTCAGGGTTCATACTGGACGCTCACTTTCGCAGGTCTTTTATCCCATGTAATCTTTCGGGTCCCCTATAAGTTCTGTTCTTGTTTTTTTTTTGGGTAAAACCATTTGGCATCCCGATCGACTCTAAGGTGTACGCCTTGACAAGAAGGCGTCCAAGGCATTCCTTAGGTGACCCAAGGCTACGATTTTGGTACCAAGGCGCTCACCTTTGAGAATTCCACCAAAGCATTCATGTTCTTGCCTGGCGAACGAACAGCATGGACACATAGTTGACGCCTTCAAGTATGACCGTGTGTGCATGGGCATCATTCTCCTTTGGGTATTTTTTTGAAATAAATGTTAATACTTGTCACAAAAAAGAAAAAAAAAACAGCATAAAGATCTTTTCGGAAAAGATCTGACCCAGATTGGATTATATAGATTAGCATAGGTAACACCACCTGAAAAACTCATACCTAGCCAGCAAGAGGGAGGGACGGAGGGAGAGTACATAATCATGATGGAACATTATTGTTATCGGATTAGAAAATCTTATACACATATTATAAAATATAATTAAACCTTAGAATCCCCAAACTTTTCCCTCACAGGAAGGAAGTTTACATTTACATGTCAACATCCTGAACAAGAAAGCCATGCATTTCTTCATCTTTAAGTGACCGACTTACCAGTTATTTCTAAGCTTTTTATGAACTTTTTCTATTTTCAGGTGATAGATGAATACGATGAGAATGTCCATTTTGTTGAAATTGCTAAGGTTTTATCACGTTTCAGGTGACAGCATGTTCTTAATGTTTTTCATGCCACAAATAAGAGTAACAAATATTTTTTAACTTCTTTTGGGTATTATTAAGATTTGGATAAGACATGCTTAGCTTAGACAACTTTTTTTTTTTAATTTTATTCCCTAATTCTAAAAACTTTATTCTTTTAAGATTAATTATCAAAAAATGGTTGTAGTGCTACTCTTAGTTTCTTTTCTTTTTTCACAACATTAAGAAAGAAATTAAAGATGCACATGCAACTGGGTCCAGAGTCCTTACTAGCTAGTCAAGAACCAGTTTTATCGGATATCAAATTCTCTGTAACAAAATTTCTCTGTAACTCTATTGCGAGGCCTATAGCGACGGTTTTTAGGGTATATGACAACAATGTGCCCCGTTGCCATAGCTCTACTCTATAACGACGGAACAAACTATTGTCATAGACTCTAAAAACCATTGTTATAGCAATAGAGATACATGAGACTCTTGTTATAGAGAATTTGAAGCCATTTTATCGGTGAGTTGGCCTCTTTCTTGATCCATCATTAATGTATAAACAATAATTCAAATGAAATTTGCAGAGCAGCCTAGTAGTACATTACTCAAAACAAGTAAAATTTATGACAAAAATGATATCTAACAAAGATCTTTTGGCTCAAGATATAACAAACTATGGAACGAAACTCCCACGTAGGCATACCCCGTTGCAATATCGAGGCTGTTATTTCTACATAGATGAAATCCTTTTTCTTTCTGCTTCGTTTGCGTCAAAATTTCCATAAAAAGAACTACATGGAGGGCATATCCAACGCTTGCAAAACATCTTTAAATTCAAATTCGCGTGTTTCTTTGTTGAACCTTTCGATCAGCTTGTACCTCGTGTCGTTCAGGTAAAAAGATTGTGTGGTCTCCAAAAGCCACTTTGCCTCGGAGTCAGTAAGCTTGCTAGCAAATACAACATCCCCACGAATAAGCACCAAGTCCTTGGTTTCAGCAAATTCGGTGTAATAAGAAACAGTGAAGTAGGGAGCAGCTTGTGTTCCCCTTGCCTTGTAATCTTCAAGACCAGTGAAAAGCATGTGTGGCATCTGCACTGCAAAAAGGTTTGGATATACATGCATAATGAATGCAAAGTTTTGCGCGCCTATTGAGACATTGAATATTAAAAATTCTCAAGTTCCTTGAAACTGGTCCATAAGCATGTATGTTGTTTACAAATAGGGTATACAATCAGCATGCATCACATGTAAGCTTCATTTGTTTCAAAAGAAATATTTTTTGAGAAACTTCATCTGATTTTGGGTGTTTGTTAAGACGCTGAATGGTTGGTCAGCAGAAATAGTTTTACAGGCCCGAAATAACCTTTTGTTTTCAAATTTGCATTCCAGTAAATTAAACATCATCTTCCCAGAAAATGTTTCCATGAAACAAGTGGAGGCCTAATCAATTATTGTTTTCCCTATTCTCCAAAGATTAGTGCAACAATGTGTTTCATGCAAATTGTGGGTTCCACATCCCAATCTAGCAAGGTTTTAGTAGGGGCAACTTCTATTAAAAGATGTTAAATAAGATATATCAAGTAACAGTGGACCAAACCTTGAACAAACATTGTTGTATAGCCACTTCCTTTCCACAATGGCATGACAAAATATCGGCTGCAAGGTAAAAATATTTTTTAAAAATTGAAGGGAAAGAAGAGAAAATTTATGTTAGGATTACCAGTCAGCCGCTCTTTGCTGCAGTAGATGATATAGTTTTGCGTTCATTGATGCACCAATGTGACCTCTTCCCAGGTGATACTGTATCAAGCAATCCCACACAAAATTTACAATGATATAACTTGAGATATATAAAGCCATTTGATTTGCTCACCATTCACAAATGTCATACAACCATGTGTCATAACAAGGGAAGCATATATATTGCACCCACAAGGTAGGCTTAGTCAAGAATATATATTGTTATTTAGCTTATTTATATGAATGCATAAATCCTATTTTGACACCTAGGTTAAACCAAAGGATCCATCTACTAATCCTCCACTTGGCATATCATATAAGATAGACAACTAAATAACAAAACAAGGAAGAACCAAAAACATCCTGGATTTAGTAAATCCCCCTTCAGAAACAAGACATGTCCCCTTTTTATCGAGGGAATGTACAAAATATTGGGTCCATACTCCATTGGCAAAGCCTCCTTGTCAATTTACATTTTCTATTTTTGTTATATACGTAATACTCTCTTGTTAATTTATTTAGTTGATAAACGATATGAATTTTAATTAAATATAATCACAAGAGAACAGCCATCTGGAAAATTATATGCTGAAATAGAGTGGTTCAAGAATAATGGGGATCATAGGAAAAACAAGAGAAAATTACATCATCCCAAATGGCAGCAACATCCTTAGGCGATTGATTCTCCGCCCTCTCAATGTCAATGATTGAGCCCAAAGGTTTATGCTTCAGTGGTGTAAACCCGGTGGCAAAGCTTGAACTCCTACATAAACCAAGTGAACCCCACTTCAGGAAATCGCCTGGAATAGCATGTCTTTTTAAATATTGAGGATCCTTAGGCAGGGAAGAACAAGTGAAACACTGCTTAGAAGGAAACGAAGGATATGAAGCACTGCCAGACAAACTCCCTACCGAAGACAAGACACTCCTTGAGAGTCTGGTCGCTAACCCTTGCATCATGTGTATCTGCAATGCCATGTTGTTTGAGTAAAAATTACAACTTTTAAATCCGAACCGTTGCAACCATTGTCAAATTTGGAATATACGCAAATGGATGTTCAGAAAAACTCAAAAAAAAGATTAAAAGAATCCCAATAGACCTAGTTTGGTCAAGAGGCTTGATTTGGAGTGAATACCCAACTTGGGTATTTGTTCATTTCAAGCCTCAAGACTAAATCTAGCTTCTTTTTTCTTTTGGGATATCAAAGTCTTCAAGGCTAATAAATTTTCTCACAAGAAAATCTACTAACAGTTTCAACGCATCATCAATTGCTCAAAAACTGAATACAGAATATCATAAGAAAAACTATAACGTTCAAAACCACTCAGTAACAGCAAATTGAAATCACCATGATTACTAAATGCATCGATTAGAACAATAATTACATAAGTTTGCAAGTATAAATGTGCCCATTTTGAAGTACAAATAGAAGCTTTACCAGCTTTGTAATTTGTGATAACTCCAGTTAAACAATAACAGAGTTTGAGTTGAGCTACAATTTAATGGTAGTTTGATCCCGAACTTGGATGAATGGCTCGCCGGACCTAACACTATAATATACTTTAGGTTTATACCAAATTTGGCCTGTTCGGCAACGACTTATTTTAAAATGACTTAAAGTCAAAATATAAGTTTTCTTAAAGTTAAAATATAAATTGACTTATAGGTAAAACGTTCGGCACTAATTTGATTGATAAGTCAGAAATTAAGTTAAAACAAGTTATGAAGGTGTTCGGCAAATAATGACTTATAAGTTAAAATCTAATGTAGAGACTACTAAAAAGGACATTAATAAAAAGATACATTGATTCAATATCATATCAAAACAATCATCCACAATTTCGTTAAATAAAACACTAAACAAATTCTCTAAACATATCAACTACAATCTTATTCCAAGTTAAAGATTCTTAATGCAATATGATTCAGATATTGGAAAGCAATATTTGAAACTTGCACTGTAAAGAAAACCCTCAAATCTTTAAACAAACCCAACTACACAATATCAGTACTCACAAGGATTTAATAGAAATAAATCCTCTTTTGGTGAACATATTTCTCTTGTTCTATCATACTTTCTTTTGAGAACCTTTGATGAGCACCATCACAATTCACAACAAATCTAAGGATTATAAATACATATTTCAATTGTTTATAGTTCATGTTCAAAAGCCAAGCTAATTCACAAGCCTGATGCTCTCATTAAGTTCAAATGATGTTAAAGTTCAATACATTTCAGCTACAACATCTTGGCATTTTTTTAACAACCTACAAATAAATTTGAAAGAAAAATCAAAGGGAAAAGCATGAGTAATATATTAAGATGATAAAAGTTTAATTATAATAAATAAATGCTCAGATAATATGACCTGCAAAAGTTGTTTCTAACCATGATAAATGATAGTTTTTCAATAAGTATAATAAAGTAATATTATTAAGAAAACAAACAGAGGTAACATTGTCCATTTTGTAGATGTAAGAAGCAAGCAGAAACACATGAACAATTTGCATGTTTAATTCATGTTTTCTGCTACATTTCTATAGCAAATTTACATTTCCTCTCCTAACTTGTACACCCAAATAAACATGCAGGATCCAATTTCAAATGCGATGCAATTCAGAATTTTGAAAGTAAGTATTAAAGAAAAAACAGCTAATCAAGCAATTCAATGCAAAACAACCATGTTTTGAGACCTAAACAATCAAACAAACATACAAATTCTGTTTAACCTATTTCCTGATACCTTTTTTCTTCCAATAATTTAATTTGACACTTTCATTATTTTTTTTCCTCACTTGCCATAAGACGGTCCTAAAATCAAGATAACCACCTTACTCTTGACCCGTTAACCCCAAATGTCAAAAAAATGATAATTTTCTAGTTTGGACATTTTATCAAACACTTGGAATACAAAGTAATTGACTTGAGTAGTAACAATTACCATCTTAAAACCCACTTAAGGTTCTTCAATAACAGTAATCATGCATACTTCATATACAACTCATCAAAAATATTTTTCCAATATTTAATAATTGTATAGAACATGAATGATATCTTACATCCGTTTTTTTTTTATTAATTCAGGCTAAATAAAATCCCAAATCCCAAGTGGTATCCTACTAAGGTATAATTTCAAATTAAATTAAATTGGGAGTTTAATGAATAGCATATTGAATGTTTTCAGCATTATAAACAAAACCTCTGCAGCAAGATGAAATTGCGCGGTTCGTTCTCACCAAAATAAATACATGAAATTTCCAATTAATGATAAATTCTGTACTCTGATTAATCAGAAATGAAACAAAGGGATATAATTTACCTGAAATTGGAATCCCAAAACATTAGCCGACAGAAACCCTAACTGTAAAGAGAGTGTCTGAAAAAAGAGGAAGGAGAGGTAACCATGATACTTGTTTACGTTACAGAAAGAGAGAGATCAGGTTTTTTAGGTTGTTGGATAGAGATGTGTAATTTAGCAAAATAGTTAGGGGCAAAATGGACATTTTATGTGCTTTGACTAATTTAATAAAAATAACTTATAAGTTATTTTAAAATAAGTTAGTAATTAATACTTATTTTTTTGACTTATAAATGAACTTATAAGTAAAGAAATAAGTTCTGGCCAAACAGCTTAACATAACTTATAAATTAGTAATTAACTTATAAGTCATTACAGAATAGATAACATATTCCCAAAACAAGTGAAACGGTCCTCAAAATATACTTTATAGTGTATTTGACATTTTGGAGGATAAATATTATAGTAGAATAAAAATTTATGTAAGAGATAATAAAATAAAATTTATTTTAATAAAATATATATGTAATAATTTTGTCATTATAGTACATCACATGACCAATAACTAAATATACATTTGAAATATTTTAAAATTATTCTATGTTATCCTCCATTTTATTTTTTAAATATAAACGTAGCACATAAGTGTTTGTTCCACAATAACTTATTTTAAAACGATTTATAAAATAAAATTTAAAATAAATTATAAATTATTTTTAATTATAATTTATAAATAAAATAATTTGTCATTCTTACTTTTATTTATAAGTTAAAATAGGTTGTATAAGTATTTGGCTAAAATAATTAATAAAAAAAATAAATTGTAAAAATTACTAAAATAAGTGTAAGAAAAATATTTATATTTTATCAAATTTATTTTTTTAAATAATTTATAAATTATTTTTTGTAAAAATAATAAAGTGTTCGACTAATAATGACTTATAATTTTAATAAAATGTAAAGATAACTAAAAAAAACATTAATAAGAAGAACATTAAGAAAATAAAAAAGAACAAAAATATCATTTCATAATATTTAACCAACTTATTAAAAATGACTGGGTCATTTTTAATAAGTTCCAAAACGTTAATTATTTTTTTAACTAATAATTTAACTTATAAATCTATAATATAAAACAGAGCGGTTCAAATCTCAATACTTCAACATTCAACGGCCACAAATCAATTTAGGTTTCAACATCCAACAATCTAAATTTATTTGGGGCTTCAACTTCCAACAGTCACTAATCTATTTCTCATTCCCCCCCCCCCCCCCTCCCCCCCAATTTAACATATTTTTTTCAAAAATCTATGCACTCACATTTCTCGCCCAAATTAAATTCACCACTACACTATAATAATAATAATAATAATAATAATAATAATAATAATAATAATAATAATAATAATAATAATATAGAAATAATAGTAATAATATAGTAATAATAATAATAACAATAATAATAATTATTATAATAATAGAAATAATAATAATAATAATAATAATAACAACAATAATAATAGTAATAACAATAACAATTATAATAATAAAAACAATAATAATAATAATAATAATAGAAATAGTAGTAGTAGTAGTAGTAGTAGTAGTAGTAGTAGTAGTAGTAATAATAATAATACTACTACTACTACTACTACTAATAATAATAATAATAATAATAATAATAATAACAATAATGATAGTAATAATAATAACAATAATAATTATAATAATAGTAATAATAATAAAAAAAAAATGCATGTAAACAACATGGGTCACCATTTTAGCATTGACGTCATTTTCCTGTTTTTCAGGTATTGCGATCGTTATGTTTTCACATGCAAATTGATTTGAGCGAAAAATCACAGAGGACGGTTCAGATTCATTCTAATTGATTTGTAAGTTACTTTAGGTTGCAAAGAGTCTTTAGGTAATAGAGTGTTTTTGAAATTTTAATCTACGCCGTACCTTCAGGCACGGACAATTACGTGTCATCTTTTTGGTGTTTTTACGGGCTATATCGAGAATAACTATTGTAGTAGGCTCTGACTGTGACGACCCCAAATCCGGGTTCTTTAGCCTCGGGTTTGGTTCTCACTGCACAATACTTAACAACAATGAAATACATATATTGTATTCAAACTACGCGGAATAATACAAAAGGTTCCTTATATAAAGGCTACACTTCCCAATGTCTATTAACCTTAAATTGTAACATTACATATCTTAAGGGAAATACAAAAGATTTACAACAGTAATTACATAACCGCAATTTAAACTAGCATGTAATTACTACAACTAAGCATTCGCTTTCCCCTTGCCTTTGTTCGATTTAGAGCTTTCGGGATTGGCTGAAATATAGTCATGATATAGCAAGAATGAGCAACTAAATGGCTCAGCAAGTTTATAAACAACAATCATACGATATATCATGATGAAGGGAAATAACTTCAAGGTTTCAACAATAGCAATTGTGAAAGATAACAAGAATCAATGTTCAATAAAAGAAGGAATTGACTCTTTACTGCTGAGTGGTCTTTAATGACCATGAACTGCTACTAAGGTAGAACAGACATACAATGTCTGACTCCTTGTTAAAATAACGGGACACTTGAGGGGATCAGTCCTCTCATGTCCTATGTATATGCATCACATTTAGTTTTCTTGCGCGCTGTCGGGTCTCCGACAAATAAAAATCCCCTTTAACTAGGGTTGTTCTATCTCAGTCGTACTGTAAGAATCCGCACCAACCAATGGTTTGGATAAGCTTTTATAATATTCAATTAAATGAATTTAACATGCATTTGTCTAGCCGAAACAATTAGCTTAGACGTTCTTAGACAGTTTGCAAAAGCACTATGTGCGAATACAATAATCAATAATGATGTGAAGTAATTTTTGATAATTAATTCACTCAAAGGTCTGTCAAGTAACTACGGGTGTAGAATACTTGCTCAACAATAATTGAAATGTAAATACGGTTGAAAAATATCTGCAACAATAAATACAAGTTTAAGGGTAGAAAACTTGCCTGTCTGCACAGCTACAATAAATGTCTAGCTTTAACTACTTGCTTTGAAAGACCTAACATTAATAAAGTCGGTCTAATAATTAGCACGGCGTATTTGCATAACTATACGCTTGATAATGAACTTATTTACCACACATAAGTACTAACACATAATTTCCATTAGTCAAAACAATATTATTAACCTTATAAACCCTTAATCATATTAGGTTAATAATTTAATAAGTTAGAAAATATTTTTCTTAAGTGTTGGACACTTATTAAACCTTTAAACAACTTATTATAATTGTTTAATTAAATTTAATTTATTTTATTAACTCAATCTCTTTTTAATTACTATTTAATATTGATTAAATAGAAATTAATTAATTAACTCTAGTTATTATATAAAATAATTAATAACTAATTGTACCTACTTATTATTTAATTATAATTAAATAATAAATAATTATTAACTTAGTTTTAACCTTCTTTAATTTAATGTTAATCAACCAATAATTAACCAAGTAATTAACCTTACTTATTATTTAATTAAGGAAATTAAATAATAGTTTACTAATCTTAATCCTCTTTAATTATTATTTAATGTCAATTAAATAATAATTAATTATTTAATTAATTTTAATTATTATTTAAGGTTAAATAATAATCAAATCATTCTTATTTATTATTTAAATTAAATAATAAATTATTACTCTAATAACTTAATTTCCATTAATCGTTATTTAATGCTAATTAAATAATAATTAATTACCTAATTATCCTTATTTATTATTTAATAATATTTAAATAATAAATAATAAATTTATAAATTTTATCTCTCTTTAAGTATTATTTAATGGGCATTAAATAATAAATGCTAATTTATCATCTTTATTTATTATTAACATTTAAAATAATAAACAAATAATAAATTTATTTAACTTAACCATGGTTTAGCTAACTAGATTAATATTTAAAATATTTAAATATTAAACTTAATGAAAAATATCCTCCCCAATATTATTTTTGTATTATAATTATTTTTGTTATAATTTTAATTTAGTTTTTAAATATTTAAATTAATTAAATTTAACCCGAATGGCATTTCCGTAAATAAGTCGAAATCTGAACCGAGGGCAGAATGGTAATTCTGCCAAGAAAAACACGGAGGGGCATTCTGGTAATTTCGCCGGAAATTTCCTACCGCGCATTGCGCGCGTTTCAGATTTTGCGGCCCAAAACGGTGCCGTTTTGAGAAGCCGTAACCGGCTTCCGCGCATTGCGCGAAGGTTATTTTCTTTATGCGCCAAACGGCGTCGTTTGGCTCCGTGTCTGGCGGTGAATAGTGCGGCGCGCATTGCGCGGCCAGTGTAATTTTTTTTCTTCCAAGCAGAATGTGAACAGTGCTCCGGTACACACATTTTAAATAAAAATATACCATCAAGTAAGCTTTAACTCCTCAATAAAAATCCAAAAAAATTACCACTCACCTTATATTAATTTATAACATGAAAAAATTAATTTTTCATGATTTAATAACATATTTTTTTATAAAAATTTTTACATCACATAAACTACTATAAATCATAACTTTTTGTATATAACTCCATTTTGAGTGATTCAAACTTTGTTTTTCTCATGATTTAATGTTCTATAATATTAGAACATCAAACCTAAGTTTTATAAAAATATTTTTGGACATAAATTCCAAAACTTGTTTACACACTATTAAATACATATCTTAGCATATAAAATATACTAAAATACAAACCAAACATATTAAACTCAAGCATGACATAAATATTACAACTACACATTAATAACTATATTAACATGTTTATACTAACATGATGATTTATTTAATTTAAAAACAAACTACATTTAAAATAATCATTACCTTGTTTTAATGGCTATCTTTCTTTTTCTTCCAAAATAGGTGATGAGGTTTGAAGGCATGAACCAAGAACTCCTTCTCCTCTCTTAGTATTTTGCTCTCAATATTTTCTCACACTCTCAAATGCTCACACTTTGCTCTCTAGAAAATTCTCTAGCAATGAACTAACCAACCTAGAACAAGTGTGGAGTGTTTCTTTTATAGCCATCTACTAACACACCATTAACTCACTAATTCATCTATGTTGGTCAAATTAAAGGCTAATCAAGCTTACTATTTGATGGATTGACATGGTGATTGACTAGTTGATTGACTAGAGTTGTTGGCCAACTTTGATCTAGTGTAAAAGAGAAGCAATCTAGCAAATCAAGCAACATCAAGTGGGACCAAAAAAAAATCAGCAAAATGGTATTTTCCATGCCATTTTTCCTTTATTTTTCTAGCTTTTAATGTGTATTTATGCATATACAAATATATCTATACATGGGTTCAATTGTTGACCAATTTTGACTTCCTATTGGGCTCCATGTTGGACTTAGGAAATTAATATATTGGGCTCATCCATTGAATTGGTTTGGGCTCAATTTAATTAACACTTTGGGCTAGCATTTAAATAACTATGCTAACTTTAATTAAAATAAGCATTGGGCTTGTTTAATTAATTATATGGGCTAGTAATTAAATTAATTACATGGGCTACTAGGTTAATATCTTGGACCTAGTTTAACAACTCATTTGGATTAAAAATATAATCCAATTAGATTTGCCTTAATTAATTATACCCTTGCTTTAATTCTTTAATTAAATATATGCACGAACAAGTACATCTATTTTATTATCTAATGCACAATTTATTAGTACAAAAATTTTAAATTCATTGCTAATTATATATTAATTATAATTACAATGTATAATGAAATTCGTGGTCATTACATTCTCCCTCCCTTATAAGAATTCCGTCCCCGGAATTACAATTTAAACTACTCAAAAAGATTCGGATAGTTAGCCCTCATCTTTTCTTCAAGCTCCCACGTAGCTTCCTCAGCGTTGTGGTTCCTCCATAGGACTTTGACAGAATGTATAATCTTATTCCGTAATTTCTGCTCTTTCCTATCTAGTATCTGGACAGGAATTTCCTCGTACGATAAGTCTTTCTCGACTTGTATTGGCTCATAGGATATCACATGTTTGTGGTCTGGCTTGTATGGTCGCAACACTGATACGTGAAACACATTGTGAATATGCTCCAGTTCAGGAGGTAAAGCTACCTCGTACGCCACTTCACCCACTCTCTTTAATATCTCGAACGGTCCTATAAACCTCGGACTCAGCTTTCCCTTCTTTCCAAATCGGATCTTCCCCTTCCAGGGAGATACCTTCATGAACACAAAACTCCCAACTTCGAAGTCTCGCTTTTGTCGATGTAAATCGGCGTATTTCTTCTGACGGTCCTGAGCTGCTACTAGCCGAGCTCTTATTACCTTGATAATCTCTACCGTCTGTTGGACCAATTCCGGTCCCAACAGTCGGCGTTCTCCTACCTCGTCCCAACATAGAGGTGTTCTGCACTTCCTTCCGTACAATGCTTCGTAAGGCGGCATGCCTATGCTTGCATGATAACTGTTGTTGTATGCAAACTCAACTAATGGTAGATGGTTCTCCCAACTGCCCTTGAAATCCATCACACAGGCCCTGAGCATATCTTCCAAAGTCTGTATTGTTCTTTCACTTTGCCCATCGGTCTGCGGATGATATGCTGTACTCATTCTCAACTGTGTCCCCAATCTCTCTTGAAGACTCCTCCAAAATTTTGACGTGAAGCGCGGATCTCTGTCTGACACAATCGATACCGGCACCCCATGTCTTGAAACTATCTCCTTGATGTACAGTTTAGCCAACTGGTCCAAACTGAACTTAATCTTGATCGGCAAAAAGTGCGCTGACTTTGTTAGTTGATCCACAATCACCCATATTGCGTCAAATCCCTTCTGTGTTGCTGGAAGTCCTACCACAAAATCCATTGTGATATGCTCCCATTTCCACTCAGGAATCTCTAACGGCTGTAGTAATCCACTTGGTCTCTGATGTTCGGCCTTTACCCTTTGACAAGTTAGGCATCGGCTGACACATTCTGCGACCTCCCTTTTTAAATTCGGCCACCAAAAATGCTGACGCAGATCTTGATACATCTTCGTACTCCCCGGATGTATCGAGTATCTCGTACTGTGGGCCTCTTGCAAAATCTCTTCTCGTAGTTCAGGCACTAGCGGCACCCAAACACGATTTTCAAACCTTAGCAATCCCATGCTATCCTCCTTGAATTTGACCTCTTCCCCTTCGGTCATTCTCATCCTGATTCTGACACATTCTTCATCTTTGTCTTGAGCCTCTTTCACCCTATCTAGTAAGGTTGGGCTTGCTTCCACTTCCATTGACTCATTTGGATTTCTTACCTCCAACTCCATTCGAGCCATCTCTTGAACCAATTGTTCCTGATCTGTCAAGATGAACAATTTCTCCCTGCTCTTTCTGCTTAGAGCATCTGCTACTACGTTGGCCTTGCCGGGATGATATAGAATTTCACAATCATAGTCCTTGATCAATTCTAACCATCTTCGTTGCCTCATATTTAACTCCTTCTGTGTGAAGATATACTTCAGACTCTTGTGGTCCGTGAATATCTCACATTTCTCTCCATATAAATAATGTCTCCAGATTTTAAGGGCAAACACTACCGCAGCCAGCTCCAAGTCGTGGGTAGGGTATCCCTTCTCGTAATCCTTCAACTGTCTGGACGCATACGCAACGACCTTGCCGTTTTGCATAAGCACACAGCCAAGTCCCTTGTGCGATGCATCACTGTAGACCGTAAAACCTCCCGTATCGTCCGGTAAAGTCAATACAGGTGCTTCACTAAGTCTCTTCTTTAGCTCCTGAAAACTCTCCTCACACTTCTCCGTTCATACGTATTTCACCGTCTTCCTCGTTAGATTGGTCAGCGGTGTTGCTATCTTTGAAAAATCTTGAATAAATCTCCGATAGTAACCCGCTAACCCCAAGAAACTTCTTACCTCCGTCGGCGTCCTTGGTTGCTCCCAATTCATCACTGCTTCCACCTTTGCTGGATCTACTGAAACTCCTTCCTTGTCAATGACATGACCTAAAAATTGAACTCTCTCCAACCAGAATTCACACTTCGAAAATTTAGCATACAACTGCTCCTTCCGTAAAATCTCCAACACCAATCTTAGGTGTTCAGCATGCTCCTCCTCCGTTTTAGAATACACCAGAATATCGTCAATGAACACAACAACAAATTTATCCAAGTACTGCTTGAATATTCTGTTCATCATGTCCATAAATGCGGCTGGCGCATTCGTCAGTCCAAACGACATCACCAGAAACTCATAATGCCCATATCGAGTTCTGAATGCCGTCTTGGGTACATCCTCCTTCCTGACTTTCAACTGATGATAACCAGTCCTCAAGTCAATCTTTGAAAAGTACTTCGCCCCTTTCAATTGATCGAAAAGATCGTCAATTCGTGGCAACGGGTACTTGTTCTTAATTGTCACCTTATTCAGCTCTCTGTAATCCATACATAATCTCATCGATCCATCCTTCTTCTTTACAAACAGCACCGGTGCTCCCCATGGAGAAACACTTGGCTGGATGTACTTATTATCCAACAACTCCTGTAATTGCACCATCAACTCTTTCATTTCTACCGGAGCCATTCTATATGGTGCCTTTGATATCGGCGCTGTCCCCGGTACTAAATCAATCGCAAATTCTATTTCTCTGTCCGGCGGTAAGCCTGACAATACATCTGGAAAAACATCCATAAACTCCCTAACTACTGGTATTTGCTCCATCTCGGGACTCACCACTTGTGTATCAACCACATGAGCCAAATACCCTACACAACCTTTCTTTAATAATTTCTTGGCTTGCATCATCGTCAGACAAGATGACTGTCTTGACGATTTGCTGCCATAAAATACGACCTTAGACTTATTTGGTGTCTTAAGGTGTATGCACTTCTTTTGACAATCAATTAAAGCTCCATGGTTAAACAACCAATCCATTCCAAGTATAACGTCAAACTCCCCCAAGCGTATTGGAATTAAATCTACACTCAACTTCTGACCCCTGATTTCAGCACAACAGTCTCTATGTACATACTCTACAGGAATCACTTCTTTATTTGCAACTTCTATGTTCATTGGGTTCTCTAGTTTTTGTCTAGGCAATTCTAACCGCTTAGCGAATTCATCAGACACAAATGAACAGGTAGCGCCCGAATCAAATAATACATAAGCATTTATATCATTGATCGGAATAATACCTGACACCACGTCTTTTGATTCGACGGCGTCCTGCACCGTCATGTTGAAAGTCCGTGCCGTTGGTTTGTTCTGTGGCACCGGCCCTCCAATGGTCAGTTTGGCGTTGTTGTTGTTGTTGCTGTTGCTTCCCCTATAGCCCGAACTCCCTCCGGTGTTCTTCTTCTTCGGACAATCTTTAAATTGATGGTTCATGGCCCCGCAGGCGAAACAACCTCCTTTCCTTTTTGGTGTGGGACAATTAGGAGCGATGTGCCCCTCTTACCCACAGTTGTAACAAACATTCCTTCCCTTCATGCACTCCCCTGAGTGATTCTTCCCGCATTGACTGCATTTGCTTGCTTTCTTTGACTCACTGCCCTGGGGTGTCCCCGAACTGCTGTTGTTATTCCACTTGCGTTTGTTCGAGTTGCTACCCCCGCTGCTACCCTCTCTGTTTCCCCCATCGCTTCTCTTCTTGTTCCGTTCTTGATTGTGCTTATTCAAAGCTTCATTTCCACCCTCAGCTATGATAGCTTTCTCCAACAGTGTTGCAAAATTTGTGATCTGGAGAACAGCTACCCGACTGTAAACCCATGGTTTCAGCCCCTGTTCGAATCGTCTGGCGCGTCTTGCCTCCGTGTCCACCTGATGTGTAGCAAATCTTGCCAATTCATTGAACTTGGCGGCATATTCGGATACCGACATGTTACCCTGCTTAAGCTCTAGGAATTTAATTTCCATCCTAGCCTTTGTACTCTCTGGAAAGTAGTTTTCCAAGAATACCTCTTTGAATCGCGCCCATGCGATCGTTCCCTCCCCTGCTCTACTCTTATTGGCCTTCCACCAGTGGCTGGCCTCTCCTTTCATCATGAAGGTAGCAAATGAGGTCATTTGCTCCTCCCTAACTCGTGCAACCTCGAAGACTTTTTCCATCTCCTCTATCCAGGTTTGTGCTTCTATAGGATCTGTGGTCCCTTTGAACTCGGGTGGTCCTATCAGTTTGAAGTCTTTAAAGGTTGCTAGTAGAGCGGCAGGGTTTGTTGCTCCAGTAGCCTCTGCGTTGCGTCCGCGAAATGCTCCCATTAGCATTTCTACGAACTCTTGGACAGGGTTGGGTGGTACCCCTCCGGCATTGACTGACTCTTCGACTGGTGGTGGGGGTAGTCGTTGATTTCTTCTCTGTGGCGGCATTTTCTGTATAAAGAAAATTTAATTAATTAAAGTTGTTTCAATCTTTTTACTTTCGTTTTGTAGCTTAAGTATTTTAAACTAAAGCACAAATAATCATCTTGACACATATAAACATAAACGAAAATGCATTTATATTCATATGCTAAAACACAGTGCGTAGCACTTTTACATCATATGCATACTGCTATAAATGCTGCTAACCCCGATAGTTAAAACAAAAGACGGGATCTAACATATCCCACAACTTCATAGAGTTGGGATTTACAACATACTAACCCTCTATCAAAACAAAAGTTGGGTTTCTACTGCATCTATGTACATACATCATAAATAAAGAAAATACAACTAACGGCGCATCCCTCGACGAACCGCATCGTCGTACTCCTCATCTCCAATAGCCCTGACCACACCCCTACTGATGGTGTGCAAGGTCTGGCCTTCCTCGGCAGGGTAATAGTGCACCCTACTCTGGATCCTACCAACTGATGAGCGATAGACGTAACTAAGTCTATCTATCCTCACCTTCTTCTCCCTAACCTCCTCCTCCAGCTCCATCATCTGCCCGTGAGCTGCATCACGCTGAATCTCCATATCTAGTCTATCCTCAACTGCCTGCTGCATCTGGCCCCTCATGGCCTCCCTCTCTGCCTCTGTCTGCTGAATCTTCAGCTCAGCGGCTATCAACCTGACCTCCATCTCGGCCATCCTCGCCTTCAGCTCTATGTTCTCGCCAGAGAACATATAAGCTGTATCTCGGTACTGATCCTCTGTCTGCTGGTGGATCTGGTTCTGCTCCTCAAGGTGCTGAACCCTCTCCTCTAGCTCCTCATTAGCCGTAGTGAGAGTATCAATGATGTCACTGGCGACAGTGCCCATGCCATCAATATACTCAGCTGGCTCCTCATCCTCATCATCATCAGTATCAGCCTCCTCCTCACTGTACTGCCCCATAACTCCGCCCCAGACAGCGTTCTCTCTATCTCCCTCCTCGGGATCTGACTCTGGCTCCTCGATCGGTGCAGCCACCTGTGGCTGTACTGTATCCATGTGGATATCAGTAAAAATCACCTCCTCTACAGCAGTGCTCGACTGGCCTATCTCCGTCATCCTACAATAACATAAATAACACATGTTAGTACCGCAATAAAATATATTCATTGATGAAATGAAATGATATTTTATCATGTACATCTCGGCTCGATGGATTTTCTCAATCCAACTCCAAAAATACACAACATGATGAATCTCCCCGATTCATCTCCTAACGCACTCGATAAGAGTTTAGTACTAAGGTTATAACCTAGGTTTCGCAATCCTAGAGTTTCTAACCTACAGCTCTGATACCAACCTGTGACGACCCCAAATCCGGGTTCTTTAGCCTCGGGTTTGGTTCTCACTGCACAATACTTAACAACAATGAAATACATATATTGTATTCAAACTACGCGGAATAATACAAAAGGTTCCTTATATAAAGGCTACACTTCCCAAGGTCTATTAACCTTAAATTGTAACATTACATATCTTAAGGGAAATACAAAAGATTTACAACAGTAATTACATAACCGCAATTTAAACTAGCATGTAATTACTACAACTAAGCATTCGCTTTCCCCTTGCCTTTGTTCGATTTAGAGCTTTCGGGATTGGCTGAAATATAGTCATGATATAGCAAGAATGAGCAACTAAATGGCTCAGCAAGTTTATAAACAACAATCATACGATATATCATGATGAAGGGAAATAACTTCAAGGTTTCAACAATAGCAATTGTGAAAGATAACAAGAATCAATGTTCAATAAAAGAAGGAATTGACTCTTTACTGCTGAGTGGTCTTTAATGACCATGAACTGCTACTAAGGTAGAACAGACATACAATGTCTGACTCCTTGTTAAAATAACGGGACACTTGAGGGGATCAGTCCTCTCATGTCCTATGTATATGCATCACATTTAGTTTTCTTGCGCGCTGTCGGGTCTCCGACAAATAAAAATCCCCTTTAACTAGGGTTGTTCTATCTCAGTCGTACTGTAAGAATCCGCACCAACCAATGGTTTGGATAAGCTTTTATAATATTCAATTAAATGAATTTAACATGCATTTGTCTAGCCGAAACAATTAGCTTAGACGTTCTTAGACAGTTTGCAAAAGCACTATGTGCGAATACAATAATCAATAATGATGTGAAGTAATTTTTGATAATTAATTCACTCAAAGGTCTGTCAAGTAACTACGGGTGTAGAATACTTGCTCAACAATAATTGAAATGTAAATACGGTTGAAAAATATCTGCAACAATAAATACAAGTTTAAGGGTAGAAAACTTGCCTGTCTGCACAGCTACAATAAATGTCTAGCTTTAACTACTTGCTTTGAAAGACCTAACATTAATAAAGTCGGTCTAATAATTAGCACGGCGTATTTGCATAACTATACGCTTGATAATGAACTTATTTACCACACATAAGTACTAACACATAATTTCCATTAGTCAAAACAATATTATTAACCTTATAAACCCTTAATCATATTAGGTTAATAATTTAATAAGTTAGAAAATATTTTTCTTAAGTGTTGGACACTTATTAAACCTTTAAACAACTTATTATAATTGTTTAATTAAATTTAATTTATTTTATTAATTCAATCTCTTTTTAATTACTATTTAATATTGATTAAATAGAAATTAATTAATTAACTCTAGTTATTATATAAAATAATTAATAACTAATTGTACCTACTTATTATTTAATTATAATTAAATAATAAATAATTATTAACTTAGTTTTAACCTTCTTTAATTTAATGTTAATCAACCAATAATTAACCAAGTAATTAACCTTACTTATTATTTAATTAAGGAAATTAAATAATAGTTTACTAATCTTAATCCTCTTTAATTATTATTTAATGTCAATTAAATAATAATTAATTATTTAATTAATTTTAATTATTATTTAAGGTTAAATAATAATCAAATCATTCTTATTTATTATTTAAATTAAATAATAAATTATTACTCTAATAACTTAATTTCCATTAATCGTTATTTAATGCTAATTAAATAATAATTAATTACCTAATTATCCTTATTTATTATTTAATAATATTTAAATAATAAATAATAAATTTATAAATTTTATCTCTCTTTAAGTATTATTTAATGGGCATTAAATAATAAATGCTAATTTATCATCTTTATTTATTATTAACATTTAAAATAATAAACAAATAATAAATTTATTTAACTTAACCATGGTTTAGCTAACTAGATTAATATTTAAAATATTTAAATATTAAACTTAATGAAAAATATCCTCCCCAATATTATTTTTGTATTATAATTATTTTTGTTATAATTTTAATTTAGTTTTTAAATATTTAAATTAATTAAATTTAACCCGAATGGCATTTCCGTAAATAAGTCGAAATCTGAACCGAGGGCAGAATGGTAATTCTGCCAAGAAAAACACGGAGGGGCATTCTGGTAATTTCGCCGGAAATTTCCTACCGCGCATTGCGCGCGTTTCAGATTTTGCGGCCCAAAACGGTGCCGTTTTGAGAAGCCGTAACCGGCTTCCGCGCATTGCGCGAAGGTTATTTTCTTTATGCGCCAAACGGCGTCGTTTGGCTCCGTGTCTGGCGGTGAATAGTGCGGCGCGCATTGCGCGGCCAGTGTAATTTTTTTTCTTCCAAGCAGAATGTGAACAGTGCTCCGGTACACACATTTTAAATAAAAATATACCATCAAGTAAGCTTTAACTCCTCAATAAAAATCCAAAAAAATTACCACTCACCTTATATTAATTTATAACATGAAAAAATTAATTTTTCATGATTTAATAACATATTTTTTTATAAAAATTTTTACATCACATAAACTACTATAAATCATAACTTTTTGTATATAACTCCATTTTGAGTGATTCAAACTTTGTTTTTCTCATGATTTAATGTTCTATAATATTAGAACATCAAACCTAAGTTTTATAAAAATATTTTTGGACATAAATTCCAAAACTTGTTTACACACTATTAAATACATATCTTAGCATATAAAATATACTAAAATACAAACCAAACATATTAAACTCAAGCATGACATAAATATTACAACTACACATTAATAACTATATTAACATGTTTATACTAACATGATGATTTATTTAATTTAAAAACAAACTACATTTAAAATAATCATTACCTTGTTTTAATGGCTATCTTTCTTTTTCTTCCAAAATAGGTGATGAGGTTTGAAGGCATGAACCAAGAACTCCTTCTCCTCTCTTAGTATTTTGCTCTCAATATTTTCTCACACTCTCAAATGCTCACACTTTGCTCTCTAGAAAATTCTCTAGCAATGAACTAACCAACCTAGAACAAGTGTGGAGTGTTTCTTTTATAGCCATCTACTAACACACCATTAACTCACTAATTCATCTATGTTGGTCAAATTAAAGGCTAATCAAGCTTACTATTTGATGGATTGACATGGTGATTGACTAGTTGATTGACTAGAGTTGTTGGCCAACTTTGATCTAGTGTAAAAGAGAAGCAATCTAGCAAATCAAGCAACATCAAGTGGGACCAAAAAAAAATCAGCAAAATGGTATTTTCCATGCCATTTTTCCTTTATTTTTCTAGCTTTTAATGTGTATTTATGCATATACAAATATATCTATACATGGGTTCAATTGTTGACCAATTTTGACTTCCTATTGGGCTCCATGTTGGACTTAGGAAATTAATATATTGGGCTCATCCATTGAATTGGTTTGGGCTCAATTTAATTAACACTTTGGGCTAGCATTTAAATAACTATGCTAACTTTAATTAAAATAAGCATTGGGCTTGTTTAATTAATTATATGGGCTAGTAATTAAATTAATTACATGGGCTACTAGGTTAATATCTTGGACCTAGTTTAACAACTCATTTGGATTAAAAATATAATCCAATTAGATTTGCCTTAATTAATTATACCCTTGCTTTAATTCTTTAATTAAATATATGCACGAACAAGTACATCTATTTTATTATCTAATGCACAATTTATTAGTACAAAAATTTTAAATTCATTGCTAATTATATATTAATTATAATTACAATGTATAATGAAATTCGTGGTCATTACACTGACTCATGGTATGAGAATCTTTTATCCAATTTCAAGAAAAAATATAGACGAAAAATTGTTATGGTGATGGGATTTAGTTGGTATTATGACAATACTTTTTTGTTTGGACTTAAAGGGCTCATTTTATACTTTTGGGTATATATGCAAAAGTCTTGCTTTTGAATTTTTACATATTCTTTTTTTTCCCTCATTGGATCCCACCAAATGACTTGCAGTACTACCATTTTTCACATGAAATACTGTTCATGGATCATATTGATCGATGGTTAGAAATACTGGAGACAATTAAATGCTGTCAAATTTCTCATTATGTTTTGTCAATAAAGAAAAAGTGTGTGATATCCGAAAATACTATATTACATAAATTTGAGTCCGCTATCGTCAATTAATTAATTACTCAAACCTATCAATAACTAATTTTAAGTTGAAAATGAGTAGCACACTAATGTTTGTCTCAAAAAGAAACTATGACTAGATTGAGTATCAATCTTTTTGTATTAATGGTTGAACTCTCAGTTCTATTATAGAACTGAAAGTCCATAACAGTTTTAGATTTTTCAATCTAAAAATATTAGATACAGTACTCAATTATTATATTAGTTGTACCGTGCCTTCAGGCACAGGTTATCCCTATTTTATAAATAAGTCATTGCCGAACATGTGACATAGATAGGCCGCTAACATGCGCACCGATTCTGTTTGGCAGTCGAAAATATACCCAGAAGTGGACTGTGGAGCAGAATCCAAAAATAATGAGGGTCATGGTTCAACGAGTGGCCTCAGCAAGCGTCGAGGTCAGCAAGAATTGAGCTTTCTCTCTCCTCTTTCTCAATATATTATGTTATGGTGCTTCATCAGCGCAAGATAGCAATTGCAAGTGGAAGGCAGCACGGTATCAGAGATTGGGCCGGGGCTGCTAGTCCTCGTCGGTCTTCTCGAGTCCGACGTTGACTCTGATGCTGACTATATGTATGTATGTGTGTATATTATAATAAAGACGAATGAATTAAAGTTTCATTTTTTATTTTTCTTTACAGATATCGAAAGGTATTGAATATAAGATTGTTCCCAAATCATACTATAGGGAAAACTTGGGACAAGAATGTAAGTCAATCTCTATATATAGATATAGATGTTTATATGATTTTGTATGTAACTGCATTTCTGATTATGCATTACAAAAGTTACTGAATTTTAGTAAAATGAAATTGTTGGGTATTAATAACTTTGCTCAAAATGTGATCTTAATTTGAATTTTATCGTGCGAATTAGCAGGTTATGCAAATGAATTACGAGGTCCTATTAGGTATTGGAAATCACTAATTTCTTTTGAATTTTTTTTATAGTTATGAATTTTGCCTTTTAAATTTATTGGGAATTGGGAAATAATGGGATGGGAGTATGAGTTGACTGGCAAATGGAGTTTTAAGATTTTTTGTGTGGTACAGTTAGTCAATTTACAATATATAGGACATTGAAGGGCAACAAGCTCGATTTTCATGTGGCAATGTCGCCTGATAGAGCAAAACCCTTTTATACTTCCGTAGTCGAAAAGTTCTAGAAAACATACAAAGTGGATGCAGTTAAACGTATTTTATTTTTGCTTTTTTCTTACTAATGTTGTTTCTTAAACAAAGTATGAAATGTGACGCTTTTGTAGTTTTTTGCATTGGCGCTTTTGGTTGAATTCTTTGTAAAGTTTAACTGTAAAAAATGCTTGGATGTATATTTAACTGACAGTTTGGTGAGGATTGTCAATTCTTTCTCCCACCCTCTTGATTAGCAGTGCTAGAAATGAACTCTTAGCTTTAGCACTCTCTTTCAGAAGGGCATGCTAGTACTTTGCCTGCAGTGCAGTTAAGCTTAGTGCATTTTTGAGTACTTGACTAAGCATTGGAAACATTAGTATTTAGGAACTGAGCCTGTTAGAATTTAGAGCTGTTGTAGTCTTTGAACTATTTCCTTTAGCATGATCATAGGATAAGTCTAGTTGCTGGAAAAGGTGGCATTTTGATTTATATACTCAAAAATTTGGAAATGAGGGATAATGGGTATGGGTATGTAAGCAAACGACTGAAATATAGAAATCAACTTGGGTAAATTTACCTTTAACATCATGTGTATATAAAGACTAATTGATCTTATTATGGTAATTATGCAATTTAACTCGTAAAAAGAAAAGGTAATTGTGAATGGGGTGTATGCAGTAAGTTTTTAATTGCCTTGTCAAAATAAAATTCTCTCGAGTTTAAGTTTGAATCAGAGCCAACACTTACGAAAATATACTAAAAGAAAACGTCTTTACTAGATTCATGTGGATGAATCTCCCACATGACCTATTGTATGTCCATGAGTGTCAAATTTATATCAATTATTTTTCCTCTTTCCCATTGTTTGGCAAATGGTATGTTTGGAGCAATGATGAAGGTTAGGTTCTTTTCCTGTTTTATTTATTTATCTTATGATTTTAGTATTTACATAGTTATTGCCATCATCTTCTTGGGTGAGCGAGCAAAATTTGTATTAACAATGGTTTTCCAAAAGTGAAGGTCAATTTGATTAACGATGGTGCATCTTGACTCGTCCTAACCATCCAAATAAGTACCTCTCAACACCAATGAACTTTAGCCAATGCTTAGCATCCCAAATTATTTACATGTATTAATTTATGCAATACTCTTATACTTAACGAGAATAATTATAGTGCAAAAAATACTGCACCCCTTCAGGAATGGAGTTCATTAGTTTTGGGAGGTACCATAAATAGATGGGCTAGCCTAATTTGATGTATACTCACTTGAGGTTTAACCCGGAGGGAAAGTCAGAAGTATTTAAAGAATTGTTCTTGGCAGAACAGAATTTCTTTGGCTTATTCGTAAACATCTGTGTCAGGGCATATGGAAGGTCACTTTTTAATTCTATTTCTTTATTTCATGTTTTCTTTTTTCCTGAAAAGATTGCTGCAAATATGTACAATTCAACTTATGTGAAACTATACAAGTTGCGGATGTTGCAATGTCCTTGTTATTACTTTTTAGTACTGTTCCATCTCATTTTTACTACTAATTAGTTTAAGTGGGACTTGTATACATCCCTAACTGCATTTGCAAGTTGCAACAAGGGGAGGGGATTAAATTAGACCATACAACTCTGTTAGACTATGCACTTGCTTTGCAACGTTTACGTAGGCTTCAGAACTGGAATTGGTGCTAAAAGATGCTTAATTTGTAGCTTTGCAATTGAATCTATTAAGAAATGAGTTGTCTTTCTAAAACTGGTTCCACAATGGCCTTCATCATACAATCAAACCGATGATTGCAGGACAACTAAACAAAAAACATTCAAGGTGAACTTGCGAAACATAGGGCCATACTTTGTTTATTTAAATTTCAAGGAACATTTTCAACTTGCACAATAAAGAAATAAAACAGAAAAAATGATATGCCTGTAATGAAGTTGGGATTCTAAAACAAGTCGATAATTCTTTTTCCCCAAGGGAATTGTGTGTGTGTGTGTGTGTGTGTGTGTATATATGAATAGTGATCCATAGCAAATAGTTACTATAGACACTATTTTAATAAATTCATCTCCAATCATTTAATGTAAGATCCAACACTCAAAAAACATATATGTTGCTACTAAGAGTAGCGGCAGGAAGAAAAAAAAATTTGCCTGCCTGTACTCTTAGTAGAGGCATGGTGGAATGTCCTAAATACTCATATTTTAGTTAAATCTAAAGAGTTTTAATGAATTTATTTGTAATGTAATTTATATTAATTAAATCAAATAGTATTACAATATGGAGTTTAAAATTTAATTAAATAATCAAATTGTTACAATAATTGACAATGTTAAATTTTATTACTTAAGAAATTATTTATAAAAATAAATTCATTTAATATAATCGATAATGTTAAATTTTAGTACTTAAGAAATTATTTATACAAATAAATACATTGAATATAATTAGCAATTTAAAATTTAATTACTTAAGGAATTATTTATAAAAATAAATACATTAAATATAATTGACAATATTAAATGTATTACTTAAGAAATTATTTATGCAAATAATATATTAAAACTATTTAAATCTAACTAAAGTGAGAAAATTTAACACATTCCTTCATGTCTCTACTAAGAGTAGTGGCATGTAGTCTTCCTGCTCTTATTAGCGGCAGCCATATTTTTGTTGGATTTTTTTTCTCTATAAAATCCTATTTATCTATTTATTTAATGTTTATTAATGTTGGACATTTATTACTAATAAAAGTACATCATTCGTTATTCATTAAATGGTCATTTATTATGTTTATATAAATATCCAAATTTATATATATTATTATGATTTATGTGTATAAATAAGTATTATACTCATAAAATATAAATCATATGTAATATATATAAATAAAAAAATAATGGTTTATAACCTATGATAATTTATAGATATTATCATGTAGGTTATAGTGTTTTAATAGAGATGATTTATCTTGATTATGAAAATTAGACTTCTAATTAAAGTACTTGTACATTAACGGTGTGTATTAAACGGATCATGTGATAATATTTTATTTACAAAATATTTTCACATAAATACTAATTTGTGAATGTTTTTTAATTTTGAAATAATAATGGACTTAATATTGTTATATATATTAATTTAATATTTCAACGGTTGAAATTACATTATGTTAATTAATACCTCGAAATGTTAATTAATATATTTAATTAATATTAGGAACATTATTATTGTCAAAACATCTATAAGATTTTTCATAAGATAATTTATTATTGATCATAGAATCTTGGTCAAGTCTTTCAATATTTATTATTAAAAGGATTGATTAAATTGTTAAATCAATTTATGATCAAATGAAGATAAATTATGGACTTATGAAATTAGTTTAAATATATTGAAATTATATTTAATTCTAAAATATTTATGTACATCTATAGAGAAAATATTTACAGTTTATTAGTAAAGGGTTTATTTTATTTAATTCCTGGACTGAAGTGCAATTACAATTATTTAGTAGAATTAATTATAATTAATATTTATTTAGTATATTATTATTAGATGATAATATATGAATAAGTATTGGAGTTAGAATAGGAATCCTTAGGATCCTCATCCTAGCTTAATATGAATCAGTTTTATAAGAGAGATAATGATCAATAAGGATATAAATATATCATTGATCAGATACGTAAATAGGTTATTATTTCAAATCAGAGGAAAGACCAAATATTATTTGTTCAGAAGGGTGCTTTGGAGACTATACTTCCAAATTCAGCATAAGGGCATGGACATAGGAAGAAAAATTTTGAGGATACTCGAAGATTCAAGCGTGCTAATCCAATCAAGTATTAGGTAACAATTCATACTATAGAGACATGGTATATATATAATTATTCTTTTGTATAAAATCATAAAGATAATACTATTTTATTAAATTTTTAAAACTACTTTCCGGAAAATTTTTCCATCAATATTTTCTAAACATTAGATTTCGCATCGAATGGTTAAAGTCATACTTCTAAGTTACAACCTAAGTCACTTGGACTAGTTGCATGAACTTTTATGAATTATTAAAGTGTTCAGACATCCTTAGCAATAGACTAGCATCCATAGAAAAGAGAAAGTGAGGGTATCACTCTTGTAGATTAAATACTTATAGTAGTATAAACAATTCGTGCACAACTCAAAATGAATAAATAAAATTGGGGGGGGGGGGGGGGGGGGGGGGGGGGGGGTTCAAGAGACGGGTATACGGTAAATTATGAAATAAGAAAATTTACCTGAAAAGCACGTGTCAAAAGCAATTGACTTCATTACTAATTTTCTTAGTGATACTTTTCATGCTATTGCCATTTGAAAAGCACATCAAAATACCACCAAATGTTGCATCATCTGTTGAACCATTTGACCTCCAAGTGCAAACGGATGGCTGTAATTCAGGGTACAAAAATGTGAAAAGAATTACTTAAAGAGGGGTGAGGCAGGTTAAATGGCACTCCTAATTATCCAAAGGGCAGACAGAACATAGACAGAAGAAGTTATTGAAACAATTCTACAAAGACAAACAAATAAACAAATTTCCAGCTCCATTAAGTAGTAGATTTCTAGTTAAAACATGCAACTATGAACCCAAATGTAAAGAGAGAAGGAAAAAGGCAATTTTATGAAACCTTTAATATTTAGGAGAAACAATTGAATCTTAACATCCCTAAACAAAGACAACAATCTTCCTCCTAAAGATTCAAGCAGACCGTTTTACATTAAACATTGCATATAACAAAAAAAAAAAAAGTTCCACTGTTCCACAAAAAGATTTTCATTTAATTTAGTTTCTAGTTAATTTGTGAAATTTCAAAATTCACACTGTATTTGATTTTCATAATGCACTAGTTAATATTGTAAACTACTTAATTAAAAAAAATTCATATCATAATTTTAATTTTAGGATTTCTCAAACTAACCGGTACTAGCATCAAAGTTAAATGGGACTCCTTTTGTGGAACAGACGGATAACCATACAGCCACAACAACCAACTTGAGAGAGAGGGGATAAAGTGAAGTACTTGGTAGGGGCAGTGCCATTTTCAGGAACAATGGAAGCAGATCGAACAGCTTCAAGAAAAGCGAGCCTTAAAAAATTACAACAAAATATCAGAAATCTAAAAACTGAAATATACGAAAACGAATCATAGAGATTGAATATATATGCACACGAGTATCCTAATTCCTAACCAACAAGAATACAACATATTACCAACTACATTGCAACGGATTATAAAATCTAGATATCCAAAATAATTAATTCCTTTAATAAACCTTTAATAAAAAAGATATAAAAGACAAACTATAAGTAGAATAATAATTTATTTATTTTGGAGAACCTATACTATTAAAATTAAGGATATATTTTAGTAATTTTAAAGCCAAGGAGAAATTACCAAGTTATTCTTAAAAATTATACATACGCATGAGTTGACTGAATTATTGTTGTCACAAAAGAAATTATTTTTGGCACTTTCATTAATATTTACAACCTCCACCAATTATAGCTAGCATGGCTGTCTTTGTACAAATCGTTGACTCATATTCAAAATAAATGTACCAAAAAAATTATTTCCTTCCCCATACTGTTAATTGATTATGCACAAGGGAATCTAAATTGTCTCAGTCGTACCTCTCGTGCTCAATGGAGCTCGATCATATTGAACTCAAATACAACAACTCCTACAATTATGCATAGAAATGCCACACGCAGCTTCTAGAAAATGAAAAACAGAAAGAAAGGTATACATTAAAATAATAATGCTAATAATAATTTTAAAATAGGATTAATTATATATCAAACCCCAAAATATATACTCTTTTACATTTCGTACCCTTTTGTTATTTTCGGCCAGAAAAGTGGCCGGAATTGCCACGTGTTCCGGTAGAGGAAGTATAAATACGGTTTGACCTTCTTATTTTTTTTTACATTTGACTATATACAATTATTTAATGCCAATTTAATACAAAATAAAAACAAAAAAATAAAAAAAAATAAAAGACAACAAAATCAAATTCAGTTTTCATCTTCCTCATCTCCATCAAACCCGGATGTTATCAAAATCCTCACCATCTTCATCCGAGTATTAGTCTCTCTCTAGAACTCCAAACCCAGAAGAAAAGGAGATGAAAAAAACTTAACCAAATCCCCAAAAACAGCCAAATCATTCTCAGTATCTATCTTCATAAAATATCACCCAAGACCCATTCTTCTGCATAGCCTTCAATGGTAGCTGTGTTATGTATGTAAACCAAATCCTTTACTCCTTTTTATATATGTAAAAATGAGGCAATCTGCAGCTTCCATTAGAATGTTTGACAAATTTTTGGGATGGGGAAGGAGACGACAACGGAATAGGACGAGGACAACAAGAAGAAAGTGGAAAGACAGAGTACTAAATAGATCTAAAAATAAAAAAAAGCAATGAAATGGAGGAGAATAAATAGGTTAAGTGGAGTTTTTTTCTTGGATGGGGATGTTGAATAAATTGGTTGTTTTCTTCTTTCCCAATTGTTCTTACTTCTTTAACTTAAATCTTTCTCTCATCTTTGATTCGCCATTATAGATCTAGAACTTGTGATGTTGGATTGTGAGTATGGATTATGATGATAGGCAATTTGTTAGTTGAATAGATTATTATTTGAAGATCAATGGTTTTTGAATTTTTAGGATTTAATGAGTAGATGATGATGAATGATTTTGAAGGTTTTTGGGTTTCTGGATTCCATTTGAAGATGTGGAAGATAAGAGAATATATATATATATATATATATATATATATATATATATATATATATATATATATATATATATATATATATATAAAGCACTTGTATATAGTTTTGATTCTTTAATCTTTAATTTGTTTTTGGATTCTTGTTTTTTGATATTTTTAATTTTTAATTATTTATTTGAGCTAATTATTTTATTTGGATAAGTAGTGAAGATAATAATTTATTTGGATTAATTAGTGAAGGATATATTATTTTTAAATAATTAACATTAGTTAATATTTTGCATTTTATTTAGTTAGTTTTCTGTTGTATTGATTTTGTATTTATCTTGTATTTGTATTATTTTCTTGAGTTAAATACTGTCAAATACGATTAATGTTTATATTTATTCCACATGGGGACACGTGGCTATTTTCAGCAAAAAACATGATCAAAAATCTGAATAGGGTCAATCGTGATTACTTAACAGTACTTTAGATAGTAAAATGAAAACTTTTAAACATGGAGTACGAAGTATAAAAGAGTGTATATTTCAAGGTTCGATATGTAATTAATTCTTTAAAATAAGATGGTAATAACCAACATGAATATATATTAAATTCTGACAACCATGTACATATATATATATATATATATATATATATATATATATATACACACACACACACACACACACACACACACATCTCTACAAATAATAGGTCGAAGAATGCCAGGAACCCATGACTATACTAGGTGGATAGACATGGAAACACAATAATGCACGTTTTTGCTCAAAACAGCCAAAATACACCATCTCCTTTCTTTTTTAATCAAAAATTTAAATGCTCGACATAACGCAATCGGATCTTATCTGCCTAAATCAATGAAGAGATAAGGAAATTAATAAAAATCAGCAATTATTTAGCTTCTTGAGGCTCATTTTTTCTGAGCTTGAAGGTGGTTCACTGGTGTTATAACTTAACGAGCCGGTTCGTAAACAAAAATGAGAGTAACAGTGGTGAAGCTGGTGGTTGTTTTGTCACTGGCTATGATGCCACGACAAGCGAGGCTGGCAGGAATGGTTGGGCAGCTAATTAGGGACGTAACAGGAAAGAGTAATATGACATGTATTTTGGTGTTCGGTGATTCTAGTGTAGATCCTGGCAACAATAATTATATTTCCACTACCATTAGAAGTAATTTTCCACCTTATGGGAAGGACTTTTTCAATGGCAGCTCCACTGGGAGGTTTACTAATGGAAGACTTGCCACCGACTTCATAGGTATTTTATTTTTATTTGTTAATACTACTATCTTTTACTCTTTTGAAAAAAAAAATCAGTGAAATTTGCCTTCGGCTAATAGGTATGTTCTGTCCAAAAAATTAGAGCCACTTTAAACTTGTTGACGTTTTTGTTTAGATAATGAATAATAAGTTTTGAATAAGAAACATTTTGACATAATTTATTCAAATGACAAAATTATATGTTGGAGTCAATTAATTACATATAATAACCATGCACTAGAAATTTTATGAATATCATGCATATGTGTTCTACTGTCTTAATAAGGGCTATAGGATCATTGAACAAGTTGAAGCCAAACACAACTCGTGAGGAATAATATTTGGCATTCGAAATTAGCTTGTTTCTATATATAATTTGTTAAATTTAACAATTTTGTTTGTTTGTTTGTTTGTAGCGGAAGCATTTGACTATACAAATATAATTCGAGGATTTCTTGAACCAAACATCAAGAAAGTAGATCTGCTGCATGGTGTCAGTTTTGCATCAGCTGGTTCTGGTTTTGATGACCTTACAGGCAAGCTCTCCGCAAGTCCTAATATATATTTATTAATTCTTGCATCACAAATTAAGAAGACAAATAATTAATTAATCATGTTTGGATATAGCTAATTATTTTTTTTTTTCCATGATTCAAATATATATCAGTACATTAACTTATTTTCATTTTGATCAGAATGTGTTATCTGTTTCCAAACAAGTGGAGTATCTGATGCATTACAAGATCCGCCTGAGGCAACAAGTGGGAGACATAAAGGCTGTAGAAATCATAAATAATGCTTTATTCGTTTCGAGTTTTGGCTCAAATGACTTCATCCAAAACTACTTTGCAGAACCTACTCGCCCAAAGCAATTCACCTTGGAAGAATACCAGAATTATTTGATTTCTCGTATGTTTCGTGCTATTAAGGTGATTTCACTTCCGTCTCTTCTCCCAACATATACAATTATCTAGAGGCACACACCAAGGGGTAAATGTACTTCTCTTTCTGTTTTTTATACACGTTATTACAGAAAAGAAGGTTTTTTTTTTTTTACAAACAGAATTCCTCATGAAATTGGATGAAAATGTGTCGTTGGTATTTTTGTTAAAAGTAATATTTGTGTTATTAAATATGTATTAGAGAAAATTAGATGAAACGTGTAATAGAGGGGATGGATCATAATCCATATATTAGCTTATTAAAAAACAATTAAAGAACAGACTGACCCTTTACTCGGATAGTATATTATTGACTCGTTAATTATTACTCTTTAGATTGCTTCGAAGTTTCTATAAAATCATGTGTTATTCTCTTTTGATTGTTTATTTTGAAGGGAATGAATCGTCTAGGAGCAAGGAGAGTTGCGGTTTTGGGTGCTTTCCACTAGTTGAAATGATATGGGATGATGCAAATAAATGGGATGATGCACTAAGCAGTGTTGCCATTTCATTTAATTCTAAGATAAAAAAGAAATTAGCAACCCTAAATTCATCCTTAGCAATGAAATCCGCATACGTAGACATATACAATGTCATTGAAGTGTCGATTCAGAATCCACAACAATACGGTTAGTATGCATCAATTATTTTGTACAAGGATATATATAATTAATTCACTCACTCAATTTTATTTTTGTAAAAAAATTCAGGTTTTACGTAGACTTCAAAAGGATGTTGTGGAACAGGAACAGTAGAATATGGGGAGTCATGCAAAGGCTTGACTACTTGTTCTGATCCTACCAAATATGTTTACTGGGACGCCGTGTTGAAAATATAAACTTGATTTAATATTATTAATTTATGTTGGTAAATGAATGAGTGAGTGTCTAAGTTCATGATACATGTATGCATATGAATGTATTTAGAAGTGTCTTGAAACATGTATGGCTAGATTCATGTACATGTATTTGGTCATATAGTAATTATTATTTAGAAGTGTCCTAAGAGCCCTATAAATAATCTTGTATGTGAGACATTTTAAAGCAAGTGAGTTGAATAAAGTATTTTAAGAATTAAACGCTCTTTCTCACTTATCTATAATTTATCCTCTTCCATATATTTTCCAACAAAGTGGTATCTGAGCCAAGGTTAAATACAAGGTATTTTTCAAGCTTTAGACAAGTTGTCCAAGGTAACGACAAGGGACAATAGATGACCAAATTGACGTGATTTGGTACTATCAAATAGTTTCGCTGGGCGAATGCAAAGTGTGCACATTAGAGCTCCGAAACGCAATCTAGCGAATGTGCTAGTTAAGAAGAAATTTGAAAAAGAAGTTTGTGAGTGAAGCATGTCACAAAGGTAAATTATATTGATAGTGTTCGGGAGAAGGAAATTATAGAAAAATGATGTTTCCTATGTTCGGTGACAAATTAGTGTTCACAAATTACAATGTTTGGAGTATAAGGATTCGAGCATATCTTGGAGCTTGCAATGTATGGCGAGATGTTGAAAATATAAACTTTGTTACACTATGTATGACTTTGGACTTCTAATAAATTTTCTTTTGCCAGTTAAAAAAAAAACAAATAAACTTATTATTAGTGTCAACACTAAAAATATTATTTGTGTTACTAAACGTGTAGTAAAAAAATTGTATGATTAATATAATGGAGGGGATATTGGATAGTTAACGCATTATCATCTAACGATTAGGCTAATGGAATTCCTGGATTGAGGATGCAAGACGAAATATTCAGTGTGAACATTGCATTAAGATTGCAATACTTATTATCAGAGAAATTAACAAAAAAGGAAAAAAGAAGAAATTCAATACAATGGATTAAGTTGGTATTTGGCTACATCAGCATAGTTTCTTTATTGTTGGCAGTTGTAACTTTATATTTCAATCAATTGCTTACTGTATTAAGTTGGATTTACACTGGTATATTATATTAGTCGTTGATGATGGAATCAATGGTAGGTTGAAAGGACTTAGAGGCAAGATAGTAAGCCCTTTCAGTTGGGTGTATGGAATCCCAAAATACATATTTTGATACATCTCCGCACACCACCACTTTTGGATTGCAGATTAATGATGCTTCTATTAAACCTGTCCCGCAGCAACCAGTGTTAACCTCATCAAAATCTGAGACACAAAAATCGAAAGAACGTAGTATTAATAGAAAAAAAATACTATTACAAGGTTAAGTACTTACTCGAATATGTTACTACCAAAGTCCCACAAAAAGAGTCATATCTTGACTTACTTGATATTCATGCAAGTTTGAAAACAATAAATTTACTAACTAGTAAAAGTTAATAAATAGTTTATAATGACCAAGAGATATTGCATTAGCTAAAATTAAATGATGTATTATGCCAATTTAAATTTTTTGAATTCATAAATTGACTTTAAAAAATCAAAATTAGACAATTTTTACCCAACCAAGTGAAGTATAATTTTTTTGTATCATTAAATAAAAGATACCAACTCTTTTATGAAATCAGAGTCTTTTTTGACTTAATGTGCTTAGAAAAGCTCTTTTTGGGGCAATGAGGAGATTGAGTATATAAAAGGAATGATAAACTCACCGAACTTATGGCCCATGGTCATGTCTGCCATGAGTGTATATGTATCCATATAAGCTATTCTTGAGCCAGAATGTGCTAAGCTAAATTGCATGGAATTCAATTCATTTTGAAGCCTAATGTTGTATTCCCTAGCAACGGATGAGAAATTCTCAACACAAGTACGATTTAGAATGGGGTTATCGGAATAAAGGGTGATAACGATCGGCAAGCAACCCATCGGTGTCAGCCCCGCAACTCCAATCCGCCGTGCTCCTTCATCCGACAAACCCTGCATTCATATAACTAATAAGAATATTTATTATATATGCACACAATGGACTATCGAACTAAACCAAGAGAACACTCCATCAGTCTCAAAATGATAGTCGCATCTAATTTCTTTGATTTTTCTTTTATAAATATTAAAATTTGTTGAGGAAACTATATATATATATATATATATATATATATCCCGTAACTTAAAGTCTCCTATTACAAAAACTAAATAAGGTGGGTCTGGTTATTTTATTGGAAGAAGTTAAAGCTAATAATAGAATATATTTTGGGAAGTTAAGTAAATCCAGCTTTTAGTTCTTTTTCCCAATTCAATTAACACGTAATTCACAGTTTAAACTACCTTCGTCTATAAATGATGAAAGTCCTCTTACTTAAGTTTTGAATTTGATACACTTATAAGCCTTGGTATTAATTAACTTTTATCGACTTTTCCGAGTATTAATTAAGTTTTCAATTTGGTACACTTATAAGCCTTGGTATTCGAGAAAAAAAAAAGTAACAAAAAGAATATTGTTCTCTTTCTAGCTAGTGGGATTTAATTAGTGTATTATTAGTAATTAGTTGTATTAATTTTTATTTAAGAGTTAGCTAGGTATATATTTATGCATAAAATGTGTGTGTGTGTATACACTTAATATTTCCATTGCGATATTTAATAAGATCATGCACATATATATATATATATATATATATATATATATATATATATATATATATATATATGATGTCCTTTCAATATTAAATAGAAGCTAGCTAACGATAGTTATTTTTTCTTATTTATTAAGCAGAGAAGGATATATGAAATAACTTTTTTATAACAAAAAGAAGAAATGGAGATCGTACACAGATATTTGAAGTTGTAATTTGACTTGCACTAAATAATTAATTGTTGGGTGGAATCAAAACCTGCATGAATTGATGCACTTGCTTCACCAAGAAATCCATGTAACCGTGGACATCATAGCTCCTCCTTCGAATTGGGACAGTGTAATAATTGAGAATGAAGTCATTTGTACCAGCACTAACAACAAACAATGCATTACTTATGACATGTTTGGCTCTTTTTTTCCCGACCACGACTTCAAGTCTAGCTCGGTACTCTTTAAAGTACTCCAGTTGCTTTGACATCGAAATCACATTCTGAGATATCGAACAAAACCCTCCTCAAATTAGTGAATAGTACATGTTTCCATGCATGCAGGTTAGACTATAAATGAAGAATTGAAGGGGAGTTAATGATCTGATCACCAAGAAGTTGACAAAACACATACTCCTTCCTTCTGTTCCACGAGAAAAATCTTATTTACAAAATTTACGAATATTAAAATATCTTTCTGTTACATGTATACCTTACAAATAAGTTGTTCGTTTGGCTGTGTGGTATAACTATAATGACAAGTTTTACATATTAGTATCACTAAAAAATAAATTATTTGTGAAACAAAAAATTGACAAATGAGTCTTTTTTTGTGAGTGTTTTAATGTAGGTTAGATTATAAATGTGGAAATGAAAGAGGGAATTAATGATATGATTTTCAAGAAGTTGGGATATGATTATTTGGGTTGGGATAAGGTGTAACTTAACCCAATTTGTTTATTTTACTTTGATCCAGGTTTGGTGTTGGTTATTGGGCCATGACTTGGGTCGGCTCAATACAGTTAATTCTGACTGTTTAAATAAATAATGTCAAAATTCATATAGATATTGGATTGAGTGTCCTTTTGGAAAGACAAGAAAGTTCAAATTGGGAAATAACTCAGCTAACTAAATAATGGCAGTTATAAAGAGAATTGGACAAAGACTTTCACTCCTAATAGACTTTGGGTGGATTAAACTAACTATATATACAGTCATTAGTAATGATCACGGTACATTCATTCATACACAAAATTTTATTGTTTTACTATAATTTAATTCCCTTCATTGTTTACGCTTCTAACCCGTACTTATTCTCACACCGAAATTATCTCCGACTGTCCAAACCGTTAGGCCTCCTCTTAGTGTGACTGTTAATTATACAAGTTGCTCGTATTTTTCAATAATTTTCGGCATACATACAAAATACGGCGTTAGCACGTACATATAGCCTTTATCTATGATTCCAAGAACACAGAGTTGGTACTTCCTTCTTCTTTTTTTCTGCTAAATTAGTACTTCCTCATCCAGTACCTCCATTTTTGTCATATAGATTGAACCACGTTGGTTCTGGACCGAACAGATGGACCACAAACATGAAAGACTGTGAGTGATGACTTAATGTCGTATGTTTTAACCACGGATATTCATTTTCAAATAAACCCCAAATTAGACGTGTATTTGCAGAAAATAAATAAATTATGTTTTAAGTGAAGGCTTCCTTGTGTTACATCCAAGTATGGCTCTAATGTTGGCTTTATGTAGTGTGATTTCATACGCACGTGACATGTTTTTATTGGTAATTTAGTCATTCTTAAAGAGTGGTTAATTTTAGATTGGATTTGGCCCGTGTGTTAAGTAACCAATTCATTTAAAAATTAACTTAAGTTATTAGAAAGAGCCACTGTCAACATTAATGTATACCATATCAAATACCATGCATATAACAACTAGGGTGCCGATTAATTAATTGAATGTTTTAAGAGGTTCAGACATGTCTTCAGGAACAAATTTGTGTTGAAAAGAATAAGTCATAGTTTAGTTGAAACAAATTAAAAAGCAAAAACCTAAAAAATGAAGGAAATTAATGCAATATATATATATATATACGGAGAATGATCCATAACAAACATTAGTTATATCTATTATTCCAACAAACACATCTGGAACGGTTAAAATAATGATCCAATGGTGGTGATGTAGTGTCAACCGCTAACTAAGTTAACAGATAAGAGGAAGAAAAAAAAAATTATCAAGTAGCTAACTAAGTTAACAGATAGGAGAAAATAAAAAAAAATTATATGCCCCTAACTTAGTTAACGGGTGGGAGAAAAAGGAAAGGAAAAATAGATACAGCAAGTAAGTTAAGTAATGGGCAGGAGGAAAAAAAAAAAAAAAAATCTCACCTAGCCGTTATCTAAGTTAACGGGTAGAAGAAAAAAAATTAAAAAATTACACTAATCCACTAAGTTAACGGGTGGGAGAAATTTTTTTTTTAATTCTTTTGTGCCGCTTGCTAAGTTAACGGGTGGGAGGAAAAAAATAATTTCTTTTGTGTCAACGACTAAGTTAACGTGTGGGAGAATTTTTATTTATATATATGCATGAGAGAAAGGGAGAGACACTTATTCTTGGTGTGAGTGGGTCAAAGCCGGATCCAGCTGAGGCGAAACTGACTCCTGTCATCAGCTCATTGGTGCTAAGTGATGGGTCCAAATATGGAGGCACATAATCTTTCAGTCCAACATACCTAGCTGCACTTGAAAAAATAAATTAAGCATAAACAAGCACAATCAGATTTTCTTTAAAAAAAAGTAATGGAATAAACGTAAATATTTTAAGTACTCACCGATGAAATCATTAGCAAGAAGTCCATTAGAAAACCTTCCGGTGGGCGTTTGATTTGTAAAATCTCTCCCATATGGTGGAAAGTTGCTCTTGAAAGGAGTCGCTATATAGTTATTGTTTCCAGGGTCCGACGTAGAGTCACCAAACACAAAAATGGCTGAAACCGAATTGTTTGAAGCCTTTCGATTTTCTAGGGTTTGAGGTCTAGCTTTGAAAATAAGCAAATGGAAGAAAATAAGTAAAGAAAAATGATTTTGAAGGTAAGAAAAGTACTTCTTGAAGATAAATCCCATTATAGATGTAACTCAATGTGACAAATTACTAGAACTGATGTATTAGAATGAGAATGAGATAAGTAGATATAAGTAAGAGTATTCCTACTTTAGGGTAAGCGGCCAGGCTAAGGAAAAAGCTAATGATTTTGCATAAGCAGGTTGGCCGGCCAGCAAATTAAGAAAGGAGTTAGCTACTGAATTTTGCTATTTTTGTTTTTAATTTATACATGTTTAAATATGCAAGTAAATAATCTTCCCTTAATTTATTGTCTAGGTTTGATGGGGTTGGGGAACCAAACTCTTCCTACAATGTCCAAATTCTCAACTATTTTTTTGACTCTGAATTTTAAGAGTTGGTTCACTTGAAAATATTATTCTATATACTTTAGTTTTCTAGAAGAAGGTTTAGTGGAATTTTTTTCCTATTTTAAGAAGGGTTTATTAATTTTTCTTATTTTTTTCTTTTCCTACATCATTTAGGAGTTTCAAAATATCTATAGCTATAAAAAGAGAAAATTAAGCGTAATAAAGTCACTTGTATAAATAGTACGTACGTATGTATAAAGCTACTGACCAAGCTTTAATTTTTCGCAATTAATTTAATTGTCATATGGTACCACTTTTACAGCACCATACCCACTTTCTAGTAATCATATTTTAGCCAAGCTACTGATAAATAAATTAGGAAAATAGTATCTCAAATTTAAAGTCAAAAATGCGTTTCAACTACGAATATATTGTTTTAAATATATGATCTATATATATTTATTTTAAATTTTATTTTAACTCAAAAAATTAATCTATTAGGTTTATAACTCATTAGAGTATATAGTCTCTACAAGAAGAGTCTACCACTTGTTTAATGAATTATTTTCATTCATCATGCGCAGTCCACCACTCGAATATCCGGTTCATATATACTCATCTGAAATCATATCTTAACTCAAAAGATTAATATATTTGATCTATGGTCCATTAGAGTAGATATATTCTTAATTTTTCTCTTTATGATTCGATGTAAAACTTTATTATCACGCGATATTTTAATATATATTACGGTGATTGCAATTTAAAAAATTATTACAACCTAATGCATGCGCCAATGATCCAAGTATATTTAAGATACATTTGAAACTCAAATTTAAGAAATTATACCCAAAAATTTAAGAAAGTCAAAAATTCGCAATCAATTAATGATTTAAAATAGAATTATTTTGTGGCACTCTTTGAAACAGCTAGCATGCAGTAATGCTGTTAGATTAAAGTTGAATTAAGAGGCATGAGTCAATAGGAGGGGTAGACCCGGGACCCGGCCCTCTTTCTTAATGTGCAAGGCAAATTAGTACGGTGTTTGATGAATAATGCAACCAACCAGGGTAGGTGTTCGACCCTGGAAATATTTTAAACTCGATCTGAAACTAAATTAACCAGAATTTTAGCTTATATTATCACGTAATTATCATGCAAAAGGTTCACTTGATGTCTGCTTGGTGGGGTTGTATAATTAGGTGAAGTATGAAGGTATAGATTACTTTAAAATAGTTAACAACATGCGACAACAAATTAAGTGTTTTTAAAAGGATATTTTAAATCAATAGCACATTTTCCGATTGATAAAGTCCGAATATATTAATTTATTTTTTAGACAATTTTGACCTTTTAAAATTTTAAACTCTACTTTTCTAAGTGCTTTTATAAAATATTATAATGAACAAAATAAAGAGATAGGAATAGAGGGATACAAATCACAAAACTTAAAAATATATCATAATTTACTATATATATCTCTATTAGTTATATATTATTAGTTCAGTCTCCAAACTCTTCTCCAAGATTTAGACTTTTTTCACTATAAAAATAGTCCACAACCGTCCACTTGTTCCTTGGTTATGAATTATGATAAAAACAAAGACTTGACCTCCCAACCAACTGAGAATTGAATAGACAAAATTAATTAGGCCAACATGTAGCGATTTAGACGTTTTTGATAGCAATAAGGAATAGTAAATATATTTAATTGAAAAGAAAAAACTAAACTATATAAACTTGGGATATCTCCATGGAAATTAACATAATTTAATTAATTAATAGCTAAAGGCTCCAATATAATTAGCCTTTGAAGTAGATGGCCAGTGTTTATTAAGTCTAGCTCCGTCACTAGAAAGAACTAACAAATTAAGTGGAAAGACATTTGATAAGAATGCATGGTTCCATTGAGATCGATAAGTTAAGCATATTAGTCATAATTAATTAGCACACAATCATATCACAGATCAAGTATATATTATAAATCTCAGCAGGAAAATGGAGTTTCTATATTTCTAACAAATCAGTAAATTGAGCACTATGATGGTATTATGTTAGAAAAATAACAATGCAATGAAAATAATAATAAATGAAAATCAAAAAATAATTAAATATGATATAAAATTTTACGTAATTCGCTCAAAGGTTGGATTATTTCATGACGGGCACAGAATCCCCCTTTGATATCGTGCAAGAATCCTAATTCCGCTCACCTATTCATCTTTTAGGGTCTCTAAATCAACTGGAATCAGATTTTACAAATAAAAGTCTTGACATGACCACTTGGTGCCTGTTGACGTCAAATTTTATACGTGGACCAAAATTATCGGGTCAATCAACCCAAAATACGTCATCAATGGAGAGCCCAAAACATGCTGGAATGAAAGATGTTTGATCAAATAAATACTGAAAATAATAACACAATAATTTACGTGGAAACCCAAATCAAGAAAAACCACGGGTGATACGTCAGACATCCACTAGAATGATATTGAAAGTGCTACAATACAACGATTTGTAACGAGACGATAATATTTCTTCATACACGTGGTGTACATCACTACCCTTCGACATCCACCGACGTGTATGAATGGTGCTTGTGTGTCCACGTTGGACATTACTATAACTCTATGTATATCGGTGGGTGCCGGAGAGTGACCAAGATGGAGTACTCCGGTCTAGTATTTGATGTGTTGGAGAAGATGATCTATTCTCCCTCTCTCATGTAGTATTTATCTGTGTTGTCCCTTCGTCCTTCTCTCTCCTGCTTCTTCTAATAATCAGTCACCGCCTCCCTTATCCATAAAGTGAATCTGTATTCTCTCTCTCCAGTAGTACAACTTTTACAAATATCTTTATGGTGAGTCATCCCCCATTTACCCATGTATGCATTAATGAATATAAATATGACTGTACCATATCTATACTTAATTTTGTTTTATCAGATATTTAAAGGATGAGTCACGGTCCAAATATTTATATCCCAACAGTGCCAAAAATCAGTGAGCTTACCAAACGAAAAAAAAAAAAAAAATGGATGGTAATTGATAAAAACAAATAAATGTTGTCGATAAATAAAGGTTACCATGATGGTGCATGGAGTTTTGGATTCATACGTATCATTATCTCAATGATTGTACTGGGGGTCGTAGATCATGTACTTTTCTTATCATCCAGCTCACTATGTACGCGTGCATATATATTAATTATATGTGTGTGTGTGTTGGGGGGGGGGGGGGGGGGGGGGGGGGGGGGGGGGTATATGTTTCTTTGCTGCAAATTAATTAAGTTAAGATATTTGACGATGTACCATCTACGTGTAGCAACAGAACGTGTAAGCTGTATGGGTCTGTAATGGCGATATGCACTATTGTGAATGTAAAATGTTTCGTTTTTGATCCGCAAAATAAGTTTTTATTAATACTCAAAGTAATACAATAATGACAAGTTCAAACGATTTGGACAGGACATGCAACAGTTAGATTACAGATTACCATCGAAAATCAATAGCAAATTTGCAAGAAGAATATAAGATAGATGAGATATTTCAAATTTAAAAGTAGTACTCTTTAAGTTTTAAATTATAAGAGTATTATTAATTTTTAAAAATTAATTTAAAATATTTTTAAACTTAAAATAGAGACGATTCATTAAAAATTATGAAACAAAAAACTTTAAAACGTACGAGTAGTATTTTTTAGAAAGTTTATAATATTTGTCAATGTACTGATTAAAATTAATGAAATTTATGTTAATTTTAAATTTTAAAATGTGTTAAATTGACTTCAAAAAGTCAATAATTATCTTATATTTTGAAACAGATGAAGAATAAATTAATTGAATAATATTACAGTAACAAAAGATAATTACAATAAATCAAATACAAAATGATCGGTCCGACCTACCTTGTCGTGGTGGCCGTCATCAGTCTGACCTAATGATATATTTGGTGAAGTTGCCTAGCTAATAATTGGTACAAATAAATCCTGTTTATTGAAAATGGCTCATACTTTAGTAAGTCAGATTGATGACAGTCACCACGACAAAGTAGTCCGGTCTTGAATTTGACTAATGTTTTAGGTCTTATGGGTTTAAATTTATGTTATAGCAGTTAAAAAAAATTAGTTACTATAAAAATATTATTTGGTGTGTGGATCATTACAGAGTGTAAGGACGCATAAATACATTAGACAAACATAACTACCTACAAGTTTGGTAAACCTGGTTATATCTTGTGTCTTTTACTTTCTGTTCTTTTTTAATTAATTTTTATGGGATTGTTTGTAATATTTGAATCTTAAATCTAACACTGTTGAATGATGCAGGGACAATGGTGATTCGAGTAAAGTACTAAATTAATTAGCATGCATTCACTTGTATATCATCCCTTGACTAGGAGATCAATGGTAGGACATAATGCCTTGAAGATAATATAGTATGCTCTTTCAGTTGGATGTACTGAATCAAAAAATACATAATCGGATGCATCGGGGCAAATTGGTGATTTTGCATTGCACAAAAATGAGGCTTCCAATAATCCAGTCCCACAACAACCACTATTAATCTCATTAAACCCTGCAGAAAATATTCACACACGCAGAGGCAGAATAATAATTGTAATTAATCTAGGTTAAACTATGCATTAGGGAGGGAAAGAAAGGGGTGGGAGAATGGACTTACCAAATTTTTTGTGACTTTGGATAATGTCGCTAAGCGGGTTGTGTATGTCAGCATATAAGATTTTGGTGTCACTCTTTTGCAAGTCCTTTAATTTTTGTCCAAGAATTTGATTGTGATCAATTGCAACTGAGGATAAGCTGTCAATGCATTTCCGTTTATGAAATGAGTCCGGTAGGTCTGAATTTAGAGTAATAACGATAGGCAAACACCCAATCGGAGGGATTCCGGCGACTAGAATTTTCCGAGCACCGAGGTCCAACAAGTCCTATAATTTCAAACACCATTACTTTAAATTCATTAAATAATAATAACAAGAACGTACGGAATTATTACATGTGTAACTAAATGGCTGTGTCAAAAATTGTACAAGGCTGGACAATTTATGTGTAACTAAATGTATGTTTGGTTTAATGGTACGAATCACTTATATTAATATAGAGATCGAGGGTTTAATTCATGTCCTTAACAGCAGATTGTAAAGACAAATTCAAAAAAAATCTTAATTCTTGTTGACATCAAGTTGTAAAGATAGATCGAGAAGAAAACGGTAAGTTATCTCCTCTTTCACCTGCACTCTTTTCTCTTAGGTCCAATAGTATAACTTATTTCTATTAATATAGAGGGTAAGAATTCAATTCTCATTAACAGCATGTTGAAGCTGCGAAGTGAAAGAGGTTATGATGAAGACATCCACCTACAACCCTCTCCCCCTCAGATTCAAGTATTATGTATTTTTGAAAAAGTCAGACCTACCAGCACCGAGTAATTGTCCTTGTTTCTTATGAAACCTTCATCGAGGGACCAACAAAAGCTACTTATCATATGGTCTACCTGGATTCTGGGCTCACGAGTCATAAGTATGGATAACAGGACAATTGAAGATGAATGGTGATATATACAGCTACGACAGATAATTTACCTACATATCTACGCTGGATATTCTCAACCATCCGTTAACAATTATTGGGTGCATGTCCAGATGTCCTACCCCATAAATATGCATGATTCAGGCATTCAACTAGCTCGCCATTCATTTCGAGTAATTATATGGTGATGATTAAATATGGTTATAAAAAATTAAATACAAAATAATATATCGGATTATAATTAGTTGATATTCTATTATACATGTGTGGTTCAAAGATTTAATCAATTAGTATCATACACATCATTTTGTATCCTTTTTTGGTATCCAATCTTTTTGTCACCAAAATACTATTGTTCATTTCAAATCCATGCAGTCAACCATTACTACAAATGAACATTGTGTACCAAAATGAGAGTCCCCGTGCACGCAACTCCCCAACATAAAAATGCATCTCTCGTCTCAAAATTAGAGTTTCTTTTGAATTCTCATATTTCTTCAGCATATTAAGTTTTATTAGCTAAAACATAAAATATCGAATAAAAAATTAGACAAACTACATATATATATGTCTATAATAAACCTTAATATATAATATATACGGTTAAAAAAATTAAAAATTCAAATAAAACTCTTAATTTGTAACGTTGAAGTAATTAATATTACAGGGGGGGATCGATAACAGACCTGTATAAATTGTTGGATGTTTTGCATTAAGAATTGGTGGTAAGTTGAGACAGTGTAGCTCTTACGTCGAACGGGTAGCCCGAAATAATTGATAATATAATCATTCGTGCCAGCGCTTAAAACAAATATAGCCTTGTTGATCAGATTTTCTGTTCTTTCCTTTCCAATGGCAAGCTCAATCCTCATTTTATAATCTTTAAAGTATTCCACTTGCTTTTCTACTGGAATTACTTCCTGCAAAATATATAAGAAATCAACACACTTAATTTATCCGACTAAATATTAATTAACCAAATTTCCAACATTTGTTTATGCTTAATTAATTATAATGAGTCTAAGAAGAGGTCAACAGTTCTGACTAAAAACTTATTAGCAGTTTAACTTTGTAGGTTATATTTTATACATACATATTAGACTTGTTTACATTTTATACAATTATAAATACACAAAATACAAGATTGCTCTTTTTTCTTTTTCTTTTTTCCTTCTGGAATTGTTGAGCTTCCGTTTTCTTTACTTATATCTACTAGTAAGAGTTTTTTTTTTTTTATAGCTAAATTACTAGTAAGAGTTTTACATTGCGCCCCAAATCTTTTGTTTATTTCAAGAACTTCCCCAAATCTTGTGTGTTTGAGAAAGAGAGTTACAGTTATTATGGCTGTAAGTGTGTCATATCCAGAGCCGGCGGACGCGAAACTAACACCGGTCATCAGCTCCTCAATGCTAAGCGTTGGGTCCAAATACGGTGGCAGATAGTCTTTGATACCCAAGTAAGAAACTGAACCAAAAATTAAACAATATTAATTAATTTGATCAACAGCCGAAGAGGAAGTTCATATTGTCAAAATAAAATTGATACGTTAATAACTGTCATTTAAAGTGTTAAATGTCTCTAATTGTATATTTGTTCAGCATTATTTTTGCTCTAACAATATATTGACAACCAAAAGTTAAATATATTCTTAAAAGCGGTTGATATTGTCGGAGTAAAAATAATGTTGACAAAACAATAAGTGTAACTTAAAGTGTTAATTGTCACTATTAATTACAAAAGTGTCACAAAATATATATCTACTTTAAAATTATCATTTTTGCTCTACAATATCAACAACCTTGCTAACACAAAATATACAATCTAATGGAGGCAATTGATATTGTTAGTACAAAAATAACATTGTTAGAATAAATTGCGTTATTTAAAATGTTAAGTATCACTAAAATAATTGTAAAAGTGATTCTAACAACATTATTTTTACCTGTCAATATCAACATCCTTAATTAAACTACATTACCATGCAACTTACCAGCAAAATCAGTCACAAGCCGGCCATTGGTAAATCTTCCTGTGGGAATGTGATTAACAAAATCTCTTCCATAAGGCGGAAAATCGCTCCTAAACGCAGTCCCTATGTAGTTATTGTTTCCAGGGTCAACTGTTGAGTCCCCAAACACAAAAATGGCCGGAATGCCGGAATTGTTAAAACCTGCCTTTGGGGTTTGAATTTGAGCTGCAGAGATGAGACCTAAAAGATAAAGAAGTACCAAAAGAGGCAACATGTAAGGAGAGCTCATATTATCTGAATAAGCAAATTACTAGTATAACTACAACTAGAGATGACCAGATGCCAAATATATGGAACTTCTCTTATGCTATATAGTCCTTCTTTCGTTTCAAAATTAAAAATATAATTTGACTTTTGAAATCAAACGATGATGATGGTGTGGTGAAATCAACTTACGCTTTATGGTGATTAACTTTTATGAGAGTAGGAATTAATTTCATTAATACCTCGACTAGTCTCCAAATTTATAAGCCTCGGAAGTAGATTGGAGAGGTTGATTTAGTTTAGGAAAAGAAATATGATAAGAAATTAATATTGGTCCCATGATAGATAAGTTTGGTTGTGTATTAATTATCACTGCACAACGCTTGAAAACGAATTTTGAGCACTTAACTTCATGATACCAAATACGGCAATCTGGCAAGTTGTACGAGCTCTTACATATATAACATATTAATCAATAATGTGACAAAAGATCGTATATAAAAATAAAATATAAAATATATATATAGTAGTGATTGGTTGTAACAATTAGACTTACTTATGTATAGTAAAATATTATTTAATTATAATTCGACATATTATTTTTAAACCATTTTTTTGTAGCAATTTTTTGTTCCGTAGTATTACTCCATATTAATTATTAATTATGAATAGGGACTTAATTAATTAGCATATAATTAATCAAAAGGAAAAAAAAATTCAAAACCAAAAAAAGATTAACCCTAGCAGATGATGATTTGGCTCTGAATCGAATTTAGAAGTACGTACGTACTAGGGCATATTATTTCTGGTTTTTGAAGGAAAATATGATAATGCATGCAGAGTAAATCATCTCTAGTCCTATCTGATTAAAAGATAAAATTATTTTATTTATTTTACAATTAAAAATATAATTTAATTTTTAAAATCAAACAATAATATATTAAATTTAAATTTATTTAATTTTAATTAATATAATTATTATAATTATATAATATATAATATAAATTATTAAATATATATTTTATTTTATTTTAAATTTTTATGAATTATATCAATTTTAAAATTTAATATATTATTATTTAATTTTAAAAATTAAATCATATCTCTAATTTTAAAATCAAAGTATATAGCTAGGCTACGTGTAGGCTGTAGCTAGCTGCTGTTTGGTTTAATTACGTTCGGCCTGGTTGTTGGGAGGCTACCCCCACCATTGCCCATTGGTTAGAAAACTTTACATATTAATTATAATAAATTTAAAAGAAAAAAAAAAACAATCTCAAAATATGAGAACCAAACAAGGAACCATTTTATTTTTTTTCAGTAACTACTTTATTACCGAAATGAGAGTCCTACCTTAACCTTTTCTTTTCTTTTCTTTTTTAAAAATAGTTCTTGTTAACAGTACAATTGTTCCTTTATAATTTTATTTAATTTTTAGTTGGGCTGAAAAAAAGGTTTACAGTACAAAATCATAACTTCAAGTTTATTCCTTAGCAGAAATAGAATAATTTCAAAATTAATCAAAACTCTTCATGAAGAATGTAAATCTTTCCTCTAAGTCCCCCCTAATTTTCTACCTGACCCTTCTCCAAACTTTTTTCACCCACATCCTAAAATGAAATAAATTTTTAGAATCGCAATAATAAAATAGGCTTTTTCTAAAGAAGAAAAATAAAAGAGAGAGACTGAAATTTTAAGTACCAGAGCTAGCAGAGAAAATAATTCGTAAACCTTTCAAATAACACACAGCATGCACTCTGCTTTTTATCATTAATTATCATCACAATAAAGTGTGATTATCGATCCTAATATGAAACTACCCCATTAATTCCATCCCCACAAATGGGAAAAAAGAATCCCTAGGCTAGTTATAAAGTCATTTTTATATATTTTTTGTACATGAGAAAAGAAAAAACTAAGTATTTTACAAAATAATTAGACATAAAGGAAAGGCAATTGGATTTTGACACATGCCAAAAAAATTTAAAAATAGAAATATTAATGAAGTGGGTGAATTTAATTATCTATGAATTTAATTCTTTTATTTTGCAACCACTAACTAGTGATTAGTGAAGCTCATGAACAAACGACCACTTATATTTTATATTCTGACCAAGAAATGGACAAAATTATATTTCGTGCATATATTATTATTATTATTATTATGTTTTTTTTTTCGTATAACCACGTATAAGATTGATGCCTATTTTTCCTATGATTGAGGAATTAATACTCTTATCATTCTCTCCATAAAGTAAAATAAATTCAAAATAACCCTTCACTTCATGGTGGGCCGGGTCTTTGGTACCATAGGTTTGTAACATGGAACCACCATCACTTTCTTGATGTCAATACTAAATAATTAAAATAACAAACAACAGAGAGAGAGAGCCCAAACAAAGATGGGCCGAAATGGTGAGATATCCATAGTCAATTGATCAGGACCCGTCCGTGAGATGATGATGATGATGTAAGTTGGAATTGTAAAATAATTAAATAGGAAAAGGAATCAAGAACCTAGTAGTGTAATCTATTCAATCTTCTTAGTATAATTCATCCGAGGAGACAGACGTTGAATTAACAATATAATGAACAGTTCAAGTTTACTAAGAATATATGTTAGCTAATTTTAAATGCCAACATTTCTTCTTCTAGTAACTTTTACATTTCCAACATATAATCCTAGTCCTAGACACTTGTGATAGATTTTGAATAATTGACATTCCTAGCTATCATTCAACTTTCTTAATTAACTTTATGTTTAGTACTATATCAGGCCTGTTATGTATTGTGAGAATTTTCTGTCGAATATTTAGAGTCCTATTAAAAAATATAATTAATATTTTGTATGACTGATTAAAATGAGTATAAAATCTCAATGTTATTCTTTAAAATTCATGATTGGAAAAGATAAAAGATAAAACAAATTAATATTTAATATAGAAATAATATGGTAAACAAAATCATTAAATGCTTATTTAAAATCTACAAATGACAAATAAAAAAGAACAAACTTCACTGTCTAAAAAGACAAATAAAAAGGAACAGAGGAAGTATTAATTATGTTCCACAAAGTTCAAAATTTTAGGAAACAAGTCCTGAAAATAGCTGACATATTCATTGAATCCCCTTGATCGATAGATCTGGATGACCTCCAATTAGTTGTGTTTGCATAGTACAACTTGGAGATATAATCCAATTGCTAGGTTGTAATTGTGAAAAAGAAAACCACCAAAATTTGCTATTTGTAATCTATAGCAAGAATCGAATTCAAATATCTCTCTCAATTTTCTGTGCCAAAGGGTTATAATATTATGTACACTTTGGTCATTGATATTTCAACAAATATAAAGTTAGGCGGTAGTTAAATTATTTAGTTTGCATGCATGGATTTATTCTAAATTATTTGGTTTGCATGTGGACCAAAATTATGGCATTTAAGCATAGCATGCTGAGTATTTACTACATCCACGTTTGCATTTAGTAAATGCTGTTGGCGCATTTCTCGCAAGACACACATACCCAAATATTTCTCATATGCATTACAAAATTAGCAACATTCATTGGGGCTGTCATGTGCAAGATAGTAGTGTGTGTGTGTGTGTGTGTGTGTATATATATATATATAGTGATATTAACGAGACAAAAAAGTATGAGGCGATAATTGCTTTTATTTAAACAACTATATGTACTCTTTGTAATTCATTTTATGGTTTTTCACCTTGTTTTAATGATAAGGATATAATATATGTTCACAACAAAATAATTTTTTTGTCCTCATATTTTTTGACATGTTAATATATGTCAACTTTCTCTATATATTGAGAGAGAGACAGACAGAGAGAGTGTATATATCAACAAATGTTTAGGTTGGTCTGCTAGAGCTTATACAAGTGATTATGTGCATGTACCATTTTTAAGATGCAATTAGTACTAATCATCAAGGCAAAAAAAAAAATCATGCAGTGAGAGCAGTAATTAATAATATGTATAGATGAGTTTAAGACCTAATTAATGGTATAATTAATATTTTGTTCTAAATTAGGTTTCTAACATGTGTTAACAAACATCATTAAATTACATGCAAATTCGTGCACAAGTAAGTTTTTGAAAAATGTAAAAGATATTTGAAAGTAATTAAAAGTATAAATAATGATATATATGAAAAAGACTGATAGTCCAAAAGAAAACAGCAACTGTTTTTCACCGGAGAAAGGAGGTGAGTCGAATTAAAACAAATTTGCAATTTTTGTTGGAGACAAAATGGAAGAAAACAGAAAAAGGAAGGGCAAGGATATTAGTAGAAAAGTAGCTAGGGGAATGGATGAATAAATACTAAAATGTACGGTTGCATGCAAGCATGGATCAGAATAAATCCCCACTCCTGCCATCATGAACAAAGAGTCGTAGAGTTTGAGTTCTACTCTTGGATATATATAGAAAAAATTTCAAAAACGAATTAAAGACGAATCGTCGTCTTTGGTATTTATGGCGACGGTTTGACCCGTCGTCATAGAGTGCATGGCTATGGCGACGGGTCGAACCGTCGTCATAGATACTAAAAACGATGATTCGTCTTTTGTTCGCTTTTTAAAGTTTGTTGGAAAAGAGGAATATATATATATATATATATATATATATATATATATATATATATATATATATATAATGGCTACTGCTATATCCATATATTATTCGTCATGGGTCTCTGATGAGATTGTTATGTTTTGCACTTCTGCATGTATAGTCAACTACCGTCATAATCTCTGTCTCATTTACTATCACATTGTTATTATGAATTTATGATAACCGTTATATATAGATGAATAAAGACTACATAGAATAGAATACTACATGAGATGAGAGATTAAATATATAAGTGACGGCAAATTTAGATTTTTGGACCATGGGAACACAAATAAGCGATAAAGGGAGTAATGAAAGTCGGAATATGAGGTTTGCATGTCGAAATCACACTGGACACCACATAGACCAAGTCATTAATATATATGTATATATCTATATTATTAAGGGAGAGTAAAAAGATATTTATTTTTGGACGTTTTGTCTCTCAAAATAAAATTATTATTTTTAATCTTGATTTCTATCACCTCTATTTTTTAGAGCATCTATCACATATTAAAATAAAATTACTTGACAGTTCTTAAAGTTAATAAGAAAGTTATATTTATTATTTTTATTTATTTATTTTTTATATTATATTTTTAAAAATCAATAACTATACTTTTAAAAATAATAAATTATCACACGCATCGCTTGTGTGTGCATACACTAGTGTAGTTTAAGTCTCTGGCTTCCTCCTTTTATTTATTTGGAAATCATCTTTTTTCAACCTTCACATTGGCCAAGCTGATATGCTTCTTCTTCGCAAAATAAAACAAGTGGCCTTTCAACTTTCTACTTTCTACTTTCTACTTTCCATCCAACTTCATTTATTTTCTGTCGATTTGTTTATTATTCTTTTGATTTCTTGTTGTTTATTTTTTAAATTTATTTCTTGTTATTTGTCGTTTATAAATTTTATATTAAAAAATTAATGACTTGGTTTCGCTTACTAATTTGAGACGGAGTTGTTCCTTTTTCAGCTTTTTATCTTACACTAGTCTATTAGTCCATGCGAAACATTAGCCTTGTTGTTATTTTATAATTTTTTTAATAATTTAATAATTTTATGTATAATTAGTTGTTAAAATTATATTTTGTAATCAAATATGTAATAAATAATAACATAATAATTTGTAGAATTCATAATAATCCAAATTAAAAAAAATTGTAATTGTTCAAATATATAATAATGGTAGTAAAAAAATTTTGGGAACATTGTAATTAGCGTCATATATGGTTATTAATTTGTTAGTTTGAGCAATATTTACCTAGAAAGTGAAGCATAAATGTTGACATATATACTTGAACAAATTCATGCTAGGGGTAGCTTAAGTGATATAGTTGACATGTTGATAAGCATCTCTTATGTATTCAGAATAATTTTGAATTCAAGTTTGGTCTATTAGTCCAAGTTCTTTTTATGTTCTCAACTCTTATGAATCCTTCCGCAAGGAATTGGCTACTTAATCTCAGGGTCAGACTTTTTCTTTTGAATTTTTTGGAATGCCAAGTGAATAGATTAGATTTTTCGTGCCACAAAAAGTCCGCCTGCCCCTACCACAAAACCAGGCCAAATCATGCATCGATCATTCATACTATGAATTTATTACTTTAAAATTAGGTTTGGCAATTCAATCGTTAGTCTTGAAATTGGAATATATATTAATGGCTAGATTTTACTTGGCTCATTTTAATTATAAATGTCGTCAATGTACGACTTTTGATCCTAATTGGAGTAACGTACATAAATTCTGTGTAGAATTACAGCATAATAGTCCACTAGTTCCCTTGAAGAACCCTTAAACCTTTTTTCTTTCTAATTTTGTTTAATGAAAATTAATTCAATTGAATTGAATTGCCCTCGAGTCAATCCAAAAAAACGCATGCACCTTAGTTTGCTCAAATAAACTCAAGCTTGCAATTACTCCCCAACTAAATCCAACCCTACTCAATTCTCTTGACGTCCAACCCTTGACAATTACTAACTATATATATATATATATATATATACAAATTAAGAGAAACTCTTCAGAAACAAGCCACCGTTAGCCTCCCACAAACCTTCTGTCTCTCTCTCGTGTTTCTCATCTCTCTCCTCTCTCTCATTAAGAGCTTTCACTGTCAAAGATTCTACTAAGAGCCCAACCATGTACTCTTTTCAATCTTCTCTTTGCTTCTCTTCCGGGGGAATTGCTTCGTAAACTACTAAAGTTTTTGACTATATATATATATATATATATATATATATATGTTCCCTGTTTTAATGCTCCAAAATTCTTAAGGGTATGGGACTCCTTGTCCTCTCTCTCTCTCTCTTTTTATTTAATTTTATTTCTATTATTGTACGTTTATCACTTCACAGGAGATTCCTGTTAGTTGTTTTTCTCTTTTTTTATTTCAATGATTTGTTAATTAACTTTAATTTTCATTTCTTTTTTATATATAGGGTTAATTTTTTATTTGGGAGATCACATGGAAAGTGAACTTGATCTGTTAACATAGGGGTAGGTGAAGAGTCTAGCTCTATAAGAGGATAAAAAAAGAGAACACACGAGGCATTATAATTTATGTTTGCCTTATTAATCCCAAAAAGAAGAGCAATAAATTAAGGAGATCTAGCTATATTCATACCATGGATTCATCACAAAGACATTGGCCTAGTATGTTCAAGTTCAAGCCTTGTAACACTCACCACGATCAATGGCAGCACGATATCAATTCTTCTCTCATCTCAACTATTACTTGCCACAAAGACCCATTCACAACTTCTGGTAATTTGACTCAATTTTTTTTGCTTTCTTTTCAGTTTTCTTCCTTCCATATAGTAATTAATTTGTTCTAGTTTCCAAATTATATACACACACACACACACACACACACACACACACAAAAGTAAATGAAATGATATTTTTGCGCTCTAAATTATTTAGTTGTGCTCTACTGTAGAATAAAATTTGTATCATTTTAATCTTAGAGTAGAGCGTAAATATAGAAATTTAGAGTGCAAACTTATTTGTACAAAACTTGATTACACTATTGAATTAAGCCTAGTAACTTTACGTGCTTAACTGCTTTGATATAACAGTGCCTGGATGTGAGGAGAGAAATCCTGAGCCAAAGCCAAGATGGAATCCGAAACCCGAGCAAATTCGCATACTCGAGGCAATTTTCAACTCCGGAATGGTGAATCCACCAAGGGATGAAATAAGGAGGATAAGAGCTCAATTGCAAGAGTACGGCCAAGTTGGTGATGCCAATGTTTTTTACTGGTTCCAAAACAGAAAATCAAGAAGCAAACACAAACACAAACACAAACAACGCCACCTCCAAATCACAACAACAAAATCACAAACTCATAATCTCTCTCCTCCGGCCACCACTACCATGGCGGCCGCCACCGCTCCTCCATCCTCATCTTCATCCTCATCCGATAAATCTTCACAAAAGTCGACCGATAAGGCCTTTTCGGTAAATGTGATGGAGAGGTTGAATTCTCCGACCGGTTCGGTGAACCAACCCTATTTTCACACTACTCAGAGAGAATTCTTGCAGGAACCCTACTTTTTTCCGGTGCACCAAACCCCTATCACACAAGGGTTTTGCTATCCAGAACTATCATCAAATGTGGTTCATCATGATCAGATGGTTGGGAATTGCTCCAGTGTTTTAACTAATAATGACTTGATGAATCTTGGAGGTATGAAAAATAAGAAAATTGAAGATGATCGTGAGAAAATTAAGGTGCAGCAGCAACAGCTTGGTTACAGTATTGTAACTACTGCCTCTATTTCTGCTCAAACAACCCTTCTTCCTCATAATGTCTATCCCTCTGTTTTGTCTACCATCAATCACATTCAAGGTACTTAGCTTTTACATCTTGTCTTCTATTTTTTCTTGTCCACAAATAATAGTTGTTTGACTTTTAGACTTTCTTTTCCACAATTATGACCAAAATTTTTTGTTTCAAAGTTACTTTAGAGATATATTTGTAAAATAATGAATTAAAAGAAAAGTGTTAGATTTTCAAAAATGTCCCTAACATTTGGCCAATAATATATCGTTAGCGGCATAAAAATATTTAATAGACAAAAAATAAAAGTAACGATATATTAAAATTTTCATACAACTTTAATATATAATTTAAAAATAAAAATGTATTTTTAATTTAGCGTGCACTAAAAAATAATGTATTTTTAATATAGGAATGGAAAGTATAATAAATTAGACAAAGGTTATATCTCTAGATTTGTTTAGAGAAATATTATTGAGGTGTACAATATAACTCATCACTCTTTTGAGTACGTACTATACGAGTATTATTGTTTTAAAATAATAATTATAGAAAACAATACTGTATATTGTATAGGTTTGTCATAATCAAACCTCATAGTATTAAGACTAAAATCTAGGCGAAAAATCAATTGAAACTCTAATTTGGAACATAGACTCTCCATGATCGTATCCATTACTTGAGAAGTAATTATTCAGTTATCCTAGAGTACCTATTATGTGATATTTCATACTATTTATGTGGTATCATATGAGTATTTAAAATAAAATAACACACTTTAAGTGTTCACATGACACAATATGAGTGGTGTGAGGCACCACGTGATTGATGTCCCAAGAATACCTAATAATTTTTCTTACATGAGTCACCATAATACTCCTAGCCTAGAGAGTAGTTAGATTACATATTTTTTATTTGTGTATAATGCCTATGTGTGAAAACTTTAGATAGCTAGGGAATATGTTTGTCTCTGTATATATATATATATATATATAAGAAAGATGCGCTTGTATGTATATATAACAGTTCATTCATACTACTATTGTATACAAGCATTTCATTTATGGACTAGACTGAAGAATACTGTATAGATCTAACTTTAATTTGATTCGTTACATGTTGGATATTTTTGTCATACTTGTCTCTTGATCCGCAATATGTGTTGTGTGTCTGGCTGGACGAGTGCATGGCTACGCTAGTGCTACTGTTCATTGACTGCTGCTATGGATATATATACATATAAAGGATTGATCCACGCTTAAGTTAAATGAGAAATTATAGTCTTTTAATTTATCTTGTACCGTCCAAATCATAAAAAAAAATGATTACGATAAACGCAATTTGCACAATAATTATTAAAGTGACCATAAACTCCAACAAACTCCCAACCTACATAATACACATACGAACGTCTAAAAAACATAAAACTCACATCCATGCAATAGTTGTGCGAATCGATGATTTTGATTGATAAGATCACCGTTTGCATAACTGTTGTGCGAATTGTATTTATCTATACTTTTTTATTATTAATTTGAACAATCCAAAGTAAATTGAAAGGCTATATAACCTTTTATCTAACGTTAAAAATGGATCTTTTTTATATTTATAAGATAGTAATTCATAATAAATTCTTGTTAAGAATATCGACACTATTCACCCAAGCATATTTATGAGTGGTGCAAATATATTCCACCATTCGTAGCACTTTTTTTATAAAAAAAAATTAGACCGCCTATTCTCTTATGGACGGTCAAGGGTATGTCCGAGCGAGGACCGTAATGATGCGGTGTGCGAAGGCGCAGGTGAGGGTTCAGGAAAATCAACGGTGTTCATCAATGATGTGGCATTTGAGGTGGCAGCGGGGCCGTTCAATGTGAGAGAGGCCTTTGGTGATGATGCTGTGCTCATACACTCCTCTGGTCAACCTGTGGTCACCAATGAGTGGGGTGTCACCCTCCAGTCACTCCAGTACGGCGCATTTTATTACCTGGTGCGCATGTTTAGCTCCATCAACAAATGATCACACATCCATTGACTTGGTACGTCTATCCTCAATCATGCTTGAATTTATTAGATAATTGGACTTGATAAATGCGCTACAATTTTAACTAATTATGCTTCACAATAAATTTAAATTTGAACAGATTTTGTTTTATATTCTTTTTATTTTATATTATTTGTCATTAAAAGAGTATATACAATTATTAAGGATAACAATTAGTAGTTTAATTTTAAGAAAAAAATGACATTACTATTCTTTATTAGGAAAAAGAAAAGTACTTGTTTGATTGTATTAAATACCTTAGAACACTGATATAAATATGGATATTATGGAAAATAGAATTTGAAATTCTCCTAAATATAAGCAAACAACAATTATTTTAAAATATATAAAATAAGATAAAACAGCATATAATAGAATGGAGGGAGTAATAAAACTCAACTGTAAAATTTGGATCATGCACGTTTATAATAAATTGACCTAGATAATACTATCTCTGTTCTTTTTTATTTGTCATTTTGGAAGATGAAATTTGTTTTTTAATTTTAAGAAAGCATTAATGATTTAATTTATTATATTATCTCTATATTAAACACTTACTTGCTTTTCCTTTATCCTTTTCAATGAATTTTAGAAGAATAATATTGAGATTTTATAACTATTTTGATCAATCAAACAAAATATTAATTATATTTTTTAATATTTATGTTGTTTCTTAAAACATCAAATAAAGAATGGAATGAGTATAATCTCATTGGGTTTATTGTTCATGTAAGAAAGCTGTTTTAGTTTTGGTATTTGTGATATTTAATGGTACGTTACATATTTTTATATCCTTCCGTTCTTTTTTAATAGACGTTTTAAAATTATACATATAAATTAAGAAATATAATTATTATTTTTTTTGATTGACTAAATTGAGTATAAATTTTCAATATTAGCCCTCTAAAATTTGTTAGAAAGATGAGAGAAATAAATTAGCCTTTAATCATAAATAATAATATAAAAAATTAAATATTTAATACTTTTTTGAAATCTACCAGTACAAATAAAAAGAAATAAAAATCTCTTTCTAAAAATACAAATAAAAAGGGGCGAGGGAGTAGTACAAAGAGTAGATGAACTGTAAAGATTTAATGCATAAGTTTGATTTCTCGTCTTTTCTTGATCTGCAGATTTAGAAGATATATGCATGGCAAAGATGACTAGCTGTTTTTTCACTGGGGTGGTTTCAATTTCTATCTATCTGTCTCTATTTACTCTCATCTCTAAATTTAGTCTTAATAAATTTCTACTTGTGGCAACTTTCCATGGGTGAACCTGATAATATGAAAATCCGTGGACTAATATAAATAATCCGTGTACTATATATGTTTTGGTTCATGTCAAATGAAGCGATTTATTAATATATAACAAATATATGCCTTTAATATTTCGATTTGGTATTTATGAGGTAAATTATTGTCTATAATAACATGATGCAAACGGGTGTAAATGAATGCATGTGATGGCTGTACTGTGCTTATTACATATGCGTCCAACTGTAGGTGATATCACATGTTCATAATTTCTGCCAAGTTTTTGGGTTATTGTTTTTGTCAACTTTAGGTTGATGAAAATTTAATATATATTTTCAGCCAAGAAATTAAGGTAATTAATTTCCTTTTACGAATTAAAATTTGTTGGACCAAAATATTAGGCAGAAATAGGAGCATGGCAATTAATGCATGAGGAGTATATTCTAACTGAGCTAAAAAGATAACACTATTATTCTATACAGAGAAAGACTGTAAATTTGTGACTGAAATCAAAATTACTAGTTTATAATTAGAGTACCTGAGGCTCAGTAAAAAGTAATAACTGCCATTAGTAAATTCATGACACCTGTTGCTACTTTATCATCAAAACAGAAGGGTGAAAATACATCAGTGAATTCACGACAACTGTTGCTACTTTATTTGGTGCCAATGTATGTGGAAAAGATAAGTACGAACCGGTTGTTCTCTTGAAAGCTAATTAACAATCATGTCTGATGTATTCTTTTCTACGTCAAAAGAATAAGAAAAAGATTTTGTTTAAATCTTAGGGTTTTTAGAGAGAATCTGGAAGTAATTTTTGTGGGAACAACAAAGTTATTTTTTCCAAAAAATAAAACAATAATCGAGAGGTTTGAAACCAATAACGAGGGTTTTAAGCCATAAAACTAAAGGTTTGATAGGGAGTGGGAATGCACAGGTTAGGTACCAAATTTTCTCTCCAGCTGTATACATTGACGAATAAATTTACAAATATAATAATAAAATATAGCATTAATTTTAACAATTAAAACTAGGATTTGACGCAAAAATTTGTGTAAAATTCTTTTTTTTAATGATTAAGATGAATGTAATATTTAATTGTTGTGTATGTAGTACTGTCTATATATTGACTGATAATTATATTAATAAACCGTGAGATCGCTTGTTGGTGATGTGTGTGTGTGTGTGTGTGTGTGTGTATATATATATATATATATATATATATATATAGTTATTTTGTATTTCAACGACAACAACTATATTTTATTTTTTCTTATTTTTTAACTTTCTTCTATTTTTTATCATTTCCTAAATTCTCTTACATATTTTATTTTTATCAATTTCAAATCTCTTTATTTAAATATTACTATTAAATCTTAAATTATAATAATTATAAAGTCCAACCATAAATTATACACACGAACCGCATGTACATGTGTTACTAGTATCAAATATAGTGGCAGTGCCTGATCAGCTTGGGAACTGTAACTTTTCGCACGAATCAAGAGGGTTTTGAAAGAAACGGAAAAAAGCTAACGTTTGTGTTTCACGAAATTCGGCAGTTCATTTCTTTTCACTTTAATTTCCCGACTGCATCTATATTATGCGTCCACACACATTGTTAGAAGATGCAGCAAAATATAACAGCAAACAGATCGAAATTTAAGAAAAACAATTGCATATGATACAAAATTTATGCGGTACTCTCAATTAAAAGTTGAGTTAAATGTATTATTGATAGCAAATAAATTAATTGTGGGCAGGATTTCCTCCTTAGTCCTTATGTAATGTTATACATAACTCTAATTCACCAAAATGTACAAAATTATAATATTTTTAACGTCAATCAAACAATTTGCCATGACGATTAATATAAAATACTTTTCATCAAAAATTTATTATGAATCTTTTACAAAAAATGCTATACACAATGATGTTTTATAATGATGTTGTCAATGACTTTTGTAAATAAATGGTGGGACCCATCATAAGTAGTGGATCCCATCATTTATTTACAAAGGTTATTGGCAATATCATTGGTTATATCATTATGTATAGTAAAGCCCATCTTTTACCACATATATATATATATATATATATATATATATATATACAGTGAAGGAGAGAAGCATGTTGGGGTTTGACGGGTCTATGATACTAATGAGTACAGTGTTTTTACTGTGGGAATGTAAGATTGATTGAGTTTGAGTGATTTGGATGTATCTGTCGGCCAATGAAAATATATGTATAGCTACCTCCTTTCTACTCTTCAATATTGTCGTCGTACAGTTGCACTGGCATGAACCAGCACGTACGTTTTATATATATGAACAAGAATCATCACCATCACTCCCACAACTATCCTACAATCATATTTATATTTATTTTTTGTCTCTCTGAGATGGATGTATAGATTAGATTTCCGATGTGGAAGGATATAAACAGTAGTACTGTTAGACCAAGTCTAGATCTACTTCTTTTTATTTATTTCTTTTTGAAAAAAAATTCCTGGGTTTTGAACATGTAGAACGAATTTTTTGAATCAAAAGCATAATATGCATGCATGTCTATATATTTTGAATTTTAATGGTATTGGAAATGAAAAAATGGCTTTATAACTTAATCCATAATTCTTTAAATATTAAAAAAGGTCTTATATGTGACTGTGATGTCCTCTCCAATGTTATGGAAGACTATCTCATATTATTGACCGAAGAAAGATTGTTTGTTCTCTCTTACTTTTTATATGCCCTCATGCATAACTAAAAGGGTCTTCCGATCCGAACTTCTTTAGCCGTGGTGCAATTAATCACATTCTCGGACAGTTCATTTTTTAATGCCTTGAACAAGATGTTTTTGATTCTTTTGTCAAGCTTCACTAACTTTTTCTCATTATTAGTCCATTCAATTCTCTATTTCGTAGCTACTTTGTTAGAATCATCAAATATTGTCGTAGTTAGCTTTGTTGGAACAGAGGGTTCATTTAGCATTGTGTCAAACAGCTCATCATCAGTAACATCCATGTAAGCCTGTATTTGTACTTTCCTATTAGTAACTATAATTTTATTGCACAAATGTGGTTTGTTTTCACCACCAAATTCAGAATCAGTTTTGATGTGTGCCATAAGATCAACTCAAGATGCAAAACTAGTCAAAGAAAACACAACTCTAATACCACTTGCTAGGTCAAAAGGTACAAAAAGATCCAGAAGTGAGGTTGAATAAAGTTTACCAAAGTTTATTAGCTAGCACACACAAGTTATATAAATATATAGCAAAATTAGTATTATAAAAAGCCCTTAAAGATTAAAGAAAATACTTAATTTGTTTAGAGTTTAGCGATCGTCAAATGAAACCACTAAACGATAATGTAAGAAAGTAAAACAGTGAGTAAATGAATACACAATTTTAAAAAGTTCAAAATACAAAAATCTTTTAATTCTCTTTTCTGCTCGAAAAGTATGATGATCCTCTAAGGAGGAAGGAGGTTACAAAAACTAAGTCACAAAGAACTTTACAATTGAGATTTACTAAGAATCTACAAGTCAGTTAGACTTGTGACATTGTTGATCACTAAGATCAAATATAAACATAGTATGCTTGAGGAGCTGCTAGGTTGTCTACATAAGTTCAAACTTAGCAAGAAATGTTTCTAAGATCGTAACTTTGTAAGACCATTTAAAATATAAAATTAAAATAACTTTTTAAAATATTGATATACAAATGAGTACCTAAGTGGTCAAGAGGATAAACTACCTTCTTAATTTTTTATACCATATCTATTTACATATTTTAAAAAGTGAATTAGGATCCACTCTATCATATTTATTCTTTAATTTTTTTAATGCACATTTAGTAATAAAAATATTTTTTTTAGACACTTTTAGTGACAAAATTATTTGTAATAAATTTTATTGTGTCGTTAAATATAATATTTATGTTGTTAAATGTGTTTAGGAGGATAGGTATAATGGAGAAAATTTTAATCTCAAAAAAGGGATTAAGATTTCCTTCATTATACTTATTCTCTAATTTTTCTCAATACACATTTAATTATGACACAAACATTATTTTTAGTGACGGTATCGACGACACATTTATTGGGGACAAATTTTATTGTGTCGCTAAATTATAATATTTATATTGCTAAATATATATTAAGAGAAATTAAAGGATAAATGTAATGAAGAAAAATTTGTGGGGAGATGGAGGAATAGGTTATGGGCCTTGACCTATCCGTGAGAGCCCATTAAATGAAGGGTAGTGTTAGGATTATCAAAAATTTTGTTTTAAAAAGTGTTTCAAATGATTTGTCATCATTATATTGATCAAATAATAAATTATATTTTGTCTTATTCACTATAATATCATTTGAGACTAAAAAATTGAAACCCTAACAGTATCCTTGTACCGAACATCAATTAGACCGGGTGGGACAATACACTCCAAACTTTAGTTGGTCCAATAAACTTTTAAAAGCCCAATCCATAGTTTCAAACAAACTAAAAAAATCTGTTATTAACAAATAACAAACAAAACAAAAGGGTTTCAAATTTCCCACCAATTGAGTTGCCAACAAAACAAACCAAACCAAACCTCAATTCCAACCAACCCTTCGTTTTTCTCTCTCCTAAATATGGGGAAAATTGAAAAGCACATTTAAACAAAATCTATATAATAACAACTTATTCAATCAAAGATTTTAGATCAAATTTCAATATTTTTTGATCTCCCACACAATTTCCCTCTCTCTTCATTTTCTCCCTTCTGTATTAGAATCTAGAAGCGGAAGCAGAAACAGAATTATACTCTTTAGAAGAACAGAAAATGGGGGCTTTTAGAGCGGATGAGGATTACGATTACCTGTTCAAGGTGGTGTTGATCGGCGATTCTGGCGTCGGAAAATCAAATCTGTTATCGAGATTCACGCGCAACGAGTTCAGCCTAGAATCGAAGTCTACAATTGGGGTCGAATTCGCCACTCGGAGCATTCGTGTCGATGATAAGGTCGTCAAGGCCCAGATTTGGGACACTGCCGGTCAGGAAAGGTATTAATTCTCTCCCTCACCTTATTTATATGGATATGTATTACATATTCTGTTTTGGATCTGTCATTTGGTTGTGTATTGCTTTAATAAAAATGAGTTAATGAGTATTAATTGAATTGTGAAGATGGGCATCGTTTTGTTTTGGCATGAAACAAAATGTAATTGCTGGTGGAGAGTTTGAAATATCAAGGATTTTTGTTTCGTGCGTCTATTCCATTAGACATTGTGAGATTTTGATTCACTTTTAATTTTTTGCTTTGTTTGCGGTATCTTTGATGGCCAATCAAGGAATTATTGATCACATTGCAAGGAGGTGGGAATTTTTTTTACCAAATTTTACATATTGTTGTTTTTCTTGATGAATTCATTGCATTTGTTGTGGTTTATTTTGTTTGTTGGTTTAGAGTTTCGACTTTCAATATGGGTTTTGTTTAGCGCTCCCGAGGACTTCAAAATGTAATATTGTGTCTTCGTTTTGAATTGTGGATGAATTGTGTATACCATTAAGGTAGTTTTCACGAGTCTCTGTTAAACATGTGCAAACATCCATTAACAACTGGCGCACATCTGTATAGCTGTGATTAAAAATAGACGATCAATACTAACATGTTGCTTGTATGGAAGGGCCTGTGATGTTTATTCTGATTTGGTGTTCCCTTCATAGTATATTTCCTTTTTATTTTCTTATTTATTTTTTTTGGTTTGAGATTCATAACACATAACATCCAGAAGGTTTCAACGTTATGATTGCGGATGGAATAGTAAGGTAAAAGATATAGCTTTTAGTTGTGACTATTGCTATTATTAATAAAATCTGAAAGTTTGCATTCTATCCCATGAAAAAGTGGGGAAATCAATTTGACTCGAGTAAGCTGCACTAATAAGTATTTGAAACTTCTTCCAGATATATTGTTTTAGTTAATCATGGTAAATTATATGGTCATGGGATTTCTCTAAAAATGAAAAGTGAAAATTTTGAAGAGTTGTGGAAAACATCCTGTGAACTTGTAATCAGATAGATATAATTCTGGATCATATAAGCAGAAATCTGGACAGAAATACTAGCACTGTTTGTATGCTTTATGACTATTTTTTGTGTTGGATTTGGACAAGAAAATTGAATGCTGAAGCACATTTCATCCTCCTCTGTAATTAATGCCTGCATTTTTTCTTTATACGCATCTTTTCTGTTGTGCTAGCAATTATCAGTTTTCTCTTATAATTTTGACATATTCTGTTCTTTTCTCTTATATTAATGATACTCTTGAGCTCCAAAGCAAACACTGAAATAACAGAATTGACACCAAATCTCTCATTGTCAAAACAATTTTTCTTTCTAGTATCTGTGGTTCAAGTAATTCAACAATGCTCCCAAACATCTTGGACTTGAGTTCAACAATGTCAAGTTTGAGTTGTATTATCTGATTAGCTTTTTCTTTTGGCCCAAGGTACCGTGCTATCACAAGTGCTTACTATCGAGGAGCTGTTGGTGCTTTACTAGTCTATGATGTTACCCGTCATGTTACATTTGAAAACGTTGAAAGATGGTTGAAGGAGCTTCGGGATCACACAGATGCCAACATTGTCATCATGCTCGTGGGTAACAAAGCTGACTTACGTCACCTGCGTGCTGTTCCTACAGATGATGCAAAGGCCTTTGCCGAACGTGAGAACAACTTTTTCATGGAAACATCAGCTCTAGAATCTTTGAATGTTGAGAATGCCTTCACAGAAGTACTGACCCAAATCTACCGCGTAGTAAGTAGGAAGGCCCTTGACATTGGGGATGACCCAACCGTTTTGCCCAAGGGACAGACTATCAATGTGGGAGGCAGGGATGATGTATCAGCCGTGAAGAAATCCGGATGTTGCTCTTCGTAAGTTTGGGGAAATAAGTTTAAATATCTCAAGAGTATCATTTACAGATTCTAAACGTTGTTTATACTTGTAAGGAGGTTCATTTACTACCCTTGGGAAAACAAATTTAGATACATGCTTTGAATACCTGGAGTTAAAGTTACTGCTTCCTCTATTCCGAGTTACAAGATTATTATTAACTTTTTAAGAAAATTTATTTAAATTTTTTAAAAAATAAATATTATAATCAATAATATTTTTTAAGTAGTGTATAATATTTATAATTATATTAACATGAATAAAATGTCTTATAATTTGATAGGGAAGAAGTATTTAGTATCCACTCTTCTCCTTGCCGATAACTGATAACAAAGGATGTGGTGTATTTCATTCAATTGTTGGTTTTTGTTAATCATGGTCGTTGGGCAACTTGGATTGATATGATGTTATTTTTTCACGTCTTTCTTAAGTAATGTAGTACTAATTCACACTCACGAACTGCACTGTGTAGATAGGTTGAATCATTGTAATGGTTATGAATCATGTTTGTCGCATAAGAATTTTGGTTCAGTGAAATGTTTTACATAATTCCTCCTGAACTATTTAGAATATCATTTACAGATTCTAAGCCTTGTTCGTACTTGCCTGTAATGAAAATTAAAAATTAAACAAACATTTCCCGTAAAAGTACCGAAATTCCCGGCAGTAAACATCTTGTACGAAACAAGAAAAGGCAATACTTTTTTAAGTATTTAAATAATATTCTTTAAGATGGACAATATAATGATGAAACAGAAAGGAAAATATCAGTTTTCATAAATTGCCAAGAGAGGCATCATAATCTCTAATTCTGAACCACTAAAACAACACAATGCTTGTGCTGCAAAGATTAATTGTTTGACAACTGCCAATCCATAATCATTTGCCAGCTTCAGTCTTCTTCTGTTCTTTGGCTGGTACACAAAGCAATTTAAATCTATAACGAGTCAATGATAACAAATACACAAAAAACATATAGGAGAGAGAATGTGTGGGAATTCGGTGAATTACCAGCTTTTTCTTCATCTCGCTTTTTAGCAGCTTCTGCCCTTTGTTGACGAATAAGAGCCAGACGTTCTGCATCCAACACAAAGTCAACACTGTGATTATGAAAATAGAAACACTAACAGAGATTGAAACGTCTTCCCTATCTTCTGGAGAAACAAGACAAGACGCGCATTCATTTAAAAAAAAAAAAAGAAGATTGCTCTTAGTGTGGATAGGGTTGAAGGGAAGAAGGAAAAAATATACGTTCAAACAACTCCTTGAACAAGCCCAGGAATGTACATGATATGGGAGAGCAAATTGGAGAAAGAGTTGTCTCTCAATTAAAGGTGTTAAGTTGCTACAAAACATTGTCCTAGTAAAATGACATCTAGCAAATTCATGTAGATGGTAAATGGTAGTCAATATACTAAAAGCAAATTATTAGTACTATTTAACTACTTGCACAAACAATCACTAATAAACTTAAGAAGACAGGAAAAAGAAAAACTTTACCTCATATATATATATATATATGCACACACAATATATAACAGTATGTTTAAAAAACACGCATGAATACCCAGTCAAATAGAAACCAAAAAGAACAACATTCCTTACCTAAATCTTTCCTCGCTTGTTCTGTTTTCCCTTGTTCTTGCAACCTCATATATCTTTCATGAGCTTTCTGTTTCTCTATCTCTTCTCTGTGAATAGAGAAAACATGACATGGATTGATTTTTTACACTAGATCACCATATGAAGTATCAAATATCAATTAAAACATTTTTATAAGAAGAAAGTTTGATGAAAAGAGAGAATTCATGCATTAGCCTACACTGAGACCATCCACCCAATAACATTAACAAGTGAAATTAAGAAGAAAACACTCAAAAAAGAGAAGCTTTCCAATCTTTACAAAGATCAGACACAAAATAACCAGGGCACCCATGGCAGAGGCCCATAAAGAAGCAAGAAAAAAGATCTTTCTTTCCAATAAAATGAAAGATAAATAGCTATTTCTAAAAAGCGGAGCATTACGCTCAATCCAGTTTCCAAAAACAGATAAGATCCAACACTAGCGAATTAAAAAAATCTGTCAATCCCAATGAGGGAACAACTATCCAAGAACCACAAATTAAACTTGGAAGTAACCCACTTGCAAGAATCCCATCCCTTCCTCTCTTCTTAAGTTTATGCTAATAGTCCCATTAATCATAATATGTCTTGGAACTATTCATAAGCTTTTCACTTAAACACATAACATCAGCCTCCCAAACAAAACTCACTCCCATGATTTTGTATAAAGCAGACATTTAAACACCACTAGTATGCTTGATTGTAGTCCACAAAATAGCCTCTTCCACTATTCCAACTATAATGCTTCAGACAGACCCTACCACAACATTTCACTTTTTCTCTTACAACGCAGCTTACATCACAGTTGCTATTACAGACTCTCCCCATAATCCTCACGTGACACTAAATTACACGCTTATTTGACATGACTATCATTCTGAAGCTTCTTTTTTTTTTTGAGTGTGTGCGTGTGAGTTAACAATCAATTGATAGAAAGCATTGAGCAAACAAATCTTACTGGAATATCTGGTCACATATCCTACCTATAAGTAATTTGCGACATGCCCATGCCATAATATATCAAGAATCAGGGAACCCAAGTAAGACTCCTACATACCTACCAAACATAAGTAATGACAATCTAAGAAAGCAGTCAACCAGATCAAGCTATGACACTATTTGGCACATGCATTCCGAAGTTATATGAGTACGATTGATAAATTGCAAAACTAGACTCTTCCTTACAAAAGAAAAAATGCAAGGCGTCTAACAAAGAAAAAAAATAAATAGGTGGGATCCCCTGTTTAAATTGTGGAGGGGAAATAAGGAGTCAAATTCAGTAAGTGATGACTAATAAAGACATATAATATAATAATGAGAGAGAAGGAGGGGGGAGAGGGATGAGATAAATAGAGGGGATTGGGATGACTGTTCTTTCATCTTTCTTCACCTGATTACAACGACGTGAAAAAAGAAGTAAGATAAAGCGGAAGAACAAAAGAAAGGAAGTTTGGTGGTTTATCATTTATCAATCATTTCTGTAAAAGAAGTTAGCAGATAAGCATTTACAAACCTTTCACGCCTTGAAAGCTCAGTTGTTTTCTCAATCTGTATAAAAAACTTGAGCGTTAGATAGCATTCACAGAGAATTACTTAAAAGCAACACATGAATAAAATACTTGAGACAGAAGGTAATGTACATCAATATCTCTCGCTTTCACATTCTTAGGCCTAACCAAATTAGGATTCTCGACCTCGATGATACCTTGGGTTCCTTTCTTCTTCTGTTAAAAGACAACAAAAAAGATTCTAACTTAATCAAGGTTATCCTTCCATAAGAAACAAAACCAGATGAACCCATCTCTCACACAATCATAAAGGAAAATATGTTTTGTATATAAGAATGAGGAAAGTACTGACTTCCTCCCCCTCAGAATCCTCAGACTCCCCTTCGGATTCTTCTCCAAGTCTCTCGTCTTCTTCTACTTCAGCTTCCTCCTGATAATATTAAAAAGATTAAACTTCAAAAAAGGTATAGAAAAAGAAGACAGTAATTACTGGCCTCGTCGCGTTTGAACTTGAAGGTAAGAAATAACCATCACCAGACGCTGACAAATGTGCTTAATAATCAATCCAAAGACTGCATTTCAGGAATCAGGATTTCCACAAAGAAACTGATCATACTTAATAGCTATATCATTTACTAGAGGATTATGCATGTACTATTAACGTGTGCCGAATAACATTGCATCATTCTTTCATCTTTAACCACATGCTATCAAGCTGAGCCAAATGGCAAAAATTTAAGGAATGACTTTATTCTCCAAAAAAAAGTATCTGAAACATTAAAGCTAGTAAAATTACCCGTTTAAATGTGCGAGGACGAGTAGAGGTGCCAGCAACTGCAACATTTAAGTTACAGACAAAAAAGGATTGAATTTAGTCAATAAGATCTCAACTACAGCTTAATGGTAGCTGTGCTACTAATACATTAACTGAAGGGAAAAAAGACACGAAACAAGAATAAAGTTCAATATGAATTTTTAAGGAAAACAGGTACCATAAGAGTACTATCTAGTAATTTACAAAAATAAACTTATATGGGGATGTGGGGGTGGGGGGGGGGGGAGGGAATCTACACTACTAATCTGCAAAATAAACTTCTACGAAAACAATCTGAAAACTAGAAGTGATCCAAATTTTCACTTAATCCAATACAAAAGTAAATAGTTTCAATTGTATAAAAGTAAATCATGATTCATTGCCATTCACTTTCCTGTTTCGGACATAATTCATATTAGCTATAATTTCTCCTTTATTTCCAGAACTCACAATTAATTTGTTGTTTTTCTTTTTATACTTTCTAATCAGGATCCAGCAGTCTGCATTACGCATCTCAGCAGATGGTTCTTCATACAAGTCTGCTATCAAATTCCATGCACACTAGACTTTTTTGTATTAAAATTTTTAAAAATCAAGCGGATAAAAACTTGTAGATGGAACGACACTCTGACCAGACAATCAAATTTAGTGATGCACAGTGTGATTAAAGGAACACCACAATTTCAGCAGACCTTATTCACAATACCATTAGTATTAGCCTTACATACTCCCCTATTAAATACTTTATTTTGAAATCAAATTTTGTTTTGGAAAAAGGACCAACTTTCCCTAGACTTTGTTTGTGAGTTTGGTAAGAAAAAGATGACAACTAGAGATATGGTTGTCAAAATTTGTCAATTGTTATATTAATAAGCGTAGTAAAGGAATAAAGGAAAGTTTAACCAAGTCAATTTTCTTTTCCTTACAAATCACCATTTTAATCTGGAAAATTTCCGAGGAAAGTTGGGGAAAATTTTCATTAGTTTCCATTACCTTTCTCAACTTAAACAATATTACAAACATAGGATTTCAAAGGAAAGATGCAAACTTGTCTTAGCAATTCTATCATTTTCAAAGTTCAAAAAACTCACAACCGTCGTAACGAAGAGTAAAAAAGTTAAATCGGACCCTCAATTTATTAATATGGGGGAGTATCATATTTTTAGGAACTTACTTTTCAATGAAAAACCAAGTTCCAACAGAATTTCATACTACCTATAAATTTTAAAGATAAGATCTTTAAAATCACATATCATCCAACACATTCAAACCAAAGAGCAATTTAAAGATAAGGCTTTTATAATCACATAATACCATAAAAATCCAACACGTTCAAACTAAAGAGTATGAATATGTATCAATCAAACAGAAGTAGCATAATTTCAATAATTAAGCAAATTCTCCAAACTCAACTAGTCAATTGATTACCATACTCACTCCCGCCAATTCTGATAAATCAGTACAAATTCCACCAGTTTAGATCTAATAATCAAAAACATCAACACAAAGAGAAAAAATACAAATGACGTAAAGAGATAAAATCGCATACTCATTTCTTCAGGGGTAGAGAACTGGCGTCTACCAGTGGGCTTGCCCTTGAACTTTCCTCTTCCCATATTTCCCTTGTATACGCTCTTACTGTAACTGTGAGAAATCGATTTCTTATTTGCCAGAAGAAAACTTATAAGAAGAAGAAATAAAAGAAGCTAAAATTCAGAAAAAAAAATCTGGCGATTTCATTTGCTTCCTCCTCCTGATAAATGAAGGAATTAAGCCTTTTTATCTTTTCTGTAGATATTATTAAGCATCGAATCACCTGAGCAACCAAAAATAGAAAAGGAAAAGCCCTAGACGTCTGTACAAAGTAGGGTATTTGTGATAACCCCGGTTTTTCTTATAATTAAATATTAATTTAATTTTTTTTTATAAAAAAATAATTGAATTGAAACGGTAAATTATTAATTTTTTTATTTTATTTAAAAAGTTAAATTATTATAGTAAATAATTGATTTAATTAAAATTAAGAAGGTCATTCGGATTTTGGTAAATTGTATCGTTTCCTAGTTGTATTTAAAGAGGATTAGATATAAAACTCTAATACTTTTATAACTTAACTAATTGAATTTTTGACTAAAATATGTATGCACACGGTAGCCTATTAAAAAAATTTATAATTAATTCATTTGATGTCGGAATGAAGTGAATCCAAAATATATTTCTTTAATTTTTCGTCCTCTTTAATGTTAAAGAGAAATAAAAATTATTTGATATTGTTTTCTTACCTTAAATTGATAGAAACCACAATCTGTTCTTATTCTCGTCATTATTTTTAGCCCTAATTTTAAAATTTTATAATTCAATCATATTAACTTATTAAGTATTTTTAAGCCTATTTCGTGTATCCTTCTTAGAGATACGATTTTCTTGAAGACATAAAGAGATTTTGAAAACTCTAGAAGACCCAAAACTTAGATTCTTTACTACTGCGAGTTATAGAAAAACGAATAAGGAAGATAAATACTATTTTGTATTTTAATTTTAAGTTTAGTTATGCGGGTTTTAAATTAGAGATTATTTTTAAACAAAATATAGACATAGAATTAGATAACATGATAGTCAGAAAAAGAAGATGAATCTATATAAAAGAATATAATTCGATTGAATGTAAAAGTTAAAATCTGAAAATCTATTTTAATATATTTACAGTTTATTGCGTGGGTTATATCTCTTAATCCGACCATTAGATCGTTATAAATGTTGAATATGTTATACTTATATAAGCTGAGAATATTTTCACCAAATTTTAACAGTTAAAGTTAATTATTTTATTTGTTATGAATTTTAATAAATGGCTGATATGAAATTTTTATAGTAGAATTTTCAGCGACAAGTTCTAATATTTAAAAATGTATAACTTAATGATTTTTAATCCGAACTGAGTAATTCTTGAGGCTAAATTGGAGTATTTGAAGTCTAGTTTTTGTTAAAATATTTAATTTGAGAAATAATTATAAAATTAGATAGTTATGAGCGATACAGTGGATTGAGATTTAAAAAATAATTTATTATATTGGGATTTTTTGTGACGCCCCCAAATCTGGGCCCACACAGCTCAAACTTGAGTCGTCAAAATACTACAACAAAATTATTACAACAAAGCACAACGTACAACAATACAGTGTATAATAATACACAACTAAGTCTTCACTATTATTGCCACACTATTTTACAAAACGTGAAGACTATGATAACTATTCCTCGAACCCTCACTCCATTCCCCGGCTAGACCCTGTTATGTTTTCATCTCCTGTTGAAAAACAATGGAACAAAAGAAAGGGTGAGCTCAAATAGCCCAGTAAAGAATATCATGACTAAGATAATGACGAATAAATTATCATTAGTCTTCAACAGTTGAGTTCTTGATAGAATACAATAGACTACAAGGTTTATATCAAAAACTGCAGTTAAATTCTTAAACAACGTTCAGATCAATAATAGCAGCGGAATGAGTAATCTATTAGAAGAATAATGCAGACTATAATGTCCACTCGGTTCTCTTTTTAGGAAAAACATCATCAACTTTTATCATCTGAAATATCATTAGTCAAGATAATACAAATTCACAGTTCCTGATCATAATCATGCAGATCAACAGTTCATCTTTGCACTACGGGCCAAAGACATTCAATATAACACCAACGGTCATGATTATACCAGATTCAGCCTTTGGTCATAATCATACCAAACAATAGTTCATCTTTGCACTACGGGCCAAAGAGAACATTCACCACGTGCCATAAAAGACACCGAACACATGTATCGCCTTTAACCTATTATATCGCATTTAACCTATCATCTGTTCAACAAATATATCACATCTGTGCCCCCGGCCACAGATATTCACAACAGCTTGATTTTTGGATGATTAGAATGATATAAATGATGAACAGAAGAAATAAGATAACAATAAGTATCGGAAGTTTACGTTGTACAGATTCAAATAATGTCCAAATTGTCAACATGATGTGGAGTGAAATTCAAGATCCACAGTTCAGAATAACGGTTACAATTCAATAGAAAGGTTCACGTAAATAGGAAGGTTCAGTTGAAATAATGAAGTTCAATTATTATGGAACATATAATATTTTCAGGAATTATAGAAGCAATAGTTCCATAATAAATTTCGATTTAGGAGTATGAAAGAAAATAATATCCCTTACCGTAGCAGGTTTGATTAACAAAAGGTGAAGGAAATTAATACAAAGGGTTATTCACCAACAGGCGGCAATCCGCTCCGTAAGGTTATTCCCACAATTTAATAGAATTTGAGTACAAAGAGTTATTCACCAAACAGGCGGCAATCCGCTCCGTAAGGTTATTCCCACAATTTAATAGAATTTGAGTACAAAGAGTTATTCACCAAACAGGCGGCAATCCGCTCCGTAAGGTTATTCTCAGAGATTAATAATGAATGAATACGAAAGGTTATTCACCAACAGGCGGCAATCCGCTCCGTAAGGTTATTCCCACAATTTAATACATGGAAATAAAAGGCACGTCTTATGAGTAAGGAAGAAACAATATTATTATCGAGAATCAAATAATGATAATCCCTTACCATAGTATGTTTGAATAATTGAAGATGAAAAAGATGGTATCCCTTACCGTAACACGTGACTGGATATTGATTTAAATGAGGTTGATTAACTTGAACAGTACACGTATACTTATAGATCTTCACAAATACTCAAGATGACTTAAGCACACTTAGAGAGAACTTTCACAAGAAGTATTTAGAGAGAGAAAGAAAGAACAAGTAAGGAAGTTTATGAAAAATCCTTAAGTTAAGGCTTCTATTTATAGCCAAAAATCTTATCATTCATTTAATCTAAACCATTCATTTAAAGATCATCTTTTAATCTACACCATCCATTTCAAATATTATATTATCTTTAATCTACACCATTCATTTCATATCACCTAATAATCACCTAACTTTATATTATAAACAAATCAATTTAATTATTCAACAATAATTCACACTTTAATCTACACCATTCATTTCATATCACCTAATAATCACCTAACTTTATATTATAAACAAATCAATTCAATTATTCAACAATAATTCACACTTTAATCTACACCATTCATTTCATATCACCTAATAATCACCTAACTTTATATTATAAACAAATAACTTTATCAATTCAATTATTATGACTAATTGTTATAAATACAGTATAGTTAGCTCTTAGATATCAAGTCAATAAATTAATGAAATACAACTGTTTAAATAACATCATAATAGAGATAACAATAATGTAAAATAAAGCATACGTTACTGTGTAATGACAATTATTGATTCAATAATGTGAATTACTGTGCATATGTTACTGTGACAATTATTAGGTTCAATAATTTTAAAAACAGTGCAACAACAATTATTGACTCAATGATATAAAATACAGTGTAATGACAATTATTAAATCAATAATGCAAAATACTGTGTAACAATAATTATTGAATTGATAATATAAAATATTATGCAGTGACAATTATCGATGAAATGATGCGTAACAGTTACGGTGTCAATTATCAGACCAAAAATATGAGACACTATGCAATACCGTGTGTTACTGTAGAGTACCGAGTGCTACAGAAAATACCAATAACTACCGTATGCTACTATTCTTTTATCACCGGTATTTTAACAGTTTCGTTGACTATTTTTATTTAAAAAGGTTATTTCTGTCGTTTTCTATATCCGACAAATATTCCGTTATGGGGTCCACCAATAATTTGTTATTTCGGCGCCGTCGGACCAAACGAATATTCCCCGACCAAACGAATATTGTCCGACAAAATAAAATTTGCACATAACATCCTTAACTTTTAACTTTATCGATTTAACCACTTACTGTTTAAAAAAATATCTATATGAAGAAAAATTAAATTTTGTATTTCATAAAATTCGGGGTCTTACAACCTCCCCTACTTATGAAATTTCGTCCCCGAAATTGACGTACATGACATATCGAAGAGGTAAGGATACTTAGATTTCATCTCAGATTCTAGCTCCCAGGTCATTTCCTCAGTATCTTGGTTCCTCCATAAAACCTTAACTTGAGGTATAACCTTTGAGCGTAGGATCTGCTCCTTCTTATCCAGGATCTTAACAGGTACCTCCTCGTATGTTAAATCCTCTGCTATAACGTCTGCTTCTAACTCAATGACGTGGTTTGGGTCCTTCACATATTTACGTAACATAGATATGTGAAAAACGTTATGGATGCGAGACATACTTGGTGGTAGGGCTAGTCTGTAGGCTACGGTTCCTATTCGATCTAGGATTTCAAATGGGCCAATAAATCGAGGGTTAAGCTTTCCTCTCTTTCCGAATCTCGTAACCCCTTTCCATGGAGAAACACGTAAGAATACATGATCTCCGACGTTGAAACTTTCGTCTCTCCGATGAAGATCAGCATAACTCTTTTGTCGTTCTTGTGCGGTCTGTATTCGTTGTCGGATCATTTGGATCTTTTCGGTCGTCAAGCGTACCAACTCGGGTCCCAACAATTTTGCTTCTCCTACCTCATTCCAACATATTGGAGAGCGACACTTCCTTCCATACAATGCCTCGAATGGAGCCATGCCTATGCTTGCTTGGTAACTGTTGTTGTAAGAAAATTCCACCAACGGCAAGTACTTATCCCAACTTCCTTTGAAGTCTAATACACAAAGTCTCAAAAGATCTTCGAGGGTCTGGATCGTCCTTTCCGATTGTCCGTCCGTTTGAGGATGGTATGCAGAACTAAAACGTAGTTCAGTGCCCATAGCTTTTTGTAGACTGATCCAAAAGCGTGAAGTGAATCTAGGATCTCGATCAGAAACTATGGAAACTGGCATGCCATGCAATCTCACGATCTCATTTATGTACATACCGGCAAGACGTTCAAGTGAAAAGTTTTCTCGTATAGGCAAGAAATGAGCAGATTTGGTCAATCTATCTACGATCACCCAAATTGCATCTAAGCCTTGAGAAACTTTTGGAAGACCCGTCACGAAATCCATATTGATGTGTTCCCACTTCCATTCGGGAACTTCAAGTGATTGTAATGGACCTTTAGGAACTTGATGTTCTGCCTTGACACGTTGACAAGTTAGGCACCTTGAGATAAACTCCGCAATCTCTCTTTTCATATTGTTCCACCAAAATGTATGTCGAAGATCTCGATACATCTTGGTACCTCCTGGGTGGATTGCAAACGGCGTGTTGTGTGCCTCCATCATGATTTTATGCTTTAATTCAGGATCGTTAGGAACACAGAGTCGAGAGTTGACTCGAAGTATTCCTTTCTCGTCGATTCTTGCTTCGGGAATGGCACCTTCTTGTACTTTCTTTATCATGTTTATCAGTTCCGGATCGGTAGCTTGAGCAGCTTTAATTTTATCGATTAAAGTTGGTTCTACTCGCACGTGAGCAATCTTCGAGCGGGTCCCTGGTGTCTTTAGCTCTATCTCCATCTTTTGCAAGTCGTACAAAATACACTTTTGTGTTGTCAGCAGTGCACTTGTACTTGCATAAGATTTTCTGCTCAAAGCGTCAGCTACAACGTTCGCCTTTCCCGGGTGATACTGGATTGTGTGGTCATAATCCTTTAACAGCTCAAGCCAACGTCGTTGTCGCATGTTGAGTTCCTTCTGGGTGAAGAAATACTTGAGACTTTTATGATCCGTATAGATATCCACTTTTTCTCCGTACAAGTAGTGTCTCCAGATCTTCAATGTGACGCCCCCAAATCTGGGCCCACACAGCCCAAACTTGAGTCGTCAAAAGACTACAACAAAATTATTACAACAAAGCACAACGTACAACAATACAGTGTATAATAATACACAACTAAGTCTTCACTATTATTGCCACACTATTTTACAAAACGTGAAGACTATGATAACTATTCCTCGGACCCTCACTCCATTCCCCGGCTAGACCCTGTTATGTTTTCATCTCCTGTTGAAAAACAATGGAACAAAAGAAAGGGTGAGCTCAAATAGCCCAGTAAAGAATATCATGACTAAGATAATGACGAATAAATTATCATTAGTCTTCAACAGTTGAGTTCTTGATAGAATACAATAGACTACAAGGTTTATATCAAAAACTGCAGTTAAATTCTTAAACAACGTTCAGATCAATAATAGCAGCGGAATGAGTAATCTATTAGAAGAATAATGCAGACTATAATGTCCACTCGGTTCTCTTTTTAGGAAAAACATCATCAACTTTTATTATCTGAAATATCATTAGTCAAGATACTACAAATTCACAGTTCCTGATCATAATCATGCACATCAACAGTTCATACTACGGGCCAAAGATATTCAATATAACACCAACGGTCATGATTATACCAGATTCAGCCTTTGGTCATAATCATACCAAACAACAGTTCATCTTTGCACTACGGGCCAAAGAGAACATTCACCACGTGCCATAAAAGACACCGAACAGATGTATCGCCTTTAACCTATTATATCGCCTTTAACCTATCATCTGTTCAACAAATATATCACATCTGTGCCCCCGGCCACAGATATTCACAACAGCTTGATTTTTGGATGATTAGAATGATATAAATGATGAACAGAAGAAATAGGATAACAATAAGTATCGGAAGTTTACTTTGTACAGATTCAAATAATGTCCAAATTGTCAACATGATGTGGAGTGAAATTCAAGATCCACAGTTCAGAATAACGGTTACAATTCAATAGAAAGGTTCACGTAAATAGGAAGGTTCAGTTGAAATAATGAAGTTCAACTATTATGGAACATATAATATTTTCAGGAATTATAGAAGCAATAGTTCCATAATAAATTTCGATTTAGGAGTATGAAAGAAAATAATATCCCTTACCGTAGCAGGTTTGATTAACAAAAGGTGAAGGAAATTAATACAAAGGGTTATTCACCAACAGGCGGCAATCCGCTCCGTAAGGTTATTCCCACAATTTAATAGAATTTGAGTACAAAGAGTTATTCACCAAACAGGCGGCAATCCGCTCCGTAAGGTTATTCTCAGAGATTAATAATGAATGAATACGAAAGGTTATTCACCAACAGGCGGCAATCCGCTCCGTAAGGTTATTCCCACAATTTAATAGAATTTGAGTACAAAGAGTTATTCACCAAACAGGCGGCAATCCGCTCCGTAAGGTTATTCTCAGAGATTAATAATGAATGAATACGAAAGGTTATTCACCAACAGGCGGCAATCCGCTCCGTAAGGTTATTCCCACAATTTAATAGAATTTGAGTACAAAGAGTTATTCACCAAACAGGCGGCAATCCGCTCCGTAAGGTTATTCTCAGAGATTAATAATGAATGAATACGAAAGGTTATTCACCAACAGGCGGCAACCCGCTCCGTAAGGTTATTCCCACAATTTAATACATGGAAATAAAAGGCACGTCTTATGAGTAAGGAAGAAACAATATTATTATCGAGAATCAAATAATGATAATCCCTTACCATAGTATGTTTGAATAATGGAAGATGAAAAAGATGGTATCCCTTACCGTAACACGTGACTGGATATTGATTTAAATGAGGTTGATTAACTTGAACAGTACACGTATACTTATAGATCTTCACAAATACTCAAGATGACTTAAGCACACTTAGAGAGAACTTTCACAAGAAGTATTTAGAGAGAGAAAGAAAGAACAAGTAAGGAAGTTTATGAAAAATCCTTAAGTTAAGGCTTCTATTTATAGCCAAAAATCTTATCATTCATTTAATCTAAACCATTCATTTAAAGATCATCTTTTAATCTACACCATCCATTTCAAATATTATATTATCTTTAATCTACACCATTCATTTCATATCACCTAATAATCACCTAACTTTATATTATAAACAAATCAATTTAATTATTCAACAATAATTCACACTTTAATCTACACCATTCATTTCATATCACCTAATAATCACCTAACTTTATATTATAAACAAATCAATTCAATTATTCAACAATAATTCACACTTTAATCTACACCATTCATTTCATATCACCTAATAATCACCTAACTTTATATTATAAACAAATAACTTTATCAATTCAATTATTATGACTAATTGTTATAAATACAGTATAGTTAGCTCTTAGATATCAAGTCAATAAATTAATGAAATACAACTGTTTAAATAACATCATAATAGAGATAACAATAATGTAAAATAAAGCATACGTTACTGTGTAATGACAATTATTGATTCAATAATGTGAATTACTGTGCATATGTTACTGTGACAATTATTAGGTTCAATAATTTTAAAAACAGTGCAACAACAATTATTGACTCAATGATATAAAATACAGTGTAATGACAATTATTAAATCAATAATGCAAAATACTGTGTAACAACAATTATTGAATTGATAATATAAAATATTATGCAGTGACAATTATCGATGAAATGATGCGTAACAGTTACGGTGTCAATTATTAGACCAAAAATATGAGACACTATGCAATACCGTGTGTTACTGTAGAGTACCGAGTGCTACAGAAAATACCAATAACTACCGTATGCTACTATTCTTTTATCACCGGTATTTTAACAGTTCCGTTGACTATTTTTATTTAAAAAGGTTATTTCTGTCGTTTTCTATATCCGACAAATATTCCGTTGTGGGGTCCACCAATAATTTATTATTTCGGCGCCGTCGTACGGCACGAATATTCCCCGACCAAACGAATATTCCCCGACAAAGCGAATATTGTCCGACAAAATAAAATTTGCACATAACATCCTTAACTTTCAATTTTGTTAATTTAACCACTTACTGTTTCAAAAAAAAAATATATATGAAGAAAAATTAAATTTTGTATTTCATAAAATTCGGGGTCTTACAACCTCCCCTCCTTATGAAATTTCGTCCCCGAAATTGACGTACCTGACATATCGAAGAGGTAAGGATACTTAGATTTCATCTCAGATTCTAGCTCCCAGGTCATTTCCTCAGTATCTTGGTTCCTCCATAAAACCTTAACTTGAGGTATAACCTTTGAGCGTAGGATCTGCTCCTTCTTATCCAGGATCTTAACAGGTACCTCCTCGTATGTTAAATCCTCTGCTATAACGTCTGGTTCTAACTCAATGACGTGGTTTGGGTCCTTCACATATTACGTAACATAGATATGTGAAAAACGTTATGGATGCGAGACATACTTGGTGGTAGGGCTAGTCTGTAGGCTACGGTTCCTATTCGATCGAGGATTTCAAATGGGCCAATAAATCGAGGGTTGAGCTTTCCTCTCTTTCCGAATCTCGTAACCCCTTTCCATGGAGAAACACGTAAGAATACATGATCTCCGACGTTGAAACTTTCGTCTCTCCGATGAAGATCAGCATAACTCTTTTGTCGTTCTTGTGCGGTCTGTATTCGTTGTCGGATCATTTGGATCTTTTCGGTCGTCAAGCGTACCAACTCGGGTCCCAACAATTTTGCTTCTCCTACCTCATTCCAACATATTGGAGAGCGACACTTCCTTCCATACAAAGCCTCGAATGGAGCCATGCCTATGCTTGCTTGGTAACTGTTGTTGTAAGAAAATTCCACCAATGGCAAGTATTTATCCCAACTTCCTTTGAAGTCTAATACACAAAGTCTCAAAAGATCTTCGAGGGTCTGGATCGTCCTTTCCGATTGTCCGTCCGTTTGAGGATGGTATGCAGAACTAAAACGTAGTTCAGTGCCCATAGCTTTTTGTAGACTGATCCAAAAGCGTGAAGTGAATCTAGGATCCCGATCAGAAACTATGGAAACTGGCATGCCATGCAATCTCACGATCTCATTTATGTACATACCGGCAAGACGTTCAAGTGAAAAGTTTTCTATTATAGGCAAGAAATGAGCAGATTTGGTCAATCTATCTACGATCACCCAAATTGCATCTAAGCCTTGAGAAACTTTTGGAAGACCCGTCACGAAGTCCATATTGATGTGTTCCCACTTCCATTCGGGAACTTCAAGTGATTGTAATGGACCTTTAGGAACTTGATGTTCTGCCTTGACACGTTGACAAGTTAGGCACCTTGAGATAAACTCCGCAATCTCTCTTTTCATATTGTTCCACCAAAATGTATGTCGAAGATCTCGATACATCTTGGTACCTCCTGGGTGGATTGCAAACGGCGTGTTGTGTGCCTCCATCATGATTTTATGCTTTAATTCAGGATCGTTAGGAACACAGAGTCGAGAGTTGACTCGAAGTATTCCTTTCTCGTCGATTCTTGCTTCGGGAATGGCACCTTCTTGTACTTTCTTTATCATGTTTATCAGTTCCGGATCGGTAGCTTGAGCAGCTTTAATTTTATCGATTAAAGTTGGTTCTACTCGCACGTGAGCAATCTTCGAGTGGGTCCCTGGTGTCTTTAGCTCTATCTCCATCTTTTGCAAGTCGTACAAAATACACTTTTGTGTTGTCAGCAGTGCACTTGTACTTGCATAAGATTTTCTGCTCAAAGCGTCAGCTACAACGTTCGCCTTTCCCGGGTGATACTGGATTGTGTGGTCATAATCCTTTAACAGTTCAAGCAAACGTCGTTGTCGCATGTTGAGTTCCTTCTGGGTGAAGAAATACTTGAGACTTTTATGATCCGTATAGATATCCACTTTTTCTCCGTACAAGTAGTGTCTCCAGATCTTCAACGCGAAAACGACTGCTGCCAACTCTAGATCATGAGTAGGATAATTTTTCTCATAATCTTTGAGTTGTCGAGAGGCATAGGCTATAACCTTTCCATGTTGCATAAGGACACAGCCTAGACCTTTGCCAGAAGCATCGCTGTAGATAACAAATTCTCCTGATCCTGATGGTATGGTCAGAACAGGAGCTGAAACAAGTCTCCTCTTGAGTTCTTGAAAACTCTTCTCGCATTCCTCGCTCGATATAAGTTTTGTACTAGAATAAATGATACCGATATCTAGTAATTAAACTTTCAACTCTTGGTGTTCTATGGGAGCCATTTGGTATGGGACTTTAAAAATGGGCTTAGTGCCGGGTTCAAGATCGATACAGAATTCAATTTCACGGTTTGGGGTAAGCCAGAAAGTTCCTCAGAAAAAACGTCAGGAAACTCATTAACAATGAGAATATCATTTAAGTTTGACGTATTTTTGTTCAAATCAGTGACATGAGCTAAAAAGGCTTGACATCCGTTTTTCAATAAACGAATGGCTTTATGGCTAGAAATAACAGTTATAGATTTCAATGGTTTAGTTGCTTGAATTTGCATGACAGGTTGATTAGGAATATGAAAACTAATAATCTTATGAAAACAATCAATTTTAGCATGATGGGTAGTCACCCAATCAATTCCTAAAATCACATCAAATTCACGCATCTCCAAAGAAATAAGGTCAACAGGTAATGTGAGGTTGTTGATTTGAACTAGGCAAGATTTATAGATAGTAAATGTAATAGGTATTTCTCCCAATGAGGTTTCAACTGATAAGACAAGATTTAAGTTTTCAATAGTCAAATTTAAACGTTGAGTACATATAGGTAAGATAAAAGAGTGGATAGAGCCAGTATCTAATATGGCATAGACTTCACGAGAATTTATGAATAGCTTACCGGTTATCACCTCATTCGGTTTCTTGACTGTTATCGTCAAATCGAATCCCGAATACTTCATTTGGATCTTCACGTATTTCAACCATGGGAATACCACTGAATAATTTTCTAGCAAACTGTTTCTCGGGTTCATCAACTTCATCAGTAGTAAGGTACCAATGATTTCCATTAAAATAGTATTTTCGATAGACTGCAGTTTCCACGATAGTGACTAACTTAACCTGAATTCCTCTAAATTGTAACGCCCAAAAGTATAGAAACATCATTTTTAAATAATCTTGAAAATCATAGCTGGAACACCATAAATCCCAAAGACTAATATGAAAAGTCCATATATTCTGATCCTTTGTTATAGAGCATAACCATGTGATATCACTCTCCCAATTAGTGAGTAAATTAAAGGCAATAATTTCCGCAAGTTCGTTACTTTCTTTAATTGCTTCTAAGAATGGATCTGGAACGACTGTAGCAGAGCTTTCACCTTCATCCTTACTGGATAGAACACGCATAATTTTTGCCTTAGGCAAATGATTCAACTCTGAGTTTGTAAGAAGATTATTCGTCGCCTCTTGTTTTGCAGCTACATTTGTTTCGGTAATTTCATAATTAACCTCCTGATTTCCAGATGCCATAATTAACTGTGGTCACAAAATAAATGTTAGTTCAAATAAACTGACTCATCACTTCATGTTCCTACATTCAAATCGACTCATTAGATAATAAAATCTATTTTAGGTAGGACACACTAGTGACTGATTCTATTCGTCTCTCCCCTCCTAGTTCTACCCCAGATCTCCATTAAAGACCATATCCCTAAGCTCTGATGCCAACTGTGACGCCCCCAAATCTGGGCCCACACAGCCCAAACTTGAGTCGTCAAAAGACTACAACAAAATTATTACAACAAAGCACAACGTACAACAATACAGTGTATAATAATACACAACTAAGTCTTCACTATTATTGCCACACTATTTTACAAAACGTGAAGACTATGATAACTATTCCTCGGACCCTCACTCCATTCCCCGGCTAGACCCTGTTATGTTTTCATCTCCTGTTGAAAAACAATGGAACAAAAGAAAGGGTGAGCTCAAATAGCCCAGTAAAGAATATCATGACTAAGATAATGACGAATAAATTATCATTAGTCTTCAACAGTTGAGTTCTTGATAGAATACAATAGACTACAAGGTTTATATCAAAAACTGCAGTTAAATTCTTAAACAACGTTCAGATCAATAATAGCAGCGGAATGAGTAATCTATTAGAAGAATAATGCAGACTATAATGTCCACTCGGTTCTCTTTTTAGGAAAAACATCATCAACTTTTATTATCTGAAATATCATTAGTCAAGATACTACAAATTCACAGTTCCTGATCATAATCATGCACATCAACAGTTCATACTACGGGCCAAAGATATTCAATATAACACCAACGGTCATGATTATACCAGATTCAGCCTTTGGTCATAATCATACCAAACAACAGTTCATCTTTGCACTACGGGCCAAAGAGAACATTCACCACGTGCCATAAAAGACACCGAACAGATGTATCGCCTTTAACCTATTATATCGCCTTTAACCTATCATCTGTTCAACAAATATATCACATCTGTGCCCCCGGCCACAGATATTCACAACAGCTTGATTTTTGGATGATTAGAATGATATAAATGATGAACAGAAGAAATAGGATAACAATAAGTATCGGAAGTTTACTTTGTACAGATTCAAATAATGTCCAAATTGTCAACATGATGTGGAGTGAAATTCAAGATCCACAGTTCAGAATAACGGTTACAATTCAATAGAAAGGTTCACGTAAATAGGAAGGTTCAGTTGAAATAATGAAGTTCAACTATTATGGAACATATAATATTTTCAGGAATTATAGAAGCAATAGTTCCATAATAAATTTCGATTTAGGAGTATGAAAGAAAATAATATCCCTTACCGTAGCAGGTTTGATTAACAAAAGGTGAAGGAAATTAATACAAAGGGTTATTCACCAACAGGCGGCAATCCGCTCCGTAAGGTTATTCCCACAATTTAATAGAATTTGAGTACAAAGAGTTATTCACCAAACAGGCGGCAATCCGCTCCGTAAGGTTATTCTCAGAGATTAATAATGAATGAATACGAAAGGTTATTCACCAACAGGCGGCAATCCGCTCCGTAAGGTTATTCCCACAATTTAATAGAATTTGAGTACAAAGAGTTATTCACCAAACAGGCGGCAATCCGCTCCGTAAGGTTATTCTCAGAGATTAATAATGAATGAATACGAAAGGTTATTCACCAACAGGCGGCAATCCGCTCCGTAAGGTTATTCCCACAATTTAATAGAATTTGAGTACAAAGAGTTATTCACCAAACAGGCGGCAATCCGCTCCGTAAGGTTATTCTCAGAGATTAATAATGAATGAATACGAAAGGTTATTCACCAACAGGCGGCAACCCGCTCCGTAAGGTTATTCCCACAATTTAATACATGGAAATAAAAGGCACGTCTTATGAGTAAGGAAGAAACAATATTATTATCGAGAATCAAATAATGATAATCCCTTACCATAGTATGTTTGAATAATGGAAGATGAAAAAGATGGTATCCCTTACCGTAACACGTGACTGGATATTGATTTAAATGAGGTTGATTAACTTGAACAGTACACGTATACTTATAGATCTTCACAAATACTCAAGATGACTTAAGCACACTTAGAGAGAACTTTCACAAGAAGTATTTAGAGAGAGAAAGAAAGAACAAGTAAGGAAGTTTATGAAAAATCCTTAAGTTAAGGCTTCTATTTATAGCCAAAAATCTTATCATTCATTTAATCTAAACCATTCATTTAAAGATCATCTTTTAATCTACACCATCCATTTCAAATATTATATTATCTTTAATCTACACCATTCATTTCATATCACCTAATAATCACCTAACTTTATATTATAAACAAATCAATTTAATTATTCAACAATAATTCACACTTTAATCTACACCATTCATTTCATATCACCTAATAATCACCTAACTTTATATTATAAACAAATCAATTCAATTATTCAACAATAATTCACACTTTAATCTACACCATTCATTTCATATCACCTAATAATCACCTAACTTTATATTATAAACAAATAACTTTATCAATTCAATTATTATGACTAATTGTTATAAATACAGTATAGTTAGCTCTTAGATATCAAGTCAATAAATTAATGAAATACAACTGTTTAAATAACATCATAATAGAGATAACAATAATGTAAAATAAAGCATACGTTACTGTGTAACGACAATTATTGATTCAATAATGTGAATTACTGTGCATATGTTACTGTGACAATTATTAGGTTCAATAATTTTAAAAACAGTGCAACAACAATTATTGACTCAATGATATAAAATACAGTGTAATGACAATTATTAAATCAATAATGCAAAATACTGTGTAACAACAATTATTGAATTGATAATATAAAATATTATGCAGTGACAATTATCGATGAAATGATGCGTAACAGTTACGGTGTCAATTATTAGACCAAAAATATGAGACACTATGCAATACCGTGTGTTACTGTAGAGTACCGAGTGCTACAGAAAATACCAATAACTACCGTATGCTACTATTCTTTTATCACCGGTATTTTAACAGTTCCGTTGACTATTTTTATTTAAAAAGGTTATTTCTGTCGTTTTCTATATCCGACAAATATTCCGTTGTGGGGTCCACCAATAATTTATTATTTCGGCGCCGTCGTACGGCACGAATATTCCCCGACCAAACGAATATTCCCCGACAAAGCGAATATTGTCCGACAAAATAAAATTTGCACATAACATCCTTAACTTTCAATTTTGTTAATTTAACCACTTACTGTTTCAAAAAAAAAATATATATGAAGAAAAATTAAATTTTGTATTTCATAAAATTCGGGGTCTTACATTCAACGCGAAAACGACTGCTGCCAACTCTAGATCATGAGTAGGATAATTTTTCTCATAATCTTTGAGTTGTCGAGAGGCGTAGGCTATAACCTTTCCATGTTGCATAAGGACACAGCCTAGACCTTTGCCAGAAGCATCGCTGTAGATAACAAATTCTCCTGATCCTGATGGTATGGTCAGAACAGGAGCTGAAACCAGTCTCTTCTTGAGTTCTTGGAAACTTTTCTCGCATTCCTCGCTCCATATGAATTTTGTGCTTTTCCGAGTAAGCTGCGTTAATGGAGTGGCGATTCGAGAAAATCCTTCTACGAATCTCCGATAATAACCAGCTAGACCCAGAAAACTTCGGACTTCGGTTACTGTTTTGGGTTGTTCCCAATTTAGTACCGTTTCAATCTTCGCAGGATCGACTGATATTCCTTGACTAGAAATCACATGCCCAAGAAACGCGACCTCCTCAAGCCAGAACTCACATTTCTTCAACTTGGCATATAATTTGTTTTCACGGAGCTTTTGTAGTATCAATCTCAGGTGTTGTTCATGATCCTCGCGACTCTTGGAGTATATGAGGATGTCATCAATAAAGACAACCACAAAATGATCCAAATGTTCCTTGAATATCCGGTTCATCATGTCCATGAAAGCTGCAGGAGCATTAGTTAGTCCAAAAGGCATGACTAAGAACTCATAATGCCCATAACGAGTTCTGAAAGCAGTCTTTGGAATGTCCTCAGCTTTAACCTTTAACTGATGATATCCAGAACGGAGATCAATCTTTGAGAAATGTTGAGCGCCTTGCAATTGATCAAACATGTCATCAATCCGAGGTAACGGGTACCTGTTCTTGATGGTGACATGGTTCAATTCTCGGTAGTCAATGCACAATCTCATACTCCCGTCTTTCTTCTTCACAAATAGAACAGGAGCACCCCAAGGTGATGCACTCGGACGAATGAAACCGGTATCCAACAATTCCTGTAGTTGGACTTTTAACTCTTGAAGTTCAATGGGAGCCATTCGGTAGGGAGCTTTGGAAATGGGCTTGGTACCGGGTTCAAGATCAATATAAAAATCAATTTCACGGTTTGGGGGTAAGCCAGGAAGTTCTTCAGGAAAAACGTCAGGAAACTCATTAACAATGGGAATATCATTCAAGTTTGACGTATTTTTGTTCAAATCAGTGACATGAGCTAAAAAGGCTTGACATCCGTTTTTCAATAAACGAATGGCTTTATGGCTAGAAATAACAGTTATAGATTTCAATGGTTTAGTTGCTTGAATTTGCATGACAGGTTGATTAGGAATATGAAAACTAATAATCTTATGAAAACAATCAATTTTAGCATGATGGGTAGTCAACCAATCAATTCCTAAAATCACATCAAATTCACGCATCTCCAAAGAAATAAGGTCAACAGATAATGTGAGGTTGTTGATTTGAACTAGGCAAGATTTATAGACAGTAGATGTAATGGTCATTTCTCCTAATGGGGTTTCAACTGATAAGTCAAAGTCCAAGTTTTCAGGAGTTAAGTTTAAACGCTGAGCACATGCAGGTGAGATAAAAGAATGGGTAGAGCCAGTATCTAACAAAGCGTAGACTTCACGAGAATTTATGAATAGCTTACCGGTTATCACCTCGTTCGAGTTTCGCGCCATTTGGGATGTCACAACAAAAGCTCTCCCTTGAACTACAGATTTTCCTTTATCCGCGCTAGCTTTTGGTATCATCATTGCAGCTGGACTTGATTTTGTGGCAGGACAAAACCGCGCAAGATGACCCTCTTTCCCACAACTGTAGCACTTTTTAGACTGCAGAGTACAGCTTGGGCTGATGTGACCTTCCTGACCACACCTATAGCATCTCACTGGTGGTCGATCTTCTCCCCTTGAAACTGGGGTCGGTGCTGGTGTTGGTACTGGTGCTGGTGCCCTTCCATAATTATTATGGAATCTCTTTCTTTTGAAATTGTTCCCACTGGATTCTCCTCTTCTGTTATTTGATGTGGAATTACCACCGAAGTGTTGGTTACCTACTCGATGGTTCTCGTTCCTGTGGTTGTTGTCATTCCTTTCTCTATGTTGCTCATTAACTCTTGGCTGCAATGTTTCATCTGTTTGCTCCACCCTTTGAGCCCTATCCACAACATCTGAATACAAACTAAATTTATGAGAGCTAAGTTGTTGACGAATTTTGAATCTCAAACCTCTTAGGAACATCCGACTCATTCGTGCTTCGTCATCCACAAGATGGGTGGCAAAGCGAGATAACTCGGCAAACTTGGCTTCATATTGGGAGACTGTCATGTTTCCCTGCTCCAGCTTAATGAATTCCACCTCTTTCATATGGCGGATGCTTTCTGGGAAATACTTCTCGTTAAACAGTTCTTCGAATTCTGTCCAAGACATTTCGAGTGCTGAAGGTTGGATACGTTTTACCGCTTCCCACCAATGGTCCGCCTCACCTCGTAACATAAAAGTGGCAAATGGCACCTTCTGATCATCAGCGCATTGTAAGACATCAAGTATTTTTGTCGTCTGTTTCAGCCATGCCTTCGCTTTGAGTGGGTCAGGCTTCCCGTGGAATTCAGGTGGTCCCAATTCTTTAAATTGCTTGACAGTGACCATCCTCAAATTACCAGCGTTTCTACCGTTATTATTGACTGGATTTCCTCTTGCTTGATTCTGTATGAACTGCATGAAATTCCTAAAGAATCCATCGTTCATCATGTTATCAGGAACATTATTTCCTGAGTTGGCAGGAGGATTGTTTGGGGCCTCTTGATTCTCGGCTACATTCGCTTCAGGCATTCCATAGTTAACCTCTTGATTTCCAGATGTCATACTAAACTGTGGTCACAAAATAAATGTTAGTTCAAATAAACTGACTCATCACTTCATGTTCCTACATTCAAATCGACTCATTAGATAATAAAATCTATTTTAGGTAGGACACACTAGTGACTGATTCTATTCGTCTCTCCCCTCCTAGTTCTACCCCAGATCGCCATTAAAGACCATATCCCTAAGCTCTGATGCCAACTGTGACGCCCCCAAATCTGGGCCCACACAGCCCAAACTTGAGTCGTCAAAATACTACAACAAAATTATTACAACAAAGCACAACGTACAACAATACAGTGTATAATAATACACAACTAAGTCTTCACTATTATTGCCACACTATTTTACAAAACGTGAAGACTATGATAACTATTCCTCGAACCCTCACTCCATTCCCCGGCTAGACCCTGTTATGTTTTCATCTCCTGTTGAAAAACAATGGAACAAAAGAAAGGGTGAGCTCAAATAGCCCAGTAAAGAATATCATGACTAAGATAATGACGAATAAATTATCATTAGTCTTCAACAGTTGAGTTCTTGATAGAATACAATAGACTACAAGGTTTATATCAAAAACTGCAGTTAAATTCTTAAACAACGTTCAGATCAATAATAGCAGCGGAATGAGTAATCTATTAGAAGAATAATGCAGACTATAATGTCCACTCGGTTCTCTTTTTAGGAAAAACATCATCAACTTTTATCATCTGAAATATCATTAGTCAAGATAATACAAATTCACAGTTCCTGATCATAATCATGCAGATCAACAGTTCATCTTTGCACTACGGGCCAAAGACATTCAATATAACACCAACGGTCATGATTATACCAGATTCAGCCTTTGGTCATAATCATACCAAACAACAGTTCATCTTTGCACTACGGGCCAAAGAGAACATTCACCACGTGCCATAAAAGACACCGAACAGATGTATCGCCTTTAACCTATTATATCGCCTTTAACCTATCATCTGTTCAACAAATATATCACATCTGTGCCCCCGGCCACAGATATTCACAACAGCTTGATTTTTGGATGATTAGAATGATATAAATGATGAACAGAAGAAATAAGATAACAATAAGTATCGGAAGTTTACTTTGTACAGATTCAAATAATGTCCAAATTGTCAACATGATGTGGAGTGAAATTCAAGATCCACAGTTCAGAATAACGGTTACAATTCAATAGAAAGGTTCACGTAAATAGGAAGGTTCAGTTGAAATAATGAAGTTCAATTATTATGGAACATATAATATTTTCAGGAATTATAGAAGCAATAGTTCCATAATAAATTTCGATTTAGGAGTATGAAAGAAAATAATATCCCTTACCGTAGCAGGTTTGATTAACAAAAGGTGAAGGAAATTAATACAAAGGGTTATTCACCAACAGGCGGCAATCCGCTCCGTAAGGTTATTCCCACAATTTAATAGAATTTGAGTACAAAGAGTTATTCACCAAACAGGCGGCAATCCGCTCCGTAAGGTTATTCCCACAATTTAATAGAATTTGAGTACAAAGAGTTATTCACCAAACAGGCGGCAATCCGCTCCGTAAGGTTATTCTCAGAGATTAATAATGAATGAATACGAAAGGTTATTCACCAACAGGCAGCAATCCGCTCCGTAAGGTTATTCCCACAATTTAATACATGGAAATAAAAGGCACGTCTTATGAGTAAGGAAGAAACAATATTATTATCGAGAATCAAATAATGATAATCCCTTACCATAGTATGTTTGAATAATGGAAGATGAAAAAGATGGTATCCCTTACCGTAACACGTGACTGGATATTGATTTAAATGAGGTTGATTAACTTGAACAGTACACGTATACTTATAGATCTTCACAAATACTCAAGATGACTTAAGCACACTTAGAGAGAACTTTCACAAGAAGTATTTAGAGAGAGAAAGAAAGAACAAGTAAGGAAGTTTATGAAAAATCCTTAAGTTAAGGCTTCTATTTATAGCCAAAAATCTTATCATTCATTTAATCTAAACCATTCATTTAAAGATCATCTTTTAATCTACACCATCCATTTCAAATATTATATTATCTTTAATCTACACCATTCATTTCATATCACCTAATAATCACCTAACTTTATATTATAAACAAATCAATTTAATTATTCAACAATAATTCACACTTTAATCTACACCATTCATTTCATATCACCTAATAATCACCTAACTTTATATTATAAACAAATCAATTCAATTATTCAACAATAATTCACACTTTAATCTACACCATTCATTTCATATCACCTAATAATCACCTAACTTTATATTATAAACAAATAACTTTATCAATTCAATTATTATGACTAATTGTTATAAATACAGTATAGTTAGCTCTTAGATATCAAGTCAATAAATTAATGAAATACAACTGTTTAAATAACATCATAATAGAGATAACAATAATGTAAAATAAAGCATACGTTACTGTGTAATGACAATTATTGATTCAATAATGTGAATTACTGTGCATATGTTACTGTGACAATTATTAGGTTCAATAATTTTAAAAACAGTGCAACAACAATTATTGACTCAATGATATAAAATACAGTGTAATGACAATTATTAAATCAATAATGCAAAATACTGTGTAACAACAATTATTGAATTGATAATATAAAATATTATGCAGTGACAATTATCGATGAAATGATGCGTAACAGTTACGGTGTCAATTATCAGACCAAAAATATGAGACACTATGCAATACCGTGTGTTACTGTAGAGTACCGAGTGCTACAGAAAATACCAATAACTACCGTATGCTACTATTCTTTTATCACCGGTATTTTAACAGTTTCGTTGACTATTTTTATTTAAAAAGGTTATTTCTGTCGTTTTCTATATCCGACAAATATTCCGTTGTGGGGTCCACCAATAATTTGTTATTTCGGCGCCGTCGGACCAAACGAATATTCCCCGACCAAACGAATATTGTCCGACAAAATAAAATTTGCACATAACATCCTTAACTTTTAACTTTATCGATTTAACCACTTACTGTTTAAAAAAATATCTATATGAAGAAAAATTAAATTTTGTATTTCATAAAATTCGGGGTCTTACATTTTTAGATTACTTAACTTTTGTTAGTAATTTGATTATGCTTCGGGGTATTCATAAATAATCTAAGGTGAATAATTAAAAGCACCTTGAATAGTTTAAAAAGTATTTTAAAATTAGTAAGTGAAATTATATACTTAAGTTTGAGTAAATATGTTTAAGTGGTGAATATGGTGTCGTATTGGATATCGTTAAAGTTTGAGGTTAAGATTTTGTGAAGTGTGCTATAATTGAATTTGGCTATCAAGAACTCTGCTCTTTTGATCATTGTTGTATTCGCTATATATCATGATATCTCATTATATATAGTTGTTTTCTTATATTTCTTTTGATACTCGTGAATAGAAGTTTGATTTTTAATACCCTGACTTTATTTTGTAATTTGAACTTATTTCCTTGTATTATAATTTGTATAGATTTTGTAGTTCTTTTAGCGATATTCTCTTTATGTAAATATGTTTGCTTTGTTAATTGTTTAAAATTTGATACTTGTTAGATTGATTTGTTAGACAGATTTTTATGTTGCTTCGTTTTGGTCTAGATGTTACGAACTTCGTATTTGGTACTCTTTTGAATTTGTTCTTTATGTATAGAACTTTGTCGATCTTTGTAGAGTCTGTATATGTTGTTACATTTGTTTATTGTGTTTATAATTTAATTTGGATCAACATGTAATTTTAGAACCATTTATATTGATATTGTGTCATATGTGTTGTGGCACTATATTTTTGATAGAATAAATGATAGGGTATACTTGAACTACAACCACTTATGGGGGTACCACATGCATGTCTTCTTGGCACCGAAGTATGACACCTTCGTGGTGGTGTAATTAGTCTGCGACGTCTCTATTTGGACTCCGGTGGGAATTAATTATATTGTGATTTTATTTTGGGAGGCGTATGAGTCAACCCTAGATTTATGTTATGTTCTGTGGTTTGGTAATGTTAAGCCAAACACACCTTTCTATTTTGTATGCATTTGGATTTGCAGTCCTATGTGTGATTTACCTGTGTAACATTATTTTGACTTGTCTGTATGACAAGATATATTTATATTTTGTTCTAAGCTCGATATAAAACCACAATTTAGCCACTTTGATTCAACCCTCTATATGATTTTGTTAAAAAAAAATAATTCAATTATACTCTTGTTCGGACTTTGGAGATTTATGTTACTATTGGTATTTATATTTGAGGTTATCATTCGTATTATGTTCAGTTAGTTATAGATTTCAATTTTTGCTTCTTTTGTATATCTTTATCCATACTAGGCATTTGACTCATGTTGTGTTTTTATTCTGAAAGGTTTGTAGAAATGATTTAAGGTTGTGTGTGTTAGGGTTTCAACACAGTGAAAGCAGCGGAATTTAAAAAAAAAAAATTCGAAACCCTAAAACAGGATTCATGCGAAACCAGATTAATCAGAGGTTTAGATTATTTACCGATTATTCGAGATGGACAGGAGATGATGGAATTCTGAAACGGCTTTGAATCTTCAACGCAATCCAGCGACTGCGTCTCTACGGTATTCACACGAACGCTCCGCAAATCGTCCCACGATCTGCAGCAAAAGGAACCGCGGTACTAGCCACCAAGATCAGGATTTCCCAAATATTTTTTCTCTCTAGCCTCTTTCTGAAAGCGGCTAGGGTTTTTGGTTTTTGTTCCTTACGTGATTAAGACTACTGATATATCATATATATGTAGTAGTTAATAGGAATTAACCAAAACCTAATTTAATTAGAAAAAATAAAATTCGAATTTATATATATTATATCTTAATTAAGTCTAACTTAATTAATATACATATATATAAATTATCCTATTAATTTAAATTCGTAATTTTAAATACTATCAATCATATTGACATATTTAAATACTTACAATTTAAATTAATTCCTTTTTAAATACGTTCTAAGTGTGTGACCCTATAGGTTATTATTATGTTGGCAATAATTTTAAAATCATATTATAAAATTATAAACAGTGAGCGACATCTAGTAATACATCACTGCTACCCAAATAATAATAAGATCGATGATTTGATACAACCTTTTCGTGACCAATGTTTCAATGTAATTTAATCCTTTTAACCTTATATCTTAGATTAAACTCGAGGCATGGAATGTGTCATACTCTTCATAATTTAATCTGTGTTTTCTTGATCAATGAGTAGACTATATGAAACAAATCAATATTTGAGCATGACCATGCATTTCATAGTCCTACTCAATCAAGAGGCCTATGGATATCACCCCTAATATATAAGAGGGTTAAATTTCATCTAGATTACTCATATTCCTCACACGATTCATGATGTACCCAATAATCACCTTTATTGTCCACCCTATTAAAGGTGACATTTGATGATATCAAAGTACACAAATTCTCGTGTAATAATATAGTGACTTCAGGTCGGAGCATCATTACATTATTGTCACTATGAGAATTTCTTATGACACTTTGCATAATGCTCCATGTAGAATTCTCATGGTGGGTCTGTCCAGTACATTGTTCTCTAACATGTACCTATGCATTGACTCAAATATCTCATATATTTATGACTAATAAGATTTGGCCATCAGTCAATCCACATACTAGTCTCAATGCATCATTGTTGTCCCATTAACAATGATACTCGACTAAGGACATTTAAGAGTAATGATACTAACTGTAATTATATGATCTCATGTTCAAGTCACATACTTGAAGCTATATAATTTGTATCAATATTGTAAGGATTTTTATTATGTTAACATTTATATAACGCAGTAAATAAAAATATAATAAAATAATATCATTTATTCAATCAAATATAATATCGAGAAAAGTTAAGCAATTACATTAAATAATTGGCCTCTAGGGCATAAACTCTAACAGTGTGAAGAGAGGTACATTTAACCATTTAGGGTGATTTGATTTTAGGTTTTGATTATTGTGTAAATTTTAGAGAATTTTATTTAATTTATTTATGAATTTTAGATTATTAAAAACATTTAAAATTGTTAGTGATTTGTTTATTTATTTTAAAGTTTGTTGTGTTTTGCTCGTGATCTTTCTTTCCTATTCGGGAAAGGGTGTTATAGTATTGTAATGAGGGAATCTTTGTGTGTATTTGCTTGGATATGCCTTTTTTAAGCTTGGATTCTCAATTGGCCTCACTAGAGGATATATTTCAACGAACATTATTTGATCAAATGGTATGAACACTCTCATCCATGATTCCAAATGTGGAGGACCACCTATGTGATTTAATTGGTGTTGATATATAAATCACTATTATCTAAGTATAGGAATTAAAAGACATAAAGTAAAGTGATACAATTTTTTTTAGATGTTTAGAGTACAAAAGTCTCTTAGTCATCTGCTCTACTCTGAGAGTAGAGATGATCCACTAAGGATAGGAAGGTTACACAAACCAAGTTCAGGAAGAACTTTTACGATCAAGATTCACTAAAAATCTATAAGTCATAAAGACTTAATAGTGTTTGATCACTAAGAACAATACAAATCAATTAGATCATAGTGTATTTGAGGTGCTGCTAAGTTACAACTAAAGTTTTAGTAAAAAGACTTAGTACCAAAAAGGTTTTCTCAGATCGTAGAGTTGGAGTTTTGAGCTTGTTCTTTAGAGAGTTTGAATTCAATCGAACAATAGTCTTTAAGGTTGCAGTAGATAATCCTTTTATAGCCTTACTTAAAATTTTAACCATTGGATTGTTGCCGTTACTCTATTTCATCAAAGGCACTTGTCAAATGATAATTCTTTTGACCTTAAAAGTTGTTGGTTATACTATAAGATGTCATTGTCAACATCGTACAAGTTAGTGCAGCAAGCGACACATATCTTAGGTTTAGTAACTAGTTGTTATAAGAACTAATTTGTCTCCCTTTGTTGCTAAATGCTAACTCAAATGGATAAGATCAATTTAAAAACAAAAAGTTAAGGACAGATGACCTCTATCACTAACCTGCCACTGCTTGTCAGACTGTTATACTTTACGATTTAAGTTAAGTGAACATTTTGTTCTCAATCGTATAATTAGTCTTTTTATCGTTTAGTGACTCCCACTAAACTACTTTAACTATATAATCCTTCAGTAACTTCACAGAAAAATTATTTTCACTCTATGTCTGGTAAATAACTTTACGTTCTTAGAGTTCAGTTAGCCTTCCAACTAAACGATCATGCACACTATGTAATTTTAGAGTTCCTCAACTTGTGACAAAGCGATTTCATCAAGTGTTCAACTAAACGATCTTAGACAAATATCATTACAAATTTCTATACATATCTTTACGATCATGGATCTACATAATAAATTAAATTCCTATCTAAATCCTTGTACATAGATGAACTTTACAAAAATATACAAATACATATTAAATTATCATCATCAAATCAAATAAGATTCAATTAAAAATGCAAGTACTAGCAAAAAAAACTAACATTATTTTAATTAAGAAATACCATAACTAATTAAGACAATGATGTTTTCTTTTACTATGTAGTTTAGTTGTGTAGATGGGACTAAGACTGTGCAATGATACATTATCATATTGGACGTGTCACGAAATTACTAAGATATCGGTCCCCAATCGGTAGGCCGATTTAGTATTAGTATAGTGCCCCTTTTTACCTTATTGGTGTACTTATTGGTCCTCAAAAAAACAAATTCTAGAATGATTACCCTGTTCAAAGTTCACCACAATTGGCATTCAATTTGTTTTCAACAAGACAAATTTTACAATCTAGACATGGATTTGTTATTCATCTTTTAAAGCCCGTAGCCTTTTATTACAAGATTTCACGACGTTTTACAAAATTAACTAGTCGAACAAAACAAGGGCATCATAAAAAGATTGTTATATGTAAGTAAATCTCCTCCTGATCATGACAGGGAGTCCGGTCGAAGAGATAAGAAAAGTGAGATCGGAAAAGGAAAGTGAGATAGCAAGATCAGAGAGGGCGAGATGGTTGCCATGGGACGAGTCTTCATGGACTGAAGAATGGAGAGGGAGTGAAGATTGGTCCGGTAAGGAGTGAAACAAGAGTGAAGAACGAAGAGGAATTGACTGAGTCTCCGACTTAACTGATGGGCCAAAATAAATATAGAGAATTGATATTTTCATAAACAAAAATGACAAATTCACAAACTCTCTCTCATATGAATAATAAATAGATCTTACACTAATGTGAGATATGAGTTTGTGGGACTATCATTTTTACTTATAGAAATATTAATTCTCTAAATATATCAAATGATATACTATTTAATTGAATCGATAAATCAGTTCGATCCGATAACAACTGACTCACAAATATATTATACCGGCCCCAATCCTAAATGGTTTAATAACATAAAGCATAAAAAAAGTTAGGGAGAGCTTTTTTTTTTTTAATCTAAAATTTGTAATTTTTTAAAATATAAATATTTAATTTTACATATTATCTCTTATTGTTAAACACTAATTAATTAGTTTGTGTTTCATCTCTCAAACAAATTTTAGAAGGATAATATTAATATTTTATATTTAATTCAGTCAATTAAATAAAATATTAATTATATTTTTTAATTTATGTCTATTATCTTAAAATATTAATTAAAAAAGAATGGAAGGAGCTATATACCACTATTTTGTAAAATGGGCAAAAAGGCCACTTGCTTTCAACATTTTTCTACCATTTAATTTAAATTTGCATCAAGTACATTTGTGATATCTAAAACATAAAAAATGTTAAAAAAAACAATAAACATACCAATGCGTCAATGACCATTCTTTGATGGATGTACGCATTTGGTAGGGTTTCTAGTTGCCCATCTTCTCCATAGCCAAATTCTCTGGTCCACTCGATTTCGATCCGAGTCATCATATTGGAATTCCACACCAATTTTGTAATTGTATTTGTCGGTCAATTTGAATTATTGTAGATAGCTGGGAGCGATTTTTCATCCATAGTTGTTCTTCATCGATCTCAGGTATGCATTGAATTCAATTTCAAGATTTTGATAAAGATTGTAAATTTACATCTAAACCTAGTGGAGCTTTGTAGAAGGATTTTTATATTCTTAATAACTTTATAAGCTCGCTTATAATTCAATTTCAAGATTTTTCAGTGATTAACAATTTAACACTACATATATTTATATATATATATATGGTTCTCTTTAGGTATTTCCTGATTTTGAGTTTTGGGTTTAATCTCTTTGATTTATAATCAATATAAGTATAATAATAATCAGACATCCCCTTGACTGTCTATGGATTAGATGGAACAATTCTGACTTTGGCTTTCTCGATCTACTCTGGCTATTTCAAACATCTTTCCATTACCACTTCCGAAGGAGTTCCATTTATGCATTTTTTAAACATTATAAGTTTTACTCCATTTAGCATAATTGTTAAAAGGTGACATAAATATGAAAACTTATAATAAACATTGATAAAATGAGCTAGCACAGTTCTAGCATCCTTCTTATAGACAAGAGTTGATGATAGCTTATATATTGTTCAATTTATCTATATGTTAGTAGATAGTATACATATTTATGTATTTGCTTCATTTCTTTCTTCTTCTACCCATAAATTATACTATGATTAAGCCTTTCATTGGTCTCACTTATTTGATGTTACCCTTGTTTAGAAGAATACTGATTCAACTATGGGGAAGAGGAAGTCAAGAGCCAAGCCAGCTCCGAAGAAGCGGATGGACAAACTTGACACTGTTTTCAGTTGTCCCTTCTGCAATCACGGGAGCAGCGTTGAATGTCGCATGTAAGCAATTCTTCAATTTTAATTTCCTGATCATTGTTTCTGAAGGAACAATAAGAGCTTTGCAGTGCCTTCTAAAATTTTGCGCCGTCTCCAATTGGTGATTGCTACCTATCAAAAGAAACAAAAAGAATAATTTGAGACAATGCTTATGATGTGAAACACACTTTCTTAAGGGGAGCATCGCTTAAGACATCATTGAGTTATCCGTGCTATAAAGCCAAAGATGGTAACTTTTTTCTGCTTTATGTTATCAGAGATATGAAGAATTTAATTGGCGAGGCATCCTGTGGGATTTGCCAAGAGAGCTTTAGCACTACAGTCACAGGTATGTTTAGGGCCAATTTTTTGTAGATCTCCTCGGTACGTTCAACTCAGCCTGGCTCACTTACATGACTCGTATTTCTTATTTTGAATTTGTTGCTTTTATTTAATTGTGTCAAACTAAAAAAGTTTCAACTAGATTGAAAAGGAAATAGGACAGGTGAATTTTAACTGATACTTCTTTTCTTCTGGTTTCTACAGCTTTAACAGAGCCAATAGACATGTAAGTACAATCATTGCCTAGCATGTTTCCTTACTTTTTCGCTCTCACTCTCTTCTACTTATTCAAAAGTTGAAAACTTGGTGCAGATATAGTGAATGGATTGATGAATGTGAACGTGTTAACACCTATGAAGATGATGTTGCTGAATAAATGCCACGCAAAGCCTGTTTCATTGTGTTTGAAGCTTCTTCGAGTCTGAAGTTTAAACCATTACCGTCAGACAAATAAAGATTACTTGTGTTATGTTGTTTAATATAGTAGTTCTCCATGGAGAGCAGTGTGTATGTCAGTCGCCTAAGAGTGAAAACCCTGTTCTCAGTGGAGAGCAGTGTGTATGGGAGTCGCCTAAGAGTGAAAACCCTCAATAACAGTTGTTGAACAAGAATTAATTATAATACTGCAGTAATTACTCAATATTCCATATGTTAAAAAGTTGATGTGCAACTGAAGCTGTTCGTAATTTTGTTATCAATGGCCTTCTGGTTCAATGATAGATATTTCTTCTCGTGCAGCTGATAGTTCGATACTTGATTGTTGATTGTTTTTAAACAGGGAGTCCGAAATGAAATTACATTCACTGCCATTTGAATTAATTGATTGAAGCATACAATGTAATGGGATCCCATGGTGCATTCTTTCTATAGCTGTGTCCTTCGTCCTTATAAAGAGAAGCCACCAAGACTGAAATCACCTAGTTTACATATTAATTTGTGTATTATCAGTGAATTTTAGAAAGTAATTTTGAGTTGTTATATCCAATTTGATCAATTAAAGTATTAATTATATTTCTTAATTTTATATTCTCTCTCAAAACATCAATTAAAAAAAATGGGGAGAGCGTATTTCCTCCCATGGAGATTGAATTAAAAACCTTGAAGTTAATCTACAACAGGCTTCGCCTATTTTCCGGTCAAATTCATTTAGGCATGGAAACCCAGAGAATTATCCAATAAAGTTCACTCTAGCTGGGAATTTTTTCACTATATTTATTATTCGAATTTCCACGGTGAGAAACAGTCAAAATTCTCATTACAACAAGTTCCACTAAGACGCTGCCTGCATGAATAGTAAATAGTAAATACTAAATCTGTCCGACCTCATCTTGTTCACCTAGACACAACTATGAATTCTCTATTGAATAATTACTGTTTGTACAGTTTATATGGTATTCAAGGGCCTCAACCAAAAAATAACGGACATCACTGCCAAATAGAAGTTGTAAACCTCATAAGAAAAGTAATGTATGCTACTCTAGTGTCAACAGGCTGCTGTATATACTTTAGAGAGGATGCAATAGGCAACATAATGTCCTGTCAAAAAACTACTGTATACAATTTAGAGGATGCTATAAGCAAAAGCAAATCCTGTCAATATTCCTGAGTGAGAATTAAACAGCAGTTTTGAAACCCAGGTACTTCAAATTATGATGCATCTACGGATCTACCACATAATTCTGGTAACACCTAATTGTTTTCAAAGTTCACCGCAGCAGAAAGTGTTAAATGTCATTGCAGACCATCTTCCAGCAGTTAGAATGAGCTTCAACTTTAAAATGGTCTAATGGGGCACTGCACATTAGTTGACAATGACCTATTGACAACATGGCAGACTCTTCAAGGTACAGTTGATGAGAGACTGAGATCGAATGAAATGAGCGGAACATCTAAAACTCTGCATAAAGGGCCACTGGATTGGGACATGACAAACAAACACTTGAAAATTGCGTTTTATTCCAAGTGCATCCAAGTTGTACGGTAGCCAGTCAGATTGTCGACAAGGTAATTGTTATGGCACACCAGTTCCATATTCAAACCCATCACTTGTAGGTGCCAGTAGGTTTGGAGCATAATAAACATTTGGAGCACCATCCTTCAAATTCGATTTCGCCATTCCCGTAACAGTATGCTTGTCTGATGGAACAGCAGTAAGCCTCCCCATTTGTTTTTGCAAATCAGCAACTGAATCAGTACCAACCGTTCCTTTGGGACTCCTCTTCCCATCAACAAGTTTGAGTTCCAACCTATACAAGGCACCAGTGTCACATTTACTGATCTCATATTCATATAGGTGCCATTCGAGATTTTTCATTGGTTGTGGATCCATATAGTAGGATCTCTTCAGCCCCTCAAACTCATTCATCATTTGCTTCCTTGACTCATGCCAACCCCGTCCACTATAATCTGGAAGGGACCTTTGCTTTCTATTTCCACTTTCAAATGCTTTTCGAGGCTTATCAAAAAAGAGCCTCTCCCTTATTGTTTCACCTTCAAGAACTGTCAGATCAAAGAGCTCTGCAATCAAAGAAATCAAATAATGATTGATAACATGGAATCTTGCACATTGCGAACACAAACATGAAGCACATTTAAGAATCACAATAGCAGTAAAAACTTACCAGGAGCATTCCATGGGGATTTTGCAGTTGCAGCCCCCTCATAATCAGGAACACCAACATCTTTTCCCTCTGCTTTTGCTTTAAGAGCAGAAAAAAGTAAATTATCCTTCAGACCAATGCCCCCGGGATGTAGGACTGGAGTCATAGTAGGACGGCCTTCAGTTGGTGCGAGAGCACCATGAAAGGTACTGCAATAGTCTTGATTCCACCCTTGCGCAGGCCTAGGACAATCCCAAAGAGCACATTTTGGTCCTAGGAAAGCAAAAGGTGGAGGGCAGATATTTGGAAGAAAGCCAGATATCTGAGGCATAACATCTACACCACAAAGACCTGTACCATCAAACCCAGTGAAGAAATTCTGCTCAAACTCTTGATGCAAATCACACAAATTTTAGTCCAACTGAGTTGCAACAACCATGTTATTGGATCCCATATTGTTAACTCCTGAAGAGGAGCCTTTGCACTCATCAACCAACGCGAAGCCTTGCTGCTTTGGCATCTGAGCAACACGAAAATCCTGCAACAATTTTGCACGTTTTCCAGTTAATAAAAGCCTTCCCTCCACACTTGAAGAAGAATATGGAGTATATTTTAGATAGGAGGATATTAGGATAACTTAGATTACTCGTAATGACCAAAAGAAGGGGAGAAGAACTATCTACAGAAAGAAGGGAGGGGAGGGGAGGGGGGGTTAACATATATAGACAAGGAAAAAGTGGACAAAATGATACACAACTTTCATGACCTAGATGCTTATAGAATCCCTAGAAAATGGCCTAATGCCGATCAATAAACAATAAAAATAAAAACATAGCTTTGAAACATGTTAACAAATGTCTTTGAATACTTGATGCCCAGCTACACCATTCTTCGAACCTTTCCCCATAGCCCAATCAAAACCCCTAATTTCCTGCACAATCCATTACTAATCTCAATTGCATGATAACATACATCGATTTAAAACAAAAATCGTAATAAACTGCCTAATTTAGTCTAAATCACACCCTTTTCATCAGAATTTGCAAAATTAAAATGGATGACATTACAATAATCAAGGAGGGAGTTTGAGGGGTTTAATAAGTGATAACGAGGAAAAGTGATATATTAATAAAGTTAAGAGAATTAATCGAATAGGAAGACTAGAGAGTTTGATACCTATTTCTACTGAGAAGTGTGAAGAGAGAAGAGAGAAGAGAGCGCGCGTACTTTTTGTTGCATTTCTCTCGTTTTAATGCTGTCTGAGACTCTGATGTCTCAGTCGTTGCCTCCTATCTCTTCTTTCTATGCTGCAACTAGGGGTGTTAGATTTACTTGCTACCGGACCGGTACCGAATTGAATCTGTATTAAATTTATCAAAAACTTGATATCAGGTAGACTAATGTATCGAATCAATTAATCGGTTCGATATCAATTTTAACCGATTATATAACAATAATAATAATAATTTATTATTATTTTATTATTATTATTATTATTATTATTATTATTAATTAAATATATATATAAAAGAAATCAATATAGTTTGAGATATATCGAACTTCTAAATTTTTGAATTAGTATCGGACCTCATTTTTTGTACTTAACCATCCAGTTTAGATCGATCCAGTATATCATATACACTGATTGTATCGAAAAAATTACATACCCCTAACTGTAAGAGCTCAATGGTAGAAATTATACATTTTTCGGTTGTTGGATGAATATTTTCAGAGCAAAGTAAAAAAATGATATTTTCACAAAATTTATTATAAATATTCTAAAAGATATGAAAATATTTATACTTTCCTGTGAAATTAATAAAATTTAATTGTGATAGTTTAAAATTAAATTAAGTTTTTACTAAAGAATATAGGACTTAATAGTGCAAGTTGAAAAAATAAAAATAAAAAGACTAATTATGAAAAATACTATGAACAAAAAGATAAATTTATATAAATAAAATAGTATAGAATGGTACAACCAAAATAGCTAAAATAGTGTGACACTAAACTGAAGCACAGATAAACGGTCATTATAGAGAGATTAATGCTTAATTCGGTATAGTGAGTCACTAGTATATCACCTCCATTAATACAACAGCTCAACCTTCACGCTATTATTCTCAACAAAATCTACACAACTCGAAAAGTCCAAAACTCTATAAATACCTCGGCAATCCTCACCAAGTTACGTACGATTAGGCTTGTTCAAAAATTTCAGTAAATTCGATTTTTCAGACCTGTTCGAATCGGACGGTCTGGTACAAAATTACCCGGTTCAGTACTATTACAAAAAAATCGGTATATACCAATTTTTGGCACTAACTTTTCATGATTCGGTAAATATTGAACCGTACCGATTTTTTTATAATAAACAATTAGTAATAATTATTATTATTATAATAAAAATAATAAAATAATAATTATATTAATTTTTATTTAATTTTTACCGATACTGAACTATTTAACCGATTCGATATATTGGAACCAATTTTGATACTAAAATTTGATTAATTTCGATTCCAATCCAATTTAAACCGGTAAAAATCGGTTGAGCACTCCTACTTACAATAACACAATGAATTACCATATATCACATATATGTATCACTTCTTTTACCAACATGTATATACAAGACATAATAAAAAAGTTCTCTCTCTAACAATGCTATAGAATCTGCCATCACCTACGTAACTTATTCGTATATATATTATATACATGAGTAAAATACTTGAACTTGTAACGGACATTATCAATGCATGATGTTTAATACAAATAGAAAACCCTTTTAATTCTTTGCAACTCCCATGGTAAATTGGTAATAATTACCAACATAATATTAAAATAATTTATTTTATTAAAATAACTCCAACAATATATGCGTCAGTCAACAAGTTTAGTAGTAATACATTCTCTCTTATACATTTTTCCCCAATACAGAAAGGGCCCCGACTTTAATTATTACTATTTCATTAACAAGTGGAAAAGGAGAAGCTAGAAACCAATCCGCAAGGACAACAAAGTCCCAAAATTAACAAAAAGATGAAGGTTTTCTTCATGGAGAATGGGGTCTAATGAACAAAGTATTGGCATCACATATCTGTAAATGAATTATTGGCAGACAGAATTTCATTATCAGATCACGATGGCTTTGTTGAATTGCCATCTTCACTATGAGCTCGCTTGGACTTGAAAACCCCACCAAGACTTGGTCCCCTGGGAAGCTGCTCCAGATCCTGAAGTTTGTGCCTAAGAAGCTCCACTTCTTTTGCCAACTCATTATCTCGTTGCCTCAATTCCTAATGATCACAAACACAAAGAGCTAAGCATTAAACTTGCTCGACATTTTTGAAGTATTGAGGACTGGATGCCAAATTTCAATGGTCAGAATCATAACTAGTTATCAAATAAACTGAGTCACGTGCAATACCATTACCTTATTAATGTGAAAGTTACATTCAATACTTTTGTATGATACAGTCAAAGGAAAATATGTATATCCTTGAATCAACTCATGAGAATTTTTCATTTTATTAGAAAACCAGAATGAGCAAGCTACTAATTTGAAATTCAAATTCCTGCTCAACACTCAACCACAATGACGAGAAAAAAGCACGGGGATGCATATATACTGGATAAATAGTCAAAGTATCGGCCCAATAAAAAAGGAAGAAGATTGTGTTAAAGATATCACTTCACTTCATGTTGCTTCAAAGTTCTGTTGTACTTCTTGAAGCTACCAGGTGGCTTCTTGAAACTACCAGGTGGCGTTAAAAAGTATTGGGCCATAAAGGTAGTGAAGTTTCTGTTCTGAAGACTCTGATTATGAACACTAAAATTTACCCCTATGTGAAGTTTACCTAGACAAAATTAGGAGGTAGCGAAAAGAAAGTGAAAAAAGAGAGTAGATGATAGGATCATCATACGGAAATTATCTGACAGATTGTGAATATAAGAAATAAGAAAATCACTTTAATGACATGCATTTTACACACATCCATGGCAGCACTGTTCTTGTTTAAGTAAAGACTTTCTTATTCTTTTTTGGCAACAGAAGAAGCGTCAACTTACAACCCATCGAATCAAACTTATGTTATACATACTCTTCATTTTACCCTAAAGTACTTGTATTCGAGGTATGGGCCCTAATGGTGCACAAATGGTTTATAGCCCAGCCTTAGTCCGGCTTGGTCAAACCCCAACTTTGTTTATATACGAATAAAAAAATCTATAAAAACACATTGGATAGTGTAATAGATAATAATTTTCCTTGTCTAGCTAGTAGCCACCTACACTTTTTGTAGACCTTTCATTGCATTTTTATTTTAATAAATACTTAGTTTAAAAATTAGAAAGTCATTTGTAAAATAATAATAATAATAAAAGAGATAGTTTTAATAAAAAAATATTTTTTTTTTATTAATGATAGTATAAAATAATACAATATCTTTAAAATTATATAATATTTTAATTCATTATTGTAATTTGTAAGTTGTAACTTGTAATATATTACTTTTAATTAATACATCAATTAAATTTAAAATTTTAATTGGTATTTTTATAATATTTAAAATCACTAAAAAAAAATTTTGAATGGATTGGATCGGCCTGACCTGACCCAATGCTTAGCCTACAGGCCTCAGTAGACCTCCTTTTCAAGTGTCAAGCCTGGCCTGGCCTGTAGGCCGAAAGTCATAGGCCGGCCTAGCCTGGTCAACGGTCAAGACCTAGCAGGCTCAGGCCGGCCTGTTGTGCATGACTAATGGGACATATGGGTACTAGACACTTCATTTTATTGTAAAATATTAGCAAAATTGAGACAGACTCTTTAAAATACCGTGTCCAATTGGACACTCCATCTGAGTCTGTGTAACATAAAATCAAATAATGTAAGGAGGAATCATGCATTTAAATGAACCTCATGGTCACACATTAATTATTGCAAAATTGCTAGAGTAACATACTACATATGAAAAGCACACCCTTGTTTTTTTGTCACCGTTCTCATTTGACTATCTGAGAAAGAAGTCTTATACGGGATTCATAATCTCAAAGAGTTTGTGTCAATAACCTAGTTCAAGACATCAGATTGACCAATTAGTATAATGCACCTGATATGATAGAAGAAGTCATGACTAGAAATTAATTTCCAGGAAACATGTATTAAGGTATGGAAATCTGCAGAAGACATCTTGAGCTTACTAAATGACATACAAGACACCTTAACAAAATATTTTGAAAAACCAACATCTGAACTCTCTGCTTCATTCAACAAGAAAAGATACAGCACTTCAAGATTGCCCTGGAGTGAAATGAGTATAATGATATAATATCCATTCACAGAGAAATAAATCAAATTACCTCCAACTCTTGCTTACGGATTGCCTCCTTTTTAGCTTCGGACCTAGAATTCCTTTGCACCTCAAAGATAAGAGCAGCTCCTGCAACCTACATAATAATTTTGATATGATAATGATTAATGAAACACTTGTTTTTGAGCTGTATGGGCAGTCTGCCTTCTGAACTGAATTTTCTAACATTGTCCATGACAAGCCACCATTCAAATACAGAGGGAAATGTTTGTTTTACAATTTTGCATGTAGAATATTATGCAAAAAGTTCATACATTTTTGGATAAAATAAACACTGTAATGTGTACCACTACTGCTGGAAGCAATCCATTCAAATGATTTTCAGACCTCAACTTTTCTCAAACCAAAAGGCCTGGCCACAACTACTTGAGGTTGCTTACACTAATCCTGTCACTTCAATATACAATTTCTTAGATAATATCCTCTGTTAAACAACAAGCCATGTACCTAACTTACCATCTCATTCCATGTTATTTTGGTTTTCCCCATAGGTCCTCTGCTCTCACATTATGTTGTAAACAACCAATATGATCATACTAAACCAGTTTATAACTATTACCAAGTAATTCTTTCATTTTAAATTAATTAATTACAGGTAAACAGGTAAGCAACTTGTTGATTACCGAGAATACGAAGATTTCCCCAATAAGGTCCACAGCAGCTTGAACAGCTTTCTCTTCATTTAGAGGCCGAATTTCAACATCAGTTGCATGACCATATATACGTCTTTGCAGAGTTGTTGTGAGTCGATGATTTGCCTGGTTCCACCAAACAGTAGTATTTCATTTGTGAAACATAAATAACTCGAAGACAAAATAAAGTACAAGAAGAAGAAGGAAGAAAAAAATAATATTTTTATGAAACATATTGAATACATCATTCACCCAAGCACAGCAGCATACCGGAAACATTATATAAATGAAGATTTATGTTAATGTATAACATGAGCACAAACTTCTGAAAGTGGCTAATAAGTAAGAGCATCTCCAGCAGATGGACTATCTGCTGGACTATATTTAGTCTATGTGACATCAGCAGATGTCCTTTAGTCTTCAATCATTCCAGCAGATGGACTATCCCATGAACTATTCCGCGGACTATAATATAAAAAGATTAAAATAATCAATGAATTTAAAAAAACTCCAACGACTATATTCCAACGGTCATAATATATGATAAAATTTTATTTTTTAAAGTTAATTTAAAATATTTTATAATGCAAAATTAAGGTGATTCATTAAATTTTTGAAAATCATAGATTTTATATTAGCACTGTTTAGGTAATTTATTGTTCTCATTTTTATTATTTAAAATAAAATTAATTTATATTAATTTTTAATTTAAAAATATCTTAAATTTGCAAACGCAACCTTGATTTTTCACCCTTCATCTCCAAATGCAGCCTTAATTTTCTAAAAGCAGCTTTCTTTTTTATTTGCCAAACGCAGTCTTCATTTTCTTCTCAACCTTCATCACCTTCGGCTGCAACTTCCTCTTCTTCAACGCCCTGCAACTTCTTCTTCAATGCCCATGCGTTTTCTTCTTCTTCGCCTCTTCATCTCCCATTTAAATATATTAAAAATTATAGTCCACCAAATTGAAGTTCCTAGATATAGTCTTTTTAGCTTGCCGGAAAAATCAATGGACTAAATTTAGTCCGCCTGCTGGAGCAAAATCTGCATCCCAGACTATATTTAGTCTAGGATTTTTACCTCTCCGGCCTGCTGGAGATGGTCTAAGAGAAACTTGAAGAATATAAAGGATTGGTAGATGGGGAAATTTTATGGCAACATTAGTAAGAAAGCTGTTTCTTCTCTTCCAAAGCAGCAGTGATCACAATTTTTCAAACATTTAATTGTCAAGGCTAATTTTGTTGATGTTAAGTATGCTAACTAGAGACTAGAGAGAGTTAGATTCTTATTGTATCTACAGACGTATGGCTAACAACTTCATATTAATAATAGTAACTCATATTGCTAAAAAAATTATTCTGCTCTTAATACAATAAATGTGACTCTAAAACTAAATGAAGAAATGCAGCCCAAATTCCAGAATAAATCCACCCCATCTAGAAATATTAATCATTTCCTATTTTCCTCATAAACCCATCTAACAAATAAACTCCCTTTAAACCTTTAAATCCCTTTAAATCAACAAGTTTCAATGTAAATTATCCAAATCAACAGTAAAAATCAAGCGCGCAAAATTACCTGAGCGATGTTGATAATAGATTGACGGAATCTAGGATGCAGCCCAGCCTCTTTTTTGAGCCTACCAGCGATGGGTTTGCTAAGAGTCTTTAAAGCAAGAGTCCCAAGCTTTAAGAGAGGGAGGACCATTCCTCTTTACCCTTGTTGTTTCTGCTCTGATCACCCCTTTTATCTTTTGAACTCTATAATTACCCCCAAATGTTCGATCTTTTGTCTGTGACGAACTATATGAGCACTAGAGGCAAATATATAAACTATATATTATGGTAAAAGAGGAAGATGATAATTAGGTTTGTAGCTGACTGGTTCAAATTTCAAAAGGAAGGTTTCTTGCGAAGAAAGAGAAATGCGTGCGGAGCAAAATAGCGCAGGTGACAAAAAGAAGAAAAAGAAATGGAGTAATTTTTTACATTTAATTGACGACTCTGATCTCTATCAACCTCCGGATAGGTTTACTTCCCCTCTCTTTTGGATATATGAGGAATGGAAAAAGATAGAACTTTTTATAGGATTTAATGGCTTAAATCACTGTACTAATTATTTTTTTATAAAAATTAAATTTACAATCAAAATTTATTAAGAGTTAACGGATTGATGTCGTGACAAGCCACTATTTTATATGTTAAATTGATTACGTGATATTCTATATCAGCAGTTCGTTATTTAACATACTTTGTTGAAAAATTTAATATTTGTAGAAAAAATTTGATACATTGATGCGATTATTAAAAAAATCAGTTTAGTCATGTATATATAAATTAGTATTCAGAACAATGGAGAAAAAATAATTTAGCCCAAGATTTTATTGTTTATCCCTTCAAATTGTTTATCCAGATTAGGGATAGTTATTCATTAATGGATTTGGCAATCCTTATTACTAATTTATTTTTATATAATTTTATTGTATTTCTACTGTAAAGTGAAAACATAGGAATTATAAAAAAAAATCTTAATGCATAGAAAGCATAAAATCTAAATTACAAGATTGTCTGCATTATTTTCATATTTTAATTTTGGCTCTAATAAAAAAAATACTAAAATCAAAATAACAAACATCATATTGATCATATTATTTTCATTGTTCAACCTCTTAACAACAAGAAGAAAAAAAAATTGTTCAACAAAAAATAATCATATTTTGATTTTGGTTTTAGTATATTTTTAGATAATATGTGTTGTGTGTTTAATCTTGTACTTGTCTTAATTTTCAATGCAAAAATGTGGATGTTTATATGTATTTCGAGCAAATTCTAAGGACAATTTAATAAAACCATAAAGTAATTTCATTCAAAATGAAAAGATAAATTTATTATTATTTTTTTGCAAATAATCTAAAAGAGAAATGGTAAATGTAACATTGATTCAGATAAAATTTTAAGTTTAGACTTTGTTCGTTTCAAGTAAAACATGTTCGGAAAAGTATTTTTTGAAATTTTCAATATTTGACATGTCAAATAAAACATTGTCAACCGTAAAATAATTTTTAGTCAATAGAAATTTTTTTCTTTATTTTTGAAAAATAACTTACTAATTTGAGATCTGTAAGTCATTTTTCAAAAAAATTATCCAACTATAACTTTCAATAATAAGTTTTAATTTTTATTCTCTTTCTATTTTTTCATCATCTCAAGCAAATTAATATTTTTTCTCAATTAATTTAAATATTTTTTTCATATCTATGTTTCTTATTCATCTCTAATCTCTCAAATTTGATAATATTGATCTCCTTTCTTTTAATCCTATTTCGTCAATTTTTTCTCTTTATTTTTTTTATAAATTTGGTGATATTTATTTATTTAGTATAATGCGGCGTATATTAAAAAGGAGAGACAAAGTATACTAATTTTTTTATTTAATTAATTAGAGTAGAGAGAATCTTTTCCACCTCATTTCAGTTTAATAGCCAAACAAAGAAAAATAAATCATTTTCATCGAAAACAATTCTCTTAGAAAATATTTATCAAAAATGACAAAAGTTTTCGTGTGAAACAAACGGAGCCTTAGAGATATAAACTAGAAAAACGAAAGGAATGCCAGCTCATCGATCCGCCCCACACTTCTTGAAATCAACTGTGAACGTAGATAGCAAACTCAAAAACAATCCACATCAACGGCCATAATTATCTCCCATCACGCGCATAACAATCCACGTCATCGATCCGCGCCAAATGAATCCAAAATCGTTAATTCAAAATCCCACGCCAACGCTCACGATTCCTCTCATCTCCCGCCATAAATTTCAGAACTCCCCTATAAATAAATCCCAAATTATTGGCTCTAATCGTCCCAAATTAAACTCACTCTCCTATCTCTCTAAATCTAAATCTCTCACAAAAACAAAACATTCAATCAATGGCTCGCACAAAGCAAACCGCCAGGAAGTCAACAGGCGGCAAGGCCCCGAGGAAGCAACTGGCCACCAAAGCCGCCCGCAAGTCAGCCCCAGCCACGGGTGGAGTGAAAAAGCCCCACCGCTTCCGTCCCGGAACCGTTGCCCTACGTGAAATTAGAAAGTACCAGAAATCAACTGAGCTTCTAATCAGGAAGCTTCCCTTCCAGCGCCTTGTCCGTGAAATCGCTCAGGACTTCAAGACCGATCTCCGATTCCAGAGCTCCGCCGTGGCTGCCCTTCAGGAGGCTGCGGAGGCTTACCTTGTCGGACTGTTTGAGGACACTAATTTGTGCGCCATTCACGCCAAACGCGTGACAATCATGCCTAAGGATATCCAGCTTGCTCGCCGTATTAGGGGTGAGCGTGCTTAATTGTGAGCGAATTTGTCCATCTGGTTTGTTAGGGTCTGTATGACAGTTTAGTCTTATTGTAGTGATTTACAAGTTGTAATTGAAGTATTTCTAATGAAATTCAGAATCTTCACCTTTCTATTGGTCCTTTTCATCTCATATAATACGTATATTGTAGCATTTTTAGTCAATTGTTCAATTTATAATGTTTCTTGCTATGTTGAAATCTAATCATTTTTGTTTTTAGGACAATTTTAATTATTAGTGACTTTTTGCAGTTTTGGTTCTTTATATATGCTCAAACTTAATCGGTATAGATATTGTATTTACAAAAGTGGTTTGGTAGGTCTCCTCAGCCACCAACTGTTGTTTAATTTTGATTGCTGAGTGTTATTTTCTGTAAAGTTTGTTGTTTGATGCTGAATGATGTCTCAATCTGTTGGTTTAGGGGTTAGGGTTTTAGGTTTTTGATTATTTCTTCAGTGGTTTCTTCTTTATCTGTTACTTGTTCACTTTGCCATCTTGCATATACACACTGAGCTATACATATGATGGGTAGTGAAGGATATATATATATATACCTATTGTTATGTTGCTGTAAATAAAGTTCCATCTATCCCTGTTGGTATATTCACAAATCTAACATCTTTATTTTGAAATGCATAGTCTATGAAGAACCTTCTTTCTTCAATTTGTGATCTGTATATAACTATTTATAAGTATGACAATTGAAAAGGTATTTCTATTTATTTTTTTAAAAAATGATTTCACAGATGACATTTAAATAAATAATCATAAGACTATTTCATACTACTACTACTACTAATATATTAACACCTCAAATAATCTTTAATAGTATGATAAATTGATCATATAGTTATCTACGATAAGAAACAGTTGGAAAAGGTCAATTGATTAAGGAGTATTATCAGATTACCCATTTCAAAATTTGTGCAAGTTTTTAAACTTTTTGATATGTTAGTCTTTTGTCATCATCGTGATGTAAAACGAGTTTGTTTTGTAGGTCTGCCATTACAATTTTGACAAATTATGATGAAGAAAGTAAACATGTTATGTTTGGTTTTTCTTGCACATAATTTGGGATTGCTTTAATAATAATTATAACAGTTAGTTTTGTAGGACTGCCATTAGGATTTTTTTTGTGTGGATAATAGAATCCTTTTTCTGTGCACATCATATATTGGTGTCTTTGGATACACTTTTTTTTCCATACACCAAATATAGGTAAAAGCAGTTTTGTAGATTGTTGGTGTAAGTTTATATGGGAACCCTTTTGAATAGGCTACAATTATGAAGAACCACCAGATCTCATTGTTTTCTATATATTGTGTCCGATTAGTATTCCAAACCACAAACCCTCTGGGACTTGGACCCTGTGGGGGTGAAAAACTGTCATCAAGAATTTAGGCGTAATTTGTTTCAACTCTTATTATCTCTTTAGAAAGAACAACGCAGATATCTCCCAGAAGCTTCAGCCTAATCAAAGTTAATTAAATTCTTTTATTGTCGAAACAGATCTTTCAAGCTTAGGATGGCCGGTACCGTGTTCTTGAGAACTAATTGCTTTGAGGTTAAACTCGAAGGCATTACCTTCAAAACAAAAGATTTTGAACGTTTATGCGCCATGGATTTCCTTTTCCCCAAGGGAAAGGTTTGGCTGCGCCCTCCTGTTGTTGGCCTAGATGTTATGCGTCACCCTCGTGACCCAAACATACTCTTAATGCTTTTGTGCTTTGGAGTTGGTTGTGTGATCCTCCGTTTTCGTTCTGGAGAATCTTTATCTGAACCAATCCTCAAATTTCTCACAGATGAGAGGATTCGTTTTGTGGGTTTCGGTATCCCTGAAAAGAAAGATCTGTTTCCATTTGAAGAGTTGGGATTGACAAAAAGCAAAGCTGACATTGGTTACATGGCAGCTAAGCTTCGTAACGACCCCAAATACACAAAGTGTGAACTGGCAGAGCTGGCACGTAAAGTTCTTGGTATCAAAGAAATGGAGGGACTTACTGAGGCTTCCTCTTTTGAGAGACATGAGCAACTCAAATGTGCAATTTGCCAACTCTTTATATCAAGTGTGATTGCCATGTCGCTTTTGCGTTTAGATAACAAGAAGATATTGGCAGATAGTCCCAAGAAAAGCTCATTTCTGAAGACCTTGAATTCATTGCCATTGTTGAACGAAGGATGGTTCAAAACAGCTAAAGCCAAGAAAGATAATAACAATAATAAGTCGTTTGAAGTTGTCGAAAGTTTCTATGATTTTGGCAATGAGGCCAAGTATACTTTAGCTGATGATTATGTTCAAGCCAAAGGCAAGGTGGGTTTTTCTAGTGACGATTCTTCCCATAGCAAAAGTAAGGATGGTGATTCAAGCGACGAATCTGGCAAGGAGAATGTATCTCCCTCAAAAAAGCCCTTGAAAGGTATCTTGAAGTGTCCATTTTCAGGTATGAATGCTTGTAAATCTTCACCTTCTATTCCAAGTTCCCCTCCATCCGGATTGAAGGATCAAAAAGGAGGTCCAAATCTGAAAAGAGCCAACTCCAAGGGCCACAATGTATCTTTCAAGCAGTGACATGGGTTCTGTATGAACTAGCACTATGTTGTTCTGTCTGTACATGAAACCACTTAAGTCTGATTTTAAGGAAGGGATAACTCATTTAAATAGTAAAGTTAATTAATTATTTTTTCCTTTATTGTATGTATATATTGGGTTGACATTCTACATACAGGAATTGTAGTAGAATTGTTGAAACCTGATGCCCTCTCGCTTATAATGAAACCACCAAAATCAAGAATGGCCTCTTTTTTGGCTTAGGGTACTGAGGGAGCAGTTTTAGGCTGATTTTACCCATCTCCCTTCCCTATTATATCATCAGTCAATGTATTGATAATTATACTAATGATTCAATATCATTCATTTTCTTTCATTTTTGTTTTTAATATCCTTCCATTTATTATTTTTTTGATGTTCTTGTTGAAGTGAAGCCTTGCGCAGTCTATTTTATTAGCATCACCCAATTCAATGTTCTGGTGCATTTTGTTCTTCTCCTTCTTCCACTTTTTTTTTTTTTTTTAAATGTACAAACGCTGAAATGCGTGCTTTGAGATTATAGCTTGCCTAGTTTCAAAGTTCAAACAATGCTCGAGTTACAAAGTAATTAGCTTATTTATGGCCTAAAATCTTGTTGTGAACTTGATATTTGCAATCTATTGCTTTTAATAAATCCATGCTCGATAGGAGTTTCTTTTTATGGTTTTTATTTTCAAGATGAAGATCTGGGAATATGCCTGTATTCTTCATGGATGATATGAATGTCAACCATATCTAAAATTAACAAACACTTGGACTAACTTCAGTTTTAAGGATCTATTGGAGGCATCCGTACTCTTTGCATATTTGACAAGGAGGTTGCTTCAGACTTGAACCGGCACTCTTATGCTTGACAGCCCAATTATTGTACGAGTTGATCAAAGACTTTAAATGTGATCCGTTCATTTTCAGCAAGTCTTTCTCCGCATAAAGAGCCATGTTCTTATTGCAGCAACTTGACATAAACTTATAATTTCTAAGTTCAAACTCAACAGTTACCTTCAGGGCAAAAATCTACACCAAATTTTTCGCCTTGTGATGACCTTATTTGTCGCTCTGAATCAGTCAATTAATGTCCACACACAGCACACCTATGTACTGATTATGCTAACCGCCCACACACACGTTTTGTTACTTTGGTATATGATCAAGCCAACAATATAAATTACTCAAACACACCCAAATGTATGTATGCAATACTAATTTGAAACACACAATTGTAAGCAAGTGTAAAGGGACAAGTACACACAAATTACAGGCCTAAATGCCAATTGAACCAATCAATACAAGGAAACTCAACCCAAACGCTTACAATACACTAGACAACCAATGTCCAACCTGTGTTTCCCCACAATATTTTGTGCACTAGGCACTTCCAAATTCGCACACCAAGAACCATCCAATAATAGACCCTATGTGCATGCTGAGCACCAAGCCCGTGCCACACACTTAATGCCAATGTCCAACTAAGCCAAACATTATGTCCAACCCATGATGCTCCAAATCAGCCACATGCTCCGCTCATGTGTTATGCATGCTGGGCACCAACCCATGTCGTGCACTAGCACGCTAGGCCATTGCCTATGCCATGCCTCAATTGATGTCAACCATTTTCCCCACAAACCTTGGTCTTCCTTGTTGCCACCGAATGCTATGCCATCACAACACAAATAAGCCCCCAATATTGCCATCAATGTTTGCCCACATCTACAAGGCATGCATGCCATTGTGCACATGCAGCTCTCATGCTACTCACATTCAATGTCAAACAAATAATACCTTTGATCAATCTGAGCCACTAATCCGTGTGCTAGCATTATTGTTTGGGAAACCCAACAATACCCTAAAGTCCCGTACGCATATGTCATGGCAGCCTGCCCATGGCCTGGGTGGACTTCACGAACTACCCCTCCTTATACTAAACATTAAGAAAATATTTTAAGTGTCACCAACAAAAATCCAATATACTTAAACAGTCATAATATAACCTTTGACACATTGCCTTGCCCCACGACTTGTCAAGCTAATGTCAACCCATTAAGGGGCTAACACTAATCCATACTATATAAGTCCCCATATCATATTCAACAATGCTAGTTGTCTTTCCTCATGTATACGAAAAGATTTGAATATCCGAAAAGATTGAGTCTTCTCTAAACAAATCAAATTTATGCAATTACAACTAAGTGAGAATTAGATATAAATACAAACAAAAGATTTCAAATTGATCCATCAATTAATCCACTAGTCAGTTAAGCATGACTTTCCAAAAGGAACGTCTTGATCTTGTGCTTGTCCCATGTGCTTTGGTCATTATGTTTGGTTACCATCTCTATCTCCTCTACAGATGCCTTAATCTTCCTCACACCACAGTCATTGGCTTTGAAAACAATGACAAGAAAGCTTGGGTTGAGAGAATTATGCAGGCAAGAATCCATCTCTTCTTCCATTTTTCCTTAAAAATTAAAACTTTAGTCTCATTTTTTTGTTGTTGTTGTTGTTCTTTTGGCTCCCTTTTGTTTAATTCTATCCAAATTCACAAACCAAGAACATAATGTTTGTGGGTTTTTGCAGGGTGATAAGACAGATGCTAGTATGGCTCTAGACGTGATCTCATCCAACGTTTCCACAGCAACTTTCTTAGCATCAGTTTCTTTAACTCTCAGCTCCCTCATTGCAGCCTTGATGTCAAACAATTCCAACATTTTCCAAAGCGAATTAATATACGGCGACACAAGTCCAACAACCATGTGTATAAAGTACATTAGTCTCCTCATTTGCTTCCTTCTAGCATTTTCATGTTTCATTCAATCCTCAAGAAGTTTTATCCATGCTACCTATCTAATAAGCACACGTGATAGCAACATTCCTGTGAAAAATGTTGAGGTAGCTGTTATAAGGGCAGGTGATTTTTGGTCCTTTGGGCTTAGAGCACTTTATTTTGCACTTAATTTTTTGCTGTGGTTTTTTGGTCCAATTCCTATGTTTGCTACCTCCCTGGCTATGGTTTTGCTCTTACATTACCTCGACACGAACACGACTCCGTTGCATCTCCATAATCCCCCGAGAGGCAGCCGCCCAAAATGGTTGATCAGCGGATGACCGGAGCAGCCACTGGAGTTGGGTACCTTGGCGGGGGATGTGCTAAGGGTTGTCACACTTCTTTCAAAATTGGCTGTATTATGTATTTTTCAATGTATATTAGGAGTTAAACTTTTCTCTTATTTTTTTCCCCTTTTTTCTTTTTCATTGGGTATTTAATAGGAAATTGAACATACATGGGGCTTAAGGTATTTAAATAGTTGATCCAAGGATATATTATTAGAAGACATAGAAGAAAATATAAAACTTAAAAAAAGGAATTGTAAAATAATAAATAGATAAATATCATATTTATTATAACAAAAAATTAACTCATATTGTCCAATGTCCATTGACATCCAATTTGGGCCAAGGACAAACTTTTTTCCATACCTTGTAATATTGTTTGTGTGGCACAAGTTGAGAATAAAGCCCACTGACCTTGTTTAATCCTTATTGGGCCCCAATTCAACTTAAGCATTGGTATCATTCTTTTCCCCCATTCCTCTGGGTAAATAGATAGCCTACTAGCTCTTGCAAAAGCCTTTCTTTTGGGGATAACCGGATAAGTGCATCAGCTTCTGTGAATTAACTACTCTTTTTGGTAAATTTATTATGATTATGATCTTTTACTACTCCGAACTGAAACTTTCACTTAATACGTTACCTCCTCTACTTCACAAAAATAATTATTTTATTCTACAACAATGATTCTCTTTTCAGTAACAAAAATAATATTTTTTTCGTTTTAAATTATAAAGTTAATATTAATTTTTAAAGAATTAATTTAAAATATTTTTAAATTTAAAATTAATATAAATTTAATTAATTTATATCAATATAATTATAAATATTATAAATTATCTTAAAAATACTATTAATTATAAAATTTATTATTTTGCAAACTTAATAAATCGTGTCAATTTTAAGTTTAAAAATATTTTAAATTAATTTTTAAAAAATTAATAATAATCTTATAATTTAAAATTAAAATATAAAATATTATCAAATTTATATATTATAATTTTATTATTATACCGCACAATTAAATTAACAATTTATCATATTAAAAATATAAAGAGAATAAAAATATATTTTTAATATTCGTAAATTTTATAAGAGTGGCACTTTTTTTGTGAGACCGTAGAGTATTTTTAACAAATTTTGTTATACAATAATTTATATAATAAATTTTCGTGAAATAATGAATATCATATTTTAATTATTTTATAAAATTTATTATTTTATAAAAAATTATTATATAAATTATTATATATATCGTGTAATAAAATTAATTTTTAACCGGTAGCAAGCAAAGATAGTACAGTTAGTAAATAAACATAGAAATTTACCACTAGTGAGAAGTAGTACAAGGTAGCAGGCATAGGGGAGGCAGCTAAAGGAAGGCTAATGCCTAATAGCTCGTCAGGGCTACACGACTTATTTACCGTCAGAGTTGTCTGGCACGGGCACCACCGTAAGTAAGATAAAAAGTCAGTTTAATTAAAAGATGATAGTAAATGCTGCACATCAAAACAATTCACTTCATATTAGTTAGTTAGCAGTCCTTCTGTATTAAGGATATATATATTAAATATAAAAAATAAAAAATAAAATTCATTAAATATTATTTATTTATATATTTATACTAAATTTAATATATAGAGTCTATTAATATATTATTTTTTTATATTTTAAATTCAATATAAATATATAAATAAATAATATTTAATAAATTTTATATCTTATTTTTCGCGTTTAACATATATCTTTTGAGTAAAACCCTCGGTTAAAACACTGCTTTTACGTTAGATGTCATCACCTTTATCAAAATTTTACCCCTTTAAGCACAGACTGGTGCTTCCTCCACAGCTTTTATCTTTAACTTGGGAAAAGGTAAAAAGAAGAAAGAAATATGAGTGAATCAACGTACTGCAAATTTTTCACCATGCCAGTCCTTCTCTACGGTCTTTTAATTTACCTGATTCAACGTCCCTCGTTAACACCAAAACACTTTTTTGTTCAATTTATGATTATTTATCACTAGCTCTTTTACAATTCGAATAAAAATTAAATAAGTCTGTTATATTATAATGACGTGTCTTGTCTATCTCTTTCATTAGGTACACGTACACTCTGTTTTTGAGTTTGAGTAATGAGAACGAACTTTATAATAAAAGAGAAAAAGGATATAAAATTTGTATATTTTTAATTAGGATTTTCTTATAACGTATCATAAAGCTGCATTATAAGTGCTGAAAATAATATATAATAATATTTATTTATGTATTTATACTAAATTTAATATATAAAAAAATAATATACTAGTGGACCTCATATATTGAATTCCGTACAAATATATAAACAGATAAATTTACTCTTATTTTCCGCGCTTAGCATGTGTCCTAAGGGCACATGCTAAGATGACCCTTTTAATTATATTATTATTGAGTTTATAAAAAAAATTAAATTTTACATTTAAATTACTGAGTTACATGTAATTATGTATAATTTAGAGAGTATAATAGGTTTATAAAAAATTATCTCGTGTTATTAAATTTTTGTTCAAATTCATACATTTTTTAACAGAAAAATTTGATAAAAAGTGTTTAAGTTTTTTGTATATTTTTTTTTTCGTTTATTAGAAAGCTCAATAATAAAGAAATTAGACAAAAAATTAAAAAAATTGTTTATTTATTTTCTTTCATGTTCATTTTAAAACTCATATACTCGTTTCAATTTTTTTTATGAATAATGACTTATACAATAATAAATACAATAACTCAATATAAAAATAATAAAATCCATAATATAAAAATAATAAATCTCATTATTTTTATATTAAATTATTATATTATCGTTATATAAATTATTATATATAACAAAACTCTGTTTGCTTGCTCATATATAGTTGTTTGTCGTCATTATCATAATCTCATGAGTTTTGTAGCTCACTCTTTAATGGGAGCACTTTACTTTTGATAAATTCTTAACTAGCTGGGCCCCGACATGTTTAGTAACTGGGCATGCACTTTCATTATTGCTTATCAATGAGTTTCTCAGTTCGCTGGAACCTTGCTTTGATGAATTAGGGTTTTGCTTTAATCATTATTTTGTCATCTCTGTGCGACCTAATTTGCTGCTAAAAGTTGTTATCTTTACTTCACATGTACAGATAATCAATTATATGTTGAATTAATAAATGCTATTTTCAGTGGACAAAAGTATTAACCAGTACTTTTTTTTTTACATTATATAGATTATTTTAATTTTTTTTTATGATATAAAATATTTTATATATATTTAGAAAAAATAAAGTAATTATTTTTTATTTTATTTATAAAGATAAAGTAATTGAGACAAATAAAAAAATGAGCAATTAATTAGTATATGAGTAATAATAAATTTTTAAATCAATATTAATTATTTAATATTAATATTAATGAAAAATTTTAATATGTACAATTATGTTTTAAACGACTTATATAATAAAATGAAATGAGTATTCTATATAAATAAAGAGGACAAAATGAGAGAGGAAGGGGCTCTCCCTCTTTTTTTTTTATATATATATATTTTAAATTTAATATTTTTGGTTTAAAAGCTACCAATCCTAAAACAGTGTTAATTAATTTGAATATTGAGGAAAGGAAAAGCAAAATAACTTTCAATCAATCAAGAAAGTATCTGATAATAAAATCTAGCAAGAATCTTTCTGCTGCATACCATATATATATATATATATATATATATAGGGCAGGGGACCAATTTGAATCGTGATCCTTTCTGAAACCACTAGCTAGTAGCTTGTGTTGATGAATTATGTAAGGTTTTGAAATTCAATTCTCATCTTTGTTAGAACAATTTTCTTTTTTACATAATTTGAAACGAGGGATTAACACTTTTTCTCGATAATATAATATAATATTATTGTGTTTGTGTCTAGGTGATCGTGAAAAATATATATAATAATAAAGAAAATTAGATAATTTTAACCTTAAAACTCGATTAATATCTACCAAAATATATAATTTTTGCGAATAATGCAAACTAAACCCTCTGATCGTACTCCTCTGCCTCAAAAATAGTCACTTGTCAGTTATAATATTATCTTTAGATAAGAATCACCATTTAGAAATAAAAAGGTACGCACGGTGTAGTTTTTATAAATACTTCCTCTGAAAATAAGTCTTTTTTTACAAAAAAATTAACATCTATTTTTCATGCTCTCAGACATAATTTCTTTATAGTTACTTTTATAATATAGTTTTTTTCTTCATAGTAATTTGTTTTCTTTAAGTTTGATGTTATAAGAAACTTAATCTAATGTAATTATGCCTAAATATACTTTCTCCGTCTTCTAAAGGATAGCGTAAAGTTTTATGGGTCCTCTTAATATGTGTCTTTAGGGCACATATTAAATACGAAAAATAAGAGATGAGACTCACTAAATAGTATTTGTTTATATATTTGTACTGAATTCAATACATAGAGTCTATTAGTATATTATTTTTTTATACATTAAATTCAGCATAAATACATAAATAAATAATATTTAGTGGATCCTATTTCTTATTTTTCGCGCTTAGCATGCGCCCTTAGGGCACATATTAAAAAAATCATTTTTTTGTTCTAAAAAATATAAAAATAAATACATAAAATAAAAAATAAATGTGTCATTTAATAGTTTCATTAGTATATAAAAATTATTTATAGAGCTATTAAGAATAATTTTAAAACTTTTTCCTATTCTCGTTTCTCTTCTCTATATTTCTTAATTTCTGTACAAAATATATACTTTGGTAAATAAGATTGTAAAACTTTTGTCTTATATCAATTAATATGTAATATTTAAATATATATATATATAAGAATTTAATATTATTATAATTAATAATTTAAGTTATAAGCTTTTGACTGAGACTATGACAAATTAAAATAATTTAAAAAATATATTATTTAGAGAACTCAAACGTAGGTATAAGTTGAAATCATCTCCGAAGTAAAATTCTCAATTTTCCTTTTTACGGGTTTGAAAATTGAAATGTGACATTATTTGCGGGACAAAAAGAGCTTTACCATTTAGAAAGCACAGCACCAGCACAACTCAATAAACACAACACTTGGCGTGTACTCCACCTTACACAGAGGACCAAACGCATCTTACGTGGAACTAAATGATTGGCTTAGAGTAGATTAAATGAGAGAGAGTAGGGCTGTGGGGTCAGAGTGACAGTGACATTTTAATGAACAAGATTTTGGCGGTTCGCGGACCGTACGATCAGGCACATTCACGCCAACCGATGTAAGCTTATCAGTAGCCGACAACTCCTCTGCTTTCGGACTAAGACCGGTCTAGCTCCTTTTTGCAAAGTCTTAAGTGGGTCCCAATCCTTATCTTTTGACACGTGTACTTTTCACCTAGAGATCAGAATCTGTTGTACACTAGTAACACCGTCATTTATTATGAGTTCAAATTTTTTTTTTGTTGTTTTTTTTTTCTTTTTAACAAACCCTGAAATAATACTCTATTTTAAGATTTTTAGATTCGAAAAAATAAATATTATATGGATAAATTATTAATTTAATTAGTGATCGAATTATTGTTAATTTAATAATATTATAAATATATAAAAATATATATAATTAATATATTTTTAAAATATTTAATTTTTTGTTAATTAAAATATAGTAAAATTATGTTACAATATTATTAAAAATATATAATTTTAAAAATATTTTTTTAATAAAAAATTATTAAAAATGCTTTAAAATCAGTTTATTGAATCAATTCTACCGATTTTACAAGTTGAACCACTGGTTTAACAGATATACACTGCCTAAAGTAAGTTGTTTTTTGAGCTCTATTCTATTATAATGCAATTATAGAGATACATTTTATCTTAAAAATATTACTATGAAGAAGGGTCAACAGAAAATTTATCATTACTCTATTATCGGTGAAAATTAACAATGTTATAAAAATCGGTTTGAAATCGACGATTTGATCAGTTAAATTGAGAATTGATTCTTTTTTCAGTTAAATTTAAACCGGTTAACCAGATTTGATTAATAACCGGTTGACCAAGTTAACCACCGGTTCAACTGGTAGTTTAATCCGTAAAATCGATCAGTTCACCCTGTTGAACCGGTTTTGAAATTTAAAAAAAAAAAATAAATTATCAATAATATAACATAATTTTTTTATATTTTAACTTACAAAAAATTAAATATTTTAAAATTTTATTAATTATTAATAATATATATTTTTATATATTTATAATATTATTGATTTAATAATGATTCAATCATTAATTAAATCAATAACTTATCTATCCAATATTTTTTTCGATTAACTGAACGAACAGATTTTGTAAACCATTATAGTAAGTTAATTCTAAATTAAAATATAAAAAAATTGGTGTTAAGGATGAACAGGAGAAGGTACACGCAATGCAACATGGGAGGAGGGAGTCTTGTGTATGACTGACGTGACTAAAGTACGATGCAGTAAAAAGGAAAGTTTTCTTAGAGAGAGAAGCATACAGAGGAGGCCAGCATTCCGTAAAAAGCTGACTTCTCTTTCACCCGCGTAAATGACGAGGGGCTCCCTCTCCGCCAAAAAGCCTTTACTTTTTTCCCCCATGAGCTACGCCTTTTCCCCCTCCTCGTTACAGACTCGCTGACTCTCTGTATGCATGTATGTACGTACCTCTCTGACTGCCTCACTTCTTTATTGCATGTATTCTTTATTTGACTGTTGGTCTCAATTTTTACCTGCGGTAATTCTCACCGGTAATTTTTTTTTGCCACAGATTCATTCCCTTGTGGACCAATATGGTGTTGGGATTTTTATTGGTAGTTTATTCATGTTACTTCTGCTTTTATAACTTTCACAATGTCTATCAACAATTTTTCACTTTTACTCAATTTTTCTTGGGCTTTTTTGAAGTCATATATATTCGAGATATTTAAAAAAATAATATTTTTATAAAAAAATTGAATATTTTTAAAAAAAAATTGAATATTTTTATAAAATTCTATTCATATAAAGACTAATTTTATTTATTATTAATATGAGTAAAATATTATAAAAAAATTATTTTTTTTTATAAAAATATCAATCTTCGACATTTAATACCACATAAGAACAAAAGGGGCAAATAGCTATAGGGTAAATTGCTATTCTTAATTTTGAGATATTAGAAATGTATCGAACGGAATGAAGTCTTTGATACTCAAGATAGTGTTTATCAGAAGATTATATATATTCATATTTCACGAATGGAGAGAAACACCGTACCTTAGAGCTACGTACCAAGCTTGCTAAAATTGAAATCATGCAAATTAATTTTATCAATTGATTAATCAATAGGTTGTTTAAGTCTTAAGATCTTAATTATTTTTAATGGTAAAAAATAAAAATAAAAGTGGTAACATTACTCCGACGTCAATTAAGTTAAAACCTATATGGTCATACTTTTTACTAGTTATTGATATTTTAATATTTAAGTGACAACTGATACGAGGTATGATTACTGCTGTACTGGATTTAATTCTAACAACCAAATCCACTTATCCTAAGTAAAGATCCTCTACCTAATTACAATAATGACTTTGAAGCAACCATGATGAATGTGTATACGAATCCAATTAACATGATTGACGGTAATAGCTCTCGTTCTTAAGCTCCATACCCTAATTTCCAAATTTTACTTATTGCAAGTAGAAATCATTATGTTGGTTGTGAAAGGTTTGTTTGGAGTACTAACAACGACCAAGCAACCAATGTTTCCACTTGTAAGGGCTTAAAGATAATTAATGAGCTTAATTTAATTCTTGTTTTAACAAATTTGTTTATCTTATAATATAGTGATATTTTTAGTGACGGACGGATGAGTAACGTATAAGAGTCTGTTCTTGAACGACAGTTGAAATCGACTGTTAATACCAGTAAGCTGAGTAACAAAAGGAGAAATTCAAACCCCGAGAAGGAGTTCACGTCAATTATTTTGTCCAATAATTAAACACCATTTTGAGCAATTGTAATTTGTTAATTATTAATTTCGCGAATCATATTATGTTAAAAGTTATAGAGACGCAAGTAGTGCTATTTCTTTGCAATATCTTTCACATCCTAAATGGAGTACATTAACCGGACAAAAAATTATGAATTTAAAAGTTTCCAGCACTTGAAAACAAAGGGAAAAAAGAAAATGACCATGGTGTTTGTGGTGCGGCTTGATTAAAAAAATAAGAGTACTTACTTCCACCAAATTTGATGATGAATAAGTACATTGGGATTTTGATATATATATATATATATATATATATATATATATATATATATATATATATATATATATATATATATATATATATATATATATATATAATGTTTTCCTTGACATATATTGAGTGAATTTTATTAGTAATTATTTTTTGTAAATATAATGATTCAGATTCATGTTGCCAAAAAGAAAATTGAGATATATAAGAAAATTATCAGAAAGGGACAAATTAAACAAAATTATTCTTTTGGTCAAAAAGACGCGACTACAGGGATTGGTTTTGATTAAAGATTCATCATAAGTACCAGCAGGACAAAATGATAGCATCACCATTATCTATCAATTTCACAAAACTTTACTCATGCACGTGAGTTTTGCACTAGTTAGGAGGATTCCGTTTCATCATTAACCTAGCTATTATCCACAAGTTTACACAATTTTATTTTAAATGTTGTATTAAAAGGATATAGTAACTTTTACAACAACAACAAAAAAAATGATATAAAAGTATAATCTTTAAGAAAATGCACAATTAGTACAATTACATGCCTTATGTTAGAGTATCTTAAAAATTATAATAAAAAGAATTGCAAATTACTTATTTAAATTAGAATCATAACTTTATTTCATTTTCCGTGAAATTCTTATGGTGAGAATACATGCAAGCACGATACATATTGGAAGTAGTATATGTTAAAATTTAAGAACGAAATATAATATAATCATACAGAATATTAGACGAAAAATAAAAAAGTAAGAATATATGATATACTCAAATTTATCAATTTGACTAGTCATATTTGTCTCATGTATTCTTTAGATGCTTTACACGATCCACTATAATATTTCATACGCTCTACAATGATTCACATATTAAACAGTTATTTTTATAATAAATAGAAAACCCGAACTGCTATAATATAGGGTCAAGCCCAATACATTAATAAATTAAAAACTAAACTAATAATAAAGACTCCCAACTATTCTGTCATAATAGTCATTAATTGAACTTATAAAAATATGAGCCAATTCCAACAATATATGCCATACATGATGAATATTTTTTGATAGTATATATAGTTGACAACTGATTTCTCATATGGTTGAATGAAATTATGTGCTCCGACTCGAATTCGTATTCAATTTGACCGAATTTGATTTTTTCATAATTTTCATATAATAAATAATCTTATTGTTAGTTTTTATCGAAGTATGCAAGATACCAAATTAAAAGGAAAAAAAAAAGGTTATAATATTTTAGAATAGAGCAAGTATGCTTAAATCCTATCTGAAATCTATTCTAAAACATCAATATCTATGTTAAATAAGCAAATAATAATCTTAAACAATTACTATAAAAGCAGTAAGATTCACTTTTTTTGGTTGTTTGAAATCTAAAGCTTCGACACTATTAATTACATATACTAAGAACTCCTGAAGATCTAGACAAAGTATTGAATCCAGCATCCACTAATCTACCCTCATTTCTCTTTTGGATCAAAGGGTGATTGATTAATTACCAAAGAAATATAATCTAGGCCTTGGAATTAATTAGAGGAACCCCAATAGAGCAAGTTTCAAGAAATCACCGGTTGTACGTGCAGGTGGAAGAAAAGGGTTATATATAATGTTGTACCTTTCCTATTTGAGTAACTTTCACTTGAAATCCCCAAATGTAGAGTGGAACGTAATTTATAGAAATTATTGTCTCAGATACCAAGAAAATACAAATGAAAGAGAAAAAAGACAGAAAAATAAATAAATTATATGGGAAGTGAAACCTTTTCATTGTCCATGCTCCAACTGAAGCACTGTACGGGGTAAATATGACTTTTTCTGTCTCCTAGACAAGACAAGCTGTCTGAATAATTAAAAATATGGGTGCCCCCTATCACATACTCCCTCCCTCCTCCTCATCTTTTATTAATTTTTATGATCAAATTGACCATTTTTTAAATTAATATATTTTTTTATTTTTTTATATATATGTAAAAAACTTATAAATTATATATAATTTAGAACTAATCTTAATATTTTAAAAAAAAAAAAATAAATATGTATATTTAATTATTAATTTTAAAAATAATTAATTTAATCATAAAAATTAATGAATTTTTTTTATGTCGGGAGAGAGGAACTACATATTCAGTAATAATTAAAAAAGGTGTGGTGCGCTGGTGGGCGGGTCTGCCGCAAAGGGGTAAAGTGAGAAAAGAAAAGGCAAGATGGTATGGGTCAATCACACGCAGGATTAAAGCAGTGCAGGTCACTTGCATCCACGGATATGAATTGTATTATATTGCCACGCCCTGCCTGCAATTTTTATGCAAGCAATAACTACATGTTCATTTCTTGAAGTGGGAAATAATTAATGATTAATGAATTGTTCGATTCATAGTTGTTCAATTCACCTACTTGACAAAAGAACATTGGGTTCAATACTGTCTCTTATTTTTTTTCTTTTTATTGACACAAATAATTTTTTTATTAGAATATAAATTCTTACAATTGTGACATTTAAAATTTATAGACAAAATCATAACAGAACACAATATATTATATATTTGAAATTCAAAGCCTAAATATTTTTACAAGATGATATAAGATCAAAACTTATTATTAAACCTTTATATCCTCTCATGCATGTACTCAAAATATTATTGAAAATCACCTTCCAACTACTCTGTCAAAATAATTCCAAAATCCCTTTAACTTGACATAGAAGTTATAGGGTTAGAGTTTTGGACAATTTATTTCAATCGTTCGTTTATCTATTTTATTTTAAGTTTATGTAAAATGAATGATCATTTATTTATTATAATTTCACGTAAGTAAAATAGTTTGACAAGTGTCCAATTCTAATATATTATTGTGATATGAAAATATTAATTTATAACTTAATTAATAGTGGTGCATTATATTTTCAACTCAAGAATGTTTGTTTGAACAAATTGACTAGATTTCCTATTTAAAGGGATTATGACTTCTCTAAACCCTACATGATAATCCTTAACATCTGTAACGTTATTAAAGATGCCCTAATTTACCTTTTAAAGGAATAGGACTCAAAATTTTGAAAAGCAAAAAATCCGAAGGATTCAAGTGTTTAAACGTCTGTTGGAAGGCGCGTGGAACGAAAAGTTATCCGGATTAGGATAAAAGACGAAGGATGAGTACAAGCCAATTGGTCATTGAGTTGTAACCCGTTTTGTCCGGGTTACTGTCCTAGTTGTACCATCCTATAGGTCTAGTCCTAGGCCTCTGTTGGGTTCTTTGCAATTTATGGCCTTTGATAAAGACCTGCCTATTTTCCTGACTGGCCTACATTGTCCCCACACTATGTGAATTTACAAAATCACCCACCCTTTATAAATTTGGACGAACATAGTGAAGTCAATTAGTATTATATTCTGATCTATTTTATGTGTGGAAGTTTGGTGGTTTCTTTTGGACGGTAGGAACATAATCACCCCTGTCCCTCGCCGAAATTCGTTGTAGGGATACTGCTCCATTTGTCGCATCTTCATTTTTAAAAATTTGTAGATAATTTACTAGTTTAATTTGAATGGTTTATCTAATATATATATATATATTGAAAATTGCATATAACGAAATAAGCTATTACATTTGACAAGCTTAAATAATATACCTAAATATGAAATAAGTTACAAGTTGAAAAAGAAGAAGGTGAAATCAGAAACTAGTATTTGTTATATTATGGGTGTCGTACACAACTTATAATTAATTTTAACTAAATTGTGCCAAACTATTTGACCCATAAATAAGTTATTAGGTTATTAGTTCGAGAGTTGTTAGCGTTCGAATTTTGTCCGCACGTTTTGCTGACCATTCAAAAAGAATACATGCACAAAAGTTTTAACAGCTTAGGCCGTTGGTAAACTCCTCTAATGTGAGTGTTAGTGAATGTTTCAAGATAGGTTAACAATAGAGACTTAAGTATTTAGTTGAGTATAATAGCGTCACCCTTATCTCCATTATTAACCGGGTATTTATAACACTTACCAGTCCTAATAGAAATGTCTATTGGAGAAGTAGGAGTTGAATATAAAGGTAACTATCCTAAGCCATTTAGGATGCATGACTCCTACTCTAATTAGGATTAGATGTAGTAAGTAGTCATCATCCAAGCGGTGTTAGGAACCCAACCCAAGCCTATCGGACAAAGGAGTCCTCATAAGAGACTGTCAAGCTGATGGTCCATTGGGCATAGTCCAATATGAATTACCGGATTAGGCTTAGCGAAATACTCATCCTAACATTGCCCCCCACTCCTCCAGCATATAAATATGTTGGGGAAGTAGAATAAAACATTTTAAAAGTATATGTAAGCGGACAGATTCAGAGGAAAATCAACTCTTCGGGACTCAAGGTGTATATACACAAAAGATATCAGACCGAAGACATACCCTCTTTGAACTTCATATATGAATTTAGGGACAACATAGCAGAGGAAGAAAACTCCTTCGGGAGCTGAAAAGCATCGAACCGAAGGGTAAGCTCATTCGGGAACACATGGGTGTTTATCCGAAAGGAAAAACCTTTCGGGGACCCAGAGGTCTGTTAGGGTTTCAACATAGTGAAAGCAGCGGAATTAAAATTTTTCGAAACCCTAAAACATGATCCATGCGAAAACAGATTAATCAGAGGTTTAGATTATTTTACCGATTATCCGAGATGGACAGAAGACGATGGAATTCTGGAACGGCTTCGAATCTTCAACGCAATCCAGTGACTGCATCTCTACGGTATCCACACGAATGCTCCGCGAATCGTCCCACGATCTGCAGCAAAAGGAACCGCGGTACTACCTACCAAGATCAGGATTTCCCAATTATTTTTCTCTCTAGCCTCTTTCTGAAAGCGGCTAGGGTTTTAGTTTTTCCTTACGTGACTTTTAGACTACTGATATATCATATATATAGTAGTTAATAGGAATTAACTAAAACATAAAATAAAAAGAAAAATAAAATCCGAATTTATATATATTATATTTTAAGTAAGTCTTACTTAATTAATATACATATATACAAATTATCCTATTAATTTAAATTCGTAATTTTTAAATACTATCAATCATATTGACATATTTAAAATACTTACAATTTAAATTAATTCTTTTTTAATTACGTTCTAAGTGTGTGACCCTATAGGTTATTATTATGTTGGCAATAATTTTAAAATCATATTATAAAATTATAAACAGTGAGGGGCATCTAGTAATGCATCACTGCTACCCAAATAATAATAAGATCGGTGATTCGATACAACCTTTTCGTGACCAATGTTTCAATGTAATTTAATCCTTTTAACCTTATATCCTAGATTAAACTCGAGGCATGAAATGTGTCATACTCTTCATAATTTAATCTGAGTTTTCTTGATCAATGAGTAGACTATATGAAACAAATCAATATTTGAGCATGACCATGCATTTCATAGTCCTACTCAATCAAGAGGCCTATAGATATCACCCCTAATATATAGGAGGGTTAAATTCCATCTAGATAACTAATATTCCTCACACGATTCATGATGTACCCAATAATCACCTTTATTGTCCACCCTATTAAAGGTGACATTTGATGATATCAAAGTATACAAATTCTCGTGTAATAATATAATGACTTCAGGTCGGAGGATCATTACATCATTGTCACTATAAGAATTTCTTATGACACTTTGCATAATGCTCCATGTATAATTCTCATGGTGGGTCAGTCCAGTACATTGTTCTCTAACATGTACCTATGCATTGACTCAAATATCTCGTATATTTATAACCAATGAGATTTGACCATCAGTCAATCCACATACTAGTCTCAATGCATCATTGTTGTCCCATTAACAATGATACTCGACTAGGGACATTTAAGAGCAATGATACTAATTATAATTATATAATCTCATGTTTAAGTCACATACTTAAAACTATATAATTCGTATCATTATTCTAAGGGCTTTTATTATGTTAACATTTATATAACGCAGTAAATGAAATCATAATAAAATAATCCATTTATTCAATCAAATATAATATCAAAAAATGTTAAGCAATTACATCAAATAATTAGCCTCTAGGGCATAAACTCTAACAAGGTCTTAGTCCGAAAAGGAAATCATTCGGGAGCCCGGAGGTATCGAACCAAAAGAGAAAGTCATTCGGGAACCCAGAGGTATCGAACCGAAGAGAAATTCATTCGGGAACCTGGAGGTATCGAACCGAAGAGAAAATCATTCGGAAACCCGGAGGTATCGAACTGAAGAGAAAGCTGTTCCAACAACCTTGGGCCATTGTAAACAGGATTTCAGGTGTCGAACCCTTTGTACCAATCAAGCCCAAGGCTTTGTCATTCAACACAGCCAACTAGGCCTAACAGCTTGTACAAATGTTTCGTATTACATTTTTTGAATTTCAAAAATAGTGTTGGACAGCTGGCAATGAGCACGTGGGCAGGGTCATTTATTACGCTGCCGTAAACACTGCAAACGCGCCCTATCTGTTGGATCAAACCTATCTGGACCGTTGAACGTTGAATAAGATAAGGAAAATCACTCAATCGTCATTTTACTGGAAGCAGTTATTTCTGAAGAAGAAAAGATGTCTGAGAGAGAGACTTCTATCACCCACTCAAGATTCCATCGTGTCCGACATGCCTTCCTCCGATATCGACTTATCGATACTCATCTCATCATCAAGTAAGTTCATTGCCTTCTATTCTTCATTACTTCACAATGGTTGAAAGCACACAAAACATGAGAGCACAAGCTTCGTCTTCCCGGGTTGAAGACGAAGTCACGGTCTCCGAACCGGAGATTTCAGAAGGTCAACCGTGGAAGCCCGTAGTTATCAAGCGGATGAGGGAAGTAAAAGAATATAATAGGACCAAATATTTCACCCTCCAATACAGAGTAGCGAACACCCCCTCTTTCATCCGAAACCATCACTTCGACCTAGCGCAAACAAAGTTCTATATTCCCGAGTCGTACGAAATTAAGAGGTTCGGAGTCGTGAAAGAATGTACTATCAGCTCGAGGAGGGATGAATTCCTATTCATCGGCAGATGCTAATCTACGGGGTCCGATTCCCTCTTCGCCCATTCGTACTAGAGTTACTACATACAATAGGGCTTAGCTTGAATCAACTATCCCCCAATTCCTTCATCTATTTAAATAGCTTCATCGCCTTCTATCACTCTGTGTCGACCCCCCCCCCCCCCAGCCATTGATTTCTTCTTTCAATTCTTTTCAATCACCAATACTAAGGAAAATGGATTCTTCAAAGTAATAAAGAATCCAGGAAGAGAAACTTTGATGGAGACCCCATCGAGTAATAAAGGGTGTCACGGGGATTGGTTATTCATTAAGGGGCGGGACACTGAGATGGTCGGACCTTGGACAGACCCGAACAAAGATCAGCTGAATCTGAGGAGGATATCTCGAGTTAGGTTAGAAGCGTTCGAGGTCTTATACTTCAAGAGACCGTCTGTGAAGTGGAACCGGGATCTCCTTAATGACCAAGACTGGTTATATTCATTCGGCTGTAAGTCCTCTGCCATGCTTGTTTGTTTTTTCTGAATTGATTAAGATACTTATTTGTTCTGATTATGTTGTAGTAGCTGATCAAGGAGAGCACCCCGACAATAAGGCCATACTCGAGGCGGTTGGGGCCCCAAGGGCGAAACTGAGCGTAGCCGAGAAAGTGAAAGTGGCCCGCAATCTGAGGGTCGCGAAATCCAAAAGCCCATTAGAAGAACTAGCCATTGCTGAGACGGTGACAAAGCCCTCCCCGATGACTTATACTGTAGAACCCACAAGGGAGGATGTAACTTTTTCCGAAGAGCCGAGGCCAAAAAAATCAAAGACAAAAAGAAGAAGACTTATATTGAAGTCTTTGCTAGAAGTAAGAGTCGAATAAGCTCCACTTCCCCTCAATTCTCCAAGCAACCAACCTACCGACTTGACCATCATCGGATAGTCGGAAGAAGCACCTGTCCCTCCACAAGCCACTGAGGAGGACGTCACGAGGAGTAGGAGCCTCTAAAGACGAAACAAAAAGGTCATGCCGATCCTCCGATGAAGACCGAAGAGAGTAGAACTGAGGAGGGACCGAGTCTGAATAATCTGAATTCCTCAATGGTCCCCTTCGTCACAACCGAATACGAAGATGCTGATCTAAAAACGTTGATGGATATGTTTTTCTCCTTTCATGCAAAGGTAAAACCTTCTCCCTGATGTGCTTTTTGGTCTTGATTTACAATAGTCCCCCTGCCTAATAATTCAAAAGTCGTGTCGTAGGGAAATGTTGTTGTCCTGCGAGTGTCCGATGAGCAGAAGGGTCTGGAGAAAAAACTAGAAGAAAGCTACAGCGAGCGTGCCGAGGCTTTGAAAAATCACCAGAAAACTCGGGATTAGCTGAAAGCTCTACATGATGCCTTCCACATCATGAAAATTACTATGAAGAGATGCGGAAGGTGTGAGCTGACAAAGATAAAGAGATCATCTATCTGTAGGTCCAATTGCATGACGCTGAGAAGAGAAGGACCCAGGCAGTTGAATTGGCCGAGGCTAAGGAGCTCAAGAAAGTTCTTCTTGAGAAGAATCAGGTCGAGCTCGAAACCCAGATCCAGAAGTAAAAGGAGCTCCTTGATCAATCGAAAAACATTATCAAGCTTCAAACTGATCGGATGAAGAATCTTAAAGACAACATTGAGCTGATCGTTGAAGGTTGGGCTGCTAAGGAGACCGATTGGTTGAAGGAACTGATAGCTTATGCTTCCCTGAGCGTCTTAACTCCTGAGCTCAAGCAAAAGGTCATTGACGAGTACAAAGCCTCGAATGATTTTCAGACAGATATGTATGCATTTGTGGTGAGCGAGTTTAATGACGGTTTCGAATTTGCTCGGGAACTTGCTAGGGGGAAGGGTCATGATCCCGATCAATTGGGAATTATTATTCCCGATGACTGACTGTACTATCGGGATCAATTTTTATTGTAATATGAATTTCAAATTCACTTCAATCAACTTTTGGTTATAACTGACTGATTATGCTCTATTATATTTTCTCATGAGTTAAGTCTTTTCATCTGCATGTATAACTGTTTACTTATACTACTTCGCCTTCACTAGCTTAATCGGATGTATACCGATGAGGCTAGGAGATAAATTGAAAGTGTTTGTATCAAAACAGTAATACAAAAAGAAGATGTAAACGATTCTCATTAATATCGAAAACATAACATTTATAGGCTAAAAACACAGCCTTAAAAAATAGTCTAAGTACAAATCCTATCAGCTAAAATATAGCCTCAAAATTGGACTAAGTACCAGATTTGAACTATTGATAATACCTACGAAGCCAAACAGCATGCCAAGTATTGAGAACATTTTTTTCGTCCATGCATTGAAGCTTGTAAGTTTCATCCCTCAAGACTTCGATCACCAAATAAGGCCCTTCCTATGTAGGCATCAATTTACCTGTGTCCCGAGGCATAGATGCCTCAGCTTGCCGAAGAACCAGGTCGCCGACATTGAATGACCTGTTCTTGACATTATTATTTAAATACTGAGCAGTCCGCTGTTGATAGGTAGCTAATTTGAGGACCACCGAATCGCGTTCCTCTTCTAACAAGTCGAGATTCTGCCGAAGCCCTTCGCTATTGAGAATTTCGTCGAAATTTAGGACTCTAGGTGTAGGTATCCCGACCTCAATAGGTAGCAAGGCTTTGAAACCATAAGTCAACATAAAGGGTGTATCCCCAGTGGTAGTCCTAGGAGTTGTTCGGTAGGCCCAAAGAACATGTAACATCTCCTTGGGGTAAACTCCTTTTGCATCTTCCAATCTTCGCTTTATACCATTAATGAGTGTTCTGTTTGTAACTTCTACTTGACCATTTGCCTGTGGATGGACTACCGAATTCCGACGATGCTGAATGTTAAGTTCGGTTAAGAATCCTTCGAATATCTTGCTGACGAACTGAAGCCCATTATCAGATACCTGAATCATTAAATTCCGAACCGGTATACTACTTGCTCTTTGAAGAATTAGAGACATGTGTGCTCGGTGATTCTGGCGAGGGGTTTGGCTTCTATCCACTTAGTGAAGTAATCGATGGCCACGATCACAAACTTTACTTGTCCTTTACCCTGTGGAAGCGGGCCCAAGATGTCTATTCCCCAGATAGCAAATGGTATTGGAGAAGTTATCGATGCAAGCTCTTTGGGAGGTTGATATGGGACAGATGCAAATAGTTGACACTTGTGATATTTTTTAACGAAGTTTTTGGCATCTTCAAGCATGGTCGGCCAAAAGTATCCTTATCGCAAAATTTTATAAGCCAGTGTTTTTGCTCCCACATGGTCCCCGCACATTCCTTCATGGACTTCCCGAAGAGCATAATCGGAATCTCTTGGGTTGAGACAGCGAAGCAATGGAGAAGAATAAGATATTTGATATAACTGATCATTTATGACGCAGTATTTGGAGGACTTGTATTTTATTCTTCGGGCCAAAGATAAACTTCGGGTAGTTCCCCAGTTAGAAAGAACTTAAAGATTGGGGTCATCCAAGAATCCCCTTGTTCAATATCCATTACTGCTTAAACCAGGGTGTTTGGTTATTGAAGATCTTCCAAATAAACAAATCCTTCTAACTCCTCTTGATCGGTGGTTGCCAATTTAGAAAGGGCATTGTATTTTTCGATCTGATCACACCTATAATCTGATACTTCGAAAAAAATGGCCAACAGTGATCGCACTAATCGAAGATAGGCCTGCAAGTGAATATCTTTTGCTTTATACTCCCTTAAGACTTGTTTTACTACCAGTTGAAAGTCGCTGTAAATTACCAAGTTTTTCACCTTCAGACTTCGGCCCAGTTTCAATCATGCCACTAATGCTTCATATTCGGCCATATTGTTAGTGGCAATGAACTCGAATCGTATTGACTGCTATATTCTGAAACCTTCCGGAGAAGTGAGGATTACACCTGCACCGCTCTTCATCCCAGTGGCGAATCCGTCCACAAACAAAGTTAATACAGATTCTTCGGGAGTGATTGTCAATTCATTATGGCCGACTTCTTTTTCTTTTGGATCATCGGGAAAGGAACATCGATGATGAAGTCGATGAGTGCTTGTGATTTAATGATCGTTCGAGGACGGAACTCTATGTTGAACTGATTTAACTCGATGGCCCACGCTGCTAGCCTTCCTGACGACTCTAGTCTGTAAAGAACTTTTCGATCTGTGAGGACGAGGATAGTCCGCCCCAGGAAGTAATGTCGGTGTTTGTAACTAGAAATAACTAATGCGTAAGCCAACTTCTCTAGATTTAGGTATCTTGTTTCAGCATCCCGAAGAGCATAACTTACGTAATAGACAGGTTTTTGCCCTTCTGAATATTCCTTTATCAAAACTGACCCAATTGCCAAATATGTGGCAGACAAATATAGTTATAGATCCTCTTCGAGAAGGGTTTTATTAAGTATTGGCGGAGAAGAGATATATCTTTTGATATGGTCAAAGGCCTCCTGACAGTCTTCGGTCCATAGAAATGTATTCTGATTTTGAGCTCCCTTCAAAGTGCCGAAGAAAGTGAGACATTTCTTCGCTAAGCGAACCACAAACCGACAAAGAGCTGTCAACCTTCCCGTTGTATTTATTTAAAGTTCTTCGATGGCTGCATTTTCAGGATAACCGATATTTTTTTGGGATTTTGCCTCTATCCCTCTCCGGCTAACCATATATCCAAAAAATTTGCCTGACCCGAGGCCAAAAGTGGATTTAGTTGGGTTGAGTCTCATGTTGTGAGATTTGACATTCTCGAAGCATTCTTTCAGGTTGGATAAATGGTTTTCTTACTTCACACTTCGGACGATTATGTCGACAACATAGATGTGGGATTGAAGTTATTGCTTTAAGTGCTGGCAAAATTGTTTTTCCTAAGATAGCGTTGTAGTCGCTTTCCACTTGAACCACATAAAAACGAACCATAATAGAGACTTGCTTCGGGGGAGTCTCGAAGATCACAGGCAATTCAATTGTCCCTGCTATACAGACTAGGTTATTTCCAAACCCGTATGAGGGGGACTGATTACAGATCTCCAGCTTCCTTCCCCCCAACTCCAGATGATTATACGCTCGACTATATAGTACATCGACTGAACTCCCATTATCAAAAAACATCTGCTTTATGTTTATAGTTCCGACTTAAGCTATGATGACCAGTGCATCCTGGTGGAGAGTGACCAGCCCCGATGGGTAATCATCATCGGAGAAGGTGATAGGGTCGGTCTTGATGTCCCGTGGCTTATCGGACACCTGATGAACCTCTTTGCCGAAAGTTTTCCTCTTTCGATTAGAAAGGGTTGAGATCGATCGTCCAGAGATGACATCAACCACACCTCTTGCCTCCGTAATTGGTGGAGGTGGCTCGATATGATTAAAGGTTGATTGAAGGTAGGAATCGACCACATATCCGTCAAGATTGTCATTCCGAACTTGTTTTTCTAAGAAGTCTTTCAGTTGGTAACACTCTTCGGTATCATGCCCCTTTGCTTCATGATATGTGCAGTATCTGTCCCTAATCTTCTGCCTTGCGAAGATTACAATCTTCGGGGGTTTCTTATATAAATGTTCATTTTTTTATTGCTTTCATTATATTGCTTTTACTGGTATTCAGGGGCGTGTAATCCTTTTCGTTACCCCTTCTGTCCCTTAGGGGATCGTTCTTCTACTCCCGATCCTTTTTGGAATCTCTTCAGTCGTTTCTTTTTTTGCGATTACCGTTGGATTTCTTTTCGGCACTATCGCCTCCGAGGTCTCTCTGATGAAAATCACCTGTGTTTTTTGATGAACCCCAGAGATTGGCGAGAGTCTCTTCCAACTCAACGAACTTGTCAACTTTCTCCTAGGTCTTAGATAAAGTTTCCAGGGCCCTCGAGATGAGCTCTTCGATCAACCTGCTAGATTTATCAACATTTAATCCCATAGTCAAAAATTAGATTACCTGTTTTGGGTCAATCCCGTTGATCCCAGAAACTGCCTCCCGAAATTTTTTAACATACTGTCGAAGACTCTCATTCGGCCTTTGTGTGACCTGTAGAAGAGAGGTCATCATTCTGGCACATCGCTTGTTAGTCCCGAAGCGGGTATGTAATTGTTCTTGCAATTTTTTCCACGACTTAATAGACCCAGATGGAAGGGAGGTGACCTACTCTCTGGCAGTCTTCTTCAGGGTGGATAAAAATATGTGGCACATCACCATTACATCATGGCCATGGAAGTGCATTGCCTGTTCGAAAGAGTAGGTGTGGTCATGGGGGTCTCCTGTTCCATCATACATCTCTAGGGTGGGTACTTTGTGGCTTCAATCGATCTTGGCTTCTTCTAGTTCTTTTGAGAACGGGGAAAACCGAGCCTTCTTGGATCCATAGTATTTGTCTGAAGCCTTCTTCGGTGAAGATTCTCAAGTATGGCTTTCATGGCTTCGTCTGTCTCCCCGATCTTTCTTTGAAGGTGATCTGGCTCGCTTCCGCAAATCTGCTGTCCAGATTGACTTGGAACGGACCGGCTCCCTGTCTCACTCTCGTGCTTCACCCCTACGTCGTTCCGGGTGTCTGTCGTCTCATCGGTTACGATGTTCTGAGCGGGAGGTCGAGCCTCTCTGGCTCAAAAGATCATTTTTGGCCTCGGTCAGTTCCTGATATTGCTTATCAAGCTCTTTCTGCTGAATGTCTAGAGCTTTCTTTTTGTCGAGGATCGACTGGAGGCGACACATTCTTTATCTGTTATCGTCTCCCGGCGAGATTGAGAAGGTGGTGGTCACCGTAAATTACTCTGCGATTGTGAAGTCTCCATGTCGATTATTTTCGATGAGAAATTTACTCGGTACTAAAACCCTCATTCTAGCGCCAATGTTAACGCTCGAATTTCGTTCGCACGTCCTGCTGACCGTCCGAGAAGAATATCTGCATAAAAGTCCTAACGGCTTTGGTCGTCAGTGGACTCCTCCGGTATGAGTGTTAGTGAAAGTTTCAAGATAGATCAACAATGGAGGATTAAGTATTTAGTAGAGTAGAATAGCGTCACCCTTACCTCCATTATTGATCGGATATTTATAACACTTACTTAATACTTACCAATCCTAACAGGAATGTCCATCGGAGAAGTAGCAGTTGAATATGAAGGTAACTATTCTAAGCCACTTAGGATGCATGACTCCTACTCTAATTAGGATTAGATGTAATAAGTAGCCATCATCTGAATGGTCTTAGGAACTCAACTCAAGCATATCGGACCAAAGAGTCCTCATAAGAGATTGTCAAACTGATAGTCCATTGAGCTTAGTCCAATATGAATTATTGGATCAACCTTAACGAAATACTCATCCTAACAAGAGTCTTTTTATATATGTTGAGTTAATATAATATAATAAAAAAAATAACATATTTTCATATCAATTCTTATTATTATATTTGATCGATCGAAAAATTAACAAACACAAAATACAGGATTGCCGTCAAGAACTTGATGAACCTTAATAACTTACTTAAATTATTTGACAAAAGACAATTTAATTACTGGGAGTATTATTTTTGGTGAAAGAGAATGATTGATTATAACCTTACATAACATTCAATTTATATAATGACAATTTAACAAGAAGAAGCATTGGATAGTTTATATAATGTCAATTTAACAAGAAGCAGCATTGGAAATCATCGCAATAATAATTAATAAAGATTCCTACTTGAAAGAATTAGGCATAAATGGACAAGTTTCCAGTTCTGGCCAGAAATAGAAACGTACTTCATCAAGATAAGTTCGAAAACAAAATCCACAACATTGGACAAACTATGAGTACATATACAATTCTGCTTATATTATTATGTACATAACCCGAATTTAGGAAAGATCCGTAGACATCGTTGTGAATAGAGTACTGTATATAGATGAGAAGATTGTAATGTGTGTCGTTAGATTTAAGATCGGATAATAGATACAAATTCATAAAAAATAAATAAAGACATAATGTATTTGGATTCATCAAATTAAATGTCTCACACATCTCATAATAATTCACATATTAAATAATATTTTTATAATAATTAAAAAAATTCTAAATTATAACACGGGCTCAAAATCACATGAATTCCAAAATATTAATAAAATTCAAAACTAAATTGTTAATAAATTCTAAGCCTAAATACATATGCTGTTTAGCTTCTAAATATTCTTGACTACTCTGTTGTAGTTGTCATTGGTCAGATGCATTCAAAAACGGGCCAATCCTAACCTGCAATATTTGTACTGTGTATTAAAAGATAAAAAATTAATACAAGAGTCCTGCATCATTAATTTAAATAATATAACTCGAAGATTATATTTTTTGTATTAGTGTACAATACATATATATATTTTTTGAAAAAATGCTAGATACCCAAATAATTTTTGTGTAATTTATTTAAATAAAATTTTATTTAGTTGAAATGTACAATCTGTTGATACATAATGAGTATTGACATATTATAAAATATGTATTACTAACTAAATTTTTGTCTAAATTAATTAAAACAAATTCTAATTACTTGGTTCTACTCTACATATAATCCAAGTGTAAAATTGATGATTATATTTGTTGTTAAACTCCTATATTCTTTAACTAATAAGAGAGATTAAATTAAGAAGAAAGGACAGAAGGGAGATTTGTAGAATGGGAGGGGGACAAAATAGACCTCCGCCCGAAAATACAGGGGACTCCTACAGACAAATGTCTCTCGTCGGATCCATATAATATTCCTCCTCGTCCCAATCCATTAAGTAACCACCAAAAACCATCTGTAAAAACTCACTTTCTCTCTCTACATTTTCTCTCTCTATATCTATACATATTTATTAATTTGTCTCTAATAAACACACTCGCGTTACAATTACATTCACTTTCTCTCTCTGCCATCACCACAGTAGCTGTTACCACTGGCAAGCGCTGCTCCTTCAGCAGCAGCAGCTGCTGCATTTTGCAGGTTAGAACTACTACAATATAATTCCTATACATATGTATCTGTATAAATATTTATGTTTGGAAATGTTTATAAGTGACTGTATATATACACAGTATCACACACACATATATATATATATTTATTATGAGTAAACCACTCATAAAGTGTGATTTGATGTATAAATAGTTTTAGAGAGAGAAGTAAAGAAAGAGAGAAAGTAAAGAAAGAGAGAAAAAGATCAAGTAGGAGGTGCTGCTAGCACACTAGGCTCAGTTCCGCGTTGAGTGATTTGTCTATCTTATAAATTGAGCAGAGTGTTTAATTTCTGTACTGTTCTATTTCTAGGGTTTTCAGATGATGATTGATCTCAATACCATCAACGAAGAGGACGAAGAGACGACGCCGTCTTCCTTCGATTCGCCTACGTCTTCGTCGTCCTCTGCTTCGGCTCCGGCTAATTTGGCGGCATCATCGCCGGCGGTGTGTTTGGAGCTATGGCACGCATGTGCTGGACGACTAATTTCGTTGCCGAAGAAAGGGGGCGCGGTGGTTTACTTGCCGCAGGGTCACTTGGAATACTTCTCTGACTTTCCGGCCATCGCCTCTGATCTTCCTCCTCACGTCTTTTGTCGCGTTGTTGATGTCAAGCTTCATGTAAGTTTGTTTTTTTAATTAAATGATTATCTGTATATGTATATTTCTGTGATGTTTGATCTAAGTATGAAGGTTATGTTTTTCTACTTCTAAATGTGGTTAATTTCTAGGGTTTCAATTTGGGAAAAGTAGTATAAGGTTCTCCCTAATGCTGAGTGTTTAAAAATTGTGAATTTATTGTAATTTTTTTAATTATTGTTTAGGCTGAGGCTGCTACAGATGAGGTTTATGCACAAGTCTCTTTAATGCCAGACTCCCGGGTGTGTTTTTTGTACCATGCAATTTTAAATTGAAGTATGTTTCTCTGCCTTATTTGAGCTGTAAAATGCAAGAAAGAAAAGTCTTTTGGATAAATATTTTATAATTTACATTTGAAAAGATTTTAGAAGTTCTGTTGCTAATTTTTGCTTTTGGGGTGAAATGCCGTGGCTATGTGAAGCAGGTTGAGCAGAAATTGAGGGAAGGGAAAACTGAAGCAGAAGTTGATGAAGAGGATATTGAAGTTGCGGTGAAACCAATGACACCCCACATGTTTTGCAAGACCCTCACTGCTTCTGACACCAGCACCCATGGAGGTTTCTCTGTCCCTCGTCGTGCTGCTGAGGACTGCTTCTCTCCTCTAGTAAATTCAATTACTTTTACTTCCCAATGTTTTAAAATCGATATGCCTTTTTTTATTAAATGGAATCCTGAGTTTTGGTAATATTTTGTCCTGTAGGATTATAAACAACAGAGGCCTTCACAAGAGCTTGTTGCAAAAGATTTGCATGGTATTGAATGGAGATTCCGTCACATCTACCGGGGTATGTTGCAAGATATGATTTCTTTGTGGTGTTTTTTGTTTTACCTTGTCTTGTGATTCCAGTTTCTATATTATTCTCATGCGTTTGACCAGGCCAGCCTCGAAGGCATTTGTTAACTACTGGTTGGAGTGCATTTGTGAACAAGAAGAAGCTTGTCTGTGGAGATGCTGTGCTGTTTCTTAGGTGTAGTATAGCTTCGTATTTTAAAAAATGACCATTTTCAAACAAATTTATAATTTGATTTTGTGGCAGGGGTGGTGATGGTGAACTGAGGTTGGGGATCCGAAGAGCAGCTCAAGTTAAAAGTGGAACCAAGTATGCAGTAGTCTGTAACCAGCAATTGAATGATATCACTTCTGTGGTGAATGCAATATCTACAGGAAGTGTCTTCAATGTTTGCTACAATCCAAGGTACATAATAATTATACACGTCAATGAGTGGTTAGATTGAGTCTTTATAATTTTATTATTCCTACCAATTTCCAACCGTCAGCTTGCTAAGCTCTAAGCTAAGGGACACATGCCACTGCCATCTGATACTCTAATAATCTGATGTGTATCCGAGGTTCTGTTGTCATTGCTTAATGCAGGGTGATGCACATGATTTTGACCTGAGACAAATGTACGATCTTCTGTTTTAAGCTTGTTCAAAAATATTTATTTACTTGTGAATCTGTGAAGAACAGAGAAGTATGTTATACCATTCCTGTTTAGTTATATCCGGACCACTCTCGTTGTGTTTGAAGGGTATTAATTGGTTGCATCCAATGCAGATCGAGATATTTATATTGAACTTGTATTATGTTTATTTAGTCATTCTGCCAGTCAAGTAAGATTTGGACGAAAATGTTGTGGCCAAGTAGATCTTGACCCACTGTAAATTGCACATCAAGAGTACCATCTTTAAACCCATTGTGATGATGCCATCAAAAAGCAACTTTATGTTGGCAATATACTACAGTAGTTTGTCAACTCTACTCTCATTGCACGATAAAGACTGTTTAAATACTTGAGATGTAACTTCTTATATTCTCTTCCTTTGGGAGGGGGGGGGGGGATTAAATTTGTCAGGGATAGTGTATGGTGTTTTTCAATATTCATCGGGAGCCCAAATGTAATTGTAATTCTTCTAGTTGTCTGTTGCTCCTTTGTCTTTATGACAATACTAGAGACTTTCATTGTTCCTTGCTCTACTGATTTCTGGCATTGTAGGTACAGCTATATTATATTATCTGCAGTCATCTTGTGTTTCGCTCAAATTGTTAGCTTGCTTAATATCACTTGTTTGGAATTGTACCTTTAATCCTCGCTTTATTCTTGATACTCTTATATTACAGTATTCTAAAGCTGCTTTGGTTTCTTTACCTTGAAATTTTCTTTACCTTCGTCTGAAATTCAATTGAATTTTGTAGGGCTAGGTCATCAGAGTTTGTAATACCTCTCCGTAAATTCTCAAAGAGCCTTGCTACTTGTTTTTCATGTGGGATGAGGTTTAAAACTCGTTTTGAAACAGAAGATGCAGCAGAAAGAAGGTTGGCCACCACTGTAATTCCCACAAGTTTAAGAACTTGCAATATCTAGATCTAATACATTTTGCTTACAGGTGTAGTGGACTAATTACTGGAATTAGTGATGCGGATCCTGTTAGATGGCCTGGTTCAAAATGGAGGTGCCTAATGGTATGTAGCTGTTTTAGCTTATTTACTTCATTGAAGCCACGTGCATATTTTATTTAATTGGACCATAGTGCCTGTAGCAAATATATTATATGTTGTCGAGGCTTTTGCCTTGGACCTTGGCCTATGTTTCAGGCTTTCAATGAACAGTGTCCCATCTTGTTTCATGTATGATAGGAATCTAATGTTATTTGATGCACTCTTCATTTACTTAAAAATTCAAGCTTCTTGACACAGTGGGGTATAATAACGTTGCTTAAATCTCTTATTCCATACCGGTATGTTATAGATTAGACAATTATGGCGAGAGCCTTTTACTATGGGATTCTTCAACTTTCTGGGATATCATCAACTGCTTGCTTAATTTCGATGAGCTTAGGTAGCAAATTTGATGAATTCGATCAACTGCTGTGTTTTTGTTGTGTTTTTGTCCCAACATAAACATACTATGATTTTGGCTCTCAGTTTAAATATGTTCCATCTTATTCTTATCGGATTTGAAGTATGTTCTATCAGAAACTTGTTATATTATATTCAGAAAGCTTTGATGCCATTAGACACATTTGCTATTCCTTCTAAATTTGCTTTTCTGCATTATCATATTCTATTCTGAAAAGGTTCGTATTTTTTGATGACATTATGTTTGAAGCAACGCTTTAAATTATTATTGCAGGTTAGGTGGGATGATATGGAAGTTGAACAACATAACAGAGTTTCTCCATGGGAGATTGAACCATCTAGTTCAGTTTCAGGAGCAAGCTTGGTTTCACCTAGTACAAAGAGGAGCAGGATTGGTTTTCATACAACTCAACCAGTTTTTCCTGTCCCAAAAGGTTTATGTTTCCACAGGAAGTTGTGTTTTGGTCACTTTTCGTATGCTTCAAATGCATTTTTTTCTTGGTTAAAAATTAATTTCTCTATACTTCTTACAGATGGGACAGGAATGTCAGACTTTGGGGAATCTTCAAGGTTCCAGAAGGTCTTGCAAGGTCAAGAAAGTTTGGGTTTTCATGCCTCTTGTGATGGTGTTGATGCTCAAAAACATCACCCCCCTGAACTGAGGCGGTGCTTTCCTGGTTCCAAAAGTTCTTGGGATTTGAGAAACCTGATTGGGAATTCTGATATTTCATATGAAAGTGTAGGCTTTGGGGAATCATTCCGATTCAATAAGGTCTTGCAAGGTCAAGAAATTTTTTCAAAGCTTCCGCATGGAAGAGGTATGGGTGTTAAGCAGGTGCAGGAAAGCAGTGCTCCTGGAATCATCCAAGGTGTTCGAGTACCGAGCTATGGAACTGGGTGGTCTCCTCTGATGCAGGGGTACACTACTTGCATGCGCCCCTCGGCACCTTTGGTCCAAATGTCATCATCGTCTTCTGGTATAATGTTTCAGCAACCAAGCATTCCAGCTCCTAATTTTCGTGCAGTATCTAGTGTTAATAGTCGGGAGAAGCTTGAGATTAACAGGCATAGTTCCTTTGACAAATCTGAAAGATATTCTGGAAAGCTCACATCATCCTCACCTTGCGAGCGTAATAGCTCTGGGATGGAATATCAGCAAGGCCTTGCTTCTCTTGGTCTTTCTAAAGAGGATAAGCAACTTAGTTTTCCCAATCTTATTCTTGAAACTCAATCATCATATAGGGGGAGTCCAGATTTAGTTTCCATGTGTAAAAGTAGCTGCAGACTCTTCGGTTTCCCCTTGACTGAGGGAAGTCCTAGCATTTGTAACAAGGGAAATCCAACTCGGGTTACATCTCCATACGTTCCGAAAGCCTCACTTCTTCTGTCTTATGGTGAGGAGCAATTTCAATCAAAGCCTCAACTGGTGACCAAGATATTGGGAGGCAGCTGTACCAAAGCAAGTGATATCTATTCTGCAAGGGATATGCTTCTTGATATTGCAATGTAGCTAGCATAAAAGGGGACCATTTATAAATGCAATTGATCCCTCCTAACTTGATTGGTCTGGTTATCTGATTTCTGAGTTGGAGCATTTATCTAGTAGGATAGAGTTTTTAAACGAAGTAGTGAAAGGATAACGAGGAAGCTTTTGTTGAAGACAACAGATGAAAGTGTATAGTAATTTTAGTTCTACTTCAAAGTACTCTCGTCTTTTTGCCCTTCCAAGATTATCATGCTTTCGTGCTCAAGAAAGTAAGGTTTTAACCATGGATGCTAAAAAATAACAACTATACAAGCTTTGTTTATAACTATTTTACATGTATTTGCAGGGAATTCTAGTTAGTTAAATACAGCAGTCTGGAATCTAGAGAAAAAGAAATTGTAATGGCGACGTCAGTGCTTGGAAGGTATGCCTGGATTATTCTATCTTAGCTTTGAAAAATATTTGTAGCCTACCCTTGTACAAGTCTTCGTTGGAAACTTAATTAGAAGGACAAAAGTAAGCTGGTTTCTTGTAATTCTTGTTGACTGAAGTAGTTCTTTTCCTATATGTATGACATTGTTATGGCAATAGAGACTGAATTTGTCATCCCGGAATTATTTATGAAATTTTATCAAATGACAACTGTGGCTTAGTTCATGTATCTGAGATGAATCTTTCATGTTAAAAAATCACATTCCAGGAGAGTCTAGAACTAGGGCTGGCAAAAAATGGTTATTGTTGGTTTTGGGTTATAAAAAAAGTGGTGGTTATGGGTCAATCAGAAATTAGAAGTGTATTAAACCAATTTATAATATGGTTAAAATGGTTTGGACCCATATGGTTATGGGTTGGACCTAGTTAACCATATTTTAGTGTCTCTAACAATTCGTAGATATGTGCTCTCCAACCACCCAAAGTTAACCCCGTCTTGTAATTTTTTTTTTGAAACAGAGGATTTATATATATAACATATATAATATTAATGTTATTAATTGTAATATATATAATATTCTTATGTTTAATAAAATAAAATTTTAATTTATTCTTTCAACATTATTAAATTAAATATTGAATATAATTATATGCATTTCATAAGAAGAATTTCGTTTTTGGACTAGTCAATTTATAATATTATAAAATTCAAAATTAATTTTAATTTGTTTTATTTTAGTTAATAGCATAGTCAATTATATAGAAAATATTACTAAGTACAAAAATTTCATATCATAATATAAATTTTAAAAAAATTATAGTATCAAAGTCATTTAATTTTTTTTTATGAAATTGAGAGAATGTTTAAGAATATATATAATAAAAAGAATAGATTTATAATTTTTAAATGATGTGATTATTTTTGTTGAATTAAAAAATTAAGTGTGAGCAGTTTCTATATATAAAAAAAAATCATGTTATGTTTTTGGAGTATAGTTATAATTTGTTTCACTTTCTCATATGAGAGTGGAGTCTAGACGTGATGGGTCTATGTAGAATTTATTTTCATATAAAAAGATAAAATAAACAGTAATTATACTTTAAACAGTAATTATACTTTAAAAATATGGAATAACTCTTCGCGAGAAAGAGTAAGTATAGGACAACACTTCTATTACAAAGTATAAAGAAACTATAAAAAACTGATAAATAATAAAGTGGGTTAGAAAATGGTTATCCGGTTTGAGCTTATTTTTTTTCTTCAGAAATATGGATCCAAATTTTATTCAAGCTATATCATAAAAATAGTTAACAAATTCAAATAATTCTAATTAATTTAGGTAGCTCCAACACTTTATGACCTATATTGCCAGATCTATCTAGAACTACACGCGCGCGCGCACACACACACACATATATATATATCGTTATATTGTCTATTCCATTTCGAGTTTAACAAGGATTAAATTTAAAAGAATTCATATTAATTATAAATTTAAAAATATTTTAAATTAATTTTTAAAAAATTGATAATAATTTTATATTTTGAAACAAGGAAAGTATTATTTAAAAAAAATTCTCAACGTCCTAAAGATTGAGCAATACTTTTCCATTTTTTTTTTGTAAAAAAAAACTCTTTTTAATATATTTAGTTTTGTTTATTTGGTATAAGCCCAAGGGAGGTGGAAATCCATACAATAAACTACAGAGCTTATAAAATCAATTTCCAACCACTCTAATAACCCAGCGAAGGCAGCTTATATTTTCCCTCTACATGCATGCAATTGGATGAATCATCAGTACTTCAACAAGAAGAGGAGGAAATCTCTTCTTAAAGCTCTGGACAAGATCAAATCTAGTGAGAAAATTGCTTTAATTAATATTCCCCAACCCCATAAACCAAAATTGGAAAAATATTCTGTTAATTAATTATGCAATTCAACTAAAACTTTCACTTTATGTAATTTGGTAGAGTTAATGCATACACACGGAATTCAGTTTTTGCCTACTCCAAAAAGTTTGGGTCAAAAAAGACGTCGAGTTGAGTTAAGCTTATCTCGTAGCTAGACATACACAAAAAATTTATGGTCCGCAGGTTGGCCTGACCAGGCCTAGTCAAAATCCGGCTTGGGCTGATCAGGCCCAGTCTGTAGGCATTCAACAGCCTGCTATTTTGACATAAAAATCTGGCTTGACCAAAAGTCCGACCTAGCCTGCAGGCCCAAATCGACTAGCAAAAAGTTTGCTTGGATGGGATACATTCAATACACATATATTACACTAAAAAAAAATACTTCTTAGTGACATTGAAGTTGATGGTTGATAATAGAATATTTGTTATTTTATTTTTACATAGTTTACTGCATGTATTTTTTTTAATAAGGATAAAAAATAAGGGAGTGATGTGAAGCCCTACTCGTAGGCCTTAACAGTCCATAATTTTGTTAGGAAGTCCGGGGCCCAACCCGTAGGCCCAAAAGTCAATGTTTGACCTGTCCTAGTTAACAGTTAAAACCTGTCAAGTCCAAACCAGACCGACTTACTGTGCATATCTACTCATAGCTATTACCTATAAAATTTTTACTTGTTTGTGTAGTGTTAATCTTGAGGTGTTTTAGGCCTCCTTTTTCACAATTTTTTTTTTAATAACAAAGGGTTGAGTTGAGCTTATACCTAGCTGAATAATTTTAGTCATCAGCATTCATAGTAATTCAAAACTGGTCTCCTATTTATGGATTAGTTGTAAAAGACAAGCGAAATGTTGAAATGCATTTTCAAGGGATGAAGAGATCAAGATCATTTGCCTTTAAATTACTTGCAGAATTTGAGCATATTATAGAACTACAGTCTTTCATTTGGGACTACAAAGATTTAATATCCTTTCATATCTCCTATCAAATAAGAGCGTTTCTTCCTCTGCTTGTTCTCATTATATGTACTTTTGGCCTTAATTCCAGAACTCCTTCCAAGTGGCATTCTTCGGAAACTTAGAATCTTCATGATTATCACCTCTTTCTTTTGGTGCTTTATGCCAAAAAATTATGATCATTAAGAATGCCTTTTACTTGTGCAGTATAAATTTGGACTTAGATCATGCTTCCATCCTAAAACTCGTCATATTATCATAATTTTTGCCTTTGGAGTGGTAGTTCACATCCTTTGCGGTCACTGCAGCTCCAATTTACTTTTGGTTTATTCTGAACTACAAGTTGAGTATATATTTGTACGTGTAATTCTAACAGATGGGTACATCAATGAAGAGAGCTGTTTTCCCCCGAGGAAGTGGAGAATGGTCTAAAGAAATGGCGAATCAAAGCTAAAAAGAACTTAACCAGAAGAAACACCATTTCTGAACATCCATTAGCCAGAAGAAACACCATTTCTGCACCTCCATCGTTAAATACTTACTACACTCTGCACCACCTTTCGCAGCTACTCTCAACCCTTCGTTCTCATTAGAAACTTATAATCCTTCCTCGGACGACGTTGGAATCGTCAACGTCCAAACTGTAGAGATAATCAAGATGGTGGTATTGATAGGAAAGAGCATGAAAAGTTGGTATCTTTTGATTTCGAGGAGATGATAAGTAAGCATTTGTGCATGAATTATGCAGTGATGAAATATTCCTCAAAAAGAGGAAGGGGGATGCTAATGAAGCCTAATGAAAGTTTTTGCATCCATAGGAATGCGCTCATTTCCTTTACATTGACACGATCTAGGACTTAAACAAGATCTATGTATGGTGGATTTAGATATAGCGTGGACAATTATCACAAATGGCAAAGCTATACTCGACAATTTTTACTTATTACACTTTTAAAATTTTAATTTATTTCATTATCACATTAAATTAATTAAAATTGTGAAATTGAATAATTATGTTAAAAAAAAGAAATTGATAAGCTAATTTGATATTTCGCAAGTGAATCTTATTTGATTTTGCGAAAATATTATATTAGTTTGTATGAGAATTGATATTTTCGCAGCAAATTAATTTAATATTTTCGTAAGTGGGTTCTATTTGTTCTTATAAAAATATAAAATTAGCTTACGAAAAAATTAATTCCCTAAACAAATTGAATGGATGTTAACTTGTTTCAAATTTTTTTCCATGTGTGGTAGCAAAAAATAAAGACTAAATAAAATATATACTGATATGGATATTCGTAACTGAAATTTTCTCTTTCGTTGTTATATCCTTTTTTTCATCCTCCTCTATTCTCAGCCTTCTTCTCCATCTTCATACAGTACCTTCATAACTACAATCCCTCCATGGCCATCATTTAATACAAAATAAATAAATAAATAAATAAAAGAACCTCTAACAATAACATGAAAATAGATTTATTATATTTCCCTTCTCTCTCAACGTAATTAGGAACTCAACTTCTTTTATTTTCCCTTTTCCTTTCCTTCTGTCTCTACATATTCAAGGACGCAGTTTATTTCCTTCATTATCATTGTAAGAACTATCATCCATCACCACTATAAACATCAACCTAGTCATGGTTGACCATCGAAACCTACCTTACCAGATGGATCTAAGTTGTGTAGTAAAATGAAATTTCAACACAAACTCAACATATAATGACCTAAAATATCAGTTAAATTTTCTAAACCCAACAATAGCCCCATATTAGACATGACAAAGCTCTCAAGCACGTTTGCTCAATTCTTATAATCAGACATGGCGAATATCAGCAAACTGGGGTTCCACTAATAGGAGATCGATTCAGCGGGAATTAAAGTCAAAAAATTGGGGCTTTTGCTCTGATTCATCTCGTCATCAGATTTCAAACAATTGGAGGTTTGTTAATGAGTTCTTCTCGCAACAGATCATCGTCCGTTGCTCTAGAAATGTGTAATTTCTTATGCGGAGCGCCTGCGTGGTTCATAGCTTTATATGCCCCTTTTGTATAGAGTACCCATCCCTACAGCGCACGTGAAATTGAGGATTTTTTGGCGGATAAATTGAATTAAACTGTTTAATTTGATTGAAAAGAGTTGTGTTCAAGGAGATAAAATCTTTTATAATATTTTTTTAATGTATTTTATGAGACATATAACGATATTTTTAAAAATTTATAGCGACGATTTATAAAATTTTAAAAATTGTTACCATAATCTATAAATCGCATAATAAAAATATAAAAAAATTTTGTTATAAAAAATTTGAAGCGGTCTTCAAAGGGTATTGGTGACGTTAGAGGTTGATTTGGATTCTAATGTAAAGAGAGCAGTAAGGATTGAAAGGGCAGAGTGATTAAGATGAGAAGTGAGAAGAGAGAGAAAGATAGATCTTAAATTGATTTTTGACTGTTTTTTCAAGTATGCGGGTCGAATTTTACCCGATTGAAAGTTGAGGATGGCAGCCTTTTTGGGACAACCAGTTTTTTTTTTTTAAAATTTGATTTTCTTGAGTGTTTTTTTTTTCATGTCATTTTTGTTGATTTTATATTTTATATTTACACAACCTAGGAAAAAAATTAACGTCTATCCAATTTTTTTGACGGAGTGGTACAATTTGAAATTTTTTATTAGTACAATGGATTACAGTATATTTTTAAAGTTTAATGAGTTAATAAATAAAAAGTGTTAATTATAATGAAAAAATCCTTAATTTTGCCTATCACAAATACTGATTTGTAAGAGCAAGCATAGTTTGAAATTTAGAAAGATTTGCCATTAAATTTTACCACATTAGAGATTAATCAGAAGGTGACATGAAACAGGGCTTTGTAATTTGATAGCATTTTAATTAGTGTAGCTTTATCGATCATCTATTGTGTTTTGGATTATCTTTAGCACCAACTGTATATTGTTATTCTTACATGTACTTTGCCACTTGCAAAAACATAGCAGAGTTGTATCATACATGTCGATTAAATAATTAATTTACAGTTGAAGGAATTGTTTTGCTTTAAGAGAGAGTTAAAATTGTTGTATTGCAAAGTAAACCAATTTTAATAGAAATAAAAGTCCAAAATATATTTCATAAATTGGCTATATATGATTGATTATCTATTGACACAAATTTCTCCTTTTTTAATTGTTATGATTACAAATGACAAAATATCAATCATATACATAAGCCTGATTAAAGCAAAATTAAAGAAAATAATAACAATTTTCGGGGATATTTGCAAAATTTGTTTGTGGCGTAACATACATGGTTATATGATGATGCATGAAGGTTATTTTAACCATGTGTAGGACACGTTATATTTTTGTTATTTTAATCCTATCTCCACTTCGTACGTGACCCAACTTGCAAGTATGGACTCCTAGTCATTCAAACCTTACTCTCTTTCAACCCACCTTTAAAAATCACTACAAGAAAAGTAATTATTTTTTACCGACATAAATTTTATCAAAAATAAATTATTTTTGACAAAAAGTATAATATCGACAGAATTCATCATAAAAAATATAACATTGACAAGAAAAATAGGCCTACTCCGAAAGAATAAACCTATTTTCGATGGACTTATTCCCGACTCGATTATTTACCACCGAATTTTCGACAAAAAATTCTGTTAAAAATAAATTATTTTTGACAGAAAATACCGTCGAAAATAATTTTTTTTTCTTGTAGTGAGTTAGATATACAAGGGGAGGGGCTAGAGTTTATATCTATTGACACTAAATTATATTTGTAACTGATATGATACTATCCCTTACACTTTAATATGAAGTTCACATTAGTAATATTGATATCTTATATCAAATTTAATCAATCAAATAAAACATTAATTGACTTTTTTTAATTTTTGTATTTTTTCTTAAAATGTCAATTCGTGTAGGGTTGACATTTACATTCTCTCCCTGTGCAAATGTCTTGGAGTTGTTAGCAACCAACTATATGTGAACATTCTTGTGAAGCAACACTATTTCAACTATATGCTAAAAGTTGGTATTAAAATTTCGTGTTCAACATACAATATTTTTGAATAAAGGAAGGAATAATTTCCCTCCACATAAATTAAAACACTGGTCAAGTTGAACGAGGAAGATTTATGGCTTAAGATGGTCCAATCAAACCGTAGACGTCTACGCATGAATATCGGTGCTACAAAGTGGAAAGCAATTTTAATATTTCAAGACTTCTTCTTCTTTACAAGAGTATATATTTTCAAACATTCAACACTTATTTAAGATTTTTGTAGGAGTATTAATATATATTAAAATTTAATATTTTTATAAATTATTTTAATATTTTCACAAGATCAAATGTGATTCACTTAAGAAAATATCAAATTAACTTGTAGAAATTTCAATTCTAATATAAAATTGATATTTCTACAAATTAATTTGATATTTCAGCAAGATCAAATGGGTCTCAATTGTGAAAATATCAAATTAACATGTGAAAATATTAATTCCTTATATATTCCCATGTTTATTAAAACCGATTTGATATTTTCGCAAAAACAAATTAGATCCATTTATAAAAATATTAAATTAACTTGTAGAAATATCAATTTTTTTATATATTCTCATATTTTTTAAAACCGATTTGGGTACCTCCAAATTACTAAGGAGAAAACCAATATTATTAATTTAACAAAGAAAATAAAATAAAAAGCAAGGGCTTAAGATTTATGTTTGAAAAATAAATCAGTTTACCTTCATATAACTAGTTGAAGTCCAAGTCGTTGGTCTTTCAAATGCAAATTAAATAAATAAACAATTTAGGGTTGGTTAACGATTACATACGGGAATAATAACGTTTTAATTACGATTTGGCATTTTCTCTCTCTCTTCCCACTTTTGGTGGGAAAAAGAGAATTAGTGTGTGACCTTTTGACTAAAGGGAACCCCCTTGTCCTCTTAACCAACACCATACATTCTTAATGGTAGGTAGGTCCAAAACTCACAAGTTCAATAGTTTCCGCGCCAAATTGTGGATACTTTGAACTAAATGATTTCCAAAGGAAATTGGATGCTTCTGATTCTGTTTATATATGCATATAAAGGTACGATTCAAATTAAGTACGTGTATAAGAGATCGTATTGTTGAAATTAAAATTTTTAATTTATCCAATATTATTAATGATGGATGATATTTATTTATTTATTTAAAATTTAGACCTCATATTTTTTGCTAAACATTTTTTTTATAAACAATTAAAAATATATTTATTAGAATAATCTCTCTATTTGTATGTATATATATATATATATATCATAGAGTACTCAATACATTGATTATAATATAACTTTTACATCGTTTTAGGAGGATCGATCCTTAGTGACCGGTCTAACTTTTTTTCTTCTTCTCTCTTTTGACTCTGAAATTATTTATAATATTTATTCTGACAATTTTATATATATAATTTAGTGATTTAAGTATAATTTTAATACATGTAAATAACAATTTGTACAAAAATTATACCTAAATCACTAAATTATATAAAAATAATTATCAAAATAAATATTATAAATATTTAAAAAAAAAAAAAAAAAAAGTTGGACCGGTCGTTAGGACCAATTGCATAAGACTTTATGATAACTTTTTGAAATGGTCAAAAGCTAACAAAATAATTCCATGAACGTGTAACATAATTATATCAGCAGGGTTAGAATTATGAGCACATTGATTTGTTATCAATAAAGTAGGGGTGAAATTACCTATTATTAATTTTTTTTATTTTCTTATATTGAGATATATAGCGACGATTTTGGAGTTATGACGATGATATGTTTCATTGTCATAGTTTTTTTTTTAAATCTACGGCGACGGGACATATCATCATTATAAATCTTAAAAATCGTGACTAAAAGTTTCGATACAGAGAAACAAAAAAAAATAATAACAAATGATCTGAGTCCCAACAAAGTATGATTTTGTGAGCATAACGGTACACATTATTTTAATAACGAATGCGTATGGTTCAAGATCCTATCTACATAAAATTCAGTCGGATTAGTATCAAAAAGGTCGTAAATGATAACTGATTTTTTTTTACCTGTTTGCATTCGTATACAAAAAAAAAGAGGATATTATTTATATTCAAAATAAAATAAATATATTTATATTTGATTTTAAAATATTTCTAAATAAATAAATATAATATAAATACAAACATATTCATATTTATTAATAGTTAATTAAAATACCATATAACGATAGGGTTAAATAACTTTTACATCATTGTACTCGACCTTGATTTTCAAACACATCATTGAATTAAATTTTTTCACAATCGAGTCACTGAACTGAATATTTTTTATAAAACGTTACAAAATCAGTTAATATAGACAGCAAAAGAGGCACGTGCGAAGGAGCATCCCTTCACGTAATATATGTTACCATGTGGCATCCACGTTCGTGAGGGATACATCACAGTCAACATCAAAGTAAAAGACATAATAATAGAAAACAAATGTACACATTTCATCCAAATCAAAAACCCAAACCCAGCAGCTGAGATACAACCCGATCGCGATTTCTCTCCTAACCATCATTCATTGTACAAATCTGGAACAATTGAAGGTATGAGCAGGTTAAGTGGACAAAGTTCAACAAGAAATCATCGGCAATCAGAGATACCATAGGTTGAAGGTGTTGATTACGAGTTTGCTGGAGGCCCGGTGCACTGTCACTGTGGTTTAATCGCTCCTATTTGGGAAACATGGAAAGAAGGAACACCAAATCCAGGTAGGAGATTCATGGGGTGCAGTCGATTCAAGGTATTTGGTTTCATGGGTTATACTGGATTCAGCCAATTCTGTGTGGTTTATTCATTTTCACTTTTCTAGAAATAAATTGTTATGGGCAAGCTATGGTTTATTCTGATGTAGACGACTTAGTTTGAATTCATCTTATTACTTTGACACAAATACATTGACCTTCTGTAATGTGGTATGACTGATGATATATTGTTGTGTTAGCCATTTATGTTTGGGTTATTTTTTTATTTGACAGGAGAAAAAGCTATACTGTGAGTTTTTCAAATAGTGTGATCCCCCATTTACAGATAGGTCAAGGGATGTAATAACCCAATTGAAGGAAAAATTAGAAAGAAGCAATGATAAAGTTGAGAGCTTGAAGGATAAAATAAAGAGAATGGAACAGGGTGAAGAACCTGAAGGAAAATTTGGAAAATAGAGCAACCAAGAAGAGATATTAATGCTGAAAAAGAAGTTAGCAAACTTAAGAAAGAAAATGGACAGAAATGTTTGATGGAGAAGAAGTTAGTGATTGCTGTATTTTTATCATGGCTTATTTTGTTATTTGTGTTGAAGACAAACATGTAAGTTAGGGTTTGTTGTAACTTTGTAAGTCGGTTGTAACTTTGTAAGTTGGTTATAACTTTGTAAGTCAGTTAGTTGTAACTTTGCAAGTCAGTTGGTTGCAACTTTGTAATTCAGTGAGTTTTATGGCTTATTTTGTTGTGTTGAAGACAAATATGTTTCATAGTTTATTTCAATATGGTAGGACAACATTCAACACAAAATGCCATAAGCTTCAAGGCAAGGCAAAATGCCATAACATTCAACACAAAATGCCATAAATATCAAGGTAAAATGCCATAAAACTTGTGAACATAAAATCACATAAGCCATAATATGATTTAACACAAAATGACATAATCTTCAAGGCAAAATGCCATAACATTCAACACAAAATCCCATAAGTCATAAACCTGGTTTAGATTCAACAATACAATAGGATTATGATTAAACATTCAACCCCCCTATTTATCAGCCATAATAATCCTATAGTTTAGTACCAAAATAATTAAAAGAAGTACCAAAAGAAGTAAATTAGCTTAAGTACACTTGAGTGGGCAACCATAGTTTAGTACCAAAATAATTATCTAGTTCATCCTAATATCTACTTCTTGTCATTTGGTCTTGTCAAAATAAGTAACTGTCAGCTGATGACTTGTAATTTGCCATTTACTACTTCTTGCTTGCTGATGCCTGACTGCACAAAGAGCTGATGCATGGACTCTGGAATGATGCCCTACTTGGTGGTGTAGTTGTTGGTGGGGTATTATTAGTTACAGGTCCTTGTACAGTTGACACCCTTGGAGTTGGCATCTAAAAATTTAAGACAAAATATTTAATATCCATAAACATTAAACTGCTACAACATATTAAATATGTGATTACTCATTTACTAAAATACTTACAAATGTCATTGCTCAATGACTTCTTTCATTCTTTTTCCTCTTGCCTTTGGACTCTACCTTTTCTTTCCCCTTTCCTTTGTTCTGCATTAAATAATAAGTAGCATTAAATGTCATTCAATGGGGGTAAGTATAGCATTATTAGAAAGGAAAAATTACTGTTTCTTTGAACTTTTTCCTTTGTGTTGTATTTGTATCTTCTGTCCCAATTGGCTTAAGTGTATAAGTGTTCTATTTGTGTCTAGGATTTCCACACAAGCCACAATGCATTTTTCTATTTTTCCTACTCACTCTATTGATATTTTCAACACTATTTACCCCATCCTCCCACTGTTCTCTCCTTCTTAACCTCTGTGGTCTGCCCCTCAACTTCTTTGGCATAGGTGGAGGTCCCATAATGTCACATTCAGTGAAGTCCCAAAAATCTTCACCATTTAACACCTCAAGTGTATGGCTGCAAGCCTTCAAGTATGTGTCCCTTGTAAACCAGTGTGCTACATAATCAAGAGGGTCCTGATACATCTTATGGATTGCTGACACAACATGACAACAACGTATACAAGTGAGGTCCCACACCCTACATACACAACTCCTATCTTCAAGGTTAACACAGAAAGCCCTACCTCTTTGCTTAACTTGAAACGTAATCTCACCATACCAAAGAGGTTCACAATTTGAAGAGGCTAATATGGCTGCATCTAACTTTTTTTTGATGTGAGGACATATGAGATCATCAGATTTCAACATGGCATCCCGTTTTTGATGAATTCTAACCATAATTTGATCGTGTATTTCATGAAGCATGTGACATAATGGCAGGTACCTACATATTGATGACAATCTATATTAAATTCATTTACAAAATTAAAATGTCTATTCATAAACATCTAAGCATTAAAGCATTTAAGCTTTAAGTTTAAGACAGTACCTGGCTCTGATGAGCCAAGCGTTAAAGCATTCAGACATGTTGTTTTCAACTGAATCAACTTTAGAATGAGTTTGGAAATAAGTTTTTGACCATACTTTAGGATCCTGTTCACTTATTTTGTCATGTACAACCATCGATAGTGTCTTAATTTCTTTCATAGCTTTCTTATATGCTGCAGGATGTGCAGCACATGCTGCTTCCTAGAATAATCTCTTTAACAACTATGAGGATAATCTTTTCCTCCAGTTACCGTAGATATGTCTTGCACAATTTCTATGTTCTGCTTGAGGAAGAAGGTCATTCATTGTATTGTTCAATCCCTAAAAGAACACATAAATTTAAAAGATCTACATCAGTAAAACCATCTATTATTAAAAACCATCTATTATTAAAAACTGTCCATTATTAAAAACTGTGCATTATTAAAAACTGTGATCCAAGATGAAAACTAACCTTTTGCTGATCACTGATAATTGTGTACCCACTGCCATCATGTAGGCCAAGGTCATCTTTTAACATCTCTAAAACCACCTCCAACTATCAACATTTTCACTCTCTACTACACTCATAGCGACTGGGAATATTTGATTATTCCCATCCCTTTCAACAGTTGTGTGACGCCCCCAAATCTAGGCCCACACAGCCCAAACTTGAGTCGTCAAAAGACTACAACAAAATTATTACAACAAAACACAACGTACAACAATACATTGTATAATAATACACAACTAAGTCTTCACTATTATTGCCACACTATTTTACAACACGTGAAGACTACGACAGCTATTCCTCAGACTCTCACTCCATCCCCCGGCTAGACCCTGTTACGTTTTCATCTCCTGTTGAAAAACAATGGAACAAAAGAAAGGGTGAGCTCAAATAGCTCAGTAAAGAATATCATGACTAAGATAATGACGAATAAATTATCATTAGCCTTCAACAGTTGAGTTCTTGATAGAATACAATAGACTACAAGGTTTATATCAAAAACTGTAGTTAAATTCTTAAACAACGTTCAGATCAATAATAGCAGCGGAATGAGCAATCTATTAGAAGAATAATGCAGACCATAATGTCCACTCGCTTCTCTTTTTAGTAAAAACATCATCAACTTTTATCATCTGAAATACCATTAGTCAAGATAATACAACTTCACAGTTACTGGTCATAATCATGCAGATCAACAGTTCATCTTTGTACTACGGGCCAAAGACATTCAATATAACACCAACGGTCATGATTATACCAGATTCAGCCTTTGGTCATAATCATACCAACCAACAGTTCATCTTTGCACTACGGGCCAAAGAGAACATTCACCACGTGCCATAAAAGACACCGAACAGATGTATCGCCTTTAACCTAGTATATCGCCTTTAACCTATCATCTGTTCAACAATTATATCACATCTGTGCCCCCGGCCACAGATATTCACAACAGCTTGATTCTTGATGATTAATACAAATAACAGTGATATAAATGATGAACAGAAGAACAGGATAAACAATAAGTATCAGAAGTTTACTTTGTGCAGATTCAAATAATGTCCAAATTGCCAACATGATGTGGAGTGAAATTTAAAAATGATATTCAAGATCCACAGTTCAGAATAACGATTACAGTTCAATAGAAATGTTCAGAAAATAGGAAGGTTCAGTTGAAATAATGGAATTCAACTATTATGGAACATATAATATTTTCAGGAATTATAGAAGCAATAGTTCCATAATAAGTTTCGATTTAGGTGTATGAAAGAAAATAATATCCCTTACCGTAGCAGGTTTGATTAACAAAAGGTGAAGAGAATTAATATCCCTTACCATAGTAAGTTTGAATAATGGAAGATGAAAAAGATGGTATCCCTTATGAGTATAAAGGAAAATGATATCACTTACGAATATGGAATAAAAGTGTCATGTGATAATTCGTGTAGACAAATTATTTTCACAGGAGACAAATAAAAAGGGTTATTCACCAACAGGCGGTAATCCGCGCCATAAGGTTATTCCCATCAATTTGAATACGAATAGTTATTCACCAAACAGGCGATAATCCGCACCGTAAGGTTATTCTCAAAGATTAATAAGGAATGAATACAAAAGGTTATTCACCAACAGGCGGTAAACCGCGCCGTAAGGTTATTCCCACAATTTAATACATGGAAGTAAATGGCACAAGAAAGAAACGATATTATTTTCAAGAATCAAAGAATGATAATCCCTTCAAGTAAGAAAGAAAATAATATCCATTTATGATGATGAAAAGAGTGATACCCCTTACCTTAACACGTGACTGGATATTGATTTAAATGAGATTGATCAACCTATATATTTTTAATATAATTAGTAATTACCACATATAAATTTCAAAGTGTATGATAACTCGTATAATATGAATTATCAAAATTATATATATTTAACATAATTTTTGTAGTATAATATAATAACTTTAGAATAGTTTTTAAAATAATATTTCAAAATAAATCTTCCAAAGAAAGCTTTTAAAAATGAATCTTCTAATAGAAGAGTCTTCTAAAGGAAGATTTGTGAATACCGTGAAATATAAGAATTTATGAAATTACTACTCTTTAATAAAAGACTTACTTGAAAAATTCCTGCACTCCTTTTGACTTTCAAACTCTCAAAATAACTTTACTATTCTCAGAGAAAACTTATAAAATTCTTATAGAAAATTTTTATGTTTTAGGTGTGATTTTTCTATTCAGCTGAACAAGTTATTTATAGGAGAAAATAAGGCACTATGTGTGGTAGGTGAACAGAAAAAAATTCAGCAGAGGCTGTTGCGCAGCCTTCACCAACTCTTCAGCAAATTCTCACATTTCTCACATTTCATGTGGGCCCCACAATGGGTCCCACATGTTTCTTACTATTCACGTCACTATTCACGTCACTATTCACGTTACTATTTCAAATAGTAAAATTAATTATTTTATTTTTTATTTATTTAAATATTTATTTATTCTTCCTGTGAGTCCAACATATAAAATAATGTTACCACAATAATGTAAGAAACACGTTACATATTATTATTAATTTAGTAATATAAATTATAGTATATTTGCAACCGTGACAATTATTAGGTTCAATAATTTTAAAAACAGTGCAACAACAATTATTGAGTCGATGATATGAAATACAGTGTAATGACAATTATTGAATCAATAATGCAAAATACTGTGTAACGACAATTATTGAATTGATAATATAAAATATTATGCAGTGACAATTATTGATGAAATGATGCGCAACAGTTACGGTGTCAATTATCAGACCAATAATATGAGACACTGTGCAATACCGTGTGCTACTGTAGAGTACCGTGTGCTACAGAAAATACCATAATTTACCGTATGCTACTATTCTTTTATCACCGGTATTTTAACAGTTAACACCGTTGACTATTTTTATTTAAAAAGGTTACTTCTGTCGTTTTCTATATCCGACAAATATTCTGTTGTGGGGTCCACAAATAATTTGTTATTTCGGCGCCGTCGTACGGCACGAATATTCCCCGACAAAACGAATATTCCCCGACAAAAAGAATATTGTCCGACAAAATAAAATTTGCACATAACATCCTTAACTTTCAATTTTGTCAATTTAACCATTTACTGTTTCAGAAAAAAATATATATGAAGAAAAATTAAATTTTGTATTTCATAAATTCGGGGTCTTACAAGTTGATAACATCTGCCCTCTGCATACAGTCTTAAGAAAACAACCATCTAAACCCAATATTGGCCTGCATCATTCTTTCCATCCTTTCCTCAGTGAGTCATAACACACATAAAATCTCTTAAAATTTACCTTATCGTCGGGATTTAACCTGGTAGTTTTGAAATCAACAGTGTTGTCCTTGTTGCTTTTGATGATCTCATATCCAAAATCCCAAACTCTCGCGTAATGTTCTTTCATCACCTTATGTATACTTACAAGTGAAGCATGTCTAACCCTTATACACTTAACTAGGCTTACGTCCAATTTCAGTTTTTGTTTAATTTCTTCTTGCATATCATTAAGCTTCTAGTTAGGATTTTTCCTAATTCTATTTCCATAATACTCAGCCAGGAACTTTGTATTAGTAAACTTATTTGCAAAATTTCTGCAACAATTATGAATATCTAATATTGCCTTGATCTGAACTAATTCAGATAATTGCCTATGGCTAGCCCAAAGTTTCCATGGGCAACCTTTAGAGCAGTTAATACTTACTCCATCCTTATCATTTACCTTATACCACAATTTTCTCCCATTTGTAATTGAGTAATCTAGTATTACATCCTTCAACTCTTGAACATTGACAAATATCATACCTCATTTAAGTAAAATATCCTTCTTTTTAGTGTTGGGGTTGAACACTTCAGTGGTTTCAAACTTCCTTTTTCTAACTGGAGGAGTATCAACATAACCAACATTGTCATTATCACTACTTTCGGATGGGGATCGTAGTGTATCACTATCTGCATACTCACTTTCCTGGTTAGAGTCTTTTAAATGACTTGCATTTCCATCACTATCTGCATACTCACTATCATTTTCTGCACCAGCCTCATCATCATTTTCTTCACCACTTTCTGCAGCAGTGTCTTTCTCACTTTCTTCACCAGCATCTACACTAGTCTTTTTCTCATTTCCCTCGTCATCAGCCATATAACTTACATCTGCTTCACCAATTTCATCATTCCCAGTTATAGCACCAGTTTCATCACCATTGGCACGACCAGTAGCAACAGTTTCATCATTCCCAACTGCACCAATATTTGTTTCATTCAAGATGTCTTCTTCTGGTTTGTCTATTTGCGCCTTGTACTCCCTACAGATCTTTCTCGCTTCTCTTAATTCTTCATCACTACTAAGTAAATTAGTATCACTATCATCACTTGTGCTGTTATCACTTATATCTTGTATCACTGTTTGCTTTTTCTTTCCCTTTTCAGTTTTCTTATCACTTTGTTGCTGCTTCTTATCCTTCACTGTAGCAGGACTCTTCGCAGGTGTGAGCACAGGGGGTTGCTCAGTATTTTTTGGGTCCAAATCTAGCACAGGTCTTTGTACTATAACATGATCCACATATAACTCAATCAGCCTAAATGGTTGACACATCTTCACCATCTCTCTCACAGTAGCATCATCATGGACAATCCTCACTCCATTTTCAAAAGTGTGACCATCTCTCTTAAAATACACCTGAGAACGTCTATCATAATGTAACTGGCCTATTAATAACTCTATAATACCCATGCAAACATAGTCAGGATCAATTTTATAAACTTCTACTTGACCTCCAACATACTCATGTCGACGACAATGCTTAAACCATCCGTTGAAGTGAACATGTACGTCACACGTAGTCATTATGTGAAAAACAGAAACAAAAGTTATTATCTAAAAAGAAAAGGAAAAACAACAATCATTGACCATATGTCAGCTATCTGCAGACAAACCCTAGTTTATATACTACCTATGTGCATAAATATGATTAATGATATCTGACTAATGGAAAAGTTAAGGAAAAACAACACCCGCGTGTCACATATCAGCTATCTACAGATAAACCCTAAATGCATTAAAATGATTAAAGATACTTGACTACTGGAAAGTTAAACAAAAACAACATCTATGGACCACATGTCAGTTATCTATAGACAAATGTATTACATATGTGCATAAATACAATTAAAGAATCATTTAGCAGACAGTGACATAGCACAATCAAACAAAAATTAAAATTAAACCCTTTCTTTATTTCATCGACACAAATACCCACAATTAACCATAAAAAAAATGAGAAATCGTACCTGATAGACCTCTAAATAGTTGTTATTGTCTTCAATCGCAGCCAAAAAGCCACTTTTTCACTGTAATCAACCAATGTTTCTGGCGTAATCTAGGGTTTTTTCTCTGTCGACTCGTGAAATGGTAAAGATAAGTGATGTGTAGATAATTTCACTATCTTTTACTCTGATGCTTGCTGGAATCATTCTCTCGCAGGCAGATCGACCTATGTTCTCATCCAAATCTTAGCCTCTGTGTCTGCTCGTGTGTTGGAATGATTTACAGACGATATTATTATGTCTTTTACTTTGATGCTGACTAGGATGTATCGCTCACAAACGTGGACGCCACATGGTAAAATATATTACATAGAGTGATGCTCTCTCGCACGTGCCTCTTTTGTCGTCTATATTAACTGATTTTGTAACGTTTTGTAAAAAATATTTAATTCAGTAACTCAAGTATAAAAAAATTCAGTTCAATAATATATTTAAAAATCAAGGTCAAGTGTAGTAATGTAAAAATTATTTAACCCCATAATGATATCCAAAAACCACCAAATAACTTCTCCATTTACAGCCCCAAATATCAACGCTCTTTATTTTTTGTAAACAAATGCTTATTTATCACGTGGCAGACAGTAACAGGTGACTGGATCAGGATGGGCCCATATAGTGGAGAGTGGAGTTGAGACGGCCTTTTATCAAGTCTCCAAAATGTTTATCCAAATGCCACTTGTCCGTTAATGCTGAACAGTGACGATTGGGATGACGTAATTGGCGAGCTTTTGATAACCTGTTGGTCCACGTTAACGTGTGGACTTGCGCGTCCTATTGCTAATGTTTATCTCCTCACCTTATTTTGGACCCTATATTTTCCTACCCGCGCGCACACACCCCGTTAACACTACTCACATTTGACATTACCAATTATTGCTCTCACATATATATATTTTTTGAAAGTTTCATTTTTTGAAAAATATAATATAATTTAATAATTAAATATATAATTATTTATTATAATATCAATAATTAATTAAATTTCATCAAATGAGAAAAAAAACACAAATAAAGAACAAATAAATTTCACATAAAAAAATAAATTCACCAAAGTAAAAATCAAATTTAAGACCTAAAAATCACATTATCAATTTTAACCACTGAACTAAGACTTCATCGACTTACTATCACACATTTATCAAGGCATTTTTTTGGCTGATGGTAGTAATATAAATAGAATTAAAAATTGATATACTGACAATTTATACATAAGCGTAACACCATTCATAATGAAGTGTTATGATCTAACACTATTTATATAAACATTGATAATGCATAAAATTTTAATTTAGAAAAAAACATAATTTTTTTATATTTGTCATTGTAATTTATATTAGATTATAATTATTAAATTTTAACTTATTACTTTCAAGATAAAAATTAAATCTCGATATTTACAAATTTTGCAGCCTCCTTTTTCTTTTCTTTTTTTGACATTAAGGGATTATTACTTCTATCCCGAAACATAGAAAACATCTCTAAAAAAATAAAAATAAAAATAGAAACTAAGAATAAACAAGAAAATCATTGTATAACTTTTGTTTTACTCTCTTTAGTTGATTTTGAATTTTTAAATATTTACCAATCTCTAGTATTTATAAATTACTCCATCCCTTTTGATAAAAATATCTCAAAAATAATTTTCATATTAATAAGAAAACAAAATTAAAGGAGAAAGTATAAAAATGTATTCAGAGTCTATTTATAAATATATTTATTTTATATTATTTTTTTCGAAATACAAATTAAAAAATTATTAAATAAATAAAATTAATATATGAGTCACTTTTCCTCTAACACTCGTTTTTTAAAAGAACGTAAAATAAATATATGTATAGATAGACTCGTTCTCTTTGTTAGAAAAAAAAAATGTCTGTGTGAACTGTGTGCACAATAAATTTATCTTGTATCCGGTGATTTGGTCGGTGTAATAGACTCATGCTTCAGTGATATGCACTCTTCTAATTGGCGCGTGGCAATAAATTCGAAAAGAGGCATCCGTCATGAACTCATAAGTAGCAACTTGGAATCCATCGCGCCAGTCACTGATATACTGCCACGTCCCCAATAGTAGCCGTGACGCTCAACAGTACGTCACAGCCGTTGACGTTAAAGTCTCCCCTTCCTCCCTGCCCAATCATAATATAATCACCCACAATCCCATTGCCTCTCTTCCCCTTTCCCTCTCTCTCCAACAATTTCTCTCTCTAAAATCTAATCTGTCCCGAACTAATAGATACCATGCAAGCAATCCCAAACAAAACTTGGCTCCCCACCACCGCCGGCGGCCAGTCACAGCCGGATGACGCCAAAGAAAACGCTATAAACGTGCAAAAACTGGTGGAGGAGAATGCGGTTATAGTGTTTGGGCGGCGGGGGTGTTGTATGTGCTATGTGGCCAAGCATTTGCTACTAGGGCTTGGTGTAAACCCTCTCATTTTCTATGTTGATGAGCCAGATGAAGCTGCGGTGATGAATGAATTCTCGAGAATTATCGGTGGTGGTGGTTGTGGCGGCGCAGATGACGGCGCAGATTACCAGCCGCCCAAGTTTCCGGCGGTTTTTATTGGCGGGAAGTTGTTTGGAGGGCTGGAAAGAGTCATGACTACTCATATTTCTGGCGAATTGGTACCTATATTGAAAGAAGCTAAGGCTCTTTGGCTTTGACGACTCAGTCAGCCTCTTTTGTAATTTTTGTTGAAAATAATACCTTTGAGTTCTTCAATCTATTGCGACAAAAATTTGTTGACGAATTTTCTCTTACGTTTCAATCGTCTTTTTGGCAAATAATGTAATTTAGGAGTTTGAGCTTCTAAATCATGTAATTTTTGCCTTCTAATATATTTAAAATAAGCTTCTAGAATCATCCCCACATTCACAATTCACAAGTTTCACGAATATAAAAATTAAAAAATTGATATTTTTACATAATTTTTTAGATATTTTTATATAAAAAATATCATTATAAATATGTAACGACGAATTTAACTGTTGTTATAGGTTTATAACGATAATTTATATTTAAAAATATTATTTTTTTTTATAAAAATATTACTTTCCTAAAAATTATTACGACCACTAGTTATTTAAATTTCTTTTATAAATGTTTATTTCATCAATCCTTCGATCTTCTACCTACTGGCTATCATTTCAGTAATTGAAATTTAAACATTATTCTTATGAACTGTGAATGTTAATTGGAAGTTAGAATATTATGAGTACCATGGTTCGTACCAGTAATGGAGGGAGTATAGGGGCCGGCAGGGCCAAGCTACGTACCCTGAGATTTTTAACTTTTTTTTATGTTTATAAAATTTTAATTTTTTTTAGGCCGTACGAGATTTATAAAATAATAGATATTATATATAATATTTTATTGAAAAAAAATAAAAAATACTATTTTTTTTAATGTTATAATATGTTACAATAATTTATTAACAAGAATCGCATTTTGAATTAATAAAAGTGAGTCATATTAATGAACCAAATGACTAACTATAAAAAGAATTTATTTCTTTTGTTCTCTTTTTTGGTTATTATTAAACAAATGTTAAATTTTATTGTCTTTTTGTGTTCTACTTCGTGTACTATTAAGGGTCCATATATATTGCATATAAAAAAATCTTATAAAAACCAGAAGTTTACTTTTTTTACAAAATTTTGAAACTGGGTAATGCCCCCAACTTCACCAATTATTCATCACATTACTATATTATGTCCAGGCCCCTCAGAAAATAAAATTCCTGACTTTGTCCCTAAATAATACTAAAAACTATGTAATTACTTGATGGATTCTTCAATGGGAATTAAAGATATGAAGTTAAAATAAGGAAATTTCACCTCATGTTCCTTTTTATTTTGACTTGGATAATTAATTCAACTATGGCTTTGTCCTCTGGTTTGATTTCGTATTTAAAAACAATCAAGCCTTGTTCAACCTTTTTTTATTTAATAGAGAAGAAGAGGAAATGAGAAGGATGGAAATGAAAAGGAAATTATAATTGCCTGCCCTTGGTATGATATTCTCTGCTTTGATTTGAACTGCCAATGTGACATGACGACAACAAAAACTTAACAAAATCCATTCAACCATGAGGGTATGCACAATCACATGAAAATCAATATGGGCAAGTGTGCGTATATAATATCAAATATAACTTAAAATATTAAATTTTAATTTTAATTATTGAAAGATGGAGTTTGACATAAAAATTTATATAAAATATTATTTTTAATAATTAAAAAATATATAATACTTATAATAATATTTAATTATAATATATGTAAAATTATCAAATCAATATATGTATATGCGAAAGAGACAATACATGTCATGTATTACTCGAGTTGCCCTTTGGGCTTGTAAGGTACGTAGCTACTTGAAAATTATCACTCTAAAGAGACGTCAATGACTTCTTGACATGATACTTGGACTAATACTTAGAACTATTATGTTATAAATTTCATTCTTGTTACTTTATTTATTATTTTTTTTGTGAAATTTTATTACCTCGTATTTTGAACTAATATGTTATAAATTCCGTTCTTGTTACTTAACTTTTTTTTTCTTATTGTGAAATTTTATTACCTCATTGTGAAGTTTGAATTCTCTCATACATGAGTGTGACATTTGCTTAATTAATGTTGAGAGACTGGTAAAATTGCTTATGTAATTTATAATATATATATATATATATATATATATATATTTTAAAGTAGACACTTGTCATTATATTGTCGTAGACAAGCAAGTTTGCATCACTAACTAATTCTATGCGGTTCAAAGGTTATAATTAGTTGTGTGCTATAAATAGACAGCTAGTGCATAATATTAGCAGATAGGCCATAATTTATTTGACGATTTTGACTATAAAAATAGATGTAGAGTGAAGAAGCTAGGAAATTATTCCATTTAAGGTAAATAAATTTCTCTTTGCATGGAACTTTTGTTCACTTCATTTCCTTGAAATTTCTCCTAATGTGGACATGTGAAAAAATGATCCCAACTGTCATGAATGTATGATTAATGTTATTCAAGGTAAAAATTTCAATTCCCTCATCTTATAACTGCATCTTATTTTCTCTTAATTAATTTCAAAATTAAATATGCATTTATATATTAAAACTATAAAGTGACATAATTTTTTTAATTTGTCATATTATTTTTTTACTATTATTTTCAATACCACGTCATTATTAATAAACTTTTAGTTAATATTATAAATACATCTGATAACGTAAAATTATTCTTAAAAACTGTCATCCTTAAATCTTAAAAATGAAGGGCGTATAAATTAAAATGGCACAGGTTGAAACAGTTGAATGATGATGATGAAGAGGCTGATGTGGGCAGCAAATTAGCTAAACTAATGAACAAGGAGAGTTATGTCTGTATGAAGAAGGTTTGAAGGAATGCAAGGAGAGTATTTATGCTGTTCTGAAATCTTCAAGTTAGGTAAAACAGGTAGGTTTGTTTTTCAATTTCTTGTTATTCATCTCAATTATGCACAACCAGACCAATAGCAAGTGGAAATAAAGATAATTGGATGGTATTTTAAGAAGTTAGGTCATGTATAAATCCATGACTTGTAACACCAATTTTTTCTAAGGATGGGATACAGCTACATGGAGCAGTATATATATGTGCAACGTATATGTGCAACGTTTGGGGCAATAATGTATATATATCGACTCAATTTCTTGCAATTGGATCAATTTTATATGTACCAAGTCGGTAGTTTTGATCAAGCTTGGTTGGTGTTATGATATGGATCTTGTGCAATGTTCTTTGATTAAATCCAGCGTGTGCTAATTAGTCATGCCATATATATATGTTCTAGTAGTTCAGATTGGTGTAATTGTTTAGGGGTTTGGTCACTTATGATCAGGTGTATCCATGGTTCAAGATTGGACCGATCCAAAATTCAAACTTTATGAATTTTGGTATCTTTTCGTACTAAATATTTTGCCTTCTACTAAAAAAAGAGACTGATGTGGTTGAGTACATGATATTTGAAAATTTCTTCTTATTCGGTGACCTTTCGATGTGTGACTAATGTTTTAAAACCGGACCGGTCATCAAGCTAATAAAATTATCAGGTAGATAGATCACCGGTTTAATCAGTGGTCAAATTATTATTGACTCAGTGACGTCATTAATATGTAATAAATAATAAATATATTAATTATTATAATATATAATATTTATCAAATATGTAAAATTAATCAATTTATCAAATAGTATTAATTTTGATTTTTTAAAATTAATTGAAATTTTAAATTAATGAGATTCATTTAATTTTAAAAATAATAAATGAGAGTCTTTTTGAAATAATTTATAATTTATTTATTTATTAGCACTATTAAACTGTTACAACAAAGTGGGTAGAATTTGAATTCAAGCCCACGATAAGTAATTTTTATTTTTTTTATATAGTAAGCTTGAACCGGTAAAATCGATAAACTAGTGATCGGTTCATTGAATTTTATCGATTTTTTGTCAAAACTGGTTAAATGGGTCAAACCAGGCCGGAGTACGGATCGATTCTGATTTTTTTCAGTTAAACTGTTAGGTTGGTCCATAAAACATTGCGTGTGTCTACATATTTCTTGGAAAAGATATGTAGCAACCCAATCGTCATATTGCGTTTGAATCGGAGGAATAAAATAATTTTAAGATATTTTAAGTATATGTTTGGTTGTTAGTAGGGGTGAGTAGTATAATATGATAATAAAATTATCACACATATCAATTCTGTTGAAATAAATTTTATTCCACCATCTCTCACATAAAATAAAAATTAAAAAGATGAAATAAATTTTCATTCTATTATCGTGGTTTATCCTCCAAAATAATTATTAAATATATTATTTTTATTATTTATTTTTTTCATTCCATTTTCTTAGTCTAAACGTAGCGTATCTTCATTTCATTTTTTGGTATAATAAGCGTCTAGTAGTTTTCTTTAATAAGAGGTTCTACAAATTAGTGGTTGATTGGTATGTCTAGCACACAAAAAAAAAAGAAAAAGAAAAAAGAATCCCCCAACTAATTGATAGCGAAGTAAAGGATTGTCAACAAAGGCGGGTGTTATAGTGGGTTGTAGATTCTTACGGTAGACTTTGATCGCCAATAGCACATTTTGAAGAGCCCAAAAAATGAAGAAAACCTTGGAGGTCTCAGTTTTATTCGGCCTATTATTATCTCTGACAATAGTTGTCATGCATATTATGGTCTAGGTCCAAATATTTCTAAATTCTACACAAACGAACAAAAAATATGGGGAATGTTGATGCAAGTCAAAAGTTTATTTTGAAGGATTATAGGCCAGGATCTAACCTTGACCATAAGACGCACGGTATGAAATTCGATTACAAGTAGTAATTGCTTTTTTCAAGCTTTGTACATGGGCATGGGCCCTTTGTGTTTCGTATCGTTTTTTAATTGTATGTATGGGCATAGCATATAAGAATATAATAAAGAATCATTGTGATAATTTAATTCAGTCTTATATCAATTAATATAAAATATTTAAATGTATATATAAAAATTTAATATTATTATCATTAATAATTTTAGTCATAATATTTTGGGCGAGCTTGTGTTGCGTTAAGATGACTAAAAAAAATATTATTGAGAATGCCTATTAATTTGGGTCTTATTGTACTATAATTTGATTCGAAATTTGACCCACTTTATATAATTTGATTTCATACATGTTTCTCTGTATAATTTTACTAGTAGATTACTGTTAAAAATACAAATAAGTCTACACACACAACAACTAATCACAGCATTAAACAGTTCATTTATTTACACTATTAAAATATGGAGTTTGATACTGATTTTAATATCACACCTCACTTTTTAATAATATAAATAAATATAATATTTGATATAATATTTAATTGTTATGCATTTATACTTATCCTAAAAATGCTCCTTCCATCCCATAATAATTGCATCACATTTACTTTGGGCTGCCCCACATTATTTGCAACATCTCTACTTTCGGAAAATTTTACTAGATTAAATGGTCAAGTTACCCTTAATTGTCCAACATAATTAATACATTAAGTGCTCACATTCCCACCATGGGTATGAAAAATCCAATTTTGTTGCACTTTTTTTTGTTGTTACTGTATTTGGCTCATATTTAAACATACACCCTCCACCTTAAACTTGGATATTCAAGAAATTCAAAATTTTGGCACCAATTTTTAACTTTTTTGAGATGCTAAAATGTGGTGTAATATCTTCAAGTATTAGATTAGAGTTCGCACAATTCTTATGCTATATTTAGATTGAAGAAATAAAATTAGTGAAAGAATGAAATAGAGAAAGAAATAGAATGGAGAGTGAAATGAGTCATTTCAGACCCTCCCTTTAAGGAATAAAATTCATAAATTTGGGAATAATGAAAATAATTCATTCTATTATAATAAAACAACTAAATACGATTTTTTCATTCAACACGAATGAGTCATTCTATTTTCACATTTATTTTTTCAATCCAAACGTAATATTAATATGTGAAATATGTGCGATATTTGTGCTCCACATTTTAACATTTGCACTTCATCTTACTTCTTAGAGCGCATCAAATTACATATTAGTCCTTCATGTGTGGATGATATAGTTTGCCATTTACTTTGAAACGTAAATATGAGGCCCTGTGAAGAAGTTTATAATTTATATGTAAGTAAATACACGTCTGACATGTGCATGTCACTGGATTATGATAAATTTCCCAAAATTGTAATACAAGTGCTAGATGGCCTTTTATCAAAGTATGAAGCATCATCTCATGGCCCAGAAAAATTCAGGAAATTGACAGTTTTCTTACAATAAAGGTTTGTATTGTTTTTCTTTTATTTCCAAAGATTTGTTATTATCTATCTGCTTCTATCTAAAATGTTTAACTTCCCAGTTTGGAAGGTCCAGTTCTCGACCTTATCAGGAAGCAAATAGATCAAGTTGGATCAGAGAAGAGTTCCCTCACATTGAAGTGCCGCTTAATTGGAGATAAAATGGGATTACTTAACAAGCAACTAGAAGCTAGTGAGAAGTATGAATCTGAATATTTTAAACACTATGAGGATGCTATAAATGACAAGAAGCAGCTTGTGGATGACTATATGAGTCGTATATCCAATCTCCAGAGCAAATGTAGCTCAGTGGAAGAGAGGAGTTCCAGCTTATCAAAAATCATGGATTCTGCCAGGCAGGAAGCCGCGGAATGGAAAAGAAAGTATGAACAAATTCTATCAAAGCAAAAGGCAGAGGAAGACCATACCAGTTCGGAAATTGCAATTCTCAAGTCCAGAAGCAGTGCTGCTGAAGCAAGGTTGGCTGCTGCTCGAGAACAGACAAAATCTGCTCAAGAGGACCCCGGGGAGTGTAAAGGGAAGTATGACACTGCTGTTAGAAAAGTGAAAATTGCTCTTGAGAAGGCAGCAGTTGTTCAAGGACTCTCAAATAAGCAAACACAACTGAGGGAAGTTGCTCTGAGAGATGAAGTTTCTGTTACCCTTGCCGATAAGGTGAATTCTCTTGCATCCCCTCTCTCTCGCTCTCACACACGCAGATCCACACGTTTATTGTGCTCTAAACTATCAAGGTGTACGTTTGAGGACTAAAATAGTTTCTCATTAAACTGCAGGAAGAGGAAATTAAAGATAAGGAAGCAAAGATTGAACATGCCGAACAACGAGTGACAACTTTGAGTTTGGAGCTGAAGGTAAGGATTGGCTGCTTTTACATTTAAACAGAAACTACTAATTTATGTGTGGACACATTGTTAGGATTGACATATAGACTGAGTAGGATGGATCACAATTTGATGATTACTAATTCATGACACGCGGGAGATACTACACCTGGGGTTGGAGTCCGCTTTGAGAGGGTACGCGGCATGTGGTTTTTTTGGTTGGAGGTAGTTCTCGTATTATGTACTTTACAAATCAAGTTAAGCTTGTTATGAAACTGTGAAAAATGTTAAAAGTAGGGTAACGAACTGTTGATAATAGTAGAATTTACTTGCTATTATATTTTACTGGAAGGAAACTACAGTGATCTACCTTTGAGTAGCATTATGTATTTATGTACTCATCTATTCATATATCTTGTTCTTTGTGCAGGCTGCTGAGTCAAAGATTAGAAATTATTATATGGAGATATCAAATCTAAAGCTTGAAATTAAGGAATTAGGTGAGAGGTTGGAAAGTTCAAATGCTACTTCACAGTCGTTTGAAAGAGAAGCTAGAATTTTGGAACAGGAAAGAGTTCATCCGGAGGAGAAGTATCACTCCGAGTTTGATAGAAGTCCAGGAAAAATGTAAAATTGCTGAGAAAGAAGCTAAAAGAGCTACTGAGTTGGCTGATAAAGCACTAGATAAAGCTGTCAGTTCCCAAAAGACGCACAGAGTATAGCAATGGAAAGACAACCAAATTGAGAGGGCTGAGAGGCACTTTGAAAGTTTGGAAAGGCAAAAAACTGACCTGGCTAATGAAGTAGAGAGGTACAGAGTTGCTGAGATGGAAGCATTGTCCAAAGTTGCAATTCTTGAAGCAAGGGTTGAAGAAAGGGAGAAAGAAATCGAGTCATTATTGAAATCAAATAATGTACAGAGGGCTAGTACCGTTCAAGTCCTTGAGAGTATTTTGGAGACTGAACGTACAGCACGTGCAGAGGCTACTAACAGGGCAGAAGCACTATCTGTTCAGCTACAAGCCACGCAAGGCAAACTTGATTTACTCCAGCAGCAAATGACTGCAGTTCGCCTCAATGAAACAGCATTGGATAGTAAACTGAAAACTGCTTCCCGTGGAAAGCGTGCAAGAGTTGGTTACTATGAAGTGGGCATGGAATCCGCTTATGATGTGGATGTGGACATCAATGACAGAACATTAAAAGGAAATAAACGTTCGAAGAGTACAACTAGCCTTCTAAAGTTCACAATGCCAGAAGATGGTTCGGTTTACGAGGGTGAAGAAGAGATCAGCAGCCAACAGACCAATTCTGAAGATTACACAAAGTTCATGGTACAAAAACTTAAGCAAGAAGTCACAAAACATAATTTTGGTGCAGAGATACTCGAACTTAAGAATCCAAACAAGAAAGACGGTCGCTCTCTATGAGAGACGTGTTCTTAATAAGGTCAGAAATTTCGTGATTTATCTGGAAAAGGTGGTGGTTGTCTGCCAAGGAGTAACTTGAGCAATGGCAACCTGAAGAAACTTAGATGGTTAGTCATGATGTTGAAGTAGTAGCAACTCATATTCACATTCTCCTATAATTTGTATGATCTAGTGAGTTAAGGCTGGTATTTTCGTCGTGAATTTTTCCACAAAGTTGTTTATGCTTGATGTCTGCTTTTAGTATGTCCATAAATGCCTATTTGACTTCAAAGTTGCGTACAATCCTATTTTTAAAGTTCCAAATCTTGAGAATGGATGCTGGCATGAACAAAAAAGTAGAAAAGATGGTCAAATATTCTAATCACAAAAAAGTAGAAAGCTGGAAACTTCAAGGGATATGAATTCAGCCTTCCATTTAACAATATTAGACTCGCTGCAACCGGGGTGTTCTAGTTTGAGGAATATCGACTCTATGGAGATGAAGTTTTTTTAAAAAAATAACTATTTTATCTCCATAATTAAGAGAAACCAAGAAACTATGCCTAGGGGAAATAAGTGGCTGGCGAAGGAAATCAAATGAACGTGTGAGGCGGCTGAAGATCTTTCCTGGAGGAGGAAGTGGGCGATTCCATCGTCGTTGTGGACACCATTTTAAGTTTGGTATCTGAATGGTAACTTTATGAGTCTGAAGAATAAGAAGAAAACTGAATTTTTTGGATACAATAGAGCATCTGCTGAGGCATTTAGATGGTTGCTATGATCTTCCTTTACTTCTTGCTCATTTTTACTTCTTGTTGGTGCTAAATTCTTCATCCTGCTCACTTCATTTGAAGCTAATGTTATTGCATTAATATGTACTAATGGATTACAAAGTTTCTTCGTTTCAGAATCCCTACCTGCCCTTATGATTTGCCGAGCTTTTGACAAACATTATGTGGATTATATACGTTTCCTCAATTGGAAAGTAGTTTATTAGTGACGATTCTATCAAAGTTTTTCATTGTTATTTAAATTAGAGATGATGCATTTTTTTGAGCGAATTTATTTATTTATTTTTATCATGTTGATATGCGTCGATACTATAAAATATTTATAAATATTCAAGAGTATATAGTACAAATGGGAGTATATATCTCCTTCTTTTAGTGATGAAAGAACAAAAAAAATGGATAATGTTTAATGACGCTATTAATGAATAATTGAGTTAAGGTTGTTAGCGTATACACTCAACTATATATGGTACACTACTTGAACCTTATGAGTAAAAAATATATTTAAAATTAGACTATTTATATTAATTTAACACTATTATAAATTATTTTATTCCATAATAAAAGATTAATAATCTTTTAAATAGTTCTATAAATTATTTTTTATCATTCATAAAATTATTTATGAGAGATTATATAATTCCATGATAAATATGAAATTAATAGTCCTTTCATTTTAAATTATTAAATGATTTTATGAGACTAATAATCTAACATTAAGAGACTAATAATCTCTTATTATGGGATAAAATAATTTGAAATAGTGTTAAATTAATACAAATAATTTAATTATAAATATATTTTTTATAAACAAACATAACCTATAATTATTTAAATTTTAAATATTAAATTCCGGGCCAACTCCGTTGACCAATGTAAATATCTGAAAAATGGGTAATTACGCAGTAAATGTTGACACAGCTGACATTGTAGATTGTTTCATCTCAGGTTAACTAAAAAAATATTATACATTACACAAATTATAATTTGCAAAGTGCAGAAAGCCCAAAAATATCAAACTACATATTTATTGCAAACGCAAGAATATATTTGTACAATTCTACAGTTAATTTGTACTACTCTTTTCATAAAAATCTATATCAAATATGGCATCAATCGAAAACCTACACGAACAAACATAAGTCTTACAGACCGTAGTAGTAAATAAGAAATATAGTTATAAAATAAATAATAATAAAATACCAACAACTACGTACCACCCAAATTTTCCTCGTCATTCTTGCCGTAGCTATCACAATCACGTAAATTTCTCTATCCTCGTTTCAATTCCTTTTCTTGGTAAATTAAACAACAATGAACCGTCACCTTGAACAGCCAAATTTGGGATTGGCCAAGGTGGGATTTCTGTATTTTGGCTTCAAACGTTGCAAGGGATAAAATTAGGATTATAAGATTCAATATAGCCAGGTGTAATTACAGATAACGGAAAGAAAGTTTAGTTGTATTAATTCTAACATCCTTCAACAATTACACAGGTTTTCATTTATAGATGTGAGTAGCATATATAAGACGCTACTCATCAATTTTCATAATAAGCTATTGCAACTTACATAACACGCTACTACTAATTATAAAAATATCACTCTATGATCTGATTTAAGTTGCTACTTTATGATTCAAGATAACAAACATTACTCTACGATCAGATGGTGGAAAGATATATTACTCTATGATTAGGTTACTCTACGACCTGATGATACTCTACGATCTGAGTACTCTATGATATTAAACAATCTGAGTACTCTACAATCTGAATATTATTCTACGATATTATGATTCTTCTTTTCTACTGTTCTGAGAATCAAAATATTTATCCTTTGTAATACTAGGGTTCTTGATTATAGGATTATGATAAACTCTGCTTAAACTCATTGATGCTTTTTCACTAGGTGATAACTCCTTAACACTTGAACCACATTGTCTAGGCTGTGTTTGGTGGAACACTTTTGAAACAACTAACTCTCCATCTTTTTCCTCCTCATTATCACCAAGGTGATATTGGTGCATAACCCAATTAGTTTTCTCAGGCTTCTTTTGGCTCCCATAGTTTGTATAGAGGACTAATATTTTCTTGTACCCTTTTACAGTCCCATCTATGAGAATTGGCCTAGTCTTGCCTGTTTTGTGCCACCTTGTTTCGGCATCGGCAGCATCTGTTTGCACCTTTCTTCGCTTTCTAGTGCCCGTCGTGTATGCCTTTGAAGGTCGATGAAAGAAGTGCCGGATTTGGCCATCCTTATTTACTCCTGCGTGATCCAAGTATATCTTAATTAAAAAGGTAACTTTACAAAGTAGTATTAATATTTTGTAACTTTATTTAACACCATTAAGTTTCCAAGTTATTCTCTAGATCTTATTTTCGTTGGGCAATTTAGAACATCGAACCAAACCAAAAGGTGACAAAAGAGAATATGCTCAAGGAATTCAAAATATGCTCCCTCTGTAAGGGAGATATATACTATAGTAGCTAGGTAATATATATACTCAAACATTCAAGGACAACCCGAATAAATATAAATAAATTTATAAAATCTGCTGGGGAATTGTTTCTTTAATAAAATCAAATGAAGCATTTCTAACATTGCAACACAATGTTGAATTAGATTTTCTATTCATTAGGTATTTTAGCTGTAATTTACTTCAAAGAAAATCAAATAACAAGATGAGAGTTATGATCATCTTACATATTTGAGTTTTATAATATTCAACCTTCTTGGATACACATAAATAGTTCATTGTTACATATACTGGCGACATCAGGATTCTAAATTGGGAGAGGCCAAAATGTTTAAGAATAAAAATTTAAATAAGAAATATAAATAAAATTATATGCACTTAGATATAATTTAATTTGTATTAAGCAGTCCTTTAAATCACGAAATTTATTTTTATATTGAATTCGTGATAAAATTATGACTAATTTATTTTTATTGCACAATATTAAAGAGAGATAAGATCGTTGCATATATAAATTACATAAAAAGTGCAATGAAATATTTTTTTATTTATATGTTTGATAAGTAAATTTTATATCTATTTATTAGATATTTTTAGGTTTAATTATTTGTGAATTTTTATGTATTTTTAGTATTTTAGATAATTTATTTATTTTTATGCATTTTTAATTTTATTTTGTAGAAAAATTGAAACTTGATGGCAAAATAGGAAAAATTAGAGTCGATGGCATAACTGTAAATAAGCTGAATCAGGAATGGTCCGCGCAATACGCGAGGCTTGAACTTAGCAGTCAGCAGCAGCTTGGAAGAGAACGACCGCGTTTTGGAGGAGAAGCTGACAAGATGGCGCGCAGTGCGCGGACAGGCGAGAGTATCGCGACTCGGACGCGTTGCAGCGGATGGGCAGACTCTTGTTTCTTTTGTTTTTCTTGCATGCGGGTCCACAAATGGACTCCATCAGCAGATTTTGTTTGGAATTCCGAACGGCTACCTCCACTTTATTTATTTCCTTCAGCATGCTTTGGCGGTTTGTCCCAGGAAATAAATTAATGATCCAATATTATATTTCGAAAAGGAATTAAAATAAAATTTAAATTAATAATTTATTTTAGTTGTATTTTAAATTTTATTAGAGTTAAAAAAAATTATGTAGCTTATAACTAGATATTTTGGGACACAATTAAAAGTATCTCTCTTATTTCTCTAGTACTCTATCTCTTATCTATATATTTATTCTCCTATTATTCTTTGGTGATTTCATGATCATGTGTGGCTAAGTTTTTGTTCTTGGTTTAAATTAATAGAAACTATCGAAATTTATGCACTGTGAAATCTAATTTATTTTAATTATTCAATTTATATTTTAAGTATTGGATATTTTTCTATATTTGATTTATATAATTAATTCGTTTAATTGCTAAGATGCGTACTAGTTTATTATTCATTGTAATTTATTGCTAAATTAAATATCAAATCCGTAATTGTTTGATCACTTTAATTTGTGAAGCAAGTAAGATTAATTATTGGATGCAGATTCAAAAGATTATTATATCTTAGGAAGATTATTTAAGTAAATTAAATGCAATCACTTGTACTTGTGTTGTGTAGTTTAATTCATCGATCTCTCTAATTCTTAAAGCTGCTATTAGATTAAATCTTTAGTGTGTGTCTGAAGTTATTTAGTAGATAGTGTCTGAGGTTATTTAGTAGTTAGAGTTATTTAGATCGCTTATTTCTACTTAATTATAAATAAGGAGAGATAGAAAAATTGTTCGAATGAAAAAATTATTCCACGGTGAATATTCAAAATATTTATTAATTTATGATGGTAGATATTAATTTAACTCAAGATTCGTTATTCTAATTTATTTTATTAATTTATTTACATATTTGATTTCTTTAGTTAATATTACTTAAATTATTTTTGTTAATTTAAAAATCCCCCAATTTTAGTTTACGTGACATAAAAATTAGATCAATCATTTTCTGTGGAATCGATTTTTACTTGCACTATTACATAAATATTTATCAAAATAAAATTTTATTTTTAATTGCATGCGATAGTACACCAATATTATGCCTAAAAAAATGTAACTGTCAAATCTATAAGTGTATTGGAAAATTTATTCAACCATAGTGTCACCTATAGAAATTGTATTGCAAGTAAAGACCTATTTGTGATTTCTAAAATATATTTTAGAATAATAATAAATTTTTTGTATATTTTTGCAAGAGATACGACAATAAAAATATCCACACAAAAAAATTCATAAACTCAACCAATAATATACTTGTCAAATTTCTTAACTTTAAAGATAAATTATGCAAAATTAACAGTATGCTAGTAGGGGAGAAGATATATGACCAATAAAAATCACCAATAAAACTACATGATAATGGTCTAGTGGTCACTCCAAGAGGTTGGGGTTTTAATTTTTGTTGTGGGCGTGTGTAAGTGTGTGGGGATTCTTAAATTTAGCAACAAAAAAAAAACCACCAAAAAAATTCTAGATCTTATTACTCAAGGTTACAACTTCCAAACATATACCATAACATTTCCTTAAGAAAGAAGAAGGTTAAAAAAATATAGGATGCAAACTGTGTAATGAGTTTGTGAGTATCCCTCACGGATTAATTTTTATTTTTTTATTTTTGCTAAATTCCCTCACGGATTAATTACCCATTAATTCTCACTTTTTGTACTTAGCTTTACTAAAGGGACAAGAAAAGCATATATACCACCTACGGAATTCACGTAATTATCTATAAAATCATAAACGTATAATTATCACTAATCTCTAAAATGTTTTTTGCACAAAATAATGGATCTAGAGAGAATTAATAAATCACCTGGTAATTTTTCAGGATGAGTATAACAAATTCCATTTTCTCCTTCAAGGGTAGGAATAAATTGGTCAATAAGAGGGTGACGCTTATGGCTATGATCCTGTGTCACCTTTGCCTCTAAATGCTCAACAATCTCTTGGTCAGATGGATGAAACTTCACTCCAGCCGGTAGCGCCGCCAGATCTTCAAATCCGGCCTAATTTTTTCAAATTTTATTTAATTTATAACCGGAAAAAAAATCGAAGAAAAGAAAATGGAATTAATTAACTGACGGGAGAAGAAAACGAAATGAAAAGATACCTGATCTTGAAGTTGTATAATATGGCTACATGAAGGGCATATTAATATTTCCATTTCATAGCACCATGATCTCATCTCTCTTAATATTTTGCTGGTGCACGCCCATCACTAATGGGGTTTCTCTCTCCTGCTTCCTCCACCTATCCAAAAAAAACCTAAGAGAAAGGCTGATAAAAATTGAAATAGACAGAAAGAAATTAAGTTGTTAGTCTTAAATTAATCACGTTTGCAGTTAACCAAATCTTTGCTCTACAAGCTTTTGATTGCTGCCTTTCGGAAGGAATAGAAGAGTTCTCCACTTCTTCTGACCTATCTTCTGTATATCATGGAATTGCCAATTATTCTTTGCCGTGTTAATTATATATAGAGAGATTTTTAGTCCCAATATTACGTGAAAAAGAAAAAGAGATATTTCTATATAGACAATTAAGTTACTTGGACAGTTTATATTGAACAATCTACTAAAATTAAGTAGAAGAAAATTTATATTTGTATAATATGTATATAATAAAAAATCATCTAAAAATAATTATACAAATACGACTCATCTATATTGATATAAAGGGAGCGAGAGGGAGGGTGTGATTTCAGTCTTTTGAGGCTTTCTCACAACTTTTCTTCCCTTTTTGATCCCATAGGCTGTTTAGAATCAAAATAATTTGATGTAGTTTCTGAGCTTTTAAGACTTAATTGTGGGCTGCCTGTAATATATTCAAATTGATTATGAGCTTAAAATTGTATAAAAGCATTTTGTAGTTAGGGTTTTTAATATATTTGCACAGTTCCAATCAATATGCATTAGGTAAGATCGAGATTGTAGTGGAAAAATATTAATCCTTTTAAATAATTGCAAAAGCTATGAGTTATACAAATAGGCTGGCCGACATGTTGGGGATTTTTATTGGTGTCGCATTCGTAGATTGAGCTTCCCAGAGAAGCTACGCAACAGAAAGCTTCGTGGAGAAGCTTTTAATTCTGAAAAAAAATCCTGTTCAGCCTAGTCTACTGGGCGCTGTTATAAAATGGTCTTTATTAATATGTTATGATTGTAAATATTGTTTTTGTCTTAAAAATGTCTGTTTATATTTAGTTAATAATAAAATAGTTATTCACTTACTCTGTTATATGTTTAAGATATTAAAAGAATAGTCCATTTACTTATCTTTTTTTTTCTTTTTCTTTTTTTTGCTATGAATCTTTGTCTCCCACTATAACTAAAATGAGTGAGTGAGAGGAAATCAAAATAAAAAGTTAAGATATAAGAATATACCCATTAAAAAACTAATAAATTATATACATTTTCGAGGCGACTTGCCTCGTAATTTGTTTTTTCAGAAAATATTGCTCCACTATCAAGTTTATACATAATTATAAAGCATTCTAAATGTCTGATTATACAGAATTATAAAAAATGATATGAACTAAGGTCTGGCCCGACTTCGTCTACAGGTCTCAAAATGACAGATTTTCGTTGAAAAGTCTGTCCCGGCCTGGCCTGTAGGCCCAAAAGTCAAACCTGGCTTTGTAACGCACCGAAATCCCATCATTTCTTAATTCTATCCAATCTTTTCTGGATAACATAATTATTAACCTTAAAATCCTATTATATAATCATAAAGCATCATAACGGCGATTTCGTGTGTTAATACATAATCTTTAACCTTTAAAATCATTATTTGACCATAATGCGGTCCATAAATCTGTTTATTTATCTTAAAATCATAACCTGTCTCAGGATCGTAGCGCTCACTTACTATTCATTAGAACTTAGGTCAAACATTTATTAATTGTGACCTAGTCTATTACAATTATCTGAATCATATATATTGTGATTTACATAACATAACCTGTGAATAAATTTTCATCATTAAACTATACATACATAACCTTGCTTGCTTATGCCTGTTCCATATGTAGTCCTGTTTACATATATCTGTACCATACATACGAATTTGTTACATGTACAACTCAACCAACCATAATACATTTACCTTATCCTTTTAAAATATTTCTCTGAATAATACATACAGGCATATCTATCTCTATGGATTTACAAATCATTCATTACTTCTTATCACCTTCAAGGTTTAACATTTATCTGCTTTACAGGAACATTACACAGATACACTTAACAAATTTCTTTCATGTTTATCTATGCATTTAGCACTCTTTACCTTTAGCTTAACCGGAACTTCCGGCCTTCCCGTACATTACCTGATAATGTTAGTTCATATCAAGAGTGAGCACACAGACTCAGCAAGTCAATCAGATAACACATTTCATGTTTACAATTTATATTTATGCATCATGTATACTTTACTTTACCAAACTATGCTTAAATGTCATATATTTCATTTAACAGTTAAATCACATAATTGCACATATGGCACATTCCACATCTTTTACTATCATATAGTTCACATAGAACAATCATTACATTTAAGTCTGAAAAACTTGTCTGATCTTCATTTATTTACTTAACATTTACACTTCTTGTTCGTTCTTTCTATTCATCATCGCATCGGGTTGCTATTCTGAACTTTATCTGCCAACTATGCACCTATATAACATTATAGGATCATAAGACTTAATATAACTTATCAAACTTTATCCATAATCGCTTAACCATTTATCTTTATTCATTTCACTTTTGATGTATTATACTTTATTTAGGTTAATAATACATCTTAGTTTGTCTCCGACCTAGCATACAAGCATTTCAATACTTCTATATAGCTATAGGTATATTATATTATACCATTTTCAGTTTCATTACCTTAATATCTTTTATCCTTGTTTACCTCTACTAGTAATATCTTATCCCGATTGGGTCTTACATAACCATAATATTGGTTCATGCATTGGTTACACACATGTGTATACTAAACCTTGCCATATAAACTATCTTTTATCTTTATATAACTTTAACACGTAACACATTGTTCCTTTATGCTTTAACCTCTACCACATTGATTGTTTTTATCAATTTGTGACTTATCATACATGTCTCTATTATTATGTATCAAAACATTTCATTTTAGAATTTTTTTTAAAATTTTATTCTCTGTGAACAGTACATCTCGCCCCCGCGAGATGTTTTGGCTCGAAGATCTCGCTAGCCACGAGATCTTCACGGCCAGATTTCGCCCCAGCGCCCCCTGATTTTGCCCCAGCGAGCTCCCTCAGCAGCACTGCGCCCTGGCGCAGTTTTCAGTTCAAATAACTGCGCCCCGGCGTAGTTTGGGATTTTCTAAAAAAAAATTCTTTCAAAAATTCATGTTATTTTTTGCCATTTTTTGTAAAACTTGATTTCAATACTTCACATAGCACATCTAACATGTATTTGATTTGTATGAGCCTTCAAAACATTTAAAAATCTTAAAATGACCTTATTTTTCCAAAGATTTTATTTTAGGTGTCGGTGAACGTTTTTAAACGTTTAAAATGGACATTTATCGCCATAGACGCCAAATGACTTCCAATTCGACTCTAACACATGTACTTATGTAAAACTTAGTTGTTTGGCCTTATTAAACCATTAATTAACTAAAATGGCCAAAAATCATACGCTGGTGGAATTTTGCCAAGTTTCAAAACTTTATTCTTTAACCTATACTTCAATTCTTGACTCCACACATCAAATACATTATCACATGTTCATTTAGCAACTTTATAAATTCACATAACTTCTATATACACCTTCTAATGTACTTTTCAGATTATAATTTAGTCTATACACAAAGTATAACTTAATATTGTAACTTTCTATCACAATTCATAATTTTAAACCATTTAGGCATCTAGCTTGTCATTTAACAACATAATTTGCTTGCATCAAACATGATCAACCTTTTTAGTTAGATTTTTATCACTTTTAGCAACATATAACACATAATTCTTCATGGATCATAGCTTATTATTACCTTTTTCCTTAAACAAAACATGTTTCTCTTCCATTTGTACACTTAAGATGATCTCTAGCATAAAAATATACATGTATTATACATATTTAACACCTCTAACTAGGGTTTTACTATTTTCCTCAACATATAACACATGATTATCCATTAAATCATGGTTTCTAGCCTTGAACATGAATATGAATAATATGACACCTTTGTTCTTCCAACATATGAGCTTAGGGTTTCATAATAATCTACACATATAGCACATACTCTACCTAATCAACACATATAGCCAAAGATTCATGCATGACTATCCTTATTCTTGAACTTATATACATAAACACAAAATCTTAAAGCTTAAACATAATTATACCTTCTTGGATATCCAACTTCTTTACATAAAGATCTTCCTCATGATAAGACCTTCCTCTTTTCTTCTTGCTACATGATCATCCAACCATCCCTTCTTGATTAATCATGTTTTCTCTCTCATATTCTCATGGTTTCCTAGCCTTTCTCTCTCTTAGGGGTTTAAAATTCTACAATTTGGAACAAAGAAGAGCACTTGTTTGCTTTAGATATATTATATGAAATTTAACTAAGCTTGGTTAAGTGTAATAACCATGGTTAACCTATCCAAGGGCATTTTGGTCATTTCACACTTTAAGTCAATGGCATTTTTGACATTTCATCACTTGGGATACATAGGTTATTACTCAAATTGTCAAGGGTAATTTAGTCTTTTCTCCAAAAAATCTAGAGAATTTAATCCATTTAATTCCTTAAAAATCATTTCTTGCTTATTTTCAATCCAATTCAAGTCCTTTTTTATCCAAATTTATTTCATTAAGCTTGAATTTTATTCCTCAATCAATAATCCATAATTGGTTTGTCCCATAACACTTGTCACACTTTGAAATATCAATTTCATTAATTACTTATAATAATTTACAATAATTGCTAATTTGCATAACATTTCATTCTTAATTTTCTATGAACCTTTTTGGTTTCCCATTCAATAAATTTTACTTTCCGACATCTCAATATAGTCGAATTGCTCACTTTTTTATAAACCACTTTTTCGAAAAGCGAACCTTGACTGGATTATTAAAATCCATCATCATTTATGCTTTTACGCTCATATAATCATTTTACGATTCTTACGTCCTTTCGTTCGTTCACTTAATACTCATATGGCAAATTTTTAGCCTACATACAATTTACATTTTTTCTACTCACATTTGAGAGTATTACCTTTTGTATTTCCATGTCGTATAAATGTATAATTCCTTCCATCATTTAATATGGATTTATTTATTAATCCACTTTAAACATTGAACTTCATAATTATTATCATCCAATAAATTTCTAATATACCAATTAAGTTAAACTATTCCTTACTTTTTCACATATTATGTCATGTCTTACCTTGTCAATCCTGTCACCTAGCCTCTTAAGGCCTATTCATTAAGCTTGCTATTAATATTCATAATTAAAGCATCAATTTAAATATGATTTCCTTATTTCCATCATTTCTTACATTTTCAACTTTAAACTCTTCTTTCTTTATTAGATCAAATCTACATATACACATATTCAATCTACCACATAGGTCATTTCTAGCCATTGATTAAATAATAATTTATATTTAATCACTTATTAATACATTAAATCCTTCTAAACCAAGCTTTAATCTTCTAACATTTACTTAAATAGTCAAGATTCTTATTTAGAAATCTTGTAAAAATTTGGGATGTCACAGGCTTGACCTGGCCAACGATAAAAACCTGTTAGGCCGGCCTGATGTGCATTCTTACGTGATGCCACGTCTCTTAGACGCTGACTTGGATCAGCGACAACTTCGATTGCTAATGTGTTTTTAGCGATCAAATTATCTGCGATCGAAATTGGTCGCTAATACTCATCAGCGACCTCAATCGGTTACTGATAAGCGATTGCAGATCGACTTTTTTGTTGTAGTGAAAGGGGATGTAATGTATACAAAGTGATTATGAGTTTAAATGTATAATTCCTTCCCCTTTTGGCCCCATAGACCGTATAGAATCAGAATAATTTGATGTAGTTTCTGAGCTTGTATGACTTAATTGTGGGCTGCCCCCATAGACCGTATAGAATCAGAATAATTTGATGTAGTTTCTGAGCTTTTATGACTTAATTGTGGGCTGCCTGTAATGTATACAAAGTGATTATGAGTTTAAAATTGTATAAAAGCATTTTGTAGTTAGAGTTTTATTATATTTACACAGTTCCAACCAATATTCATCGGGTAAGATCGAGATTGTAGTAGAAAAATAATAAATCCTTTTAAATAATTACAAAAGATATTAGTTATACAAACAGGCTAGGCGACATGTTGGGGATATTTATTGGTGTCGCATTCGTAGATTGAGCTTCCCAGAGAAGCCACGCAACAGAAAGCTTCGGGGAGAAGCTTTTAATTCTTAGGGTTTTTTCTTTCTCGAATGAATGAGATTTGTTAGTCTCCCCCTCCTCCTCGAAGGTCATGATATATAATTAGTATTTTTTACTTTTCAGTTCCATAAAAAGTGTTTTATTTGTTAATTAAATTTTTTATTTTAAAAAAATTGTTGATACTATTATAAAATGAGCAATATTGTCATTTTTTTTTGGCTTTTATGCCCTTCAACTTTTCAGTTCCATAAAAAGTGTTTTATTTGCTTATATTAAGTTTTTTATTTTTTTATTTAATTCTTTAAATTTTATAAAAAATTTAATTTATCTCATATAATTTACACACACAATGCCTGTACTACCGAGTATCAGTATATATAAAGATTTCTTAATGAAGCGCTAAAAAAATAGAATCTTTTTTCTAGTGAACTTTTTTTGTCATATTTAACAACTTAAGTTTTTTGTTGAACAATATTAAAGATTATTTCCTTTATTTTTTATTTTTAATCTGGATGTATACTGAAAGCTTGGGGAGAAATTCCATTGCATCAGCTAGCTAGGTAGCTTCTTGTTATACCAAGCACAAGGATAGCTATTACAACAACCGGTGCACACACAGCTAGCCAAGCATCAATATCAGACACAATTAGGCCACCAGTACTGCAGCTGCAGCTAGTCCAAGAAGAACACCATGTAAGAGATGATAAAAAGAAGAGTGCTGACACATCATCACCTTATGGTGGAGCCGAGAAACACTGGATTAATTCCAGTTGTTGACAGTTTCTTGCAAGTTGCAACTAAATTGTATTTCACTCTGTTCTCGGTTACCATGACCTGGCCGCGTATAGAAAGTCCATTAATCCCGGTTCTACTGATGCGGTCACGTTATATATATCAAGTGGACATTAATGGTATCCAGTTGCCAGCCCATAATATGTTGCATTAGATTAGCAGCAAAACCATGTACGTAATTGATCACAAAATTAATGTATAAACTAAATGTGAAAATGACTTTTCACTTGTTATTTCTTGTAAATAATCAGAAAATATATAAAGTGAATAAAACTATACTGGAACAATATTTATTACATTGTACCTAAATTTCATTACCAGGTTCATAGTAGAATTTAATTGTTGGACTAGCCGGTTGAAGCCAGACAGGCCTTGGGCCGAGACATATCTTTTATTTCGGCTAAAATAAACAGATTTTCTAATTATTTAATATCAGTCACACTTGTAACTAATTAATTATATAAAAGCAGTGTAATCGTTCTCAACTAAAAGAAAACAATTACACTGTGGATGTTCGTTGTTCGCAAAGTTAGCTTTATTGATCATGCTTCAAAAGTGATGGCTACTTGTGGATCGATATATATATATATATATATATATATATATTATGAAGTGAGTGTAGGGTTTTTGATCTATCTTGGTGTCCTCAATTTATAATCTCAATTATATCCTCATTTTTAACCTTTAAAATTTTAATTTTATAATTATTAATGTAATTTAAGACTCTATTTTATAATTGTCGATTTGATCCTTTAGATAAAACTCACTTATAACTTTTAAAATAAATTATCCATAATTTATCCACTTCCATATTTTTACCTCCATTAATTTTTCTTACTTCCGATAAGTTGTAAATTTCTTTCCAATTTTAACTTTTACCAAACACAATCTCACATTAATTTTAGTGCGGGCACACTGCGCAATACTAGTATTGGGTGTGTGACACAAATAAAAAAAACAATATATGCATGCATATATATATATGATCAAATGTGGCAACTGCATTTATTTTATTCTAGGAAATAGATCGTTCTTCTACATTTTTGTCAATCAATCTATTAAGAATCTAAGCAAACCCGGCATCCTATTATTTAAAACAAAACTTATAATATTTTCTTATGCTCGTAAAGATGTAGGTATCAAAATAATACCAAGCTAATTACCATCCGATAGCAACAAATGAAGTAGCTATATCTAACTGAGGAAATATTCCACCAACGGACCAACCATCCCGGTGGCGGTGGGTATAGCTACTCACATACCTTTTGCATTTTTAAAATAATGTGAATTTTATATGTGGGCAAATTGTTATCATAAGCCCACCTCGAAAAATGAAGAAGAGTAATAATTTAAAATTTTAATAAACTCGATCCTTGGCCTTAGAATTAAGGTAGGGATTAGGTTGGAGCACCAGCAAACAACATAATGACTCCGTGATTTAGACAATCTAAGTAATTGACAAGCCAAAAAAGAATTAAATATAAGAGGGATCAGTTGCTTCTCCAAAAAAATAAAATAAAAAATATGAAATGATTAGTGGTCCTCCCACCTCATCTAGATCTCCCATTCTACACGTAAATATGAAAAATTGTAATCACCGCCATCTCTCTCTCTCTCTTAATATTCTTATAAATATCTTAGTAGCATTCACAAGATTAAAGTCAAAGCATAGGAAATTTTCTATTTTCCTTTTAGGCTTAAACTCATCTTTTATAAGTAATCGATCCATGAAATAAAATTATTTGAATCCCATATACATATCTATGAATTAATGTTCTTCACAAAAAAAATGAAACTATAAAAAGAGAGACAATATCCATGACTTGAAATAACCTATTTAATTTGCACAAATATTATAAAGAACCATTACTCAAAAGCATAACTTCATCTTCTAAATTGTTCAAAATAGCCACAACTTGAACAATAGAAGGCCTATTTTTCCTAGAATTACCAACACATGCTGCAGCAACTTTAGCCAATCTAACAAGAGGCTTCATATCCGAAGGAATCACGAGTCTAGGATCCAAAATTTCACCAATCCTCATTTCTTTAATCAAAGGCAATGCCCATTCAACAATATTATTATTCAACCCTCCTTTACTATTACTTCTCCTACCACTCAAAATCTCCAACAAAACCACCCCAAATCCATAAACATCACATTCCTTAGAAGCACCTTTTCCATTAACCCAATACTCATCATCAACATACCCTATAATCCCTTCCTTTTCTTGGGGTGCCAAAAAGGATAACCCATAATCACAAACCCTAGCCAAAAACTTCAAGTCTATCAAAACATTTGAAGGCTTAACACAACCATGTACTATAGGTGGCACCACCACTTCATGCAAATACTCAACCCCTCGAGCCACCCCGGCCGCAACCCTCAACCGCCGCCCCCAATCCAAAAGAGAGGCGCCATCATTATCTTGATGTAGATAAAAATCCAAACTCATCAATCCAACAAACTCGGAGACAATAATTCTCTCTCCGGGGGCCTCCGAGAACCCTAATATAGACACTATATTTGGATGACGAGCTAAGGAGAGAGATTTTACTACTGATGAGAACATAAAACCGGCATTACTCAAAACTAAACGCGGGTTAATCCGCTTTACTGCAACCAACTCTCCTCTTGATAACATACCGTTGTAAACGGTCCCTAGCCGGCCTTTTCCGATGATTCTCCGGTTGTTAAACCCATCGGTGGCTGCATCGATGTCCATTAACGAATACGGATGTGCATAAATCTTGATGGGAAGACTTTCTTCTTGTTTTACAGGTTTTTTCTTGCAAAGGAAGAAAAGAAGGATGGCCAAAATAAGGATTGAGATAGAGAGGAAAGCGAGAATAAAATCATAAGCAATATCCTCAGCATCACTCATGGCAGAGTCTTGGAGCTAGCGAGAGGTTTAATTTAGCAAATTTTGGGGGTGTTTTTCTGTTGTAATATATATAAGGAATTTACTTGATCAAGAAATTAAAAGTACGGCCGGTTGATTATAAAGTGTAGAGTTGAAAATTCATTTTATATACATGGGATTGGAAAAGGAGGAGAGAGAAAAAAAGAAGGTATATACTTAGCGTAAATGTGAGGTCTTTGAAAATCACGGTTGATTTGGTCAAAAAGTTTGAAGTCTAGTACAAAATTTAGTTATGTTAGTTCTTGGTTGGCTGCCCTCATTAATTGGATACGGAAAAATGTCCACGCCATACATACGTATCACTTGTCTAATAACCAAAGCGAAAAAAAAAAAATACAATTGTACGACGGTATTATGTCATTATATACGATGCATCTTTCTTTTTTTCAAAAATTAATATTATTGTTGCTTTTTAATATATTTTTCTTGAAAAAAAAATATCTGTTTAATAAAAAAAATTATCCTATTTTTTTTTTTACCAACTCACGCATAGTTTATGAGTACACTTAAGGTTACGTTTATTTATAAAAAATATATTTAAAATTTGATTATTTATATTAATTTGATACTATTTCAGACTATTTTATCTCATGATGGGGATTAATAGTCTTTTAAATAGTCTTATAGACTATTTTTATATCATTTCTAAGATTATTTATGTGGAATTATATAATCTCGTAAAAAACTTAGTATTAATAGTCCTCCTCATTTTAAGTTATTAAATAATTTTATGGGAATAATAGTCCAACTTTAAAGAATTGTTAATACTCTATTATGAAATAAAATAGTTCAAAATAATATTAAATTAAAATAAATAATCTAAATTTAAATATATTTTTTACAAATAAACGTAACGTAAGTTAATTAAATAACAAGGCTAGTGGATGCAATTTGGTTTTCCCTATTCCTGTTAACAAAAGACGGTATACATCCAAGTTCAAGATTATATTGGTACGTGTTCTGTAATTTGTAAATGGCATATGCATGTGTAATTTGGCTTCCACTAAATAATTTTGTTTCCCTTTAAACATTTTAAATAATTTAGGGGTAGCAGTACAAAGTTATATATTTTCTAAATTAAGGGTAAATATCGGACAAAAATAAATTATTATAATTTTTTAGTACTCATATGTTGTATTATGTATTGTGAAAATTTTCTACTAAATTACAATTATAACTTATATTAATATTAGAAATTTGATAAAAGTATAAATTGGCCCATCATATTACACATTTATTTAAGATCATTTATTATTAATTACTCTATCTCGTGATAAAAGTCTTGGATTGATTTTTATGATTAAATTTTCCTTTTATTATACTTTTTATGCAATTTTTGTCGGTCAATACATAAAGATAAAAAAATAATTTTAGCAAATAATATCATCAACGTAATTATTTGTGAAGAATATTATATTGTAGCCAAATGTGAAATTCTAAAAAAAATTAATGAAAAGTGTAACGGATGAGAATCTAATATAACAAAGCGTATTCTTCTTTTTAAATATATGCAAAGAAATTATGCCCATGATAAACTATATTTAATTTACTACTAACTTAAAAGTTGCAATCTTGAAAACCAGATATAAATGCTTAATTATTAATTTAAAAAATCATCAATTTGTCCCTTGGAAGCAAGAAGTATTTTCCATTTAAAATGCAGAGAGGTTGTCCAATCAATTAACTATATGGATGCATTAATTCTTTAGCTGAGTCTTGGAGTGGAATTTTCCTTCAATAATTGGGTCAGTTGTGGGCTTTCCTAAATCTCCTGTTCTAGCTCGAATGCAAAGTAATAATACTGAAACTTAGATATGCATTTACTAATACTAGTAGACCTAGATGTACATTGCAAAAAATTGAACTCCAATTTTCTATATATATATATATATATATTTGAACTCCATTTAGTAATTTAACTACTACGTCTCAGTAGTCGGGTACTGCAATTAAACTTAAGCAAGTGGATTAGGGATAATAATGACATATATAACCTAACCTAAAGCCAAGACCCCACAACAAATAGATATCTAGTTGGGCCAATTCATAATTAATGGGCAAAAACTAAATGTATGAAATTGAGTATGAGCTACAAATTTCAAGATAATTGAAGTGAAAATAATTGATGAATAATTGATACTACCCACCATAGATATATCAACTATTTGTTCAACTTAAAAAATGATTTGTGACTAATTTCTTTTATTTCCTTTGTGTTCTTTTACAAGAGGAAAGGAAACCCATAACATGATTGTGGGGGCAAATAAAAGAGAGAGCAACTTAAATAAATACTTCCTATAAAGGTGCTTAAAATATAGTCAGATTTCGGACCAATATTTCTCAGAATAAGTCGAAGTGCACAATTTTTGTGCACAAACTCCATCTAAAAGTGGGGCCTGACACGGTCACTTTTTAATAATATAGATGGAATTTATGTAAAAAGTTTATATTTGTAGACTTATCATGTTTCTCCATCTATAATGTCCTTTTCCAACTGGAAAACAAATGAATATAATGACATTAGGGTGGCAAATTAAGAGGTGGCCATTGAAAAGTACTTGCAATGAAAGTTTTAAGGGAAATAACTTTCACAGTTTTATTTAAAATAAAATAAAAAAAACCCTTCTCTTTGCTTTTCTTTTCTTCTCTATTTAACTCCACACCCAAACAGAACATATTGTCACCACAGGTAACTTCATATTCACATAAGCAGCTGAAGATAGGACAGTAACAGTTTCTCATGTTTAGTTTAAGGTCACAAAAAATGTTTAATATTTTCTTGAGCATTTGATTTTTCACACAAACTAAACATACCTTGAAAGATAGCTGCATGTCTTTTATGGCAGAATTAAATATTGCTACCTAATGTAAATAATTTGGGAAAGAAAAGAAACACAATGCATTCGGTTTACCATCAATTAGCTAAAGGCCAGTCTGTATTAACCTCAGGAATGTCTCATGCAATGAGCTGCAAGTGGACCCTTTAAGCTTAAATGAGAGGGGGCCATTAAAGACCTCAACAACCATAGAAATACTCTCATAAATTCGAAAAGTTATTCAGTGGTCCTAGAACACTACATGATGGTGTCTCAGGTCAATCGCATCTCCCCATTTCAGTGGTGTCCCACTGCTTGTAGTTCTAGGTCCACTGAAATGTGATTGACCTAGGACACCAAGTAACGGTGTCCTAAGATCACTGAATAATTACTCTATAAATTCACTCATTCCCCATGCTCAGCTGCTTAGACTCTATAATTGTACTAAATAATACTACTGTAAATAATATTCTTACAGCAGAGGCCAGAGAGTAGCCTATGAATATTACCTGAAAGATAGTGAAATAATCCCATTATAGGATATCCATCCCAAATTCATAGAGAATTACACTGTCTAGTAATTACAGTTAAAAGCCACAGGTTATACACAGCCACCTAAAAGGTTTTTGGACAGCACTGGAGAACTCACCATCAAGAAATACTGCTATGGAGTAGATTGGTAAGGTAAGACACTCAAACAAGAGAAGTTTATGTAGGTAACTTTCAAACTTAGTAGAGGAAAACTTTGACAAGTAAAATAATTTAGAATGCAGAAACAAAATCTACCCATTGTAGCTCTCTTCTTTTTTTGCTCTCTACCTATGGAGTTCAAACGGTCAAATCATTTAGCAGTACTTGTTATAAAAGATGAAATCGAGCAGTCAGTTGATGAACAAGAAGAGCAGAGCCTATCTCCAAGTCCATGCTTTAGAAAAAGGTATTTATAAACTTTCTTAGGCTACACACCCTTGATCCGAGGCATCTTCATAATAGTACGGTGACAATATCCCATCCTTCTTAAAAATCTTCAGCTGGTTTTCAGTGCCACCCATCTCTTGCAACATTTTAGCCACTCTTCTCATTGAGGGCCGGTTTATAGGGAGAGGACTGGTGCAAAGGAGGCCTACGTTTAGGACTCTGCACATTTCTTCCTTGAAGCAAGAATCAAGTTTTTGGTCAATTACATGGTCTATGCCTTTCTGATCCAAAGTTGTGCAGACCCACTTAAGCAAATCCTTTTCTCCAAACTCCGGATCAACTGGAAGTCTTCCTGTGACCAACTCAAGAATAACCACACCAAAGTTGTATGCATCACTCTTCTCATTCACGCAAAGTGTGTACGCGTATTCTGCAGTGTACATGAAATTTATTTAAACTGAGGTATTAAAAGAGAAAAAAGGAAACATACAAAAATTGAACATTTCATAAACTGGTCATAAATCATCACTACAATGACTTTGGAGTTCGGACCTATCTAACTAACTAATTCAAGAATCCAAAGAGATGGCATATCCTTTTGAGAAGCCAAATCAAGAAACAAAAAACAGGGTTGTTTGATTGAATATATTATCTTTAAGAAGCCAAATCAAGAAACAATAAACCTTCTTAGGCTACACACCATAGCCTAACAATATTCTTATGTCTAACCTTTCCCAGTGTCTCAACTTCAGCTTCAAACCCATCGTTATGAACCGGGCCTTTCTCAACATCCCCATCCTCATCCACTAATTTTGATCCTCTCCAAATCTCTTTCACAACAACCTCACCATTATTCAAAACGACCTTGTAAACTTTCCCAGAAGCTCCAGTTCCTATCAAATTATCTTCATCCAAAACACCCAATATTTCATATTCACTAAAACCCAATTTATGAAACGACATCAATGTCCATTTTGATTTATCAATAACTCTTTTAGCCTCCTTGAAATTCCTGTACTTTCAATAGAACAAAGCAACACCCACAACAAGCACCAAGCCTGCAAGAAAGAAGATTGACCGTCCAAACATAACCCAAGTTCCTAGCTCCACCTCTACGATTACACAAATCATCCATCTCTCCACACAATACAGGGTTCCCCAAAAAGCTATCCCTATACATTTGCTTAGCATATAATGCAGGAATATGCCCTGATAGTCGATTACTGGATAAATTAAGCTGATTGAGCTTCAAATTCAGTAGCCCAAGTGGAATCTTCCCAGAAAACTGATTCCCTGACATATCAAGATAATTTAATACTGATAAGCTCCCAATTTCCTCTGGAATAATCCCCGAAAAATCGTTATTTGCAAGATTGAGCTCATTTAGCTTCTTCCAAGTATGAATTCCACTTGGAAGCTCACCAGACAACTCATTGTTATGAAGATCAAGTCTTCCCAACTGTTCAAGATTCACTATAGTTGAAGGTAAAACCCCCACTAAAATGATTATCACTGCCCGAAAAATCCTTCAAATTCTCCAAAAATCCAATCTCCTCAGGAATGTTACCAGAAAAGTTGTTCTTTAATATAATCAAAGATGACAAATTTGCAGCTGCAGCAATAGTTTTTGCAATTTGGCCCGAAAATGAATTTCCAACAAGCTCAAGTAAGAACACGCGAGGAAGCCCCCAAAATCCTGCCGGAACTTCACCAGTAAATTTTTTAAACCCCAGCCTGACACGTGTCAAGCTCCTACATTTGCCCAAACTCGCCGGAATTTCACCGGAGAATGAGTTGTTTATCACTAAAAGCTCCTCTATAACACCTGTTTCACACAAACTTTGGCGCAAGTTTACCAGAAAATTGATTGCTTGACACATCAATCCACAACAAAGGCGAGTTTTCCCCAGATCTTTGGCTAATTCACCGATGAGTCGATTACTAAACAATCTTAGTTCATACAAATTCGGAGAATTTGCTATACTTTCCGGCAAGGTTCCTTCTAATTTGTATTCATAAAGATTGAGCAACTCGAGTGGCAAAGAGCACAATTCGTCCAGGATCGGCCCATTCAACTCATTCATGGACGCGTCCAGTAGCCGCAATTCCTTCATGTTAGACCATCCCCTCTGCGACAACTCACCGGTAAGCGAGATGCTATAGAGTTCAATCCTGACGAAGCTGGATAACTCGGTGAGCGAACTCGGAATCACACCCTTCAAGTGCCTTTTCGAAAAGTACTTATAAGTTGGTCAAATTAACTTATAAATAGTTAAGCAAAAAAAAAAAACTATTTGGGATTAATTATTTTTTTTACTTATAAGTTTAAAGAAAGTCAAAAAAAATAAGTACATATTTGTTGTTTAAAAAAATGAGTTATAAGTTATTTTTTAAAATTGGTCAATGATTATAAAATGACAAAAATATTTTTTTTTTCTAATATTTTTCTTATTGAAAGACATTTTAATAATTTTTATATTTAATTTTAACTTGTAAATCATTATTAGCCCAATATATCCACAACTAGTACTTATAATTCTCGACTTATAAAAAAAATGATGCCGAACACTTTTACTTATAAATCTACTAAAATTTAACTTATAAATCTACTAAAATTTTAATTTTAAGTCAAAAAAAAAATTAAGTCATTCTCGAACGGCAGGTTGATTAAATTATTGAGTCGACCCAGCGAGTCAGGAATCTCAACCACTAGATTGCAGCCGGTAAGCCACAAGACCTCGAGGTTTATCAAGTTCCCGAACTCCGGCGGGATCGTACCCGAAAAAAACGGGTTGTACGACAGATTCAATTGTTTCAGAGTCAAAATGCTACTGAGAATAGATGAAACGCCTTAATATTATAATATAATTTATATATTTTTATAATAATTATATATTCATTATATGTATTTTTTATAATTTGATGACATACCAATTTCTTATTTTTCAATAATACATTGTTTTAAAATTTGATGACATACTAATTCTATCTTTTATACTTAAGTTTTAATAACCGATTAAACCGAAAACCGAATAAATCGATAACCGATTACGGGATAAAAATTTGAGCGATTTTGATTTTAAATTTTTTATAAATGACTTAAATGTTTTGATTATTTTATTACCTATCAAACCAACTATTGTTCGTCTATACTCAAGTCTACGAAGACTATGATATAGCTCGGGAAGTTCCATAAGTAAATAAATAAAATCCATGTACACATTCATTAGTGCATTCTTTTAGCTTTGCCGGCGTTCCGTTTAAGGAGTTGCTATTAGCGACTTTTTTATTACCAATAATTTATAACCTGGATGCTGGGGCTAAGAATCCAGATTGAATCATTCTAATTTTATTACCAATAATTTATAACCTGGAGGCTGGGCCATAAGAATCAAGATTTATCTATAATTTATGAGCATAAAAAAACTCTTAATTCTATTTTTAGAAAAAACAGGTGAGTGAGCTTGGTGTTGGACGAAATCGAAATTATTTATTTTGCTTTTGTTTTTATTTATTTATTTTTATTAAGTCCCAACTTTAGATTTGTTCGTGAAAACAAAATTATACACAATCAACAAGTAATATAATGAAAGTAAAGTATCGATTCCACGAGAGCTTGTTCTAACGTTTTGCAAATATCGATTCTATCAATTCAATCTTAATTAAACGATTGATTAAATGCTTATAAAATGAAATTACAATTAAACTAATTTAACAAACATAAATAACATAATAATAAATAAAAGCTAATATTACAATTTCTCCCATTGATCATACGTTCACAATGAATTGTCAACCGAGAATTTTAGGTATTCACAAGTCTCTTTCGATGGTCATATAAAAATCACCCTCTACAGCGTATTGGTATATTTCTATCATATATGCTATAAGAACAATTAACAAGACACATCTTTCGCTCGATTCAAACGATTCAAATTTGTCACTATTTATAATGCATAAATCCTCACCAAACCTGCAACTAAAAACTTGACAGGATCGAAAAGAACCAGCTAGTAAAATTCTAAGCCATGGAGATTAAGGTGGAAAATGAAGTACCTCGAGATGAGGAAGTTCCCCTGCTCCTACCAAAAAACAGTAGAAAGATCCATAATACAGAAAGTCATTAGCCAGACATTCCAAAGCACAGCCCATTTAGCCAATCTTTTACCTACCGGTTCTGTTCTTGCTTTCCAACTATCCCCCAATTTCACAAACCAAGGTGACTGTGACAATGTTGACAGGTACATGACTTCTGGGCTTATTGCTTTCTGTGGGCTGTTGTGTTTTCTCTTGAGCTTTACGGATAGTTTCAAGGAGCAGAAGGGTAACATTTGTTATGGTTTTGCCACAATACGGGGCCTGTGGGTCATTGATGGATCCACAACTCTACCACCTCAGCTTGCAGCCAAGTATTCGCTAAGATTTATTGATTTCTTGCACGCCTTCATGTCGATTCTGGTTTTTGCAGCTGTTGCACTATTTGATCAGGAGATTATGAACTGTTTCTACTCAACACCATCAGATGAGGTCAAGGAGCTACTCACAACATTGCCAGTTGGTATCGGAGTCATTTGAAGTATGTTGTTTGTTGGGTTCCCTACAAAACAACATGGAATTGGCTTTCCCTCTTGCTACTAATTAAAACTTTCCCTTTTGTTCATTCAATGCATATTCATTCAATGCATATATACAATTTCATTCATCTTGTAATTGTAGAACTCTGCTACAGTTTACAACTCCAATGAAGCATATCCATGCATTTAAATCTCATTGTCCAGAGTGCTATTGATGGTCAGAGGTATTCAAATCCCATATCAAGTAAAAGGTTTACCAGAAACTAAATTTTAAACGTGCCTGTCCACTAATATGTTATTCAACACTTTATAGGCTAGCCATGATTCAGAAATTCCACAAAGATTTAAATATTTCTTCACAGTAGCCTTTTTTACAATTCTCTTTGGGGAATATCGATCTTGTAATCATCCTTTTTACCAAACAAGAGGGAGATAAATATACAAGAATAACTAGAGGAAAAAGAAAAGTAGATAAAAACCCCACTAATTGGTTTGCTAGAAAAACAAAAGGAAAAATTCAGAAGTATACAACTGTGACATACAGAAATCAAAATTTCACACAGAAAGGTACCTCACTAATATTCTCATATTGCAAGCTCAAACATGTATATGTAGGGTACAGGTTGCTTTTTGGTGCATGTTTAAGCTATATTTCACATCTAGTTCCAGTCGCTGGGCAAAAAATTAGCTGTGTTATGATTGAGGCCCCTTTTTACCAGGTGATTTTTAAACTTGCTTTAGATCAATGGCTGAAGACCAATCTAAATCAGTTGGTACCACCTTCAGAGTTTTAAACGACTGAGTAGAGCATGAATAAGAATTTAAAGTAAAATTTTCTTGGTAGCAAATTGCAATCACTTTCTAACTTTCCCCGAATGTTACTCTACAAGACTCTGTCTTGATCTGAATTATCAAATGCATCTTCGTAAAGAAAATAGAAGATGATATTTTGAGTCCATCGCCTTGGAGCAAACAGATTGTTTGAGGAAAATCCATGACTAAAATTTTCAACCAATTGGCAAAACATAAGGAAAAGAAAATATAAGATGAAATCTAATATTTTCATTGCGACATACATTGCACATCAGTATTCCAGCAATTTTAGTCCCTGCAAAGCATAAACATAGATATTCATATGCAAGTCCAATAAAATATTTAAATGATGAAGCCCATTGTCAAGATTCCATCCATAATGCACTTTTAGAATAACTTGATAAGAATGCATGATACTGATAATTGATGTAAGAGGACAAAAGTACTACAATGGCAATTACCAACAGGAAATATGGTACTCTTATAAGTTTCTTGAATAAACCTCATTGTGAATTTCTTTTAAAAAAATTCTACTCAGCCTCGAGACATTTGTCCGTCAACTCGACCTGTACCAACTCAGCAGCTTCCCGCACTTTCCTTCTATCCCAAAACCCTGCCACTATGGTGCTCCACGTTATCTCATCAGGAATACATCCATCTAGCACCATCTCATCAACGATGCGAGCAGCTTTGTGCAGGTCTCCTTTCTTACTGAAACAATCAACAAGACGATCAAAAGTTTCAGCCTCAATAGAAATTCCCCTATTTCGCATCCTTAGATAGAGCTGAAAAGCTCGATTTGGGCCGCTCTCAGTACAAAATCCTCCAACAACTGTATTATGTATCCTAGCATGAAGGCTCCAAGTTAATCGATTTGGCGAGATCCCCTCATCAAGGAAGTTTGCAGCTTCCTGGAACTTGCGAGCATTGCAAAAGCCATTGATGACTTTCCCATACAACCCTGCATCAAACGATGAGAGGCTGATTCTACCTGACACTATCAAACGACTCATAAATAGCAAGGCAAAGCTCAAGCTCAAATATTGTGCGCGCGCGCTGCTCGGTGACTTCTGTTCCAACTGTTTAGCCTGTAGTGTTCTTGTTTGTAAGATTTGCAGTTTAAAAACAGAACGTGGGAAGAAAAAGGGCCAATGGTTATATTGGGCCTAACACAATTTTTGGATTAAAACTTCATATGCAAGTACAACGTCCAAATATTATATCTATCTTAATTTATAAAATTAAAATTTATATTATGCCCTATTTTTTAATAATTTAGATAGATGTAATGTTTAATTTTGTATTTAAATTTTGTGTTCCTATACTATTTAATTATGATTTTTAAGAACTTGTAAATATTTTTAAAGATTTTAAAATTTTGGTTATATACATTTAAAGAGTTTATAAAAGTTTAATAGTATTCAATTACAACTTTTGTAATGTCTTTAAAAGTTAGGTAATATTAAATTGAGACTTTTATAAAGCTTATAAAAGTATTTTAATATTCAAAAAATTATAGATTTTTATCAAATAGTGGAGTCTGACGGACTTTAGAACAAGAGCTATAAATATCAACTCATATCCAAAGTCTAGTCTCATGTCCAAAGACTTCCAAATATTTGAGAAAGAAAGAAAATGAACATACATAACAAAACGCAAGAATTGAAAAAAAAGAACATTCTAATTTTTTACATACATAAAAGTCTCCATAAGTCTTTGTAAAACCTATACAACGTATATACGTACAGGATATACCGACAATTATGTCTGCATTTTCAGTTTTTGCTTTTAAATGAATGCCGTTGATGGGCTACTAATTACTGCATTAGCGATTATTAAAAAAATTCATGACTCTTTGAGACTTCATGGATACTGGATTTTGGTTATAGAGATAAATGTTCAATTGAAGCATTACAATTCGACGAGCTCAATACATAATTGTTCTAATTAAAATCATTCAGACTGAGTGCCAGATAATTTTCTGTTGTCTGATATTTGGCCGACTTGTTTTAGAACCTATTATCCCTGAGCTTAATTGTTTATAAAAAGTTATTGGGGAAATTGTTTTCCTTGGTAGTGGTGGATCGATTCATACTAGTGTGAATAAGCATGCCATTGCCATTAATGCACTTAATGGACCCATCCTTTTACCACCTATCGCACACTCGAATAACGGAAGAAGAGAATAAATATCCATTAATTAATTTGGGACTAACCCGATGAATCTGGTTAGAGTGTATTGCTATGAGTTTTGTACCCATGGCCAATGACCTTGGTTTGAGACCAGATTACTACTTTACCTGTCTTGTCTAGATAATTCATAGTTAGAAGTGAAAATTGTATATATGCATTGAATGAACCATGTGTGTTCAATTATTCATACTTCATAATCCATCTTATAATAATTAATAAGTAGAGAATTTTCGTATCAAAGACACAATGTAAGAGCGCCTCAGTGGTAAGTAATCGATGCTCCATTGTTAGCCTTGTCTCTGTTATCCCACAAGATTTATGACATTAATATGTTGCAATTCAAATTGTTCTAATATATTCGCTTTCAACTCTTACTAATCACGCTTGTTAATATCAAGTTAAATTGGAAATCCGATATGGGAAGAGCAAAGGACGAATCCCTCCTCATCATCTACGTCACCCACTTCCCGGGCCTGGCATACGGCATCCTGATCCATTTGCTCCAGGGTTACGGCCTCCACATGATATGCTGCCTCCTCCAAAAGTTGTGGAACAGAAACTTGCTGCACAACATGCTGATATGCAGAAACTTGCAACTGAAAACTGGTGACTTGCTGCCTTCTATAGCTAAATTCATATTACAATGACCGGTAATAAGGGTAATGAGTTTTGAAATTGTTATATTTTTTGAATTATTATGAGTTTATTTTGGTGATTACAAAGACGAGTGATTTTGGTACACACTAAATTAAGTTCAATTGTGAAAAAAAATTTGTAACTTGCTGGCAATTTACTCACATGTACGAAGTTTTACAACTTTTGATTATATAAATTTTCATTGTGATAGTATTTTATGAAAACGGAGTTTGGTATTCCTACTGAAAAACGTGTGTATATACATAAAGTATATATAATCTAATGATATATATAATGAAAAGTGAGCTTAATTTTGATGTTGTTGCGTTTGTAGCTTCTAAAATTTTATTGGTATTCGAGTATTTAAATATATCATGAAATTAGTAGAATAATATGAAGGCTTTCAACATATATAAAATTTCATGTCACAAGAATTCAATGAAATAATGAGATTTTCTCTAGTTCACATGAGCTAATTAACAATTAATATAAGCTGCAAGATATATTAGAAGTATACAAAAGTCTATCAAAGTCTTGGTAAAACATCTATAAAATTTGTCACTTATTTTATGAAATCTTTAAAAGTCATTTTTAAAAAGTATTTAAAAGTTATTAAAATCCACAAATTCTATCAAAGTCTGTCACTTAAAAAAAGTCTTTAAAATTTTTAATTTAATACACCCTTCTTATTCTTGGATTAAAACTTCAAACTTCATAGACTTATCCTTGTAACATATGGGTAGGTTGATCTTGGTCGAATTTGTTTATGAGAATAAATTATATAAAGATGACCATAAAAATTTGTATTTTATACCATTTTAATAGCAACATGTTATATATATAATTTTAAAAAATTAAGGGATTTGAATTGTAATAACAGATTGTGTAATTATTATTATTATAAAGTTGTTTAATTAATCATATACTTGATTTGAAATTATTTTCTCCTAAATTACCTATATATTTATGTTTAGAATTTATTTATGTACACATTCAAATTATACATCTAAAAATGCACACAACTGTAAAATAGTAGTACAAGAGAAGAGAGAATGTTACAAGGAGAACAAAGAGAAATATTTTATTATTATTTTACCTTTGTGTGTTTTTGAATGTACATTTTAGATATCTACATAGACATACTCTTCTATGTCTACGTGGACATACTTTTCTGCTAGATAATATAAAATATTAGTTTTACATATAATTTTTATATAATTTATTCTCATTGTTGATGATAAAATTAACAATTTTACTAATTTCTTACAACAATAATAAGTTTATTACTTTATTTTTTGTTGCACCCATAATATCCCTATTCAGGAATTCACCAACTCATTTGGGAGACGATAAAAAATATGCATACCATTAACTCCTGTCGCTCGTTTGGCCAAAAAGTTTACACAATAATTCTCTTCTCGCCAACAATGCATCAAGGTACAATACCAATCCTTGTTTATCAGCTCACAAATCCTCCAAAATTAGCAAGAAATGTAGGTTCTCAAAAGACGCAATAACAATTAACGAAAGGATTACTCGTGAATCAGATTCACACTCCACTTTTTAATACCCTTCCTTCTAAACAAGTTTTAAACCACGCTAAATAGCCTCATAACTCCGCGATAGTATTGGAACTAATACCAATATTAATCATAACATCAACCCGACAATAATTAAGAGTATATCTAATAAGACTTTTAGCTCCAGCTCGACCCGAATTATTTTGTGAACCCCCATTTATATATATTTTTTACCTATTCATCAGCTAGCATTCTCCACGAAATAAAATGCAACTTTTTCGAGCTCCCCACTCGAAGATGAACCTTACTAAATTCATCAACTCAGAAAAAAATCAAAGAGACAACATTAGTAGGAATCTTTGCTAAATGCCTGGGAGCTAGTTGGTTCTTATAATACCGCAAGACATTAATCGTCTCTCTAAAGACTAAACTCTGGTCTAAAGTAATATCAGTCGTTATATTCTTAGCGGTTAAATTCTATGTTATCTATTCAGATACCGTTAAAGTAATAAATTGATAATAAACAATTGAGTGAACTAATGTTTTCCAAACAGCCAAAACCCAACTACACTCCCTAATAGCATGACTGGTAGTTTTCGATTCCTACAAACAAATAGGACACAAATTACACGCCAAGATATCCGGCTTCCATTTAGCAACATTTATTAAAACCTTGTCCATCTTCACCAACCACAATAATGTATTCCTCCCTCCAATTCGGCCCTTTTAATTTCCAAATTTGTTCCCAGCCCCTTATCAGCATTCTGTAGCTCCGGGATTGAGGAATAATAGGCTGATTTAGTAGAGAATTTGCCATTAGAGGTGTGCCCCCAAATTATTTCTACAAGCTAATTAGTAGTAATGCGATGCCAGTTTCTGATCTGCACCCAAATTAACTCGGGCATTCAAGGCCAGTTCCAAGCAGCCCAAACTTAACAAATGAAGGCCCAGATAAGAGAAGGAGAATTAGAGAGAGAAAGTGGAGCCCACTAAAACAGAAACCGCAATTCACAACCCGATCGCCGTACCGAACGATTGATTCAAACAAAAGATTACAAGTCATTGAACCCAAAAAACCCAGAAAATCAAATGGACCACTCGAAACAAAAAGAACAAAAGAAACCAAATAAACTAGTAGTAAATAAAATAAAAAATAAAAATAGAACAAAAACACAAACACAAAAAAAAGTTTATACATACAGATATAGCTACATACACGTACAATATACATACATGAATGAATGAGTAATTTCCTTTTTAACTCGATCAAATTCGTTGTTAAAATAACGTTTCCCAACACAAAATTCAATAGAAAGAATCAACCCAAATAAAAATTAAAAATTAAAACAATGGGAATTGTAGTCAGAACCAAGAGCGACAGTAGTAGTTCTTGTTATTTTGTTCCTTGTTATAATTTCTTCACTTTCCTATCAACAGCAACAATAATCTTTTCCTATTATTCGCTTGTTTTCTTCTCTCTTAATTCTTTCTCTCTCTATTCCCATTTTCTTTTAGTGTATTTATTTTTGTCATTTGATGTTGATTCGCCTAATTTGACCACAATTTCTCCTCCTCCTATTCATATCTTCGTTTTCACGACAGATGTAGAGGGAGAGTTTATATTTTTTTCGTGTTTGTTGGAAGCCCTATTTTTTTTTTTTGTTGTCAATTTTTGATTTCTAGTGTTCGAAGAAGGGTTTTTGATTGATTGGTTAATCGATTGATCTTCAATGGAGGCTGGTTCGGAAGGAGAGAGCAATAAAAATAACAATAGCAGCCCAACTGAGGGCTCAAAGAAACCCAAACGCCAGATGAAAACTCCTTTTCAATTGGAAACCCTAGAGAGAATCTATGCTGGTATGTTAATTCTACATGCAAACTCTTTGATTTGATTATTTGTATGTTTGTAACTTTGAGTATATATGGTTTTGATTAATCTATATGTTTGTGTAGTGTTATTATATATGTATTTTGCTGTATATTTGAGGTTTGGCTAATGTGGTTTTGCGTTTGATGGTTGAATAGCGGAGATGTATCCCTCTGAGGCCACAAGGGCTGAGCTTTCGGAGAAATTGGGGTTATCAGACCGGCAACTGCAGATGTGGTTTTGCCACAGAAGGTTGAAGGATAAGAAGGAGGGGGCTTGGAAGAAGCAGGTAGCAGCTCCGGTGGAAAGGAAGGGGTTATTTGGATCTTCTAGGGATGAATTAAAGGTGGCCGAGCCGGGTAGTGATGGTGGGTCAGGGTCTCTGTCTAGATCTAGGTCAGGATCAGGGTCAGGACCAGAGTCAGATTCGAGTCAGTTTGATGATGATTTGCCATTGATGAGGTGCTATGAGTTGTCGCCACGGGATGTAATGGAGCGCAGAGTGATCTCTTGTGTGGAGGCGCAGTTGGGGGGGCCGTTGAGGGAAGATGGGCCAATCGTTGGAATGCACTTTGATGAACTGCCTCCTGGTGCATTTGGGGAGCCTATAGGTACAATGTGTGTTTTATTGGTGGTAAACTGGTAATGTTGTATCTGCATATATATATGTTTATTGTTTTCATTGTTGAGAAAGTTAGATGCTTTATATACATATTTACTGGAATATACAATACAAACAAAGAATTCCACAGTCCGTGCAATTTATTTTTTCTAGTTACTCGATAGTGTTTTTCTTCCCAATATTTTTTTTTCCTTCTTTCAATGGATTAGATAATGGCTAATGCACTACTATTTAAGCTATTTGAAGTGCTTGTTGGACTAAGCATGTGCATATCAAATACCAAGTAGTGTTTGGACCATCAGTCGCACACATGTATTTTGATTCTTTGCAATTGCTTCATCAGAGTGGGGCATCTTTGCATTTTAGAACTGTTATCGAATAGTACATTCAAAGAAAACATGATTTCAAATTTGTGTCATATAATCTCTTGTTAGTTATAGGTTGCAGCAGCAGAACATCACTTCAATTCTGTGGACAGCTTCATTCAGTAGAGCCCTTTAGTAATTTGCAGCACCATTTAATTTTCAAAGAATCGATAAGTATTAGCAAATGTATTCTAAAATGAGTGTAGATGAAAAAAAATGATAGTTTACCAATTGAAGTGAATAGTTTCTAAATGTAATAGATAAATGGCAATATGCTATATAGAATCATAGATGATATATATCATCTCTACTAAAGTCTAATTCTGAAATAATTAGATAATTGTTTTAGGCCAAGGCTGACAAGTTTCAATATTCTAAACCATTTTAAAGCTTAATTGTCAAAGACATTGGAAATTTGACCAAAAAACATAATCAGTACGAATTATACAATAACCTAATAAAGTAGGATTTTTCTTATTCACCTTTAAATAAGGTGAAGCAAGATAAACAGAGGTTGTAAGTCCCTCCTAAGTTGGCAATATTCTCTTCATGTGTCTTTCTACAACTCTCTTGTTGACTTGTGAGGTCAGTGATGTGGGTTGGTGATTGAAAATGGAAGCTATGAACAAATATAGAAGATGGATTTGTTTTAACTTTATCCTTCCTTTTTGCTGAGGGTCGCCTTACAAATTCTTTCCCTTTTCTGTTGTTATGTATGCTGACCTCATAATTTATCAGCTATCATTAACTACTTCCTGCTGTTGCTTGGAATATAGTAACTGCATTATTTGTTATTGAGATGTTTACTTTTTGAATTGGATTATTTGTTTAAAAAATTGTTATTGCTTGTGCAGCAGTGACGACAGAGCATTGGGGACTATCTGGAAATTCTTATGATGTCAAGATAGCTGAGAGATCTAAACCCAAGAAAATCAAGGTTGGTTTCTAATTTCTTTATACAGAATGTTTCCTTCTCATATCTTGTGGCATTTTACTTGTCGATGAGTGGAAATATTCAAAAATTTCATATGGACCTATTAGCAACTTGGTATTGCATTCATTAAAGTATTTTTAGGAGTATCAAGTCAACAGAATGCCAAAGCAACATTGCATTTACTCTTTTCATGTTCTGTCAACAAATTGTACAAGGGATTAATGTAGAGTGTAGAAGCTTTCTAACTAGCCATTATATGCAAAAACTTAAAAATAGAGAGGGCTCTGTTCCTTTCTTCCCAATTTATCTATATTTGTTTTTCTGGAATTCAAAATTTTCCTCATTATTTGCTAATGCATTGTCATACTTTAAAGTAACAATGTTTGTCGAAAATGTAGAATTGTGTGTGCTTGGATTACTTGGAATCTTGGATAAATGCTTGAAGTTACGACTCTTCTAATCTTTCAGGCTGCAATTAGGAGTCTCTGTGAACCTGCTGAGCCCAGTTCCAGAGCTGATGCATATGGAAGTCCATCTCACTTCTATGATTTGCCTGTTGATGGAACCAGTGTGAAAAGATCACCATTCATGCAAGGAAATGGACAATTGTCTTGGGCATATGGTGCTCAATTACAGGTATCCAGGGTTAGTCCATTATCTCACCAAGGAAAGGAGGAGCAGCTTTCATCACCTCCAAAGGACAATGACTGTATTCCAAATACTGAAGATGTTTTCCAAATAGGAAGGAAACGAAAGGTATTCAGATGTAATACAGAGTTTTATATTTATGCAGTTCCCCCAGAAAAATTTAGTATTTTCATGTTTAATAATTAATACTTAGTTATCTGTTACAGAATGATGAAGGTAGAACGGAAAGGGAAATTGCCCATGAAAAAAGGATTCGCAAGGAGCTTGAGAAACATGATCTTCTAAGGCGAAAGGTTTGGTCTTGCAGTTGCATAATCTGAAACTTGAAACTGTCCAATGAAGGAATTATTTTATTGTATATTGATCTTTTCATACAGAGGGAAGAGCAAATGAGGAAAGAAATGGAGAAGCAAGACCGTGAAAGGAGGAAAGAAGAAGAGCGGATGTTGCGAGAAAAGCAGCGGAGAGAGGAGAAATATCAGCGCGAGGAAAAACGTGAAATTGAACGGCGGGAGAAGTTTATGCAGAAGGAGCTTTTGAAAGTAGGTTTAGATCCTAAAGATTCAAATTTTATTGAGTTGCTTACTTCACAGCATAAAGTGAGATGCACCCCCCTCCCCCCCCTAGAACCCCAAATTTTCTCTGATACTCTTTTTCCTTTTGTTTTATTTTCTTTTTCTATTGTGAAGGCTGAGAGAATGAAACAAAAGGAAGAGCTTCGTAGAGAGAAGGATGCAGCAAGACAAAAAGTTGCTATGGAGAGGGCAGCACTACGTAGAATTGCCAAAGAATCATTGGAGCTAATTGAGGATGAGCGTCTGGAACTGATGGAATTGGCTGCCTTTAGCAAAGGATTACCTTCAATAATATCTCTTGACTATGAAAGTTTGCAGAACCTTGAGTTGTTCAGAGGTAGGTCTTAGTTGACATATTCTCATAGGTAAATATGTGTTGATCTGTTTATGCATGTTGAGTAAACAATTGTTTAAGCAAGCCGTTTATTGAACATCTTATCACATTTCATATCTTTTCATTTCATTTGTGTCTTGTTGTCTGCTGTTGTTTATTGTATATTTTTTCACCAACTGAACAAAACTTTTTGTGGTGTAGATTCTTTATGTGCATTCCCTCCCAAGACTGTGCAACTGAAAAGGCCATTCTCGATTGAACCCTGGATGGATTCAGAGGACAATATTGGGAACCTTCTCATGGTATATGCCCATGACCATTTTTCTGCATCTTTTCTTTTTTGAAGAAAGTGGGACCATCTGGGAAAGCTTAGAGAAGAGATAATATTGTACATGGGATCTTAATGGTCATCCTTATCCACTAACTGTAATTATTGATACAAGGAAGAATTGCTTCTTTTTTTTGTGCATAAAAACAGCTTTCTTTAGTAAATAATGCCAATCTTTTTTCTGTGTTTGTGGTAAGCTGGTAATGATCCATAGAATAAAATTATGAGTTAGTTGAATAATGTCCTTGTGGCTGCTGGATTGTTATGCATGTGCATGTTCATGTTCTTATTTGGCTGTGAATTCTCTTCACAATCAGCAAGAATAATTATATTTGCATATAGACAGCTTTCTTTTAGTTCATTAAATGGCAATTTACTGTCTTGTGATAAGATGTCTCTGTTGATGTTGGCTTCTTATATATATATATGTTCAAGTCCTTCTTGCTATGGGTTCTTCTAGTATTGTACAATCTATTAATGCATGTATCCTGGAAAAATTAATGTGTTCCTTAACATTATGTGTTCAACTGTTTGTTATTAGTATTATATATATTATCAAAAATATTGCACAAGTATTATGATTTGGCTTATCAAGCTGCTTTAAACTAAAAGAATATCAGTCGGTTGGACATATGGTGTATCTACACGTGTATGTTAAGTTGGTAACATGTTACTACTGTTTGATCTCTCTGTGCCATCTCTCTGTTTCTATGTATCTCCCTTTTTTTTTAAAAATATATAAAATTGATTCTATAACTTTAGATGTGATTACTGTGTGCAGTTTTTTGGCTGTCTTATTTATAGAAAATATATGTTTATTTTATGAAGATGACGTTATGCTGGTCTCTTCAGGTTTGGAGATTCTGCATCACATTTTCTGATGTTCTTGGGCTTTGGCCCTTTACACTTGATGAGTTTGTTCAAGCTTTTCATGATCATGTGAGTATTCTGTCAGTGTTTGGCTTTCTTTTATCTTGAAAATCTATATGAAATTCTGCATATGGGATTATTTTTTTTCCAATATTCTGTTTTCACATTGCTACATATATACTTTGCTTACTACTTCAGGATTCAAGGTTGTTGGCTGAGATACACATTGCTCTTCTAAAATTGATTATAAAAGATATTGAAGAGGGTGCAAGGACACCATGCAGTGGTTCAGGAACAAATCAATATACAGTTGCTAATCCTGAAGGTGGACATCCTCAGATTGTTGAGGGGGTAGGGTAATCTGTACTCAAGCTACTTCCAGCAAATTTGTCCATAGCTCGCGGCATGATGCTATATTCTTCGTTGTACACCTGACCTAATGTTTCATTCTATATCAGGCATTTTTGTGGGGTTTTGACATACGCAACTGGCAGAACCACTTGAATCCATTGACATGGCCTGAAATATTGCGGCAATTTGCACTATCTGCAGGATTTGGGCCACAACTGAGGAAAGAGAGAACAGAACGGGCACGCTTACGTGATAATAATGAGGTGCCTTTTGCTGTTTCCCCCCTTATATGTCACCTTATGTTAGACTAACATAAAATAGCGTTTAATTATTTAAGGTTACCAAGTAAATTTCTCTGATTGAATTTGTATATAGGTTCTACATACATTTGAATTTTCTTATGAGGTAGTACAAAGTATTCATTGTTCAGATACCTTTAAAGGCTTATGTTTGTCCATGCTGGATACACCTCAGTGTATAAATTACAGGAAGTAGGACTATATACGTTTCTGAGGATAGTTGAACTGATCATTGACTATTAAACTTGATCATTCTTTACAAGGAAATAACTATTTCTATCAGTAGTTCCTCACCAGGAGAAGGTTTTACATGAATTATTACAAGTTAATGCCTCATAGTTTAACTTCTTTATTAGTTTTCAAGAGGAACATTGTCTGGCCCCATGTTGATAAGGTATATGATTATGGGTTTGGAAGGACTGTTTTTATAAGTAGGTAGACTTGTTTTTCTGTGATTCATTACATTGATATTTTTTGGAGTAGAACAAAGCTTAAACAACTTTCTTTGCTATGAATATAGAGAACCATATTCAGATTCTCTTTCCAACTGAGGCACACTCTTACTTTGTAACTATCTCCAAAATTTGCTTCAAGACAAAAAGATAATAAAGATAAACCAAACTGTGGGAGATTAAAGACTGATTATCACATTTTCATATGCTTGTGCAGGTTAAAGGTTGTGAAGATATAGTTTCTATGCTTCGCAATGGTTCAGCTGTGGAAAATGCAGTTGCTGTAATGCAAGAAAAAGGATTTTCACTCCAGCGCAGATCTAGGCATCGGTTAACTCCTGGAACAGTCAAATTTGCTGCTTATCATGTTCTCTGTCTCGAGGGTAGCAAGGGGCAAACAGTTTTAGAACTTGCAGACAAGATTCAGAAATCTGGACTTCGCGACCTATCAACAAGCAAGACGCCAGATGCCTCTATATCTGTTGCTTTATCAAGGGACCCAATTCTTTTTGAAAGAATAGCTCCTTCAACGTACTGTGTACGGCCTGCTTTTCGAAAAGATCCTTCTAATGCTGAGGTAATACTTGCAGCAGCCAGGGAAAAGATACAGAAATATGCAAATGGATTTTTAGTGGATGAAATCGCTGATGACGTTGAAAAAGATGACTCTGAATCTGATGTTGCTGAGGGTCCTGAAGTTGATGAGTTAGGTACTCCATCCAATGTGAACAAAAACAGCGATCATTACAATGAACTTGGCACTTTGTCAGAAAATGCAAATGATATTTCTTGTGATGATGTGGCTTTAAATCTGCAAAATGACCTTGATACTCCTGGTAAGGTTGCATTTTCTCCCTTGCGAGGTGTTATATGTTTTTCAGTCCTCTATCTTGAAGTTTAATGATTGAAAAGTGGCAGGTAATCCCATTAACCAAATATTTATCACTAGTAAAGATGCCATTGCAACTGACTCTGTACAAGGAGTTACCGAGATTGATGAAAGCAAGTCCGGAGAGCCATGGGTTCATGGACTTACTGAAGGAGAGTATTGTGATCTCTGTGTTGAGGAGCGTCTCAATGCCGTTGTTGCTATAATTGGTGTTGCAAATGAAGGAAACATTATTCGTGCAGTTCTTGAGGTGAATACTTCACTGAATATCTGATCTACTAAATTAGCTTATGTAATGATTTGTAGAACTAAAAAAGTTAAATGCTTGGTTTTTATTTTGTCTGATCTTTGGAGAATCACAGGGTCGTCTTGATGCAGCAAATGCTCTTAAAAAGCAAATGTGGGCAGAAGCACAACTAGAGAAAAGGCGCATGAAAGAAGAGGGTTCAAGTAAATTTCATGATTCTTCTTCGACTGCTGCAGCGAATGGCAACTACAGCCCGTTTGGAGTTGTTGAAAATAAAAATAACGAGGTTGCTATCAACGCTGCAGTTAAGGAAGAGCCTTCTTTCGATCCAGACAATGTCCAGAAGGACCAGAACCATTTTAACATTATGACTTCTGAAAGGAGTTTGGTAGTATATGATACCTCCACAAGTCAGTTTACTCCCCCAATTCAGCATAATGGATCTACATCAGAAAGATCACGGTTGCAGTTGAAATCTTTCATTGGCCACAGAGCAGAAGAAATGCATGTGTACAGATCCTTGCCTCTAGGTCAAGATCGAAGACATAATCGTTACTGGCAATTTGTTGCATCTGCTTCTAGACATGATCCTGGCTCTGGCAGGATATTTGTTGAATTACGTGATGGCTATTGGAGGCTCATTGATTCTGAAGAGGTACTGTGCTACTTTTAAATCATTTTTTTTGGGTGGCACCGTGGCAGACTGGCAGTTATTCTCATGGCTTTTTTTGAGCAGAATTATATGTTTTTTGTTTAAAGAGAAATAATGGATAAGGGAGAAACACAGCATTAAAAATGCACCTTTGTGTGGGGGGGGGGGGGGGGGGGGGAGGAGAACAACCAGTTGATGTTTCATTAACTAAACTGGTGTGAACTGCTTCCACCTTGAAACTGCTACCACACTTTCTATACAACTCTTTTTAAACTAAAAGCTCTACTTTTGAGTGACCAACTCTTCCTTACATATTATAGTTAATGTTAACAGCCAAAACCTACAAAAACAGTCAAGTTACTTTATACTTCCAAGGGATAGAGAGAATAACAAAAAAAAAGTATACGAATTAGCATTGCACTCGTTCCTTTGGGGACCTAATTGCTCTTTATCACTCTATGCCTGCGATAAATAGGCCTCGGAGGAATGGGTAATAAGATTACCTTATACTCTGGCGTAGTATGTATGTCTAAGATCTCAAGGATTATCTTCTAGTGAATTTTGCATATATGTATGTAAACTCCAATTCTTAAATATTTTGGTTGTTAGCTGAAAATTGTTCTGAGATTGTATCCTGGAGAAATTGTGTTGGACGTTCTCTGAATCAGACAGTTGTGTATTGTGTTTTTACGTTATTCAGTATTTCAGTTGTTAACAACTTATATTTATTTTTTGCTAATCGCATTAAGACCCATATGAATCACCTTACTAATCTTACACGTATATCTTGCAACCACTAGCTACCTATATTCAACCAGTGTGTTTTACCTGTAGGCATTTGATGCTCTTTTGATGTCTTTGGATACACGTGGAATTAGGGAATCCCATTTGCACATAATGCTGCAACAATCGGAGACTTCTTTCAAGGAAAATGTAAGAAGGAACTTCCAGTCTTTTGATATTGTTGGGGAAACAGGAAACAGTATAGGAAATAAAGCTACTGAAATGGGTTCTAGTATTGGTTACCTAACTGGCAGTACAAGTCCTAGCAGTGCAGTGTGTGGTTCGAATTCAGATACACGGGAGCCATCTTTATCTTTTAGAATTGACCTTTGGAAGAATGAAACTGAGAAAATGAATGCTTTCAAGAGATATCAAGAATTACAAGTGTGGATGTGGAAGGAGTGCTTCAATTCATCAACCTTATGTGCCATGAAAAGTGGAAGAAAAGGCTTTACACCACTTTTAGGGATTTGTGATTTCTGTCTCAACTCATTTATTTTCGAAGAGGGCAATTGCCCTTCTTGTCACAGGACATTTGGTACCTTTGGTAACAGATTGGACTATTTGGAATCTGTAAACCAATGTGAAGAGAAGAGGAAGGTGAACCCCAAGAATCTTGTTTCAGATTCTTCTTTCCCTCTTCAAATCAGATTGATCAAGGCCCTCTTGTCTTTCATCGAGGTGAGGAGAAGATTGCATTAAAAGCAATTTTATCTAGAGTACCTATATTTTTTCTAACTTCTTGCTTAACTTGATAGCCTTTTACTTGTAATTGTTTGTCTGTCATCATTTAATACGATCTAGATTGTAAAATTTGTAATTGGCAGGGTTCTGTTCCATCTGAGGCTTTTCAATCTTTTTGGACGGGAGCCCGTAGAAGGAGTTGGGGTCTAAAGTTGCAGAGTGCTTCTTCTATTGGGGATTTGCTACAGGTTAATATATGCATCATTATTATAATTCAACATCTGTTATACTTCCATGCTACATGTCCTGAATTAGTGAGACGCCGCATGTGAATTATCTATTTTATTAATGTTTAGGTAGCTTTCTTAAATACCCTGTGATATTTTCTTCATTTTCTGGATAAGTGTTTTGAGGCAGAGATTAGGGACCTCCACTGTGTGAAGTTTCACCTTTGATTCTCACATGAGATATGATAGTGACTATTGCTAACTTCTCATATGCAAGCGAGAATTGCTTATATCATTTATAGGGAATCAACTCATTGTGTTGAATGGCTTTTAAAAGGGGGATGCATGGGATAAAAGGATATGGGTGGATCTGATTAGTGTTCTTTGGAACTTTATTAGACTGTGGATTCTGTCATAATCATGAGAAGGCTCAAGAAATAGGCATTAAGTTTGTCTAGACCCCAGAGTATATAATGCACTATTGTTACATCGCTGGTTATAAGTTGTACCGTGTCTTTGGTAAGTTGGCCATCCTTGCCAATATTAATTATTGACATGAATGATGTAGGCTTCTATCTGTTTGTTTGTTTGTTTTTTCTTCCTGAAATTATTTGATAAATCCTCATGTACAGAGCCTGCTAGTTATCAACATGGTTAGGAACAATTTTGTGCGTTGAACCGCTTCCAGTGAGGCTTAACAGTCTTCCGTGAAGGTTGAGATGGTGTTTTTATACTAATATTGTACATCCTGCACCTCATTTGCGGCTGATTTGTTAATTTCTAAAAAATTAATAAGTGAATTTGGTGACTTAATTGTGACTAAGGGCATGTAATTGGTTCTCTCTTTTATTCTCATACACATTATTTCATAAAACATATGATGCATGTTTACCAATCATATAAGCAAGCAAGGCATGAAATTGCTAGGATCATTACTGTCATAATCGTATCATTTCTTCTGCATGATAACTGTGATAATAATGCTCATTATTTGTTCATATAGAGGTCAAGACTTCTCAATGTCAATCAAATTTTCCTGCAGATTCTGACTCAGTTTGAGGGTGTGATAAAGCATGATTGTTTATCGTCAAACTTTGAGACAACCGCAGAATTGCTTGGTTCCTGTTCTTTGTCAGGAAAGGCTGTTATAGAGTCTGATCATCCTGGATCTGTTCCCCTACTTCCTTGGATACCTCAAACCACCGCTGCTGTGGCGCTGCGGCTTTTGGAGCTTGATTCCTCCATTTTTTACACTCCATGTCAGAAAGACGAGACTCCTAATGAGACAGAAGTAGAGAGTTTTACAGTTGAGCTTTTCTTCCTTTTCCCTTATAAAATGAAAGCAATTTTTTTTTTTTTGGGGGGGGAGGGGGGTGTAGTAGATTACTTCTCCAGTTTTATATCGTATGCCAGAGAGGGTGGGGAATTGCCCTAGTTGTTTGGATTCACACCAAGGCACATCCGTTGCATCATGCATGCCTATAATTTGACAATTTGATGATCTAAAACAGTGTTTGCAATCAGAAGTACAAACTTCTATATTTGCTTTAAAGATAATATAATTATTTATGTGATGTACTTTATTAAAGATAGTATAATTATTTATGTGATCAGACATTATACCTCTATGGAATTGATATCATCTCCAACCTTTTTTTCCCCGTTTTCTTGGAAGAAATTTATTGCTAACTTGTGTATTTGATCCACAGAAGCTTCCATCACGGTCTGCAGATGTGAAGGATCGGAAAGTTGAACCAACAGAACTTCTCCAAGAAGGACTTCTGAAATCAGGGAATTGGTCTGGCTTTGGTACTGTACGTGGTAGCTCCGGCTGTAGGCAAGTGATTCGTAGTCGTGGTGGTGCCCGGCCTCGTAAAAAGTCGCAGAAAAAAATTCATGGTTCCAGATCAGAATCTGGCAGGCGAAGTATTAAAATCAACAAGAGATTGACTCATGTTCTTATGAAGCAGGGAGAGGGAACATATGGGCAGGGAAAGGGGCAGGAGCAGGGGCAAGGACATGGACATGGACATGGACGGGGTCCCCGCACAGTAAGGAGGAGAAGAGAGAATAAGACTGTTGAGGAGATGCGGCATGGTCATTTTGGTGACCTCGGCAGCCTTGGCATCAGGGAATCACCAAGAAACTTCGATGAAGAGGAATGGGTTGGTGAAGAAATTGGGAAAGTGCAGGATGAGGATGCAGATAATAGTAATAGTACGGAAGTAAGTGAATCTGATGACAATGCTGATGCCAGCAGGTATGGTGACCGTAGATGGGAGCCTGATTTTAATGTGGCTTCTCACAGAAATACCTGGGATGCGATGGAGATGAGTGACGAAGATGCAGATGGTGTAGACATTAATGTTTATGAGGAGGATGACAACAACTTAGAGGAAGATGTAGATATGAATGATGGCTCAGTTGGAAACAATGGTGAAAGCTTGGAGACCTCTGGAGATTATAGTGATTGAGGTACAAAATGTTTTATGACCAAAAAGAAGCAAATTTGAAGCCACTGTGAGCTGCCACATTCTTTTTTGGTTGAAGCTCTTATTCTTTATTTAACTGCAGCCTTGCTAGTGGCTGATCTTGTGTATAACCATAGGGTGACATATTTCGATTCTTGTTTCTTTTCTTAGTTATAGAGGAAAGACAGCGGCTGTAGAAGAAAAGTATGCACAATTAATGTGAATTTTGGAACTGCAATGTATTTGCTCATATATAAGCAGCCTTGCCTTGCTGCATTTTTGGTTTACCCTCTTTCAGGTCTATAATGAACCTAGAAAGGATTAACAATTCATGTTTGTAGGTTAAAAACAATTTAAGTAACCTCTCACGGTTTGCGTGCTTCCTAATTTGGTGAAAATTAAAACCACGGTGATTTTGCTATGGTCTTTAAAACAAACAACAATACAACCAATTTCTTCTGCAAATATATTTTCATCTTTCAGAAATGCCTATACATCCCTCCCCTGCATGATCTGCAGTTATGCTGAAACATGGGTCTATTTTTGCGAAAGCAAGCACCGTATTATTACTTGCTACCAATAAGCTGGATTTGCCATCTTTTCAGAAACAATATTTGCGAACTTTCCTGTGTTTATTTGGGTAGTTTAGTTTGAATGCAGTGCATACATCTTGTTCAGTTCCAACACATTACACAGTTTCATGCACAAACGGCCGAAATTTCAGAATTCATTTTATGGATTTTTCTTATTCCCTGCTAATCAATTTCTCATCCACTTAACTGCTGAAAGCACAAATTTAGTTTTTATGCACTTACCTCCATAGGCTTGCATATGCAGCCTCTAGAACAGGGTATGATGTTTATTTTCACAAGCTTGGGGATAAATACAAATAAATAGAGTTTTTAATTTGTGCTAGGCCTTTTTCTACTGTCACAGGACAAAATCAGAATGCTTTTAATTTTTTTATTACAATGTGCCAATTTAACTGAAAAGGAACTTAACTCTTCTAAAATCAAAATATTTGATACAAGTGTTGGTAAAAAATTCATCCAGTATTTACACGCAACAGCTCTAAAAAGAAATTAAAATCTTTCCAAAAAATCAATATATTCTCAAAAAACAGGATCTTCTATCTACATACTCTATCGATCCTCACAATCCCCTCTACAGGGGAGTTCACTCAACTCTAAACCTGAATAGATAGCGTGAAGACTACAATCACCAGACAGGACAGGAGTATCCAAAATTTTCAGTTTTCCAAGTTTTCTTTTGAAGGAGGATTTTAACAGGACATATCTAATAAATCATATGATGAACTCATGATAGATAAGCATACAAATCTAGTAACCAAAATTGAGTTTTATTCATCAATGTTTTTCCTCAACTGAACTAATTTTGTTATATATTATTCAACTAAAAATTACAAGCATACAAAATGCAGAATACAGCCACCCATAAAGGAGAAAAAAGAAGAGAAAAATGTTCATAAGAACCAGAGTACATTTGGACACGGATCAACTCAATCATCCACCTCATGGAACAAGTAGCCTTTTAATTCCCAACTTTTGTTCAGCTGTTAACCTCATTGGGAACTTGATGTTAAACTTGATTCGCAAATTTCCCCTCTTCGAAGGTTCTTTTGGTATAGGCATCCCTTCTTTTGGAACCACCTCTTCATAAGATGGGTGAATCACATTGTTAACGGGAATTGTCAATTTTCTACCATCTAATGTTGTGATGTGAACTGTGTAGTCCGTCAATGCTTCAGCAAGAGATACTTTCTGCGTAACAATTAGATCATTACCGTCTCTTGTGAACACACTATGTGGTTTCTCATCGACTACAAAGATAAGATCCGCTGGAATAACATTTGGTTGCTCATTGCCCTTCTCTGGGAATGTGATTTTCGTACCCTTTTTCCAGCCAGGCTTTATGTTAATTGTTAAAATTTCCTCTACTGGCATTGTCTTTCTGTTTAACAAAAAGAATTGTCTTGTCAGAAAATGGTTAATATTCTATTATAACAGGCTTCAATTGCTTAATACATTGGTTTGAACAATAATTATACTTGTTGAAAAACTCAAATGAATAAAACGAAGCACCAACAAGATTTGTGTTATGCAGAAACTAACAAAGAAAGAATGGAAGGCAGCAGACAATACAAGTGAATACAGTGAAATCGTCATGCTCGTTCTAGTTTTGGTTGCACTCTAGCAACATAATAATCCTCTTCTTATGTTAGCCACCATACAATTAAAAGTTCCACAATTTGCCCCCTTCCCCCCATGGGACTTGCACTCATTAAAGCTCAATTTCTTATGTGGCGTCAAAAATATCATATAGACAATCTAAACAATATAGCATCTTCACCTTAGTTATTTCAAGTATTTTCATCTTATCTTTGTAGAATTCACATTACGAAGGAAAGACTAACAAAAAAAAGTGAAACTTCTACCAAAGAAATTCAGTGCAATGCAAAAAATGAACAAGACAGACTTACCCACTTGCATCAGCTATTTCCCTTGAGATCTTCATCTTTTTGGTAGTTCCCTTGTAAAGTTCCTCTAGACTACAAGGCAAGGTATTCTCAATTGGAGGAGCCTTCCGAGGACCCGAACTCTTTGGTCTACTCCCCCCAAATGAACTAAACATATCATCCCCAAATAATCCACCAGAAAATCTAGAAGTACCACCCCTCATGCCGCTGCCACCTCCCATTCCTCCGAATGGACTTGAAGAACCAAAAAACTCAGCAAAAATGTCATTAGCATTCCTAGGATTGAATCTAAACACATTTGGTCCATCACCTGTTTGGAAATACGTTGCCCCACCAGGCCCTCCAGCATCTGGTGGTGGCACTTGGCCTTTTAGCCCTTCTTCACCATACTGATCATACACTGCCCTCTTTTGAGGATCACTTAGAACCTGAAAATAAAATCAAAACTGAATCTCAATTTCTCAAATTCAAACTGTCCACATATTAACCAACCACTCACCCTCTGTCACATAAACATACAAACAACATACTCAACAAAAGAGAATTTGCATAGTATGGTACATTGTTATCATAATAGTAAACCACAAATTCCATGATACCCTTATTCGATATTTTGCTATAATCAAAATTTACATCTACATGATTAATCAAATACACACAAAATACGCCAATAACCCTATACAAGGTGAAATCTTGTGATATAGATATACTAATAATCATTTGAGACCCAATTTGATGTAAAGATTAGACTTTTAAGAAACCCAAACAAAATAAATCACATTAAATTCAAAGATTATTATAAACACTGACAAACACGGAAAAGGTATAAAAAGTCCGAAAGAGAATGGATGTAGAAAGGAGGGGTAGATTTATATAGAATACCTCATAGGCTTCGGAGATCTGTTTGAATTTGGCTTCAGCTTCTTTCTTGTTGGTGGGATTCTTATCAGGATGCCACTTCATGGCAAGTTTTCGGTAAGCTTTCTTCAAATCTTCATCTGTAGCATTCTTATCAACCTGTAACAATTTGTAGTAATCCACACCCATTCTTCTTCCTTGTCTACCTAAATTCTTCTGCTAAAATTCTAACGAGATGCCTTACAAGTGAGCGATACAATATGAGTAATTGAAAATGGGTGTTTCTTTAAATTGGGTTAGGTAGAGAAAGGGAGGAAGGAAGGAGGAATGAATGGGAAGTGGTAAAGATCTGTTTGGATTTGGAACGGAGGAAAGACGAGAATGGTGTGGAACTTTCCAGATTTCTCCCGCGCTCCTTTTCTCTCGTTCCTTTCCATTCCTTTTTTGGGTTAAAAAATTTATAATGTAGCACATTTTTGCATTTCTAATTAATGTGATAATAAAATAATAAAATATTAAATTTAAAAAAAATATTAAATTGACAAATAATTTATATAAAAATCAAACCTTTTAATTAAAGAAAATAATAAAATTACTCTGTTTACTTTACAAAAAAAAATCTCATTTATAATATATACAAAATATTGGTTATGTATTTTTATTTTATATTTATTAATAAATATAATAAATTGTTAATTTAACAATGTTGATATGTAATAAAGTTATGATAATAAATTTAAAAATATTATATTATTTTATAGTATTATTAATAAAAAATGTTATTTTTTTGTTAAATAAATTATTAACAAATAAAAATTATTTATTATGTAATAAAGAGAAAATAAATTTTTATTCGAATTTGTGACCAGGCATAAATTACTTTTGATCTTATTTTGAGCCAAGATATATTATAAATGACAACAAAGGTAGATATTATTTACTCAAATATTTTCCCTTTTTGCAAAAATGGTCAAAATGATATCAAAGTGGGAGGCCTTACCTTTGCTGGATGAGGACTTACACGTACAACAAACTCCCACTTAACAAAAATTAATTAGTCTTCTTCTTGGATCATTCAAATCTTTGGACGCCAAAACACAGAGTCCCCGTGCTCTACCTACCTAGTTCTACCTCTTCATCTCTCTTCTTCTACTTCTTCAAGAAAATGAATCCCATCTCCATTTCTAACCTCCATTAAAACCCAATTTCATCCAATTCACAATGTCTGCAATTTCACTCTCTCTCCTCACATTCCCCACGTTACACCAATCAAGTCGCTCTTTTTTCACAATTCCCAATGCAATCCATCCATTTCCATCCCCATTCACTTCACATTACTCACCGACCTTCAAACCCCTGCGAGTTTCAGCTAGAGAATCTTCACCGGTCTCCGAAACTACTGTTTCACAAAACCCAACAGTTATAGTCGAGAACGACGACGCATTGGACGCAACCGCATTTGTGATCAGGGCTCGGAATAGGATCGGGCTATTGCAAGTGATCACTAGGGTTTTTAAAGTTCTGGGGCTACGAATTGAGAAGGCGGTTGTTGAATTCGAGGGGGAGTTTTTTGTGAAGAGGTTTTTTGTTACGGATTCTAGTGGGAAGAAGATTGAAGGGAGGGAAAATTTGGAGCGGATTCAGAAGGCGTTGGTGGAGGCTATTTCTGGCGGCGGCGGCGGAGTGGTGGCGAGTACGAGAGGAGTGGTGGTGAGGAGAGCGGGGTTGGTGGGGAATGGGAGTGAGAGGGCGAAGGCGGAGAGGATGTTTGGATTAATGGATGGGTTTTTGAAGAATGATTCGGTTAGTCTTCAAAAGGATATTCTTGATCATGTGGAGTACACGGTGGCCAGGTCAAGATTCAATTTTGATGATTTTGAAGCTTACCAGGTTAGTTACTTCTTTTAGTTTAATTTTTTTTCCCACTTATTTTGTTGTTGTTGAGGTTACATTTTACAATTTGTTCTTCGAATTTCTGTTATATCTTTTCTATTGTTAATTTTTTACTCTATCTATTCTATTTTTTTCCTTTTTAGGAATGCAGGTTACTTTTCACTAGTGATCGGTGATTAATCTAAACAATTTTTAATTTTTAATTTTTTTTAACAAAACAAATAATCTCGCCGCAACGCGCCGGGTTGTATCTAGTAATTTACTATGATGAAACTACTTGAGAGACAAAAAACAAAGTCTCTATCTTGATGATATTATGGAGCTCAGAGTCTCTAGATATATTAAATAATAGCTGGTCTCTTAGCCCCCCCTTTACACCAAAAAAGAAGTCTATATCTTTGCAAAAAATGGAGTAGAAGGTAAAGTGTGTTTCTTTCCATGTGTTTATGTACTCCCTTCATCCCAAAATTACCCATAGTGGATCCCACCACAAGGTTCTCATCTTTCAGAACAAGAATTACCGGACATTGTTAATTGAATTCAAAAACTATTGTTGGACCTCACCACAAGGTTCTCATATTTCAAAACATTGGATAAGATGACAATGTGAAAACGAGTTAAAAACTATTGTGATAAGGTTTTGGTGCATTTAGGACAAAGCGGGAAAGGAGGACTACTAATTTGGTATGGAAGGAATAACACATTGATGTTTGGTTTGGCGATACCAAAATTATTAAACCATGTGTTGTGTTCTCTTGCTTGAGGAAGAGTTTTGGAGAGTCTAAGAGAAAGTTGTTGAGAGTGTTTCTTATTGTCTCTCGGGAGCAAATCATATGACTCCGGTTCTTGTATAACCAAGTAGCTTATGTGTGTTATCTTCCATTTGAAATTTAGATTAGTTATTTTGTTTTTCATGAATCATAAAATATGCTGGGGAAATACCATGAGTGAGGTTCATGGTAGTCTCTGACTATATGTTTCACTCTGGTCATGTAACCCTCACATTCTTTACTTAATTTTTGATATTCCTCTTATGGAGGATCCCCTTGGCAACAAATACCATATGCATTAGCTTCCCTTTATGTGTAGTTGAAGTCAACTTCCTTAATGTTCACATAAAAAGAGACTTATTCAAGCTGTCATTTCTTCTATAATACATAATAGTTTTGGTCATGTCTATAATCAATTTTGATGTTGATATACACAGGCTTTATCTCACAGTGTAAGGGATAGGCTGATCGAGCGGTGGCATGATACTCACCAATACTTTAATAAAAAGGATCCAAAGCGGCTGTACTTCCTGTCTCTTGAGTTTCTAATGGGTAGTTTATCGACCCTCTCCTTTATGTTTTGAAAATTGTGAAGTAACCTAGTGAGTATATGGTTTTCATGTGAATTTGATCGTTAGAATCTTTAGTTACATGAATATGTTTCACTTTTTATAGAAGAGAAACTGATTTCACTTGTCACTAGTATTATTCTTTGGTTGATTTTGTTTCTTCTTGTTGCTATACTTCTAAGACCTAGTGTTTTTTCATTTTTCAGGTCGTTCCTTATCAAATAGTGTCATTAACCTTGGCATCCGGGACCAATATGCTGATGCCTTAACCCAGCTTGGCTTTGATTTTGAAGTCGTGGCAGAGCAGGTTAGCTGCTTAATGATTTCTTCCATATGATTCTCTTTCCTTCAATACATTTAATGCATGACCGTCGAGGATCTATGGGGTGCAGGTTTGCAATTATTTACAAATGATTTCATTTGCTGACCTTCTTAGAGCCTATAACCGTAAAGATTTTAAGGACAAAAGAGGTTGATGGGTTGTTCTAATCTTACAAAATTTCTTATTGACATGCTCTCAAGTCTCTCTAAAATTATTGTTCAGTAGCAAACAGGATACAAACTTGTACCTTAGCTTTTGTGAGAAATATAATTTTTTTTTCTTGTGAATTGCATCATATAGAAGAAATTAGTTCCATTTTAATACTGGTTTTGTTATAAAATAACTTCTTCAAACATTACTCTAAATTGACCATATATAGTTATCCTATGAGTTATCTGCTGTTGGCTTCTTAGGAGGGAGATGCTGCCCTTGGTAATGGAGGCCTAGCCCGCCTTTCAGCTTGCCAAATGGATTCGTTAGCAACACTGGACTATCCAGCATGGGGGTAGGATTTTATTCTTTAATTCATTATTAAGTTTTTTGTATGTGTTTTAGTTCATTGTTTTTCTCATCTGAGCCTTGCCCTGACTATTTAATAAAGGCAGTCACTGAGTCTACGTTTGTTTGTGGGTTTAGAGCATTGGATTATTAGTCTCACTTAAAATATAGTATTGTGTTTTGTTAACTTAGTATTGGACTATTAGTCTGATCTAAAAAAATAATCCCCTATATGAGGGACCAATTAGAGGGAGGGAGGGAGGGAAACAAACATGCATGGTTTTCATCAACCTGTGGTGTTGAGTCAGAAAACTGGTTACTGCTTAATTTGCCTTTGTGGACACAAAAGGGCTACCTTCAAACATGAATCTGTTACTCGTACTTGACTGCTTGAGCTTTTACTTTACACACCTCTTCCTTCTCTTGCTTAATTTGTTACATATGACTCCCTAGCATTCTCATTCCAAAGTGTTTGGGTCAAAACCTAAACTAGAGCAATTGTCCCACTTCCTGCTTTTGTCTCCGCAACTGTTATATACAAGTTTTTGAATTTTTACTTATGAATTAGAAAAAGGAAAAAAATACTTTCAACTAAAAAATCTATGCTAATTTGATGACAGTGCACCTTGTCTTGTCTTTCTTTGAAAAGATTCAACTTAAGAAGAGTTGATTAAATTGCTTAATTAGAAGCTTCATACTCTTTGAGAAACTGCCAATAGCATACAAGTCGTGGGCTATATAACTGCAAGGATCCGAAGGGTCGGAGTAATGGCAGAGGTCTTGAGGAATAACCTCAGGGTTGCTGGTTCCAAACCTCATACTTGGGGCTAGACTTACGTATTTTCATTTTTTTATAGCTAGGGCTATATGTAAAAAAATGTACCAGGAAATGATGGCCATTTGTCCCTTTGTACCAAGACATTTGTTTTCCTACCATTTATTAAGCACCTTTGATGTATCAATCAAAAACAAGTCCTGAAATAAAGGGTGGAAACTGCAAACTGATAACAGCATTTTTCTGTTATACACCTGCATCATGAAGTTAAGACATTGACTTTTAAGCAAAACCTTGATACAACTGTCAATATCTTCCGACTGCGGGCTTGATGAATATTGAAACCAACAGTTATGAATGTTAAAATTCTAAGTCTTTCTCTATTTTGTAATAATGGTGGTTTAATTTTGTTCTTATAATAATATTTATGAATTGTACTATTACGTTTCCATTCTTCAGTTATGGTCTACGCTACCAATTTGGTCTGTTCCGACAGATCATATTGGACGGTTTTCAACACGAGCAACCTGATTATTGGTTGAATTTTGGAAATCCATGGGAAATAGAGCGGGTTCATGTATCATATCCTGTGAAGGTTTGCAAGATATTTCCGATTTCTATCTCTGTTGAGCATCCCATTTATTGATGTTTTAATATTGCCTTTCTATGTTCACTTTGCCTAAAAGCTCTGTATTTTTACTGCCAATTGGTGAATGCTGGGTGGATTAGTTCTATGGAGCTGTTGAAGAGGAACTTGTAAATGGGGAGACATGTAAAGTTTGGGTGCCTGGAGAAATGGTAAGTCCATGGCTCCTTTCTATTCTAAGTGTGTAAGTTTGGAGTAAACATTTTGCAAGCATCTAAATTAATCAGTGCACAATAGTTTGCACCTATTCTATCTTCTGATATATCGCTAGCAAAGACCATGCATTTACTACACAGTTTTAAATTAGTTCATCTTGTTTATATCATTGCTGGTAGGTTGAAGCCGTAGCTTATGACAATCCTATACCTGGTTACGGAACGAGGAATACCATCAATCTACGCTTGTGGGCTGCCAAACCAAGTGGTCAATATGATATGGTGATTGTACTCGAGTCCTATCACTTTCAAATTATGCAGATGCTACTCTTTTTTCATTTCTAATTATTGAATTTTACAGTTTTCGATTCTTTTTTGCAGTATATAACTATATCTTCTTGTAAAACCTAAGTTGAAGGAAACTCTTTATTGCGTTCAAAGGAGAATTACATTCTTTTAGTTAGCTTTCCACATTTTTATCTCTACCCATGTACTCATTTTTGTAGGATTTTGAATTAAAATCTCTCCTGTCATTTTGCAGGAATCTTACAATACTGGAGACTATATCAATGCTGTTGTTAATAGACAGAAGGCTGAAACTATAAGCAGTGTCTTGTACCCTGACGATCGTTCTTATCAGGTACATATAATATTCCCACCTGTAAGGAACCTTGGGTATGGATATTTGTTTACGTTCTTTCACGTTAGCTTGAGGGGGCTGATCCTTTCATGGCTTCATCAGCTGTCATGACTTGTATCACAGTGCCATCAATACAGTTTGTTTCCTTTATTTACTAGTTGTGCAGAATTTTTCTCTCATGTATTATTACATTTCCTATCTATAATCTGTTCCCTCCTTGAATATAATGATTTAGGAAACACTTTGTTACAAAATGATTCTTCTGTCACACTACTTTTGTCTTTTGAATTGCTTATTACTTAATTGTATGTGTGAATACGGCTTCTGTTCTTCCTTGATGAAAAAGTTATACTCTTAGGTCTTACCAGCTCATTACACCTATTACCCACCTTTGAATTGTTATATTTCAGGGAAAGGAATTGCGATTGAAGCAACAATATTTCTTTGTCTCAGCATCGTTACAAGACATTATTCGGAGGTTTAAAGATGTCCACAATAATTTTGATGAATTTCCAGATAAGGTTTGGATTTAATATCTTGTATCTTAGATATTTCATTCTACAACAAGCAAATAAACACACATTGTCATTCCCTAGATAATAACATAACTGCATGAGGTGTTGATCAAAGTGGACCTTTTGTTGCACGATTCCTTGTGGAATGTAAAGATCCTCTTGTTTGAGTTCATCATTACCTGTTTCATTATTACACATTTTGTGATGAGTTGGGCCATGTTTGATGCACACCTGATCATGTTTAGTGAAGTTTGAACCTCTGCATGATCTGATTCAATTTCAGCCCAAATGTTCAACCATAAGATCCAGTCTAACCAATGGTAACCAGGTTTCTCTAGGGTTGAGTCAGTTGACTAGCCAGTAAAACATCTGTTGCATAAAATAAGGTAAAAATTTGGTGGGTACTGCGTGTTTATGCTCTTTAGTCTAAGCCAAAAAAAGCCCAATTCAAGGAGTGTGTGTGTGTATAAAATCAGTATTAGGGTTGTTTATCTGTTCCTTTTACTTACTCATGGTTTATCTTATTTCAGGTTGCTCTACAGCTGAATGATACCCATCCATCTCTTTCTATAGTTGAGGTCATGAGAATACTTCTTGATGAAGAACATTTGGGTTGGAATAAGGCTTGGGAAATTGTCTGCAAAATATTCTCTTTCACTACTCACACTGTACTCCTTGAAGGACTCGAGAAAATCCCTGTAGACCTATTGGGCAGTCTTCTCCCACGCCATTTACAAGTGTGTTTCTTTTAACAATAATGTTACAATCAGCCTTTATGATGCCCACCTATTTTGACAGACTTTAGACTACAAAGGTCGTAGTTAGCTAATTGTTCATCTTTTAGTGCATCTTCTCTGCAAAAGAAATTCCTTGTATGCTCAATGATAATTTTCTCTTACCTATCTAGAACAGAATCTTTTAAATACCCACAGTTTCTATAATGTGTTCACCTGTTGAATGCTTATCGCCTTTTGACAAATTGTGTATTTTATCTCAGATTATATATGAGATTAATCATAAGTTCATGGAAGAGTTGAAAAGGAGGATTGGTCAGGATTACGCCCGGCTTTCTCGGATGTCAATTGTTGAGGAAGGCTCTGTGAAGGTATTTGAAAACCATCAAATGATTCAATATGGAAGAATAAAATAAGTACCTAAAAAAGAGTGCAACATGTATTCATTATTTTTTTAGTTCACCATACTCCCAAGTCTTTACTCGTCTACTCATCTTAGTATTTCATGACTGGGAAACAGTTCTGCAACATGTTTGTTTAGGGTCCCAGTTAGCACTTGTCAAGAAAATGAAACAGGATTCCAATTAATGTTGCAGATCCGTAGAGAAGTTGATGAGAGATTTTCTTTGGTTAGGTTAGGGTATGAGATTAGAGAAGATAACATGTGGTATGGTGGAAGATGGTGTGTCAGTCAAAATAAGGGGTGGGGGGGTTTGGGGTTTGGTAACTTGGTCCTTTGAGAATGTCGCTTTGGTGATAAGTGACTCTGGAGATTTCTAATAGAACCCAACTCCTTTTAGCATAGTCTTTTCAGGAGCAAGTTTGGTACGCAAATGAATGGATGGGATGCTAAACCTGAACTGATGTTACTCATGCATGTATTTGAAAATTCATTTCTCAAGGTTCCACCTTTTTTGAGCCTCATTTGAGATATAAGGTTGGGGCAGCTCATCATACTCATTTTTGGGAAGACACTTAGGTGGCTCGAGGTCAATTTTCTAGGGTTTATAATCTCTTTTTTGATTTCCACCTTGGGTAATGCTCCATTTTTTATTTGATTGTTTGTGATGGTGATTCTATTTCTTGGGATTTCCATTTTAGGAATCCCACTCTTCATGATGCCAATGAGTTTGTGTCTATTCTCTATCTGTTCTTAATGGTGCATTAACAAAAGTATTAATAGAGCTGAATCCCAAGGGATGCGTGAAATGGCAGAGGCCTTGAGGAATAAACTCAAGGTCACTTGTTTCAATCACAACACTTGGGGGCCAAGTTAATCGATTTCAAAAAATAAAAAACAGTAAAGCTGATATCTCATTTCCCTTTTTCAATTGACAGAATATCCGTATCGCAAACTTATCAATTGCCTGTTCCCATACAGTCAATGGTGTTTCCAAAGTCCATTCCGAATTACTTACATCAAGGTTATTTAAGGTAATTCTTTGAGTATTTGTTACCTAGCTCTTTCTCTCTACAGCATTATTTGAATATCTTAAGCATAGCATCTTCACAATCTGTTCATGAATCATAAACTCATTGATTACTGTCTTGGTTCATAAAATATTTTTTGTAAAGCAGTGGAATATTGAATCACTTCTTGGGAGCCATGATTTTGCAAACTACATGTTGACATCTATTTAAAAATTATATACCATATTGATTTGTTATTTTCACTGTTACACTTTTCTTGAAATGAGAGAAAGCATACCATTGACTTGAGGATTTTCCAGAGAAATAAAGTAATATCAAAGCTTGAAAAATTAATTTAGTTCATACGGAACCATCCTCAACTATGTTATATGATCACTTATTAGAGCTACTAGATCAGGTGTCTTGGAGTTGTAGACTTATAGCTGCACACAGGATGGGTGTATGCTGCTGATTCCTGGACCTGAACTTAAGGTACATAAATGGATGCAGAAAATTCAAACCTGACCAACTAAGAGCAGTAGGTATGTGAAAGATGGAAAAAGGAACATCCTTATATTTGGTTGTCATGCTAAAACCAGTAAAGAGAAAAGAAACTAGAGCGAAAAAAATATATAATGGTGAGCATATATTTCTTCCATTAACACTTTAAATGATGAAAGAACAACAAACGTTGTGAGAGACGTGTTTGGGTGATTGCATGAAGAGTCATAAAACTATGCACGAGTATGACAGGAAAGTATGGAAGCATACCATGCTTAGTGCTTATCTGTTCACATGCTAGTATGATGCCTGTACAAAGGAGAATTCTGGACCATTGGTAGGTGGAAAACCAATTTAAGTCATGACTCATGAGCATTGTTCTAAAAATCCTCGTCTAGGTCTGATTAATCTCCCCCCTAGGCGCCAGGCCCCCTGGCGCCTAGGCCCAAGACGGAAAAAAAATTCTTCCTGTAAATTAGATAGGACTAGGCGGGCAAGCTGGAACTTAGGCAGAGAAATTAGAGCTGCAATTGTTTTTTTTTTAATTTTAATAACTAAGCTACAAAACGACATTGTGGGAGTGGATGATGAAGATGAGGGTTGTTCGGGTCTTACTTGGGAGGCGGTTGGTGAAGCATCCGGAGCAGATAGCGTGCTAGAGCCTAAGAAAAGTAGTATAAATGTTGGAGTAAGAGAATTCCATGAAGAATATTTTTTGTCTGAAGATGACATGGAGAAAGAGGGAGATGAGGAGTATGAGTGTGAGTCCGATGGGAACATTATCTTGGAGGGATATGGAGAAGAAGAGTTAGAGATATAGAGGGATTTGGAGATTAGGACTATTAGTTTGTATTTTTTATTATTTGTTTGTGTTTGAACTTTGAACAATTGCATGTTTGTGTTTGAATTTTGACATTGGCAATATGGATATGTGTTTGAACTTTAAGTAAAGGCCTTTATTATCTTTATTATGGATTGTTTTGTTTTATATTATTGTTTTGTTTGGATAAATGTAAGATAAAATATTAAAATTAGCTTAAAATAAAAAATTCCTCCTAGGCCCCCTCGACCGCCCACCTAGCGCCTTTTAGAACATTGCTCATGAGGTCATGTAAGAATATGATTATTATATTTTTTCAGTTATAGAACCATGGGAAAATTTCCCTCTTATGCCTTCAAATCTAATAAAGTAATTAATAAGAAAACTTGCAGAACTTCACAATATTTTAATTTTGCATTCTTAAGTTTAACATTTTTTAACATATTTGTATATTTAAGGATTTATAATTTTGTAGAAATTCACAATGCGTTCTAAAAGTTTTTATGTCGTGAGATGCTCATTCAATGTCTTTCTGTTTAAATTGGGTATGAGATTCTTCTAGTCATTTGAATTGTTGAGGTCTGACAATTGGATCCTTGTAGTTCAATATTTACACCCTGTAGGCTACTCAACCCACTGATTGGATGCTTCAACATAAATCTTGTATTGATCTCTTCTATCCTAGCAGAGAAGTTGTTGTTATAAAAGCACTTGGCACTTACTAGTGCATCTGTGCAGGATTTTTATGAGCTTTGGCCTGAGAAATTTCAGTACAAGACAAATGGGGTAACTCAGGTAGAATTTAATAGTTTTATTTTAATCAATCTATACTCATGTTCTTAGTTCATTAATTTAGAAACCTTTCTTGCATTATTAATCTTGAAGTTTTCTTTTGATAATGATTATGAAGTTGATGTTCATGAGCATACTGATAATGTTTAACTTCTTTCAATGTCATTTCTCAGCGTCGCTGGGTTGTGGTGAGCAATCCTAGTTTATGTGCTCTGATTTCAAAATGGCTTGGAACAGAAGCTTGGATTCGTAACGTTGACCTCTTAGTTGGTTTGCGCCAATATGCATTGGATTCTGATTTACATCAAGAATGGAAAATGGTACTTAAAATTGAATCATTGATTGACATGTCATAATGTTGTCTGTTGCTAGCTTATATTGACCAACTTAATCTTTAACTTTTGATGTGTAGGTCAAGAAGGTTAACAAGACTAGGCTTGCCGAGTACATTGAAATGATGAGTGGCGTGAAGGTTTGAGAATTCCTCGAATTTGCATTTTTGAGTCTTCAATTTTACTTCAGTACTTTAAAGCTTCCTTACGGTTTTACCCATAACTATAACTGTAAGTAAATACGTAAAATTTAATACCAAGTAAATACCTAAAATTTACTACCAGGAGTAGCACAAAACGATGGTGTTTTGACTAGCCGCTACTCTTAGTAGCGGCTGGGCCAACAATTTTTTTTTCTTTCTGGTCTCCCTCTACTCCCAGAAATTCAAGTGCCTTCTCCCAAAGGTTGTATGTCTTGCAAACCTAAATCTCTCTGGATCTGCAACACATATCCATGGCAGTGCCACTTGTTACTAGTGAACAGGGTAATCGCATTAGCATCTTACTGATGCTTCTTCAATCCAGATGTCTCGTCATTTCAGAATAATGGCCATAATGATGCTTAGCTTGTTTTCAAGATGAATGAGCAGCTTAAAATTACTACTTGTGAAACTCTTACCTTGTGCACATTGAATGGCCATAATGATACTCCATGACAGCCGTGAGGCAAGGGAAGTGACGGAAGAGGAGAGGGAGATTGCAACAAAAAAAATTGGGCCCAGCCGCTACTAAGAGTAGCGGCTAGGCAATATTTTTTTCATTTTGCGCCATTAGATCTCCATATGGACGGTGTAAAATTAGTTTGCTGAAATAGTGTCCATAGTAACCATTTGCTATAAATCATTCTCATATATATATATATATATATATATATATATATATATATATATATATATATAGAGAGAGAGAGAGAGAGAGAGAGTAAAGTTCAAGAGCATACCTCCTTAAAGAACATACCTAGCATACCCCCTTTAGCGACGGACTCGGCGACGGTTTGGTCTGTCGCCATAAGTTCGTCTGTCGCCATATGTTTGTCCGTCGCGATATGTTGTCCGTTGCTAAAAGTTTTAGCGATGGACGAACCTATGGTGACGGACCAAACTGTCGCTGAGTCCGTCGCTAAAGGGGGTATGCTCTTTAAGGAGGTATGCCCTTGAATCAAGTCATATATATATATAAGCTTAATTGTTAATAAAATTGTCACTTTGACCATGAAAAAGTCACAAATTGGCGTTTATTTTGGGTCGAATGGAGTATTTGATAAGCAGGCTATGTCCTAGAGTTGTGGCTGAATGGTAGAAGATTAGAGATATATTGACTTGTAGCATTTCAATTTTGAAAGAGCAACTCGACCTGCCTGGTTCAACTGAGTAGTATAAAAACTTGGCTGGGTTACATAGGTATTTCTAAGTCTCATTCAGAGAAGACACAATTGAAGAATCAGCCTGGTCAAGAGTCTGGATGACAAATTACATTGTTTACATTTAATAATAAATTCTTACCTTCATTGCAGGTCAGTCTGGATGCGAAGTTTGACGTGCAGATAAAAAGAATACACGAGTACAAAAGACAACTTTTGAACATTTTAGGCATTATTCATAGATATGACTGTATAAAGGTATCACATTTGCTTTTTGTTAATAAACTTACTAGCTGAAATTTAAATTTTGAAACCAAGAAACTAATATTAAGGAACCAGCAGGCTCCAAAGTGAAGGTTATCTAATCACACATTCCATTTCATTAGTTTTGGTAATCATGTCTTTAATACCAACAGATCATGAATGTGGTTAATTTGCATATTTTGTGGCCTACTAGACTTTGACTTAAAATGTCAAGTTTAAGAAGCTTTTGATCTACCTTCAAACCCAAAGTAGATATATGCTTCTTAGTTATGGTTTATGACCTATCTATACACAAAAATAGTTAAAAAAAAGTTTGACCTATCTTTGTTCTGGAAAATGGGTGAATTTAATGTTTGCTAACTGAAAAAGAAAAGGAAAAGGAAAATAATTGATTATTATTCTCCCATATGAGCTTCTAGCATTAGGAGGGACATTCTCCATCATATGGACGCAGTAGCTGCTAGGCTAGCTAGAATTAAATAGAGTTCTACTTGCCTTTTGAGTGAATTGTGAAATTTTCTGGATCATCCTTTGTTTCATTTTCTATGTCTTGAGGAACTAAATCTTTACAGTTCTTTATGATAGACATTCAGTGTGAAACTACCAACTATGCTTGTTATACCAAGATGGAACCCCAGTACATAACTAATTACATGCATCTTATATGGAATCATATTTAGCTAATCTTGCCATGGTTGTGATATTAACTGGTAGTGTACTTTATTCTCAATTTGTTAGAATATGGAGAAGAGTAATAGAAGAAAGGTCGTACCTCGTGTCTGCATAATTGGCGGGAAAGCTGCTCCTGGTTATGAAATTGCAAAGAAGATTATTAAACTCTGTCATGCTGTAGCTGAAACAATTAACAATGATGCTGAAATTGGAGACCTCTTAAAATTGGTAAGACAAGTACATTGGTTGTGTTTGAATTTTGAACTATGCACATGCTTATGACCCATTGAAACTTCTGCATTTAAGTGTGCCTCAGCTTAAGAGACTTTCTTCAATATTTTAGAAATAACATTGATATTGAGAGAGGCATCCTCCCCCTCCTTGCCACTTTGTAATCATTATCTTTAGCCTGTGTTTGTGAGAGAAGGAAGGAATGGGAAAGGAAAGTTCTTCCTAAAAAAATTTTTGGAAAGAAGGACTTCCCGTCCCTTCCCCTCCTCCCAAAATAGGACTTACAAACATAGAGTTAAGATGCATCCTAATCCATTGATGATAATGGAGTTCGCTGTCAAAGTTTTATTCTTTTTTCTTGAAAAGTTAATTTATTCCGAAAATGGAAGGAAAAAGTATCCCACCTTTCATTTGGATTCTAACTCTTTTCTGACAAATTCCCAAGACATAGAGTTAAGATGCATCCTAATCCATTGATGATAATGGAGTTCGCTGTCAAAGTTTTATTCTTTTTTCTTGAAAAGTTAATTTATTCCGAAAATGGAAGGAAAAAGTATCCCACCTTTCATTTGGATTCTAACTCTTTTCTGACAAATTCCCAAGACATAGAGTTAATATGCATCCTAATCCATTGATGATAATGGAGTTCGCTGTCAAAGTTTTATTCTTTTTTCTTGAAAAGTTAATTTATTCCGAAAATGGAAGGAAAAAGTATCCCACCTTTCATTTGGATTCTAACTCTTTTCTGACAAATTCCCAAGTTTTCTAGCTATTTCATTGTAGTTACTTTGATTTCTGTATATACAGATCAATATCAGTTAAGCGCAGTTTCTTACGTTATAGATTTATTGAATGGCTGAAAATTTTCATGCATCCAGTTTATTTCCTTGCACACTTATTTATTCATCTTCCCTGTTGTAGGTTTTTATCCCTGATTACAATGTTTCTGTTGCTGAATTAGTCATCCCTGGTAGTGATCTTTCACAACATATAAGGTCTGTATTTGCATTTTGGAGGTTTTACATGATACTTAATTGCTTTTCTCCTCCATCGTATTTGCATTTTGGAAGTTTTACATGATACTTAATTGCTTTTCTCCTTCATTCTATTTAAGCTATATATTAACACACGCTTTATATATTGCTGTGCCCCTATTCAGAATTTTCTTTTCTCATACCCTTTTACCCTCAGCGCCAAAAGGGAGATTCCCGGGAAGGAAAATGCTACCTTGACTGAAGACTTTACTAAACTTCCATAACCTTGAATGAAAAAATATAGATTTCGATATATCATTAAGGAAATAACTCTTCCTTTACTGATTGGAATGGTATTATTGAAATGATATTCCTTTTATTGCTTGTACCTACCAGGAGGAGAGATCCTTAATTACTGATTAAGAGAAAGCAAGGACGCTATGAGCGCTTGCTAATTGCTAATATCAGCCTTTGATTAGACCTATACTTAACTGACAGAATAAATATATAATTTTACCTTGCCTCTGAGATGATGTTTTTGAAAGTGTGATATGTTGTTTTGCTGGTTTAAAAACCTCTGAGATATTCACACAGCATTTTTTTGGGACAAGTTTTATCTTAACAAAATATAAGTCACGAAGCAAATTAACATGGAGAAATGATATGCCTTATATGCTATGCTTAAAATTCTAATTTCTAACTTTTGTTTTTACAGTATAAAATCAAAACATAGTGGCGTAATTATATTGGGAATCTATGTGTTTCCTTTTTGTTTTCATGTTTGTGTATCCTTTTATCATAGTTGGAATGTATTTTTTTGGAATTGCGTATTTATATTATATGTCGTGATTCTTTTGAAGCACTGCTGGACATGAGGCATCAGGAACTGGCAGCATGAAATTTCTTATGAATGGATGTCTATTATTAGCCACAGCAGATGGATCTACTGTTGAAATCATTGAAGAAATAGGAGCAGATAACATGGTCAGTCCCATCTTATGTTACGTTTACAAAAATACCGTTTCAAAAGAAGAATTCTGTTAGTCTTCATAATTCAATGACGGAGAAAGAGTAGAATGACAAATCATAGTATATGTCACAATAATATTTTTATCCCGCTCAATGAGAAAAAGGGGAAAAAGAAAGGAAAGGTTGGAATATGGGAAAGCTTCTTAAGATGTAGCTCCAGAGATTCACTTGACAATGAGGTTCCATACTTACATATATGTCATATTCTTTCAAAAACAGATTGGTGTACATGAACAATGCATCAGACTTGAACCATTTGCTTTGCAGATGTTTAGTGTATGTAAGTATAGTGAAAGCAAGTTTCTCAGAGATGTCAGGCTCATAACTATTTGATATGGCATGCAATTAACCAATATTTTCTGCAATGAAGCCTTTGAAGTCGTATCTACTTTGAAATCAAGAGTGTTTTCAAGTCTTTGGTTAATGGGAAGTCTTGTTTTAAGTATAATGTTTATGATGACACGGAGTAACTGAGTAACCTAGTGTTATGGTGTGTCTTTCATTGTTATAATCTAAAGGACAGACCGTACTGAGTTTATTGTCTGTGCTACTTATTTCTAATGAAAAATTCCCTTATATCACTATAAATCCTCCTATTAAATATCTGCTAACGATTATGGAGATTTCTATTTTAGTTTATATTTGGTGCAAAGATGAGTGAAGTTCCAGCATTGAGAGAGAAAGGAGCTGCAACTAAAGCACCTCTTCAGTTTGCACGAGTTGTAAGGTATGTACAAAGTGAACCTTCTTTTTGCACTTCGTCTTATTGTTTCATTTAGTGTGCTTTATTTGGATCTCTTTTAGGTGATACAGCTGAAGTTTGGTGAGAAGTCTAGATACTCTGCAATCTAACAGTCACGTAACTCCTTTTTCGTTTGACAACATTTGCAGGATGATTAGAGATGGTTATTTTGGACTGGAAGACTATTTCAAGTCATTATGCGACACTTTGGAGGGTGGTGGCGACTTTTATCTCCTTGGTTCCGATTTTGCTAGCTATCTAGAAGCCCAGGTAACCTGTGCTTCCTCTTATGGCATCCAAAGGATGTGGATTTTAAATGTACTCCCTCGGTTTCAAAATTAGTTACTATATAACCTTTTGAAGTCCAAAATTCTAAAATTCAAAATCAATTCGAATTTCTTTTGTTTTACTCCATACAAACAACTATAACAATTAAAAACCAACTATGAAGGACTCCTTATTGTCATATTTGTTTTTTTCAATACTTAAATAAAATCTATCAACTATGAATTTTAGAATTTTGCATATTGATTTTAAAAATTAAAATGTATATCTAATCTTGAAACGGAAGGAGTTAATGAGAAATGACGTAATGTTTAAAAATAACCGAATAAAATTACAGGCTACTGCAGACAGAGCATTTGTGGATCAAGAGAAGTGGACTCGAATGAGCATACTTGGTACAGCTGGTTCTGGAAGATTCAGTAGTGATAGAACAATCGAAGATTATGCAGAGAAAACCTGGGGAATTGAACCATGCAAATGCCCTTCTGACAACTAGAAGAACAAACAGTGCCACCATAGTCCCTTTGGGGGGGGGGGGGTTAATATATTCTTCTTAATTATAGCATCCTTCAATTGTTCAAATTAGAGAGTTGAAATAATTTTGAGGAGGCATAGAATATTTATAAAAAATAAATTAGATAGCCTCGTGTATAGAATCTAGTAGTCAAGTTTGTAATTAATCTACCTGTGTACTAGTATTTACAAAAAAATGTAACAAAAGTAGATGTGCATTCACTCACATTCTTGGTTGTATTACTATCATCAGAGTTAAATTAGTGAAGGGAAAAAATAAATCTCTTATTAATTCATGGGTGTTTGCTTTGTTTTGTTTTTCAATATTTTGTCTCATACATTGTAATTTATTTATAATTGAAAATCACTGAAAGAAGAATCATTTATACTTTATATATTTTTTTTATTTCTCAAAACTTAATCAATTAAATAATTTCAACATAAATTTTTTGTTAATAATAATATTATAATTTTAACTTTGCTTAGTGTATATATCGATAATGTTAAATGCTAATTTTGAATTTGTTTTTCTCTTCATAAAAAACTCAATAACAACATAATTAAATAGAAAATTAATAACTTGTTCTTTTCTTCGTCTATCTTTAACATTCAGAAACAATGTTAGACTTTTCCTAGCTCAAGAAGCAGTTTTTGAATTAGGGTTCTAGAGTTTTCTTCATCCCTCATAATAATATATCGTTATACTTTAAAATATATCCATAGTTAATTAATTGACGGATTTTCAAAATAATCGGAGCCATACCCAATTAAAAAAAAGATGTTATCCAAGTCCATTTCAAGTTTTCAACTCATTTGTTAACCTCTCGGATTTTATGAAGGTATTTAAGTTACCGTGAGAAAAGATAATTATAAAAAAATAAATATAAAATATTTTGCGAAATTATAATTAACTAATATTCTGTCATATAAATAATGAGTCTAATAATTATCATCCACGTCCTTTTGTATTCAATTTATTTTTTGACGAGTACAAGCCGTCCCCGGAGGCCTACATAGAAACGACAGCTTATACAAGCAATATATTGCGTGAAACAAGGAGCGATTCCTCATTTTTTAGCTCAGTCCAAAAGGTTCAACAGAGCAAAAATAGCTGCGGACAATTATGGCAGTTTCGCTTAGCTTGCTACGGGCCATATTGCTATTCTTTCTCTCTCTACACAAATCTGCGGCTCAAAATCCCCAAATTGACGCTCAAAAGTCGTGCAGAAATCAGCAGGATCGCCAGTTGATATGCGAATTGCAAGAAGCCAAGCTCAGAATTGCTCGATTGGGTAATCTCTAAATTTATGTACTTTTTTTTTTTTTTGCGACAAGTCGAGAAATTTGGATGAGAAACTGTTGTTTGGATGAAATGTTTAGTTTTTACTGTTCTGAATTCTGTTCTACTTGTGATTTTTATTTTATCAATAAAATTTAATTTAATTTAATTTAGGCGTTATATAGAAAATAATCAATTTATTGATATAGCTAGGTATCCTTAATCTTTATACATAGACTAAAGAACCCAAACACACGCATACTCCATCCGAGTCCTACCTCCTTCTTGACTATTACCCCCCCCCCCCCAGAATATTAAGACAGATACATCTTTAAAATTAATCTTTTAAGGAAAATTTTACTTTTCCAAATATATCCCTAAGTCCCTAACATTGCTAGAAATGTAGTAATGGTGGCATGGTAGTACTCAATCTTCCTAGTATATGAATAATGGCATGTTAGGAACATGAATTTAATCTAGAAATATAAATGTATCTCTAATTCTGTAACGGATTAAAAAGGAAAATGCATATCTAATTTTAGAACGGAAGGAGTAATTTTGGAACGGAATGATTTCTTTGATGTTTTTCAATAGCAAACTTCATAGACTAAAATTTATTGTCAGGAAAAATTGTTGGCAAAAACATGTGATGTGTCAAATGCATCTTGGTTGAATTCAGTTGCAATCTATCCTTATGTTACATGTTACAGTTTTTGGTTTCTCTTGGAGTTTATAGCAATAGATATATTCTGTGGATGTGTGTGCAGAATCTGTCCTTGAGGAAAGCTTGCGTAACTTAAATGTTAAAAGCCAATATATTGAAGAATGTACAAAGCTAATTGAGGAGAATACCCATGAGATTGAACGTCTGCAATCTGCTTTGTTCATTTTAAAGGTTTGCCTTTCAGTACAATACATTATAATGTGGTGTTCTGTATAATTGCTTATAATGCTTATTGATTTCAAATTGAAGCTGACAATGGTTCTGTTTTGTTGTCACAACGAAACTGTCTTCATAACCTTATAGGATGTGGATGCATAGTTGAGTATGTTGATATGATCTAACAGACTAACACTAATTGACAATGACTTGTCTTACATCAATTTCATATACGTTTGTATATCAGTATGACATCTTAACTGCCTTTCGTCCTTTGGTCTTTTCTCATTATTTTTTTTGGCTATTCGGTAAGACTTGAACTATGCGTCTATAACCTTTACATTGCAATCATTAGTTTGCATTGTGCTTCCCAGCTAAGCCAAATTTCTTCCATATTCAGTTCAGTTTTTAAATATGTAATTTATCTTGAGCAAATTCAATATTGTCATGAATGCCAAAGTTAATTTGTACTCATTTAATAAAAATAACTTTTATTGAACATGATATCAAGAGCATGCTCTATTTCAGCAGTTTGGTTTCAATTTTATGGAAATGGTAGTACCAATATAAGATGAATAATCAAGCTGTGGTAGAGAAAACAATAGCTAGTTATTTTTGGACTCCAGAAAACTAGGAAAAATATTTATTTTACATTTTTGTTTAGCTTTGAACTCTAATTCTGTAGATGAAAATTTGTATTTAGCAGACAAGTTACGTCACAGATGACAGAACTCATCAAATACCTAGACAGATCACCCTTTATTTATTTTATATAAAGTTAGAGTCAGTTTTGATATAATAGAATAGCACTGCTATTTTTTTCTTTTCTTTTTTATTTATGAAACAAAAAATAATGTAATAGCACTGCTACAAAAAGAAAAAAAATATATGTGTATAAAGCATTTTTCTTTGGCTTTCAATGCAGAATGATTCGTCAAGTTCAGACAAAAGACTTGAAACGCTAGAAGAAGAGGTTGGGTTTTGTTTTATTTGTTAATCATTTTTATTTGATGATTGTTCAAAAATTTTAAGCAGTGTATACGGGGTTGTTCAGGTCCTACTTCTCTGGGATGCCTCGAGAAAAAACAACTTTGATATTCATGCATCAGAGTCCAAAGCTCAAGATGCTGAGAATAGATTGGAAGTGGTTAAGTCAAGAGCTCAAATGGTTAGTTTTCTTATCGGACAATCCAATCAACATTTTCTCTTAGTGAACTAGTTAAGAAACGGGACAGTCTCATCCTGCCCTGTGAGTCTCACAACTGTTAGTAAGTTAGTTGTAGTTCTTAGATTTATAAGTTATCACTTTCATAATTGTCTTAGACTACGTTTGTTTGCAAAAAACGATGGATGGGATAGGACTATTTGTACTAGTTTAACACACGTGGGACTATTTTATCCCATAATTAGTCCTTTATTTAATCTCATGGATTATTTGTTAACATTTCTAAGATCATTTGATACCTTAAAAGAGTATTAAAACTCCCTCAGTTCCAAATTATAAGATTACTATTAACTTTTTAAAGTCCTCTCCCACCCATCATTTTTACAAACAAACATAACTTGTCTTATGCTACAAAAACTACTATGCTATCCAGGTTGAATGCCGTTTTGAGCTTTTAATGCTTAGAAATTTGAGTAGGGGATTTTCCCTATACTCCCATAATTGCAGGTAGATGAAGCTTGTACCGCTGTTACATATACTTCCGGTATTGCCTCTTTATTAATATCAGCAAAGGGAATTCTGATTTGCTAAATCTAGACTCAACCATTAAACTTCATGTGTATATTGTTTGCTTATGATAAAATTCCCTTTGAATTTGTTCCCTTTTGCTTACAGATGGCTGACATTGTGACTGAACAGTGGATTCAAGTTCAGCAACTTCAACAGGCTCTTCAAATAGCACAAGTATTATTCTGTCAAGAACACATTTTCTGTGTTTTAACTTTTCATTAGGAATTGAATTAGAAAATTAGATTGAACTTGTATCAATCTCTGAATGGAATTTAATTTTCAGATGAGAACTTTGAAGGTCAAAAGGCAATTGAGATTCACAAAATGCACATTCCTGAAGGTACATAATTTTTTTTTTCTTACCACAATATGATGATATTTTTTGGATTCAAATCAAGAAATATTTGTGAACATCGCTGGATTATGGATCCGTGATATTTATTTATCATCAGCAGTGTGGCACTAGGCATTGTCATAATTTGAGTAGTTCCTTCCTATATCTGCAACCATTATCGTTGAATCGTAACAAAAACTATGTTTTAATAATCGAATCTCAATGAAAAGCAATGTTTTATGCTGTGTAGTTCATCAACAACCTTTTTGGGGATCATCTTGAACAGTTGATGGGAATGCTGGATCCATACTTACATTACAAAACGTCTGCACCGAATTCCTACTTGTCTCAAGTTTGGCATCAGTTGAAAAGAATATTTTCAGCAGCTAAGTATCATCACCACCAGGTTTGTATTATCTCTCAATGTATATCCCTCTGTGTGTGTGTGTTTTGAGTCTAGGGTGAGTTGAACTTACCGAGTTAAATTCGGAATTCTAAGCAGTGGCAGTTTCTGGCTCCAGGATCTGTATTGTGTTTACCTACCTACAAGGCCTCTAACTGCTGCCAAAAGATCTTTGAATTCATCCTTCATTCTACCTTTTGACTGGGCTCGGAGTCATTAAGCATAGAGCAACATTGAAAGGGTGTTTCCTTCTAACTTGCCGTCTCTTTTTTTCTCCATATCACTTGAACCTGTCTAACCACCCTCTTGGTTATTTGAAAGATTATCCTACACCTTTTAGACGTGTTTCTTATTTATCAACCTCTGGCTCATCTAACCAAGTATCGAAGTATAAGAGTACCAATTTCAGTTAAAAGATTGCAGCAGTGCTACTTATAACTTCATTTATGTATTTATGGAGTAAATAACTTCATTCATTATCAGTGAACCCAACAACCTGGCTTTTGGAATTCTGAGTAGTACTATTCAGTCCCTTATATCTGATGGCTAATTAACTAAATGGGCGCCCTCGTGGGCTTTGTATTATCTTATTTTGTATTCCAACTCAAATATGGAGAGTTGTGACTTAACAGGAGTACAAGGAGTGCGTTCAGCTTTTTCTTTTACTCGATTGATGAATTTATTGAATGTCGAAACAGTGTATACCTTCGATTTAGAAAACAGGAGTGAGGAGTTCGGGGGCATATCAGATTTTATGTTTAAGTAGACAACTTACTGTTTTCCCTCCCAATCTCCCTGCAGTTACAAGGTTATGTCAAGCAGGAAATGGAAAGGAATGAATTTACTGCTGCATTTGCAAACAATGAAGTGGTATTTTTTATGGTAGGTCATTTCATTTTTTATTTGATTAAAATCTACTGTAGTTAAACATTTACTGTTGTACTTTTGTGAAACCATTTTTAATTGAATTTCCATCTTTAGGCATCTGCTATGATCACCTTCCCGATACTGAGTGCTTGGATGTACCTCGTGTCATAATCCAGCTACGTGGGTAATTTTCATTTCAAAGAAGCAGTGTATGATTCCATTATCGTGATGAAGAAGATATTGGCCGAACAAAATCCTCTTCTCTCATCAAGTATATGGCGATAGTGAATTGTCTAAGTTGGGTTGGTGCAATACTAAGAAAGTTGAACTCAAAGGGGTGTTAGAACTGATCGTGAAATTAAATAGAAAAGAGAATCCATAAAGAATTGTTACTACCACGAAGTACAGTCCAGAAGACAACAATTGTTAGCAGATGGCAGATTGTTTTCTGTCTTGAACATTAGAACTTTGATGGCTTGCAATAGTTAAATTCAAACCTTCATACTTGTATATGTTGCAATGAGAAATTTCATCTGCAATTGTGTGTTAATTCTAAACTGATCTTTTCATTCAGGGTTAGACTCAATTTTCAATTCGAGAATGAAGCATAAATTTTTATAAGGGTTTATTTTGTCCAAATAATACATTTTGAACGGAGAGTTTTGTCAAAAAATAGTTTAAGAGAGAATTTTATAAAAATAATACAAACGAAAGTGAGAATTTTGTCCAAAAAAAAAATTAAAAAAGAATTTTATAAAAATAATACAAAGTAAAAAGACGATTTTGCATTTCAGTCTATTTATCACGATGAGCAGTTGAGAATATATTGAACACAGAATAAAGTCGTTCAACCATTTTGCATAGATGCTTCCAGGGGCCCACGTCTTATAGCTAAGCTTCCTGGGCCCCAGTTTTTAACTTTTTCTCTTTTTTCTTTGTTCTTTTTCTCCTTCATCTTGCCTTGCGTGATAGTACTACTATTTTTTTCCTTTCAATTTAACTTTGACGGATATTCTCCACACCCTCAAGATATTAACTGTTAGTTTGGGTGGGATAAATAATTTTGGAACTCATATCTACTATTGTGTAACTCTTATAGCTAGTGTGTAACATATAACAATGGGTGTACACGAGAGCTCAATCCCTACGTAAGAACAAAACAAATCAGACATTGTAAACTGACCAAATCCACGACCACCAATCGCGCAACAAATTTCACAATCCCTAGAAAATAAGGCGCAAGTATGGGAGAGTGAAACATATGATTTGTCAAACACTCACAGTGACCTTAACTAAATCGTTTTTATATTTCTTCTTCGTTTCTGTATGGTGCCTTGCACTTAGGTGATTGTCCCCTTCCTAACATATATCTAATAATATTGCACCCCTCGCCAAACTCTTCAATTTGCCTTTACTTTTGCCCTATTATATTGATTCCTGGTTTTATTTTATTTTTGGTATTTAAATACTTGTACATCTTTTTGCACACCCCGCTATTTTCACCAACTGAAAGTTCATAGTAACTCAATTGATTGAGTGTAAAAAGTCTGCCAATTGAGTAAAATATATATCTTAATGACTCAAATTTTTGTCTCTCTAGTGATTGTGGGGGCAATCCAACAACTTATGAGGTTCGTTTTTGTATTCCCACTTTCGACATTCTGATCGAATGACTTGATTTTCGAGAGTACTAATTGAGTAAGAAAAAAATATTTTTTATAGACCCTAGACTTTGTCTCTCTAATTGTAAGATAATTTAATGGTTTACCGTCTCCAATCGAATAACCAGATCTTTCTGGAATCAACTTTAATACCATATATAATAATTTGTATCAAATCAAGAATTTGAATCAAATTATCATAAATTTAACCAAAAAATCATAACTAAAACTATTAATTATTAACATGTTAAATTCTTGTATACACATTTAAATATACATGTTATGTTGTGAGATTGAGCTATTACATATATTTTTATTTCAATATTTTCTCTGTTTAAAAAAAATGTTTATATATGTGACAAAATTTAAGTCGGTGAATTTGGTCCCACTTAAGTTGTTCATGCTCAATTGCACAATCCTCCTATGCCGGCTTTGGGTAGTTGGGTACGCATCATATAAAAGACGGGGCTTAGATGCACATGCTATCGCACTCACTGCTCATGTCCCCGGGTCCCACCTATTACTCCACAATCCCCGCATAATTACCCGCCCAGCCAGCTCCATACGCATCCTAAATTCCGTATATACCCCTGTAGCGGGAGTGCAACCCAATATAAAAAAAGAATGATGCGTTACCTTCTGGTTAAAGAAAAATAGATTGTATTAGATTATTATTGATTTTTTAAAAATTAATTTAAAATATAAAATTAATAAAAATTTGTTTAAAATTATAAATTAATAATATTTTTTTATATAGTTTAAAATATTATTTATCGTATTGGTTAAATTTAAATAAATTTATATTAATTTTGAGTTTAAAAATATCTCATTTTAACTATCAAAAAGTTAATAATAATTTTATAAATTAAATCAAAGGGAGTATATTATTTATTAGTATGTGTTACTTTCGTTACATTTTGATTTTTAAAATTAATTAATTTATGAAAATTTAAAATTAATTCATAAGTTTTGAAAGTAACAACCATGACAAATTTTTTTGAACTAACAATAACGACAACTAATATTTCTCTTATTGTAAAAACAATTACAAATTATTGTACTAGCATTGAGAAGATTGTCCAAAATATACGTTTAATTCGGAAATGGGGGAGGCTCTTTTTTTCTTTAAATTCGGACTCATATGTATTGGCTACTACCTCGAGATTCTTTGATGCTTTTTAGGGAGGATAGGGGTGAAAGCTATGAGCTTTCTTTACCTGCATGCCTTAATTGAAATTAATTTCCTATAACGTAGAGTATTAAAATACCATTTAATTAAAAAAGTTTATTTGGTGCATCCTTAGACCTATGGATCACGTGACTCAATCCTCTTAGCGACATGGTTAATCTATAAAGTTTATGATCAAATTATGTATTTTTCTGCAGTGGATCGCATATGCCACTGTCAATAACTAAGCAACAGCAAGCTGAAAAAATCATAAGAAAAAAGAATTATATTATATAAATATAAACAAGATAACAATTAAATTAAACATAAAGAAAAGGGTTGGCTCTTTTGCTTTTGTTAAGGTACTAATATTAAACAAAGGGTCCGCACTCATCAAACCATCTTTCGGTCCCACCGGTATGGAATAATAAACACACACAAATAGGCCTCTATATATAAAGATAACACTACGGCAATATTTCCCCAACTAAACACCAAACAATTTGTATCATTTTGTTTATTTCTCTCTATCCCTTCATGGCTAATTCCTCTATCACCTATTTTTCTATCCTCCTCTTTCTCATTCTCTTATCCTCTCTTCATGTTCATGCAAGAGATAGTCAATTCTTTAGCAAAGTTACCAATAACAACAATGCCAAAGAGACTACTACTCCTACTCGAGTTCTCCCAACTAAAGAAGTAGAACCTTTGAACACACCAGAACAACAAGAGCCTAATTTCATCCCACAAAACGAGCAAAATACCGGAAATTACGGCCTCTACGGCCACGAATCCGGCCAGCTACCTCCCTCCACCGCCACCGAAAACCTTCCCTACAAAAGCGAAACCGAAACCGAAGAACTGGTCTACAACAAAGATGATCAGTACTACCCTAATTCCAATACCAACAAAGAGTTAAATAATATTCCTCATTACTACAACAATAAGGCTTATGTGACTGACCCACAAGGCTATACTACCCCCACTACAAACCTCAACAACAATTACTATAATGGTGGCAACAACAGGCAACAAGGCTTGGGCGGAGCAAAATTTGGTGCTACTAGTGGCAACAAGTACAACAATGGAGGCAACATGTACAACAATGACAAACAAGGGATGAGTGACACAAGGTTCTTGGAGAATGGTAAGTACTATTATGACCCCAACAGTGAGAATTACAACAACAATCTTAATGCTAATGAGAATTCTAGAGGGTTTGAGTCAAGGAACGAGTACTATAACAACAGGGGCAATTATGGGAATTCTTTTGGGTCAAGGGGTGAGTATTATAACAATAGGGGGAAATATGGGAACAATGAGAACTCATATGAGGTGAACAACTCCATGGAAGGGTATAATCAGAACCAAGAGGAGTTCCAGGAGAATCAAGATGAGCAGTTCATGCCTTGAGCTTTTGTGTTTAGCTTCATGAAATGGGGTTTAATTTTTATTATTGGCGCTTTTCTATATATGTGTCAAATTATGTTTTAGAAAGAAATATAGATTAATTTGTGGGTTGGTTCTTGTTGTGTCGTTGATTATTCATAGTTAACTTCATGCTTTAAAGTGAAGTATGGATCTTAATTAAGCATTTGATTTTCTATGTATGGTGATTAGCAATTAAATAAATTTGTATATTATGACAAATCTTCTCCATCATTATGAAACTTATATGGTCACTAGATCATACATGCACCTAGATTTGATGAGCAGAATTTTAACACAAAACCGTTCACGATACACTCTTATAAAGTCATCAACAGTACTGTCTTGCAGACAGGAGGATGATATATTCTCCCCTTTGCATGCTGCGCTGCATACAAGAGTGACATGTCAATTGTCGCAGAATAATGGATTGTTAGTGAGTTCAATCATAATAATTATCCACATTGATTCATTAAGTTGCTTACCAAAAAGTAAATAATTCATATATATAAATCATATTGTTTGTCGTTGCATGTTGTATTCCGAGAGCTGCTCCTTCTAAGATATATTCTTCTATATTTTTTTATATTTGTAATTTCAATTGTACACGTATTTAAATATATTATAAATATAATTTACAATCTCAATGTATAATTACAAATATAGAAAAATATAAATAAATAAGTTTAAAGAGTACGAGATCTAATTGTATTCCGGGACATTTTATTTCCGGACATTACGGCTTTCACATTTCTAATGGGACCGATTCTTGTGTACACTAAGCCAAGGAAAGTCTCGAGAGAGAATTTTCAAATAGGATTTGGCAAGGGATATTTTCTTTGTTATTTTTCTTTTTCTTTGTGCTTTTACTTACTTTTCCTTTCTTAAATAAAGCTATTAAGTCAAAGTATACATACTACTTTTTTAAGACTATTTTTTTTTGTTTTTGAAATCCCACTATTAGTATACTCATGAATTTTTTATAATCAGAACTAAATATAATTTTCATAATTACAGTATTGACAATAAATCTTAGGGGGGAGTCTTAATGGTCTCAAATTTAATTTTGACTTAATGGTCGCAAGATCAATTCTTAGTACCAACTATGGAAATTTGTATTTTCTTTTATTGTGAGATTTTTTTTTCTCTTTATTACAATGTTGATGTTCGTTATGAAATTTATTTGTACTTGTATTCATTCTCTAAAGTTTGGACGTTTAAAAAAATAAGGAAATTAATATTTTTACAGTACTTTTTGATATTTTTACGACGATAATTTTCATGTGAAAATATTAAAAAGTGCTGTAAAAATATTAATTTTTAAAAATAATAATTTTAATTAGAGTGAAACTAAGACATAAAGATGACTGGCCTTAGTATTGATAAATAATAATAATAATAATAATAATAATAATTGTTTTGTGTTGTATACTTGTATTACTGCAACAATTTTTAGAAAAGTTTATAATAGTTATGTTTCCCTAAGGTGTGGAGTGTGGACCAGCACTATTTAAATAAGATAAATCAAATTCTAATGAATACCATATAATATTTTTTAGGACAAATTGTCGACCTTCTCTCTATGACTCTAACCCGGCACTGTTTTTTGAACGGGTATTTGGGTGACACTTGGTCTCACAGACATGATGTCAAGATTTGCAATAAACTCCCCTTTTCTAAAGTTGGTGCAATAAGTCCCACAATAACTCTTTTGGTGAGACTTTAATTTTTCTGGCAAAAGTGTTGAGTGGATAAGAGTTGGAGTATACTTTATTATACAAATTTTTAGGATTGTTATATATGATAAATTTATGTCATATTAAATAATAACATATGTTAATTATATATGAAATAAAAAAAATAAAAATGAGATATACGTATTATTATTTTATATCATTGCTTATAATTTTACGTTAATCGCAATTTAAATTTATTAGGAATTAATCAACATATGAATTATTTCTTGTAAATTTTACATTGCAAGACAGTTTTAGGGTTCTTTATCACAGGAGGGAAAAAAGAAAAAGAAATTAATCAAATAGAAAAATGAAGAAGGAAGTAGTAAAGAAATGTCTAACTTGGATGATCACTACAGTACCCATTTAACATTTGGATAAAGCTAAGTTGAAAGTGCATGAAAAGACCCTTCTATCCTTCACACGTCTTATATATATTTAAATATAGGTGTAAAGGGTTGAAGGGACTATTCATGCACTTAATTAATTTATTTATATTCTATGTATATATCGGGAATATAGGCACTATTACTCTTTACAATGGTCAATTTTTTGGCAACCATCTCCACCAATATGAGCATGACTATTAACTACCATTACCATGACAGACAATTCAAACATAGAGTAGCAATATTATGCTCTTTCCCTCTCTCTCTCTCCCCTTCCACTTTCCCTTTTGCTTTTTTAAACTAGAACTTTATTCCAATTCCAACAAGTTCGATAATTAGTGAAAGCCATAACAAAATGTACTACAAATGTGGTCAACTACTATCAATAGGAAACACGTATACACGCTGCTTTTAAAACTATATTCGCCCAACTATGTCATATATTGTTTCCAACCAAGAATATATATCATACATAATAATTTTTCTTTTTTTTGTTTCCTCCCAAAAAAAATAATAATAAAATAACTAAAATTATTTTATAGGTACATAAACTACTGTCTTGAATGTGATATATATTAGACCTATAACACCCCATTTCCAAAATAGAAAAAGAGGTACTCACAAAACATAACAAATTATAAAATAAATCAAAAGCTCTATTTTATCAAAATGAAAAACTCTAATAACTGATAAATGCCACAAGTCAAACTACAATAAATACCAAACTGGTTCAAACCATAATCTGAAATAGTTATTACAATTCCAAACGAAATAATGTAGCACAGCCTAAACAGAGAATATATCTAAGCCATTGGATAAAGGGGTGCTCTCATCACACTTGCCCTTGATTCCCTTGATTACCTGTCAGAAGAAAAAATACAGCATGAGCCAAATGCCCAGTACGGATATAGAGTACAAAATAAAAAACTGAAACAAATAATGTCATTAACTGAACTGAAACGAATATAACTAACACAACAAAATAATAGGCTGAATCGAAGGATGAGAGTTATTTTATACTGAGCTCAAAACATAACAGAAATATACCTTGTCACAAATAAAATAATGTCACACAAACAAAATAATATCGCGCAGACAAATCACACATTGAATCACGAGTTCAAATGCATGAAAAATCGAAAGGTGTGTTTGGCACAAACATCACCAATCAGCATAATAGAACAGAACATAAACTAGGGTCGACCCAACAAAACACCGAATTTGGCCATCACCCACCAAAACACAAAATTGAGACGCTGTGGACTGATCACACCGCCACGAAATGTGTCATCTCTCGGTGCCAAGAGACATGTCTGCGGTATCCCCACAAGTAGTTATAGCTCAGGTATATCCTACGGTATAATCTAACAAAAATATTAAATTGAAACGAATAAATACTAAGTCTCCAAAATAAATTAACATGTACGTTCTACAGAATCAAAAATAATCACTAAACATGATATACTAATAACAAGAGTAAAAAAAAATAGTTATATATAACGCCAACATGAACCTATCATATTAATTTCACAAGGAATAATTATGTGAAACAATAACGAAATTCAAAATGAGAAACAAAATGAACTAATTATATTTAACAAGAATATCGTTGAAGGAATACGGAATCCGTACCTGAAATCAGTAATGTAATACCCAGAAATAATCCAAATATAACTTGTTAGACTCTCTCCGTCCGATCTAATAAATTTAATAAAATCTAATTACAAACGCAATCATCACAATGTACTATTTTTTTTTAAATATATTGTAAAACAAATTTTATTATCTTTTTACTAACCAAATGAATTAATTAAAATAATTTTCATTATTATTTAATTACCTTATTACAGCATAGATCATAGTGCATGAATAACTATCATTAAAAAAAACCCAGGATATTGCTTTATTCGAATTCTAAATTGCAGGTTCATTTCATGTACAAACGTTATATATGTATAAAAAAAAATAACTTCAGCACACTCCGTTTCAAACAAAAGTGCAGCCAAAATTATATATATATATATATATATATATATATATATATATATATATATATACACCTCACAAAATTTCAACCATTTGAAAGACTTACAGGACTCCTTTACTTGGGAATTAAAAACTAATACCTGCGGATTGCATAATTGGTATGAAGTATCAATTTTACATAAACATTATACATATAGAATATATATATTAATCTACACATCATTCAATGGACTTTTACATAATGCTTTTAACAATTTAAAAGCAGTGTTAATTTATTAACTTGATCTTACCAGATACCCATGTTCGACAACTTCTCTTTGTTCTTATGCCGCCTCACGTTCTCTTCGTCCGTATCAGATGTAAAGCGATTGTGATTAGGTTTTTTTAATTTAATTATTAGTTATTAATATATTTTATTAACTCTTTTAATTTTAATATTATAAAAATCTAAATTGGACTTAATTAGTTTTCAGGCCCAAATTTTCTTAAATTAAACTTATTCCTTAATTATCAATAGACCACATAATTTTAAATTACTAGTTTGATTCAAACATAAGAAAAATTCAATTAAAGCTTATTTACATATTTTATTTTATTTTTATTTTTTATTTTTATTTTAGCGGGTATTACAAGACCATTCTGATCCTTGTAGATATAGCTAGATGAGAAGTACGGGAATGATGTTATGATCAGTGCTAATTGTTAAAATTTTCGGTGCAAATAGTGTAATTCATAATTATACTGCATTTATAATAAGTTATACATGAGCTGAATGGATAAAATTTGTACTAAAAATATCAGCTCCCCTTATATATTGTTATTCCTATATATATATATATATACTCCTATCAAATTACTAGTTTTAGTGACCAATAAATAGCTAGCTAGTTCTCACCAAATCTTTTGGACTACTATAGAAACATAAACTCTACGTAGACAAATATTAGGTCGAGCATTCTTCTTTATCTGGATAAAAAAAAGTATATTAAAAGACAAAAAAAATATTTCTCCTATATTTTTTTTTGCTTGGGTCTTAATTTCTTCACTTTTATGTAATTGTATTAGACTGTAGAGACAGAATAGTGAGAGATTGTCAATTAATGTCAATTTAATTTAAAGTAAATGTGCAGTATTTAATCGGGGAGGACCACCATGCATGCCGCCATCAATTAATTTTGATTGTCAAACACTATGTATTATTTGTGAACCACTGCCACAGACAAGAGGACAGGACAGCATCAAGGATCATGCCACTTTTATTCATGAATATTAATGAAACAATAAAAGTGGAGCTAAAAAATAAAAATAAAAAGATGGTAAAATACATGGACTATGTAATAGTAGTCCGTGTAGTATGTTTCTCAATTGAATTTTCTTCTCCGTGAATGATGGGGCTGACCGACTGACTGACGACTATGTGCTCAGTTTGATTTTGCTCCACCATCAGCTTACAAGAAGTTTCTAGCACTGACTTTTAATATCTTATTCACACAATCTTGTAGTGTAGTCAAGGTGAAGACACTGCATTTCTCGACTGTCTTTGTCATATTCAATATTGATTGATATTATGTGTGATTCTGACGCGATATCAAGTTATTCATATAAAATAAGAGAAATAAATGTGTGAGCCAGTATTTATAATTGAGAATTAATGTGCAATACATAATTTTCTCTCTCGTCCTTTTACTGGTACGTAGTAACATGCTAACGTGGTATTAGAATTATATTGAATGTTTTCTCGTCTTTAGCGTTCAAGTTTGTTATCCCTGATTAATCCTCCAATTAAGGAATTTTATGTTTGGTTACCTACTAAACTTTCATATTCTCATATTGAGAAACCAAAAACGAAAGGAAAAAATCATATAGAGAGAGAGTGAAAGGCATATACGATGGACCTCGTGTAAGCTCTAGACTTGTATAAGGTCGATCACTCATTCAAAATTACGTCGTTTTAACTTAAAAATTAATTCACAATCATTCTTTTTGTTACGTGTATTATTTTCTCTCCTTTATTTTCCTACACTTTCTACTTTGGTACTGAACTACTACTACTGATGCTTATTGAATTCAAGTTTCAGTTCTTAACAATTTGTAACTTAAGATTTCACCCTTATTTTGATTTCTCTGCTGCACTCATTCTCTTACAAATTTCAAACTAGTAGAACTCTTCTTCCAATTCAAATTTGAGAATCGTTCTTTTGTCATTGAGATAAGTAATCTTCAAACTAATCGCAAGTCATCAACAAGTAATGAAGGGGGGTTTGGTCTGAAAAAGTCATTCTTTATGTTTAGGGCAAATTACATCAAAATAGTGAATATATATAATTTAAGAGGCGAGATGCGAGATTGCTACAAATTACTTCAAAGAAAAATCTTGTACTGCAAACGTATTAGCGTGTACATGCATATGGATTCGTTCATGAATTATCAGTGTCATCCATAATAAATTCATCAATCAAACAAAACATGCGCCTAGGTGGCTAGCCGTTAAGTAGAAAAGAGTTAAAATATTCTGAAATAATTAATTGTATACTCCCACCCTTTTTGAAGTCCGCCATGGTTGTTGGAGGATTTTTAGCTAAGGACGCCTTTAAATGTTATTTGTTGTTCCAGTAGTAGAGACTACAATTGCTACAAATTGATTCAAATTATGAACTTTTAGTGTCTCCTTTGTGAATCGGTTCAAGTAGTCACCAAGGGATTCTACATTCCTATAAACCACAAACATAAACGATAACGAACTCTTAGCATGAATCTCTCCTCCAATAAATTGATTTATAAACAACTCACTCAATTGATTAAAAAAACTAATTGAAGTTGGAGCAGTTTGTCTCTACCAGATCTAGGCTAGACCCTTCAGGGTTTGCAGAAAAGCTTTACACTTTATTGCATTTGAGACATTTTGCAGCAACAAAAGTGCATCAAAGGTATATATATGGTTTGTGGGATCACCTATTCCATCATACTTATCCAACTTGGGAATCTTGAAACCTTCGAGGAGTGGCTAATTCATGATATCTTGAGTGAGCGATAAATGTCTTAACTTTGTATATCATTCGTTCAGTCCCTACCCTTTGAACTCATTGGGATGGTACATAGGATTTCTTGACGATCTTGGAGTCACCTTTGTACTTCCTTTTTAATCTTTGCTTCCTTGTGGGCATCGATCGAATCTATCAACTAGTCTTGAATTGACACTCATATTACTTTGATGTACTCTGACCTTTGGGGATGCCTAGAACCCTTCTTCAGATCCTGGAATTGCTCTTGGAGATTATTTATATTTTGCCTTAGCTGATTAATTACTTTTTCATCAGCCTTTAGGCATTCACGCCTATGGGGGGTATTCCCTTCGACTGTTTTGCCTACGCATGATTTGAAATACCACGACTCTGATTTATTTTTGATTGAAGATCCACCTGAATTGGACGTTAAAAGTGCTCAGTATATGGTTCAATGAGTATAAATAGGTTCTTGATGGATATGAGAATGTAGGAGGGAGATGATGAAAGGGTTGTTGAACATGAGCAGAGTTTGTCTCTTGTTCTTGATTGTTAGAAGGTGACGGATGTGAAGAATTACAATTTCGTGCTAACGCGCAAGTATTCACCATATTAATTTTCTGATAAAGATATGACGTTTTGTTCGGTTCCCACAGATGGCGTTAATATGATACGTCAATCAACAACCTGCAATCTAAGGTTTCGGTCAACTCTAGATTGCAATCTGATACGAACTTTGACTTTGACTGTCACTTGACCGCCTTTACTTAGTCGAAAAACTTGTAAAAAGTCCACCGGAGTTTGAGGGCTCCGGGAGGACTATCTGATACTTAAGTTAGAACACTAATATGGGAGAGAGAATTAATATTAAAGTAATGTACTTGAACATTTCTTATTTATAGCATGAGAGTCCTCTCATTCAAGAGTTAGGAATTAAAATCCTACATGATTTTAGAGACCTCTCAAGTTGCCAACCTTTAGTTGATTAAACTTTTTGGGAATAATATCCTTTATTGACTTTAATATGTTTTTAGAATACTCAATGAGTAAAATTATTATATTACTCTTCATTAATAGGGTTCTAGAAATAATACGTGACAACTTACTATTGGTGGGTTATTTTTATCCACATCACAACCAAATAATATATATATATATCAAAGAATGATCCATAGCAAATTATTGTTATGAGTACTATTTTAACAAATTGATCTTACATCATTTATATGAAGATTTAACGGTAAAAAAAAAAAAAAAAAAAATTGTCCAACCTCTAGTAGGAGTAGTGGCTTGGCAAATTGGGCCAAAACACTGTCATTTGTTTCTTCTCTAGCCACTACTTCTACTAGCGGCATGAGAAACGACGACGTTTTGACCTAATTTTCCTAACCACTAGTAAGAGTAGCAACTAGAGCATGAAAAAAAACAACGGCATTTTGGCCTAATTTGCCTAACCGCTATTCCTATTAGCGGTTGGACAATTTTTTATTTTTTTTCACCGTTAAATCTTCATATGAATAGTGTAAAATCAGTTTGCTAAAATAGTACCCATGACAACCATTTGCTATAGATTACTTCCCATATATATATATGACAGTGTATGTATATTTAGATGTTGAATCATGCTCCAACCTATTGTCGTATTACACTATCACGTCTAACCAACTCTTTCAGATGTACTCCCTCCCTCCCTCTAATGTTGAATCACGATACTTTTTAGTGAAAGAAAAATAGATGAGGTATTTAACTTCACAGTGTTTGCTGATCCTCTAATGAGCTCGCAATATTGCAAAGTTTGCTGCTCTTCTAATGAACTCACACATGCTAAACTTGGACTATAATCCTTCTGCCAGTTTCTTCATTTATCAGCTACCACATTCTCATTTTTTCATTTGACCACACATTAATATTACTGTTATTATTAATTGATGAATTAATAATACTCTTGCAATAGAAACATACATAATACAGTATTTAGCAACAAAAAAAACATACATAATACAGTGTTTATTCCATGTTAGCAGTTATACTACTTGCATATTTACTAAATTGTTGATGTGTACATCTATTAAACGGCTCGATAGATAGCTGAACTTGGTTATCTGAGGAACCACATTAGATGAACCATTAGATTTTACTTTTTCCTTTTCCATTAATTATTGTATAAGGTTCATACTGATACGTTGTATTCAATCAGATTGCAACGATGATGTATGATGAATGTCGAAGGATTCAGGCAACGTTGTTTGTACGTGCACCTTCCTAGAAGAATGAATGTCTGTTACTACTATTGCCAATATCATGCCTTATTAGTCCAGTCCAACAGTTCCACCTGCAATTTTCTTGACCAAGAATTTTCTTTGTTTAGGGCTGTGATTACGGCTCTTGGCTGACTTCGACTTGAAGATTTTCCATTTTACTTCCGTTCTATTTTTCTTTTACCATGCAGTGTTTGAATCCTCGTAGAAGTTATAAAACCCAGCTGCTAGTGGCCATCATCTATCCAGGATCAAAATAATTTCTTTCTTTGCAACTTTTTGTCCACCTTCTGTTGTGGCTTGCATATATATTATTAATTTGCTAATTGTTTACTCCTTGTATTGGGATGCAGTGCATGTCGTCGTAGTTCTGTGATGTTAGAGAACATTGTAATGATACAACTTCAGGCAGGCAGCATTCTGCTGAATTCCAAATGTGACAATATCTTTTACATTTGAAAGTAATTTTAAGTCGATACAGAAAACAGTCTGCGGGTTTTGTTTCTGTAAAGTAGTTGTGCTTATGGTGTGAGTTATAAATGGTTTGATTCTCTACTCTTCTGTTGGAAACGGTTATGTTACTTGTAACGGTCCTCGTGCATCAAACTATGCAGTGTTCAAGTCTCAGGTCACCTGCGGATGCTATTCCCAACTTCTATTACATTTCCAGTTGTTAAGGTTTCTTTCTGAAAGTGTTAAGGTTTCTTTTTTGGAAACTGATATTTTCACGTGAGATTTTAATATTTTCACATGTAAGACTCACACGTAAAGTATATAGCGATAGTTTAACCAGCGTTATACATCTATAACAACACTTTCGGTGGAACCTACATTTGAAAATATCAGTCCCCTTCTTTCTTCTGTGCACATGTCCTTTTTAATATGGTGTGGTGTTATCCAAAAGAGAAGTTGATATTAAAAGAAAAAGTAAAAAATAAAAAAAGTGTAGCAGCCATGCCCCGGCTGATGCTAACGTACCACACCAAGAGCTTTTGTGGATCTTCTACTTGTAGGATGAGCATCTGGGATGTGTAAACCAAAAATGACACTTGATTTGAGAAAATTTTGCAATACTGTATCTCTAGACTCTACGGGTACCTACATAAATGGAGGGGGAGGGGAGCCAGACAGAATAAAATTGCACTTATTATTCTAATTTATTATTGAAATTTGTATAATAAAGCAACATTCTCTTTAATGAAAATGATTAATAATTTTTTAGTATCACAATATTAGTTATTCAAATCAGAAAAATATTGTAATTCTCAAGGAATCTCCTTAGCATTGAGGACAGCTAGCTAGGGAACTTAAATTTCTTAAGAGTAGTACAATCAAATAGTTTTGCAGTTACACCACTTGCTTGTAAGTCCGAAACTGTGAAGAGATTAAGGGAAAAAGAAAACTACCCAGTCAACACTTTACTTCATTTAGATTTTATTGAAAATACATGTCATGCAAACAACAGCGCTGCCTAACAAAATAAAATTTGAATTATTCTGCTAATTTTGGAGGCACAAAAGGGCATTTAAGTTATTTAACAGACCAGCAAAGCAAGCTATATAGTAAGCTTAATGTTATGAATTCATCTCTCTTCAGTGACCTCTGTATGAGCATAACGTAAAAGCAAATGAAATCAAATTAGGATCCTTTTTTACATCCCAAATACTGGATCTTAACCATTAGATTAGTCCTTATAAATAATAATGTCAAGTGAAGACCAAGTGATTCAAGTGAGATTTGTATGCCAAATCCATTTATAACAGAGAAAATTGTAGTACATCAGTCTTATCTTATGGCATAGACAGAGATGGAGATCACCTGCAAGGGATTTCAATCATCATTCTTCAACAACATTGACAAGCTCATACTCAACTAGAGACAGGTTGTTATCTTCTTTAACTTCAAATTTGGCAGGTTCAGTGACCTCGATGCGGCCCCATTTATCAACAGCTAGCCTCATAGAACCCTTGAACATGTCAATCTTAGCATTCCGAATAATTACAGTTGCTCCTGGCTTCATCAAGTCAACTGCACATAAAGCAAAGACATCACTACAATGATAAGGAATATGGGGAAGAAGACTAAAGTCAAATCCAAGCATATCCTCACAAACCCTACTCAAAGCAAGAAAACAATAAATTGCAATGAGAATCACCCAAGCCAACATTAGGCAACATATCTCTATCTAGTAGACGACGATATCTCTCTTCCTCTTAAAAAGGAAGACAAAAGACCAGTTATCAGAAGCTAATTAAAAATCAAAACTTCAGCAGGTAAAACAGGTATTTGACTGCAAATCATGTCTCTCTGAGTCTAAATCATAATTTCACTTCTTCTCTACATAGTTATCACGCATAAACTCAAACTCTGGAGATACTAGATAGGCACAAACCCTGGAAAAAGCCGCAAACTAAAAACCATTTGCAATTACATTCTAAATAGTGAAGAAGAGGAGCATGACGGAGTAACTAAAGAATTGAAAACCTGAAAGTGCAGATTTCCAGATTTTGATATGCGGATTTTGGAGAATCTGCTCTCAATTCACGAATGAACACTCGGCAACCTTAGGTGACGGATTGTGTGATCAAGGAAACAGTGCACTTTTTCTTTTTCTTTGCCATTTATCATAGTAGTTTCAACGACAGCGACAAAAGAAAACTGTACACTTCTATAATGCATGGAAGGCAACAATCACATCTTGACCAGATATTAGTAGCAAAAGAAACCAAATATTTCGGACAATGAGTATAATACCATTCATGATTTGAGCAAAAGGTTACATGGCACTTTAAAGAAAGAAACTTGTACAAGCGTACAAAAGCAAGAATTTTTGATAATGATAAGCTTAAAAACTTGCTAAGGAATCATAAACAATTGTCAAGCTGTGGTTTGAGTATGATAAATCCATTGAAGTTGCAAGAGTTTACATCAACTAAGAAATTACACGCTTACTACACAGACATGTCAAAAATAATAAATTGACAGCTATTTAGCTTTCCTTGCATAGACAAATACCAATAGGTCCTTGACTTCTAACATCACTCCCCCACAAGGGCCAACACCCAAAAAATAAAATAAAATGAACTGTATTACTGAACACGACTTTGGTTTTGAAAACTGAACAAATGCCACCAAACTAGACCAAAAGTTGCAAAAGAATATGAAGAGTATTATCTTCATTACCCTTGAGATGACTCCAAAAATAAATGGACTAAAATGATACCTCCAGCAGAGAGGTAGTTTCCAGGACTTTCTAAGTTACATCCAATTTGTTCAATCTTTTTTATTTATAACCTCAACGCCAATTTCATTGGCGTTAGAAAGGATTTGCAAATTTGAACGCCACTTTAACTGGCGTTGGCTGATTACCTATTAATTAGTTATTTAACTTATCTTAACCCATTTTTTATATAAAAAAAAATGTAATTTTTATTTTTCAAAAACAAAATAATTTTTTTTTTAAATATAATTTTTTTTAAACAATTTTTTTTGTAAAAAAAAAAGTACACTCCAACGTCAATCTGAATGACGTTTAACCCAAAAGTAAGCTGTTTCAACGCCAATGTGAATGGCGTTCAAATTATTTTATTTTTAAAAAAAAATAGAATAGAAAATGTAACTTTTGAAGATATATGATAGATGTGAGTTGAACGAAACATGAATGTACATTATGTCATGTAAATATCTAGAAAATATAACAAAAAAGGTAAGACCACTTTATTACAATGCAAGAATTAAAGCATTTATTGTCTCGAGCACAGAATTCGTTGGTATCTTAACCAAATTAATTAATTTAAAAGCAATTTTTTTTAAAATAAAAAATTAAGTTTTTTAAAATAATTTTATTTTTATACAAAATAATAAAATTTAATTATCAATTTTTTTAAATAAAATTATATTTTACATTATTTTTATGTAACAAACATTTAATTTTATCACAACAAAAATTGATATACCACAAAAAAACAACTTAATATCAAAACAACAACTTAAACCATTTGTTAAAAATAAAATCGGTCATCACAATACAAAGTTAACACTAATAATTTAGCAAAAAAGAAAAAAAAAGTTAACACTAATACAAAAAAAATAAAATCAGAGTAACATTAAATTGAAAAACAAAACCTTCAACGCCATTCACAGTTAAGCTTGCACAAAAAAAAATATAAAATTTAAGCTCAACGCCAATGGATATGGCGTTCAATTCGCCTAACAATAAATTAAAAAAAATAAGACTCAACGCCAATTGATATGGCGTTCAGTTTAACTAAACAAAAAATAAAAATACGTGAATTGATATAGCGTCCAATTGACATATCTAATCAAAAAAGCCTTTTTTTTTTTGTCTGTTTTCTGAGGTACAGATTCAGTTTGTTCTACACGATACACGTCATAAAATTCAACCCGTGTAATACCATGAAGAATGCGCAAATTAGGGTGACCGTCTCTCCACAATTAAAAATACCCCCATTAGCACGCCTGCATTTAAGGGGACGCCAAATCAATTGGCATTGTATTTTTATTTTTTTTGGTTAAGTTAAACTAAACACCAAATCAATTGGCGTTGGGTCTTCTCTCTCTTTTCTTTTTTTTGGGTGAAGGGCTTAACTGTTAATGGCATTGAAGGTTTTATTATACAATTTAATGTTACTCTAATTTATTTATTTTTGTATTAGTGTTAATTTTATTTTTATTTTTTTTACTAAATTATTAGTGCTAACTTTGTTATATTGTGATGTTCAATTTTATTTTTAACAGATGGTTTAAGTTGTTGTTTTGATATTAAGTTTTTTGGTGGTATATCAGTTTTTGTTGATATAAAATTAAATGTTTGTTACATAAAAATAATTTAAAATATAATTTTATTATTTTGTATAAAAATAAAATCATTTTAAAAAAAACTTAATTTTTTATTTTAAAAAAAATTGCTTTTAAATTAATTAATTTGGTTAAGACACCAACGCATCCTGTGCTCGAGATAATAAATGTTTTAATTCTTGCATTGTAATAAAGTGGTCTTACCTTTTTTGTTAAATTACATAATCTACATTCATGTTTCATTCAAATCACATCTATCATATATCCTCAAAAGTTACTTTTTTTATTCTATTTTTTTTATAAAAAAAATAATAATAAATTGAACGCCATTCTGGCAATGAAACAGCTTACTTTTGGGTTAAACGCCATTTAGATTGGCGTTAAGAGTGTACTTTTTTAAAAAAAATGTTTAAAAAATAAATTCGTTTTAAAAAAATTATATTTTTTATAAAAAAATATTTCGTTTTTAAACAATAAAAATTACAATTTTTTTTTTTTACAAAAAATGGGTTAAGTTAAGTAACTAATTAATAGGGTAATCAGCCAACGCCAGTTGAAGTAGCATTCAAATTTGCAAATCCTTTCCAATGCCAATTAAATTGGCGTTGAGGCTATAAAAAAGAAGATTGAATGTAACTTACAAGGTTGAACGTGAACACTGCTATTCCTGAAAACTACCCTGCAGCAGAGACACTTCCCTCATATAAATTTTTTATTACAAAACAGCTATACTATATAGTCAATGGCCAAAAACAACAATTTATTCAATGCAATGAAAGTTGCATTTTTCACTTTTCAAATTCTTTGAGACAAATCACTCTCAATATGAAGTAATTCAACATTCATTCACTGCAATCCAAAGTCTTGTACATAAAAATAGAATTTCCCCAGGTATGTTAGGGAATTATGTATTATCCAACATCTCATCCATCATTTCAGTAACAACACTGAACATAAGGTATGTATTTTATCCAAAACTGGTAACCCATTAAATAATTGACAATAAAAACACAAAATCCCAAATTCACAATCGAACGTGAACCAACAGATAGATCGCATACAGAATTACAAAAATCATATGTAAATTTCACAAAATGCAGCAGATATAGAAAGAGATGGACAGACCTTGGTCGTTACGGGCAGTGAAGAGGATGGAGGCGGTATCATCGCCAATAAGGCACTCGGCAATTCGAGTATTTCCAGAATTACGGAATGACTTCTTATCGAGGACGGTGGTGGAAGAAACCACCTTGACGATGAGATTGTGGCCTTTGGTGCCTGGCTTTAGCTCATTTGCCTGCACAAATACCGGTTTCCTCTTTCCAGTCCCGCTCCCACTTCCTTCTTGCTGATTGGTGTTGGTTGTCGCCATTGAAATTCAAAGATTATGATGGATTGTTTAAGATTATGATGGATTGTTTGTCTCAGAAATGTCAAACCCTAACCCTAATATTCTTTCAATTTAGATTTCGCCCAATCGAAGCAGTCCAAAAGAAATTTCTGAAACTAAAAAGACAGCCTATTTAATTCATAAAAGCTAGACTTTAACGACATCTATTATTACACTGAGTTTTTATTTTTATTTTTTTGCTAAAAAAAGGAAAATGTTATATTTACGTTTATTGACTAAAAAAATTTAAAAAGTTAGAAAAAGAAAATATATCTCTTTTCATATAAGTATTAAATGTAAAAGAAAATATAATTAAGAAAAAATTGTGTCAATGTTTGATCAGTTATGAAAAATTCCACACAATCAATATACTTCCAGAATATATGTCAAATCTATATATTTTTAATGTGATAACAACTCACAAATGAAAACTTTGTATTTGCTGCTTTGTAAATGTTGAAAATATATAAAACAATAAGCTGTAGAGAAAATTCTTAATTTTCTAAAACTGAAATCTACAATCTATTCAAAACATAACTTCATAACATCAACTTTGTTTGCATTTAATTTGATTTGAGTTTTATCTAAAAAGAAAGGCTCATGGCTCGGAGAGACTCCTATTGAAGATACGTACGTACAAAGTGCGTCTAAAGCACCAATGCAATTTTGTGACACGATCGCTCCCAGACCTGGGTCCTGGATGGGTGGTGCTTTGCATCACATCATTGTGACCCGATCCAAGACTTTTCTTTAATACTACAAGTAAATTAAACTATTTCACTCATACTTATAAAACATTAAATAGTTTTATTTCTCATCGATGTGTATTTTAAAAAATTAGTTTTATAAACAATAATGCACCTTTTCATATACCCCACTTTGAATATGATTAAAATACAATATATAATTTATACTTGAATTATATTTTGTTCTCTCTTAATCTTCTTTTAGTAAACTATCAAATGCACTTTTAATTTAATTTAATTTCAATCAACTAACGAGTCTAAATTAAATTTAAAATTGATCAAAACTCATAAAATAAAATGTACAATTTAACAAGTTATTAAGTTGGTTGGTAGAAGATCAGTGATATTATATTTAAAATTGATTAAATACATGATATCTTCTGTTGTTAAAAAGAATTATAATAATTTTTATAAAAAAAACTATAATGATATTAGAAAAAAGAGTTATATATTAATATTTCTCTTAGTTTATTGTTAATAATTTTATGCGCAAATATATATGAGGTTAAACAAATTCATTTTAATGTAAATTTAAAACACAAAAAAAAAAAAGTCGGACATTTCTTATAAATAAAGAATTGATATTTCTAAAAGTAAAAATGATAGTGAAATGAATCTTATAGAACTATTATTTTTACTCGTAAAAATAACAATTCACTATAAATATTGGTGAGAGCAATATATATATATATATATATATATATATATATATATATATATATATTTCTTTTTGTTTAAGGTTCACATATTTATATTTCTTTTGAAAATTTATAATATTATAACTCGGTTCTATCTTAGGGTTCTAAGGAGACTTAACAATGACACTAAAAAATACTTATGAGAGCTTATTATTAAACTATCATGTTTGGTCCTCATCTACTTGCACAGTTGCAATATTTTTGTGGTATATATTATATTAGTGTGCAAAAACAATTTACTTAGAGTAAAAGAAAGAAAAATAATATTTTTTGTATTTTTAAATTAGAGACACAATTTAATTTTTGAGATTAAACGATGACATATTAAATTTTAAAATTTATATGACTCAAAAAAAATTAGAATGAGATAAATTTTGTGATTAATAATTTTGTTATGTGTTATATAATTATAATAATTGTGTTAATTAAAATTAAATAAATTCACATTAATTTAAAATTTAATATACTATGATTTAATCTAAAAAAATAAATTATATATTTAATTTTAAAACCAAAAGAATATTAATATCGTCTATAATGTGAATATGATTCGTGAGTTTAGTGTTGAAAGTGAACCCGTGCATCTCCTTCAAAATTTAAAATTTATTTTCACTCGTAACGGATATAATTCTAAATTCTATGGGCAATGAACAGAAATTTAAGAAAAATTCGGCATTTTCTAATTTCGTCACCTCCGCCCAGGCCCACATAACTTCTCTCTCCGCAATACAATTCAAATTTTCATTTCTGAAGCCTTCTCAGACATGAACATGCAACATCAATAAAAAGTCAAACCAGCTCCCATCCCCCAAAAATAATTTATCCACTTAACACAAAAACATCATCTTTTCTGTTTCCCATTTTAACTTGCTTAATCCATTAATTCAAACAATTTTTCTATTGTATCTCTTCATGGATTCTGATTTTTGGGCCTCCCGGCTTGCGGCCGCAAAGCGTCAATTCAACCACCGCCATCACAACCACAACAATCATCTCAACTCTCAACTGGGTTTGTTGTTTAATTAATTTTTATTGGTTTCAATTAATTTATTAGAAAATAAATGTTTTTTATAAAAAAAATATGTTCTTGGTGTGTTGTTTTTATCAGATCGGTTGAATTTCGATGATTTTGAGGTTGAAGAAGAGGTTCGGCCCGATTTTCCGTGCCCATATTGTTATGGTGATTTTGATATAGCTTCTCTTTGCTCGCATCTTGAAGATGAGCACTCGTGCGAGTCCAGAGTCACCGTGAGTTTCTCTCCAGATCTTTAAGTCTGTTGTCAGATTTTATTCGATTATTCTTAAAGGTTATTTTTTTTTTAATTTAAATTTCTATGTGAGGTAATATGAGTAAACGCCGTAAAATAAAAATAAAAATTACTGCTTTCGGGTGGTTTGTTGTGAAGGGGATTATGTTAAGAGGTCACTGATTACCATCTTGGTGTTTGGTTGGTCATAGACAAGCAAAGCTGATGTTCAAGTAACTTGTTAAGAAGGTGGGTGTTATTAATTAATTAATTATGTTGTATTGAATGAAATTAGGCTTTAGAATGTGAATGAATAACCATATGGTCCAAGCACTGTTTCACTACTCAAGCTGAAGCTGCTGGTTATGTTATAATTAGTGGAAGAAGATTTTCAACTAGTATACTTTTGTGATGCTTGATTACTCAGACTATGTAAATCATAGATGGCGTCTTGTGTTATGCAAGAATTTTTTTTGTGATAAATATACAGATGAATAATGTTTGAAACGGATAGATGAGGATGCAGCAAAGCTTCTTTAGAGTTCAACCCAAAGAAGATATTAGCTAAGAAAAACTAATTTTGTTGGGGATGCTGACCATTCTCCCCTTAGCCAAAAAAAACATCTTTTTTATGAGACATGAGATATTGGGACATAGCCTTAGCTGGAATAAAATCTAGTTTAATGCTGATATGGGGAATATGTTTTAATTAAACATGGAAGATGCAACTCGAAGTCAGCAACATTCATTTGTTAGTTGGAATAAATTATAGGAAGCAGATGCATAGTTACATTATAATGACAAAATATGCATAGCAGAACAAGAGTGGCAAAGATATTAGGATTTCTGTAAGAGGATCATAACATAGCAAATACGTTTCTGTTTTTTGCAAAGAAATGAAAACGAGAAAGTTCATTGGATCAGTTTAATCACTGGTTTGAAAATTCTCAGCAGAAAGTTGTTATGTTGATTATTTAGCTGGACATTTGCTACTTTCATCCCCACTTCTTAGTGATGTTGACTCAACTATTCCAAATGTGTGATGAACTTAGTTTCCCCCAGTTCTGTACGGAGGAATAACTATTAGTAATTCTGGGTTTCATGTGCACTAACTTCTGTGAAGACAACCCTTCAAGCTTACCTTGTTTTACCTCGTTCTATGGTTCCTGTTGATCTTTGGGTATATTTGGTTGGTCTGCTCTTTACCGAAATAAAAGGCAAAGAAAGAGTTAAAAATGAAATTCCTTGTATCATTTGCCGTTGTAATCGTCAGAGAGTCCCAAAATCAAATTCAAGTATAAAATAGAATAATTTAGCTTTCCTACTTTCTTTCATATATATATTTGAAACAGTCATTAAGTAGTTTCTTCATTCGTTAGTCTGATTGGGGAGAGTGGATACATATTGATTGGTGTTCTCTAAGATTGAGCAGTTAGTGCCAAATTCTTGTTATTTGAGTCTTGCACTGCATTCACAATCTCTTTGCAGGTTTGTCCCGTCTGTTCTGTTAAAGTCACAAGGGACATGTTAAGTCATATCACACTGCAACATGGACAATTACTCAAGATATCCTTTCAAATGGAAATGGTTACTTGTAACTTCTCCTTATAATTTAAGCAGTATCTACATATAGCATCACATTAGTCTAGACATTGCCTTTTTGAAAGTTTTCTCCTTGACTGAAGATTACTTGCAGAGACGTCGTAGATTACATAGAGTTGCAGTTCCCAACAGTCTGTCTCTTTTAGGAAGGGATCTTCGTGAGGCCCATCTTCAGGTGCTTTTAGGAGGCGGTGCGTATTGTTCAAGCAGCACAACTTCATCCAGTGCAGTTGCTGATCCCCTACTTTCATCTCTCATTCTTAATTTCCCTGCTTTTGAAGCAGAAGAAATTTCAAAAGCTGTTGTATCGTGTGCTGAATACTTGTCTACAAAAAGTGTGGCTTCACAACATGTATGGAAATCGAGGTAGATTATACAAAAGTTTTCTATTTCTTCCTTGTTTAACACCTTTTTACCCATTTACTTTATGCTGACTTAGTTGGATAACTTGGCTCATAGCCAATGAGTTAGCCTATAAATCATAGATCTCATACTAAGTGTAGCAGATTACGTAGGATTCAATCCCACCTTCATATAGGTAGGACTAATTCTGGATTACCTAGGATTCAATCCTTCATGGCGCCAAAAACGAACAAATGAACAAAAGAAAGAAAATGAATATGATAGGAAAAATAGCAAAAGGTCTGCAGCTATCCTAGTATGGGCTCGATTTATACTTTATCACTGCAGTAATCAATGGGATGACTACTCTGTAGATATTCATGAAAGAAAGATTATTGTGTTGTTTTAGTTATGCTAATGACCACTTAGAGATTCTGCTTCTTACATTCTCTGCTTCCACACGAGTTTAGACATGATTCATCATTTTGTTTGTAGGTTCATTTGACAAGGTATTAAAACAGATTATAAAGATAATTGAGTCACAAGTTTGAACTCTCTGGCGATTCCTCTTTTTACTGAACTGTTTTTTAAATTAGATTAAAATTATTTTAATTCCTTTCCTATTTCCACCTTACAGTTTTGATCCATCATTAAGTACTGAAGAGCGGGAGAAACGAATGCGACAGGCTGCTGGAAAAGCAGTTTTTATGCAAGATGTGGTCATCTCAACTCTGTTAACTGAGTAGCCGAAGTAGTAAGCTATTGCACAATAATGTTAGGTTGAGTTATTCTGTGGTTACGATTGGATGGACTATTATAGTTTCACATTCTTCAACTGCCTAATCGATGCATCATTTGGATGCTTTCATGGCATCAGCACGAGGGCATTGTCATAAAGTCCATGCTTTTTAGCTCCACTAAACCAGAGTTGTATTCCATTACTGCTTTTGGAAGAAAATCTTCTACTTGTATGAAAATTTTACTTTATGAGACGGTTTTATGTTGCAAGCTAAACCCTTTTCAAAGCAAAAATTCAGCTAGCAACGGATGGATCCTTGTTTACCGATCTGTTGTTTAGACAGATTGAAACAAGAGAGAATTTGAAATTCTAGATACCATGGATTCATCATTCATAAGGTGGTAATTCATGTTTTCAAAACCGTGGGCAGAAACAGCACCAATGTAAGATCGAATAGAATTTGGTTTATTTTTGTTTCTATTTTATCTAAGCTGCATGGTTAGCTCATAAGAGCTGTATAATTAAATTATTTGTAGCTTGAAATTTCACAATCAGATGGTGTACTTGGATAAGAGTAATCTGCCTCCCCACTGCAAGTTTGTACTTCAATTTCTTTGCCCGTCTCTTTTCATATTTTGTAACGGGAATGCCTTAAACTCTTTCTTGTGAAAAGGGAAGAAGAGGTTCGCAGAGCCATAACCGTGACGACGAGGCTTGGTGCATGTTTGGTTCGAGTGTTTGGAGGCTAAAAACACTTGAGAGATTCTTGTTCATTCGCAGACACAGCTATAAAAATGCAGCTAATTTATCTTTTGGAGTGCCTTTGGCCCTAAACCCCGTTTGTCAGAGAATAATAATTATCCTTACAGTTCATGAGGAATTTTCAACAATAAATTTAACGAAGATAGATGCTTGAGCTGCGTCCAAGGTTTTGATATTACAGTGTCATTTTTGTTTTGTTTTGGATTGGTATAGTAGTATTTATTGATATTTGGAATATGTAAACACGTCAAGCCGGCCTCCAATTTCGAAACAAACCACTTGCATACCACAAGATGGCGCAACCTGATCCACAGAGGTGGCTGATGAGAGGTGCACTAACATAAAGTAGGAAAAATAAATATTACTCCTATTTATTTATTTAGTTATTTATTTATTTATTTTAGGTTGGGTCAAAGTTCACACTCTTCTTCTGTATAAAATGAGGAGAGGGGGAGGGAGAGCAGCTTTTAGATCCATTATTATTGACATTGCAAAAACCTTGTTATACTGTTGGACTATGTAATCCTAAATAAAGGTTTACTTAAATTGGATGAAGTTACGTATCTATCACTATTCTCGTTAAAATTAATTCAAATGTCAAATTTATTATCTATAACAAATAAAAATGCTACTATAATGTATTTGTAAGATGGCTACAAGGCCTTTTTCAACTTGGTTGTTATGTATGCAAAGTGTGGTGAGTTTCTGGATCCAATGACACTTTTTGACCGAATTCCAGAACGCGATGTTGTTTCTTGGAATGCATTGTTTGCTTACACAGTGTTTTTTGTGGTGAGGCAATGGCTTTGTTTCAAGTTATGGTTAGTAGCGGAACTAGGCCCGATGAATTTAGTTTGTCAACTATGCTGAACGCTTGCACGAGTTTAGGAAACATTGGTGAAGGGAAGAAAACTCATGGGTATTTAATGAAGCTTGGTTATAGTTCTGATCCATACTCGTCAAATACTCTTGTTGACATGTATGCCAAATTGGGAGATCTTGAAGATGCTTTTGCAGTTTTTGAGCTTATTGCACTGCCTGATATTGTTTCTTGCAATGCTGTTATTGCTGATTGTGTTCTTCATGAATACCATCACAGGGGTTTGGAATTGTTGGGGCAGATGAAAACATCAGGAGCTAGCCCAAACAAGTTCACTTTATCTAGCGCTCTTAAAGCTTGTGCTGGATTGGGGTTCCAAAAATTGGGTAATCAATTGCACTCTAATTTGGTAAAGATGGATATAGAATTGGATCCATTTGTTAGTGTTGGCCTTATTCTTATGTATTGCAAGTGCGGCATGACAGAGGATGCAAGGAAGATTTATGATTTGATGCCAGAGATGGACTTGGTTGCATTGAATGCCATGATCTCTGGACACTAGCAAAATGGAGGGGATATTGAAGCTCCATCTCTTTTCACTGAGATGCACAAAAAAGCAAAGGGATTCAATGAGGCAACTTTGCTGGCAGTCCTCAACTCTGCTTCCCAGCTCACAGGCTGTTAGTATAAGTGAAATAAGGTGTAGCGAAAGGCAAAAGATCTTACTCAGCAAGTGCAGCAGGATCCCATGAAGAAGGCACTTCTTTTTTCACATGTTCTGATAGTGTTATCTGCGATCTTGCCAACTCAATATTGTAAAGAGTAATAAACCAACCATCAAAAGCTGTTGTGGCTGCATTCTTCTGCCAGCAACCCTTGTAACCGAACATTGCATTAAATAGACCAGAAGGTGTTTTACCAGATAAGGACATATCCTGATTGAATTGCTCTGACATCTGTATTTAAGTGAAAGGTTAACAAAAGCAATAGGTAGCTTGGGCAAATGTGAACTAGAGAACCAAAAGTCGAGCAAGTTCTACAGATTGTTCTAAATTTTTTGGGATTTCCTTCTCCAATTAAGCAAGAATCGTACAGTTAACTCACGATTGACCATTATATTCTTCATTGTCATTCAGGAATATTCAAGAAACTGATCTGTACCAAACAAGACAAAATGCAGAAACTTCATGGGATAATTATAAGATCTCAGAACTTCCTCAAAAAGGAGATCAGCATACACAAAATGTTAGATACACAAGAAATTGAAAGAATCAGCAGATTCGTTTGTTCTTCTCCAAGATAAACAGGATTTTCTGGACACTTGAAGCTCTCATCTCACAAGTTGTCAAGAATAGTGTTTCCTCTAAACTAAATCAGTATCAATATGGCATTCAGAAATCCAAAAAGTTTTACTACAATTGGAGGTCACGGATTTAAACATATATATATATATATATATATATATATATATATATATATATATATATATCACTGCACATTAAGTTGCAAACTTCTAGAAGCACCTCGGAAGATGAAGCTTCAAAGTGGATATGGATAGACAATAATGTATCTCAGAATCAAACACGTCGGCAGATTATGCTGAACAAATGCAGGCAAGAGCAAAAACTGCCAGTAGCTAACCTCTACAGTCCTTATTCAAACCTCCCAGTCTCAGTGGTGTCTGAGTGTATAATAATTTGACAGATGTGGTATATGTAATATAATCCCTTCCGCACTAGATAACACGCAAAATTATCAAATAATAATAATAACTATTCAATTGACGCAATGATTCAAGCATTATATTAATAGATGTTCCCGTCCCAATTCTTCTAATATGAAGTATCAATATACTCCCACTTTTCCAAAATTAGACGTACAATTTTCTCTTTAGTCCGTTTCGAAATTAGAAATACAGTTATCATTACTTTTATTTTTAATATGACTTTTAATATCAAATCATCATAGCTGAATTCTTAACTAATACTACGGCTATATTTGAGAAGATAAAATTATCCTTAAAATGGTCGTTTTACGATGTAGCTCTAATTCTGGAAAAATTGAGGGAGTATAATTTGCATGTTAAGTGCAAACTACATTATACACATTACACAATTCTTTTTTTTTTGCAGAGTTGCTGAATAAATCAAACAGACCTTAAAATTAAATTCACCCAATGAAAAAAGCAAATTTCTCCTTGATTGTGATACAAAAATGTCGGAATTTTCCAAGACAATGGAAACTTTGAATTTATTGTAAAAAGAAAAGGAAAATACTAGGCTATCAATTTTCCGCTTTTTTTCTCAAAACAAACCAAAAAATCAGACCTTTTAAATTGAATTAACACTTAGAAAAGAAGATTAACCTGATTAAAAGAAACAACATCGGAATGAAACCTAGTCCGCTCGCCTTTATCGCACTTAATCGACGCCGATACGTCGAGTACAACGATCCCACCGGGAAAAACCAGGTCTTTGGTTAGGGTTCCGTCGAGCTCGATCAGACTTGACCCGGAAGGACTCGGTTTACAAGCCGATAAACGAATATCAGCCGTTAGATCATACCCTGACCCTATTGCCAATACAGCCCTTTCGGCTGCGGATTGTGGGTCAAACCGACAGTCATTTTTTGCCATTAATATACTGTATTTTCCAGTAGTAGGGTTTAGATTTTTAATTGAAGGTTGAAGAAGCTTGAAATATACAAAAGCTTGAACATTCGTTCGTCAGTCTTTTGTTTAACAAATGTGATTGGAATTAGTTAAGGAAAGCGGCTGGCGGCCGTGTCTATCGGTGCCACGTGGAGATTTAGTGTTAAGTGGTTGACTTTACATTTTGCCGGATTAGTTCGTTAAATTGTAATCCCTCCGTTTTAAAAATATATTTTCTCAAATATATATATCTAATTTTAAAATAAAAAATAAAGAAAAATTGAAAGAATTTGCATTTTTTGAAGTACTATGTTAAGTGGAGTAAATGCATAATCAAAATTTCTGTCATTCAAAAAATTATCTTTCTTTCACTTCTAGAATCTATTTATACCGATTATAGAGCAAGACGTATTAGTCTTTTAAACAAGCAACAGAGGTTCGACTTCGCCTGAGAGTAGAAGAATACTAGGAAAGGGCAAACAAACAAATTTTTTGTAATGTTTAATTTTTTTGAATTATATTTATAAAATTTTAAATTTCGGAATTGATTTAAATTTTGGAATTACAAGTTTTGTACCTCATCCTCTTTTTTTTTTGGTATTTTATAATATTCTTGAATTGACTTGACTAAATTAAATAAATTTATATTAGTTTAGTTTAAAATGTTGTCGTTACACAATTACTTTTAAAATGTTAAAATAGGACTTCTTTTTTATGAAATAAAGGAGTGCCACTCGGAGACTCTTTCCAAGTTTAAAAGGTGTGTTTTCCAAAAAAATAAATATAATCATCTTTTTAATAAACAACTAAACAAGAATACTACAATGGGGTGTTCCGTACAATAGGGGGAAAATACACACATTTGTAAATATAAATTAAGTACATCAAACACGGCTTTATAAAATTATTCTTAAAAATTGTTACTTTATAAATGTATATCTAATTTCATAACATATGACATTTCTTTTGTTGTTGTTTTACAAAAAAATATAAGAAGCATAAATAACAAATTAAATATTATATTTAATATAATAAATTAATTTTTGCTCGAGAGATATACTCGGAAGAACTGCTACAGAAAAACTAGAGTTTATTGTAGTAGATTCGAATCTATAATCTTATATATTAGGGAAACTAGGGTTTATACTAGGGTTTATCGTGGTAAATTCAAATCTATAAGAAATATTTTATTATTACGCTATCACCTTTGATCTTATGTAAAATATAGATTACTTCACAACCGAAGGGAAAGAAAGTGTTTGTATAACTATCAAGTCCCAAAAATGTTACAAGACAGAAGAACACATAATGCACTCAACGTGACATAACTTGGTTTTGGGCTTCAGCGGATAATGTTCGGGTTACTTATTTCTGATGCAACCTTTTTTAGTTTGGGCTTCTTATTAGTGTTCTTTTGAGGTTTGGGCTCAATAACATCTTGAAATTAGTTTACTGTAAAGATGGTCGAGAACTATTGGGCTCAATTCTTTTTGCTGAAGTGTCAGAATTTTTCTGTGCACTCCTCACCAAGATATAAGAACTACATTTGCTATTAAAGCGAAATAACTAGGAATGGGAATGGGCCTGGATACGTCCCACCCCATTCTCAGTTTTATAAAAAAATATCATGCTCGTTTCATTTTTTATGAAAATTAAAATTTAATAACCATCTTCTTACTCATGAAAAATTATATTGCCGCGGGAATTAATATTTTATAAATAAAAAATTAATTTTAATTATATTTTCAATAATATGTACATGAAAATCAATCATATTTTAGCGCATAATGATAAAATTAAGAAAAATCAAATAATAAGAATATATATACACACACATGGATATATATTTTAATTATGTAATATATAATAATATAAATATTAATTTAATTAATATATAACTATTACGGGGACATGTACGGAGGTGGAGATTGGGGTGAAAAGGTAACTAAGATCCCCTCCTCATCTCATAAAATAGCATTCGGTGATTCTCCATCTTCAATTTCATCTCTATTCAGAGTCAAAATCGTTGCCCCCATTCAGAACGAGACACTACGTGGAAATCATTATAGAGACATGATAAATTATCATCTCTAAAAATAACTACTCTCTCCATCATATTATAATGTTAAACTATCAAAACAATAGTTTGATAGTAAATACAACAAAAATATATATATATATATATATATATATATATATAATGCATTTTCTAAACATGTGATCCTTTGTTTTGGGGTGCTAAGATTGCAATTATATAGCAAAAGGCCTAATACTCCCTCCGTCCAATAAAAAAAAATGTTTTTGGAGGTTAGCCAAATATATATTAAGGACCGATTTGTAATCTACCTTAATTATGGACCATTTTATAATTAACTCATTTGTAATTGTCCATTTAAATCACAAATAAATATTAAATATAACTAGCTTTTTACTTGTGCAAGGCAAGAATTTGATTGGTACCGTAAAGTTAATCTAATTTTAATTTTATCTGATATTCAATATGTAATTATCTATTCTTTAAGTATAATAAACAGGTATATTAATTTTATTTTATTATATGTGCATATTTAATACTTATAACATATACTAATGGTAACTGATAGTACTTAAAAGATCAATGTTCACAAGCATATATTAATTAACTATACTCCTCTATTATAAAATATAAAAAAAAAAATAGTACGTAAAATATAAATGAAAAACTGCTCTTATATTTAAATTGGTGCATGTAAAACTCTAATACTTGTCTTTTGGATATCATTATTATCATGCAAGTATAATTCAGATAGTGAAATTGAGAAGTAGATCACATCATTGGACGAAGATTAATTTATATAAAATACAAAACAAAAAAAAGACAAAATGCTGCTAGTATTTATCAAGAATCACCATTGTTGGGACCCACCTTTGTCTGGTCTAATTTTCAGCAAGAGAATCATATATATATATATATATATATATATATATATAGTCACTTTCTTGAAAATCAATTAATCAGGCTCCACGTACACTAATTTTCTAAAAATTTAAGGTAAATAAAACATAAACTTCCAATGCCAGAATATTTTCTAAATATGAATTCTGATTTTTTTTTAGCTTGGGGGCTTTAGGCTCAAGGCCTTATATCGGTTCGGCTTTTTTAAGATTTTATTTTCAGGTTTCCTTCCAAAGTCCTTAAAAAATATCAAGTATATTATTACGTCCTCTGTTTCTTAACAAGTGTTTTCTTTTCTTGTTGATAAGATAAAATAATCAATATTCTAATAATTTTATTATTATTTCATTATTATTAAACTAATTAATTAAATAAATTTAATACTAAATATATACCATATATATATATATATTTTTGGATACTATTAAGATTATATTTTACAACTGGGAGAGGGAGATCTGAACCTGTTATGTGAAAGGATGATGATATTACCTGGGCTATAAAATGTATAAAATTAAAAAACAAATTTATTTTTATAAAACTGGAGGAATATTATATTAAGGATAGTATTATTAGAAGGTGTTTTATTTATTTATTTTTAATATTATTAATTAATTATAATATTTAAAACATAAATATCACGATATCTCAGCATTAATCACTATTACTAAAATCACAGCAGACTAAAAATTTATTGATAGTGCAACTACTTTATGTAACGGGGGTAGAAAGAGATACAGGACTTCATCTCAAGTGGGTGCTCCAAAGGCAGGTTACAGAATCTGCATTTAAAAATGACGAGGACGTCTTAATTAAAGCCAATTTGTTAAATCACATACTCTGAATTATATCAGCACCGCTGCCTAAAGCAAATAATTATTGAGATGGGGAGTATTTTAATTATTGAAGAATTAGTAATTTGAATGGTCATAACAGCCCACCAAATCTAGCTCGGATATTGGTTTCCAATCAAGTTCATGTACTACACTTCCACTTTTTATGTTATATTTTCCCATCTTATTTAACTTAATTACGCCGAAAAAGATATGTTGGCTTTTTCATTAATTTTTGTGTATATTGAGATTTGTATGTTATGTCCTTACGGAAAATGATTTTTTAAAATATAATATTAAACTTAACGACTACAATTATTATTATAAAAATAAAGTGTAATTTTATGAACGCAAATAATACGCAGAAAAATTGTGCACGAACAGAATAAAAAATAAAAAAATTAAAACTCGGAACGTAGCATTAAATGTTTTACACATTTGTATTAGTAGACGATATATAATGTATAATTTTTTGTATATAATTTGTGTACATAATATTATTAAAATAAAAAAAATGCCTAAGTTACATACATACCATATAATTCATTAAAAAGCTTGGCTTATTTTCAGACGGGATGTATTTATCTTATATACATCACATTAAAATATACTCCATTACCTAAAGAAAGAAAATGATAATTCTCCGTTCTCACTATTTTCTAATTTCTTCTTTATAAGTTTTTCGAGAGTGGAATTCATTGTATTGCATATCAATAAAAATGTATAAAATATTTAATGATAAATCTCGTTATTTATTTATTTTTTAATATTTATGCATAATATTTTACGTATAATTTGTATTCAGAACATTATTCTATTTGAAACTCTAGAATTTGAAAAATAAATGTATTGAGTACTCATTTTTTGTACATTTTATGTATTTTCGTATATTCAACTGAAAAATATGACATTTCCAAATTAAACTAAAAATTTAGAGAACGCAACTAGCATTTTAGGGTTTTAAACTCAATTTATAACATCTACTTGCAGAATAATTATGGCACTAAACGTTAACTTATATGCTATATTTGAAAGAAAAAGTATAAGTGTACAAAAATTGGTGATAAAATAAATGTTAAAATATATTTTAATTATTAAAAAATAGAGTCTGACAAAAAAAATTGTGTCAAATTTCACTTTATAATAATTAAAATAAATATAATATTTTATTTTTGTGTATATAATATTATCTTATTTGAAAACCTAAATATACCATATCGTTTTTTGTACTGAGCATATAAAATCTAACACCAAGTATGTAAATCAAGTAATTTACATTTAAAAAACATGTTTTTAAATTAAACAAAATTTTTAATTACGGATAACATGGTCATATTTGTTTGTAAGGATTATAATCCCAATACATGAATTATAATCTTAAAGTTATATTTATTTACAAGAATTAGATTTAGGATAAGATTATTAATCTTATGTTTGTCTTGTTTGTTTTTAAATTTGGACTTGAAATTATTAATCTATGGATTATAAAATGACTTAATACGGGGGACTATTTAATACTATGTTCAATCAGGGATTATAATCTCAAAACTATTAAGTCATTTTATAATCACTGGACTAATAATTCAAAGTATAAATTTTTTAAAAAAAAGGAGATATTTTTTGGATTAATAGTTTTATCTTAAGTGAAATCCTTATAAACAAATATAACATTGGGATTATAATCAATGTATTAGGATTATAATCTCAGAATTATAATCCATGCAAATAAACATAACATCGATTAATATGGGATATTTTGATTTGTATATAAGAGTTCAAGTTGCTATCATTAATACATTCAGTGGTGACTTTTTGGGTGAGCCTGTGATAAACTAAGATGACCCAAAAAAGATATTATTGAAACTGTGCATTAGGCCTTATTCTGTTATGATTTGATTCAGACTCAAGATTTGACCTAGTGAGATTACGTTTATTTTGCAAGAATTATAATTCTAGGATTATAACTCCAAAGTTATATTAGTTTGTAAGGATTACACTTTAAATAAAACTATTAATCTTAAAAATATTTTGTTTGTTTTAAAATTTGAATTTTAAACTATTAATTCATAGATTATAAAATAACTTAATAGTTTTGAAATAATACTCATTGATTGAATGTGATATTAAATAATTTTTCATATTAACTTATTTTATAATCTTTAGATTAATATTTATCAATTTAAATTTAAAAATAAGGCAAAAATTGAATTAATAATCTTATATTAAATATAATTTTTATAAATAAATATAATCTTAAAATTATAATTTTTACCTTAAAATTATAATTTCTATAAATAAACATCATCTTATAGTATTAAAATTCTCACACTAAATTTTAAAATACTACAAATATTGAATAACCAAAGATGCATTAAATAAGTTAGAGATTCGGTTGTCATTGGATAAGAGGGAGTTGGTATTCGCTATCAATTGTGATAACGACACGTGGCGACTAAAATTTGTGGGAAGATAAGGACACCCGCTGTCATAAAATCCCGCTGGTATTGAAAACCTTGGGCGGGGTGTATGCTGCCTTTTAAGTTAGGCTGGGTTTGCACCCAACACGCTAATTACTAGTACCACTACTTTTTGAGAATTATTTTTCACACGTGTCAATTCAAATCCACCGTGGTCCTTACTCCTAACCTCTGCGACCACCTTACTTTTGGTCCCTCTTCCCTCACGTGGCCCCCACCGCCGAACACAAATCACGCGGCGAGGTGGGGGAGCAGACGAATGGGGTGTTTGATAAAAATTGAATGAGCTGAATCTGAATCTGAATCTGAATCTGAATCTGAATGAGCTGAATCTGAATCTGAATGAAAAAAGTTGTTTGATAATTAACATATCTGAAAGATCTGAATGACATATTTTTAATATTTTACCCCTCTGAAAAAATTCAAAGTTGTTGTAAATTTATTTAATATTACATAATATAAATTTTTTTTTATTTTATTTTTTTTTTATTTTTTTAAAAAAAAATTTCTCCATTCAGCTACCATTCAGCCCATTCAGCCACAAATTCTGACCTTAACCATTCAGCCGCGCCATCTGACCGATTCAGCCATTCAGACGAATTTTTTTCCAAACAAACGCACTTAATGATTCAGCCACTTACCGATTCAGCCCGCTTATCCATTCAGCCACAATCAAACACCTCCGAAAACTAAATCAGCTGCATTCAGATCTCCGATGGCGGGGTTAGATCGTGACCCTTACCAATTAAATACTATTATTTATATAAAATTGATATAAATTTAATATTTAAATTCATTAATTTATTAAAATTTATCTAAAATTTATATAAATAATAATATATAATTAATATAATATATCAACTTACTTTGTCCTGAGACCAATTAATAATTTTTCGTTCCCTACCTAAACCTATACCCAACACACGCGCTATCGAGCTTAATTGCTTGTTTGGATAACGGACTTGAGTGCTTTTGTTTAAGGATTGGGTTCTCCGTTTTTAGAACATGTTATCCGACTGTTTGAGAAACCAATTATTTCATGCTACACATAATTTTCAAACATATTTAGGCACTATAAGGTAAGGAAAAGGTTTCCCATCAAAAAAAAAAAAAAACTAAGGAAAAGGTAAGAGTAGGTGTGGGAATATTGCGAATTAATACGACTATTAGCCTGTTAGGTAATCAAACGGTATAATACAGTTAATATTATATAAATAAATATAATTACGGTTAATTAAACTGTTTGATTATTAACGATTTTGATTAATATTTTACGGTTATAATTTTTTTTCAATTAATATGCTATTCAAATAGTGAAAGAAATTAATAAACAAGCTAATAATTAATAACCGGAATTTAAATATTCAAATCACAACTGTTATCCACTATTGATACTACTATTATTGCATTTATAAAATTATTAAAACTTAGAAAAAATATTATGCTATAAATAAAAAAAGCTATGAATAATTTTCACAAATTTATTATACATATATGATCTGAACAAGTAAATGAAAATCTATATAAATAACTAAAAAATTAATAACACAGTAATAATTAATTCATTGTGGATGCACTTTCTATTACTCCATTAAGTTAGTGACCATAGAGTTTTATAGTACGTATATATGTGTGTTTGTCTACGTGTGTGTATATGCAATGGTTTGATGTGGTTAATTCAGTGCCATTTTTTGCTGATAGTTGTTGCTGTAACTAATACGTGGTTTTTTTTGTGTTTTTTTTTTTTGCGGTTTATTTAATTTTTTATTGGTTATACTTTTTTGTCATTTTTTCTCGGTTTTTTTTTCTCTCACCCCTAATTAAAAGAATATTGAAAAACTTTTTTGAACAGTCCTTTTCGTTTGGTTCTTGCAAGAATTCAGCAAATCTGACAAAAGTGAAAACTTAGAATCAGTCGAAATAATAAGAGATGTAACATTTCCTCGACAGCGATCCGTTTCAAGAAGCACATGTTTGAATCCCAAATTTCAACATGAGGTTAATCCATCATGGATTGCCCATAGCTCAGCTAGGAGAGCAGAGACGCCAAATAATTTCCTGGAAGAACCTATCATCCACCTTTTGACATGATTCCTTAATTAACGTAACAGATCCAGCACCTGCAGTACCATTCTTTTTGACTCTACGTACCAACTGTATTAATCTTACCAAAACCTGAAGGAGGAAGGGACCAAGACACAAGCAAGCAAGATTTGTTACTTAGAATTGGCTCCCAACAACGACCCATATAGTAAAAGGTAGACGCATTCATATAGGTGTTTTTCAGAACAACTTCCAAGCTAGGAATAGCAAGGTAGGACCGTAGGAGGGGAAAATTAAAGATAAATTTAATTATTTCGATGAATCCATAAAATCCCAAACAGCAAAAAGAGAAAATAAGGCCCCGCGGGATATGATGAAGGAATCTTTTATCCTTTCAATTACACTAGATTTAAACCAATCATGGAAAACAGGATCCACTAAGAAAGCAGTAAGTTTTTTCTATTATAATCTAGCCAAAGTACACTCTAAGAACATGACTAATAGTTTCATTTCCCCTGCCACAAATCATACAAAGGGTCTTAGAAATCCCAGGAATGGAAGATTCAGTAGGGAGACAATTATGGTAAGACTTTCTTTCTAGATGAAGACGTGGAGTTTTGAAGGATTTTCAGAGTCCAAATCTAGGACCAAGATCTTGGATTTGCATCAGTATTGGACTGGGAAATGTGAGCAGCGTCTGCTGATTTAACTAAACATGTTTCATTAGTATGTTGTTATTTCCACACCATTTCCAATAATCCATTGAATATGGTCTCTGGCTTAGACCAAGAATTTCTAAGTCCTACTATGGTGAACTTTCGCTTGAGTTTGCCAAATGGAGGAATATGATTGAAATAGTTATCCTTCACGGATAAGGCAAATAAAGATTTAGGGGATTCCCACAGAAGCCGAACCAAATTCATGGGTTTTTCTAATCCCCAGACTTCCCACTTTTTTAGGCTTGGCTACAGTAGTCCAGTTAACAGCTTGCTTGCCATTTCTTGTATAGCGTGATTGTTATCGTTGTAAAGTGACTGCTCAAAGAAAGTAGATTTTGTTTTTATATTTTAACATTTTTTTTGTTTGCACGGAAACTTAATTTCAACTCTGTTGATTTCCTTAGTTGTAACAAGATTTAGCTTTTAGCTTTTTATGCATATGTTAGTCATGGCGTCCAACCTTCTAAGTTCTATCCTTTACCCCATATAGAAATGATGTTTCTTAAATTTTATATTTATTTTTTGACAGTTATGTTTGTGACGTACTTATGAATGATTGTTCATTAATAGACCAATCAAAGACATGCACAAATCAAACCGGAGTGCTAACACTATTTCTTATATATAGTCAACCTTTTTTATTAAATTATATTTTGAAGAAAAAAAATGAGGGCGTACTATTTATAATGTACGATACAAAAATTGTCGACAGATTCAACCGAAAAAATTTAATGTTCTGTCGACTCCGAAGAGTTTCCATTTATGTTAAAACATTGTGTTGCACTTGTAAAAAGCTATTATGCCATTTTATCATGTTTTTAAACCGCCCACTGCGCCGTACTGATAATTCAATGCTCATTGACAAATAAAAATAAATCGAGGATATGAGCAAATTTATGTGTCACCCTATCATTCGGGTAAATGGGTGATATAGGATCGTCGTCTCTTTACTTCTTGCCTTGTGTTACGACAGATTTTGTTGTGTAAATGTCGTACTTCTCAGTTCTCATGGAATACTCATTGACAGTGCCAATGTACAAGAAAAGCTGATGCACTGACACCGTTCTATGTATATCTCCTGGTCGTGAAACATCATGCAAATTCTCGACACCAAGTGCAACGACATGTTTTTGGCATAAGTACAATGACCTCGTCTGCTGCGTCATACATACTTATCAGTGAGTACTCTTTGACAAAACCAAATGAAGTTGAGGCGTTGACATTAGGGAATATGGGTGATATACACGCGTGTCATTTCTCAAACATTTTCTTTCTGTGTAACTAGACAAGTATCGTTCACGAAGTGCAGTAATCAGGTCGAGCTAACGAAAAATTATTTTATGTTCTTAAAATATAATTATTTAATGTCTCAAAATCATTCATATACTGTTATTTAAATATATATAATAAAGAACTCACTATTTATATTTACATAATAATATATTACATAATAATATTTAGGTTTCGTATCCAGGTTCACTGACATGAATAACTTCTCTGAGTTGACACCCTAACACTAGGAAATAAATATAGGTGATACATGAGTGTTGCCTCTCAAACATATCCTTACTTTGTGATATGACAAATGTTGTTATGAAAGGACTCGCCTTTTCTCAATAGAAAGGTTAGTTTAGCCCTCAATAAACCTTACTCGCCCTAGATGAACTTTTATTGAGAACAACCACTCGCGTAACTGAAAATATTATTAGTTAAGGAGTTTGTCTATCTAAACTGCAATGGGATTTAATTAGGAGATGTGTTAGTTTGGATTGGACTTGTGTTCTCGTCCATTGTCATGGCTTACGACCAAACCAAATAGTTCGTGTTTTGTGATGATATTAGGCTGTATAAGTGTGCTTACTATGTTAGCTCAAAATTATTTTTGTTTGTGTTTGTCCGTTAGTTTGTTTATGTTGATAGTTAAGTGGTCAAGTTTCCTAGTTAAAATATATATCATGTGAGGTTGCCTACATCTTTTGTATTCCAATTAGTGATGGGTCTACCAAATCACCAAATTTTACTTTTGTTAATTCTTTGCATGTGTCTAAATAAGTTATCTTTCTTAAATTTTTATATTTTCATTATTTGTTATAATTATTTTGTTGATGGAATAAAGTACCCGTTGTTTATCGATAAAAATAATTATTTGTAATTCAACTACATTTCTTTCAAAAATCATGCGATTTTTTTTTCTTTAAAACTTTAGAAGGATAAACATCTAATTATATTGTTATTTACGTGATATACTGTTTAAAATATTTTCTCGACTTCAATTTTAAGAAGTCATTTTACGAAACTTTATGCACCATTTTTGCCACACAAAAAAATCCCTTTCATAAACCTAATAATGTATCGAGTACAAAGCAAATTAGAACCAACAAAGCTACCGATAAGCATTGCTTAAACAAGAAACTAGTTATCCAAACACAAACACATTATAACTAAAGCTATCCGAACACAAATGCGTGGCATAAGCGTGCGCGTGGCCATTTCTCTTCATTCTCCACTGGACCAATACCCGCAGTATTTACGTATTTACTCCTTTAACGCACGAGATGGATAGATAAAATAAATGGATTATATTATTATCCTTTAAATAATGCTGCCGCCGGGCTGCCACGTAAACCCACTAGTGGAACAAAATACTACGAAAATGCCACTGGACGATAGAGGGCGGCTTTGACTTGATTTATCTATAAATAATCACCAATCTCATCTCCGCCACACCACATTACCCTTATTTTTCCTGCCTTGCTCAGGTAATAAAATATTTTAACAGGGATGGGGGTGCCGAAGGCAAAGGCGGCGGTATCCGGCAAGCGAAACGGCTGCGTTGGCGGCGACGGAGTCCCGGAGAGACATTTTCGTGGAGTTCGAAAGAGGCCGTGGGGGAGGTATGCTGCCGAGATCCGAGATCCCGTCAAGAAAAGCCGGGTCTGGCTGGGGACCTTTGATACGGCGGCGGAGGCGGCAAGGGCTTATGACGCGCGGGCTCGGAGCTTCCGCGGCGCCAAAGCCAAGACCAATTTTCCGACGCCGGAGGAAGTTGGTAATGGTGGTTATAATATTAATAATAACACCTGTGTAACTAACCAGAGTCTGAGTCAGACTAGCACTGTGGAGTCCTCTAGCCGGGAGGTGTTTTCGCCGCCGGTTATGGTGGAATCGCCGGCGCTGGATCTTAACCTCGGATCCTCGTCCAGGTTTCCGTCCCACCACCAGATTCAACTCTCCAGAGGTGCTTCCGGTGTTTATCCGGTAATCGTTCGACCATTTCCGTTCTACGGCCACCTTGCGGTGGCAGAGATGGCGGCGGCCCCTGGCATGATCAGCGGTGGGTCCCAGAGCGATTCCGACTCCTCGTCCGTTGTCGATCTGAAGCCAAACGGGAAAGTGTTTAACCTCGACCTGAATGGTCCCCCACCGCCGGATTTCAATTGACGGCGATCGGACGGAATTATCTGCCATGTTTTTTCTCGCCGTCGGTTTATAATATCTTAGACAAAAAAAGAAAAAACTTAAAACTTGGAAAAGGAGTATTTAATGTTGTTTTTTAGACAGTTTAAGTTTCCGGTGGTTACTAACCGGAACGATCAAATATCTGATCTTTTTTGCGACAGCAAGAAATTCTGTATTTAGAGTTTCTAGCTGTATGTTGTCAATGTAATCCTCCTTTTGGAAATTGATGATTATATTTATTATGTAAATTGTTTTTCTTTTTATGTTGCATGGCGCTTGAATTATTTGTTCGCCGGAACTGTTACCGCAAAATTGACTTTGTTTTCTACAGTTAAGACAGATGTGGTCCCTGTCAGTGAGGCGCGAGTTTGTAACGTAGTAAGTGCAGGTTCAGTGTAAGCTTGAGATTCTTGCCACACGTTTTATATATTCTCATATCATATTATTCTATATATTATTAATTTGTTTCACCCCTAAATCAACGAATGTAATACTTCGCGTATATCGATTTAAATGTCAATAACTTAGTAATTATAATTTATTTAGAAAATAAATATTTTTATAAACAAAAATGATAATTTTATAAAAAAAATATATATAAATAATAAATAAATTTCATATTTATGTAAAAATATTATTTTTTATTTATTAAAATAGCAATTCCTTTTATTTATTTTGTTGGCGAATATGGGAAAAAACAAAAATATAAATACAGTCTGCTCTGTTGCACCTATATTAACTCATTCGGATGGTAATAAAATACATATATTTTTATTGAGAAAGATTATAAATGTGGACGAAAATATGACTAAGTTGTATTGTGATTAATATAAAAATTTATATGATAAAATAGAATAAATTAAAATAGAGTTATTCTTAATTTTTATTTATTTATGTATTTATATACGTCACAATTATAAATCGATTAATTTTTTTTACCATGTACATGACTCTACCAATCACTAATTTGCTTTTCTGTGATAATATATCAAGTTATCTCGTCGATCCTTGCATTGTTTACTAAGGGGCTACTTGATTAGAATTTAATGGAGTTGAATGGCTGAATCGATCAACTATTCGGTGCGTTTGTTTTGGGTTGAATGATTGAATCAGTCATATTTTTGGACCGAATAACTAAATCTAATTTTTTTGGCTGAATAAATAAGTTTCAGCTGAATGAAGTAAAAAAAATATATATATTAACAATAATATTAAATAAATTTACAACAATTTTGAATTTTTTCAGAGAGATAAAATAGTAAAAATATGTTATTCAGATGTTTTAGACATGTCACTTATCAAACAATTTTTTTTATTCAATATTCAGAAATCTATTTCGTTCAACTCATTTAAATTATTTAAATATTTAATTTTTATTAAATACCCCCAAACTTAAAAATAATTCAAATGAGAGTAATTAGTACTAATCCTCTCAATTTATTTTAGACGAGCACTAAATCTCGTCAAAAAAACCATAATTGTACAAGAATATCATAATTAGTACCAATCCTAAGACCAACTCGTGGCTGACCTAAACAATTTCTAATATATCCGGCAAAAGATAAAAGTATCAGCATTTACAATATTTTATATCACTAATAATTTTTCTAGTGATGTCAATCTTTAACTTTCGCTCCTATTTAATTTGTTAAAAGGGAACCTCCTTATGCCATAATTTTTCGTTTCACTAATTATCATATAATAATAATAGGTAGGTAGTCCGAATTGACAGAAAAAGTATTAAATAAATAAAGTCTTAAATTTCTGCCATATATATTCTCTTGTTTGTAAGTTTTAAAAGGGCAAATAAAATTTGATCAATTTTCCATTCAAAATTGAACAAAATTAGACAAGAAAAAACGTAATAATATAAACAAATCTTCTATAATCTCTGCATTATCCTTTGATTACAAGCACAAGAATATTTAATAAAAGGATAAAGTGATAATGTAATTTTAAAACTTCATTTTCCTTTTCGTATTTTTATATAAACTAACAAAAATATCGAGGAATACTTACAAATTTTTCTTATTTTCATTAATTTCTTAACTTAAATTTTTGGATGTTTTCTTTTTTTAATCCATATTTATAACAAGCTTGTAAACATAATAGTCATCTAGATTTTGACAAATCTAAAATTATTTGAATACAAGAAAAAAAAGATGAAAAAGACTCACTTTACTTGAATACTAGGCATGTAAACGAATATATACGAATTTGAATTCAGTGATATCTATATTCGTATTCAAAAAATTAATTTCTTATCCAAATTAGTATTTGGTAGTCAACAAATTTTAAAAATACTATTCATATTCGATTTTTGAAATAATATCCGAATACGGATAATATCTGTTATCGTTTATTTTATTTAAACGAACAAATTATTTGAATATTCGGATATCCGAATTCGTTTATCAATTATCTAATAAATAATTTATTCAAATTATCTAAAAAAAATTTTAAAACAAATTAAATAATTACTCATCACTATTTAAAGTTTGTCAAGCACGTCAATCTATCATTGTTCATAAAAATTGAACAAAATTTAAACATCTTGGAAAAAATAATCAAATTAATCATTTTTTCAATGAAAGATAATACTAATTTATTATCCACTCTTATTCTCGCATGTAAATTTTAAAAATAAAATATTTATAACAAGCTAATAATAATAATTTTATTCTTGTAGTATATAATTTCTTCGATAAATGCTATATTTGAGATATTTTACAATTTATAATAGTAAAAAAAATTAATTAAAATTAAATAAATGTTATATTTTAAAAGTGTTATTTTTAATTTTCTAAAAGTAAAATGACATATTTTAAAAATAATTTTTATGTGATAGTAAAAATTAATTATTTTATATGTAATGGGAGTTATTTATAAAATTATGTTTACTTAATATACAATAATTGATAATTAAATTTTATGCACACACACATAAAAAATATTCAGATACAAATTTAAATAACAGATATTCGTTATCCGTCACATATATAATATTAAACGAATATGAATATGTGTATATTCATATTTTTACTCGTTTATTTGTAAATATTTTAAAATCAAATATATCTGTTTTATTTTTAAGAAAATATATAATATTTATTTATTTTTAATAAAAATACGATTTTTTTCAATTACTATTTACATCCCTGAATACTTTCTAAAGTATAATTTGTTGCGAGTAATTAAGTAGGCAAAGGAAAGGTGAGTAAGACCTTTTGCGGGACCCATGATTAGCGGGTTCTGCGTAAAGACCGACCGGATATAATTCTTGTGTTGACCGAGTTGTTCCCGAGATTCGAGCTGCTTCCACGTGTAATCTCGCCGTTTGATTGTAATTTAATGAGTACTCTTTTTACTACGGGGGAGTAAAGTTTGGGTGGATTAAGAATGAATGTTGTGGCCCCACAAAGACGCGGGCGGCGTAGGATAAAGCGCGGCTGGCGTTTTTTGTGGGTCCCAGTGGTCCTCCAAATCCTTGCAGAAGATCTCACTTTTGATTAATTTAACCGGCTGACCATTTCTTGGAAAAGTAGTATTAATTGGGTAAAGGAAAGTAGTGCAGTATTGTTAATATATTTTTAACCTTGTAGAAAGGGAAAGGATATTTATTTGGTCAGTTTTACCATGTAAATTCACATATTTTTTTACTATTTATATTGATATTTCTTCGATGTGAATTTCTTTGAAAAAAATATTGTTCAAAGTCCATATAACATCAAATTTTGTACAACTATATTCATGGGTGTGGTGCTGCGTATCTATTAGTTCAAATTGGCTATTTATATTGGACTTTATCCCCCACATTTTATTAGACATAATGCACTCATATAGAATTTTTAATTTTAATAGGCTTGAGATCACTTTCATGCAGCCTAAAATACTAACTAATTATCATATTTAATATTAATTTACATGATAATTATTATTAGAAATTATAATCTTATTTAGAATGTGTAATTATTATAAATATAAGTGAACAATAGATGTATATGAAACAATATTATAGTATACTAAATATTTTTTTATTTTCATTGTTAACACATCTTAAAATCTATTCTTATTATCACATCAGAGCTGCCATCGAAGACCCAAATTGTCAAATATTTTTTTGTAATTTTTTTTGCACAGATTCTTGTTCAAGCCGGTGATTAAGTCTGAACAAATTCAAAGGTTAACAACGGGGACAAGAGTTCTATTTTATACATAACTTTTGCGGGAAATAAAATTTGTCTGAGAGCTTTCTTATTTGGTACTAAATAAGAGTTTCATAAAATTAGAAGATGTTCAAACGTACACTTTTCTTTATATATACTTTTAAACTCCTTAATTTTTAAAAGATATTTGTACAAGTCTAATAAATGTAATTATTTATTTTAACATTCTCTTAAATACAATATTAAGTAAATATCGCAGTTTATAGGTAGGGTTGTAAATGAAGCCTGAATATTTGATATTTGTTCTAAAAAATCATATTGGTATCAAATCGAATATTATTTATATTTGTATCCGTCCAAAGTGAATATAAATATATGCATGTTCATATCCATTAATATTCATATACGTAGTATCAATATTATATGTATATAAACTTCTCATTTAATATTAGTATACAATATATGAAAGTATTTACATCAATTGATTATACAATTTTCATAACTATTTTATGATATACGGTATAAAAAAAATTATATATATATTTGATTATATTTGGTTGATTATGCATTATTTTTAATTATTAATTAATTAAGTGAATATTTTTTTGATTATTAATTTAATATTGTGTAAGAATTAAAAAAAAAAATTTATTTTGAATGAATGCGGATACGAATATGTATATACCGATATTTGATATATTTATTCATGTTATATTATACAAAAAGAATATGTATAATATTTTTATTCATCGAATACGAATATAAATATTTTATATTGCATATCTGTTGAATACATGTACCAATATGAATATTTCGGATAAGAAAATTTATTTTTGAACACAAATCGTATCTGTATCTAAAAATATTCATTTATAGTCATATATATATATATATATATATATATATATATATAATTTATAATACTCTCGTAAGATGAAAAATAATTAATGTCTAATAATAACGAAAAATAATTGTTTGACAATATAATAAAAAAAATCTCAAAACAAAAGTCGAACATCAATCTTCATAACTAGATTAAGACATCTTTCACCAACATCCTTAGAATAATAGGATATTACTGTTCCATGAATGACTTCAAAAAATAAAAAATTCTAAGTAAAAGTGGATGTAAATAACATAATCGGCCGTCTCTTTTGTTGTTAACTGTTTATTTTTATACGGCGGAAGGTGGCAGTGACGCATGATAATGGGACAGAGTTTCGCCGGCGAGTAGGCTGCGTATGGGGACAACTGGATGTGGTGAGGGACCACTTGCATTTGCGAAGAAAAACAGGGTTGCCTCATGCACGCCACGTTAATCCTCGCAAATAACAAGACTGGAGTACAATATAAGCACAATAATCTTAAAGAATATTTTAATAATGTCTAAAATTTCTTTAATCTTTATTAAGAATTTAGCGATGGTAGTATAGTATTAGAAATTATGGTAAAAATGTAATGATAAATTTAAAATATTAGGTTATTTTATAATAAAGATTATATTTTTAAAAAAGATATTAAAAATATTTATAATTTTAAAATTGTGAGAGTACATTATTACTTTATTATACTTCTATTAATAAAATAAACCATGAGAAAAGGAGAGTTCTTTTATTCAAAATTGAATGTAAAAAATCTAGATGCTCAAGTGAATATTTGAGAAAATAAAATGATAAATTAAATTTTGTAGTGGCCTAAAAATAAAATGGTCTACAACTGATTATTTGACCATAATCTAGAAGGCTAGTGACCCAGTCTATATTTCCAAGTCAAATACAAACACTACCCACAGTCTTCTAGTTACAGAATACTTGGACATATAAAGTCTAGCCAGTCATTATCGTTGTTAGAAAATTTGAACCAGTAAGAGAAATTATTCGGTGTCTTATAAATAAATAAATAATATATTTTTTTATTATTATTTAATAATAAAATTCATAAGAGATGAAATTTTTATGAATCTTATTATTATATAAAAAAATACATATTATTTATTTGTTTTTAGAACATTGAATACTTTTTCAACCCCTAACTAGTCATATATTTTGTCTGTTTGTGATAATTATCATTAAAATTCATTATTTAATAAATATATTTTTAATTTTAAATAATCAAGGAGTAAATTCAAATTTGAAGGTTACTAATGGATCAATTATTTAATCACAATTAGTTGTCTAACATGTCCATATTATGTGTGTGTGTGAGAGAGAGAAAAAAAAAAAAAAAAAAAAAAAAGATTAAGAGAATAAAAAATAATGACACGATCTCAAAAAAAAAAATTATTCCTTCTCCTTTAAGAATATAAATGTAGTATTTAATAACACAGAAGTAGTATACTTGTACCTCACGGAAGTAATAGTATATTTACCCCACATAACGGCGCCGTGAAAGTATGGTAATGATGAGGGAGTGTGGTTACTTCGTTATTGGGGTCTATGCACCCTAATTGACGACCGTCAACGGTGCTACATGGAGAACGTTTGGCGCCGCCAAAGACAAACAAAAACGTAAGACCGAGGTGTGATGCCTCTGCTGCCGACATACTGCTCGTGAGGGCTGGTGCGACCATTCTACTTTTAATTTTGACTCCAACGGGCTACGCGCCACTTGGATCCCACATAATACTCCTATGAGGCTATGACTATGTCCGTGTTTTCTTTTCTTTCTGCAGAATAATTACTTTTTCCTTTTGTTGCCAAGATTCTTTCGGCAATTTTTCACTTACTTTCTTCCTTCCCAAAAACATTTTTTTTTTAAAATAAAATTTAAAACTCTCCCCATTTCAAAATAAAGTGCCATTTATAAATATTATAGATATATATTTTTTCATATATTTCTCTAAGACTACGCTTATTTATAAAAAATATTCTTAAAATTAAATTATTTATATTAATTTAATATTATTTTAAATTATTTTATTTCATGAGGGGGGATTATTTTTTTTTATCATTCCTAAGACTATTTATGTGAGATTATATAATCTTATGAAAAAATTGGAATTAATAGTCCCTCTCATTTTAAGTTATTAAATAGTTTTATGAGACTAATAGTTTAATATTAAGAGATTATTAATCCCTACTATAGAATAAAATAGTACGAAGTAGTATTAAATTAAAATAAATAATCTAATCAAAAATATTTTTTATAAACAAACGTAGTCTTAAGATAATTAAGTTCTTAGTTTAATAATAGTACCATTAAAATGACAAATTAAAGTATATTTTGTTATTTTATATTATTATTATTAAGAGGTGCGCTCTTTTTTTGAAATATTTTTTTATAATGAAATGGTGGGAGGAATTAAAGTATTATACTTTTATTATTATATTTTTTTATAATGACAAATTAAAGTACATTTTTTTTGAAATGTCATTATTAGGTATATCATGAATCGTGTGAGGAATATGAGTGATATAGATAGAATTTAACCCTTTTATATATTAAAGGGTGATATCTATAGGCCTCATGATTGAGTAGGACTATGAAATGCATGACCATGCTCAAATAGTGATTTGTTTCATATAGTCTACTCATTGATCAAGTAAACTCAGATTAAATTATGAAAAGTATGACACATTTCATGTCTCGAGTTTAATCTAGGATATCAAGGTTAAAAGGAATAAATTATATTGAAACATTGATAATGAAAAAAAGTTGCATCGAATCACCGATCTTATTATTATTTGGGTAGCAGTGATGCATTACTAGATATCGCTCACTGTTTATAATTTTATAATATGATTTTAAAATTATTGCCAACATAATAATAACCTATAGGGTCACACACTTAGAACGCAATTAAAAGAGAATTAATTTAAATTATAAGGATTTAAATATGTCAATATGATTGATACTATTTAAATTAATAGGATAACTTGCATATATGTATATTAATTGAGTAAGACTTAATTAAGATATAATAGATATAAATTCAGATTTTATTTTTCTAATTAGATTAGGTTTTGGTTAATTTCTCTTGACTATTATATATATATATATGATATATCAGCTGTTTTAAATGAATGAGAAAAAATCAAAAAAAAAAAAAAACCTAGCAGCTTTTAGAAAGAGACTAGAGAAAAAAATTTCAGAAAATTCAGATATTGGCGGCTAGTACCGCAGCTCCCTTTGCTGCAGATCGTATGACGATTCGCGGGGCGTTTGTGTGGATACCGTAGAGGCGCAGTTCCGTTGGATTGCGTTGATGATTCGAAACTGTTCCAGAATTTTTTATCGTTTTCATTCAAGTTCGGATAATCAGTAAAACAAATCTAAACTTCTGAATTAATATGCTTTCGCATGGATCCTGTTTTAGAGTTTCAAAAATTATTTTAAAACAATTATAATTCCGTTACTTTTATGTGCCGAAATTCCTACAGCAATGACTATACATGTTCATAATAAGTGAAAAAATTATTTCATACTTTTGTAATAATTAAATAATATACTTTTCTTTTTCATATATTTGTGAACTTAAATACAGATGGACCCCACAAATATATGAGAGAAAGAAACATACTCTTCACTTATCCCAAAAATATAGAATAATCTATACAATAATTGGACCCCAACTTCAAGTTTGCTTATGTTTCTCATTTCCAATCAAATTACTCCCTTTCTCTTTTTTCTTCTCTTTTCTTTCTAAACAAAAATTTTAGACTTCATCTTAGACATAAAAAGGGTTCTCCTTATTAAAAAAAAAAAACTCTTTCCTAGATCTCTCTTCTTTTATTTTAATAATTTCTCTCTTTTTATAAATAAAAAAAAAATCTTTCATGAGACTTATTTTTTTAATGATGACTAATTTCTTTCTCTTTGTGAGAGAATTTTATTATTATCTTTTGAGAATTTGCTTTCTTCGATTGGGTTAAGATTTAGATGTGAGAATTTACATATTTTATTATTACTTTTAAATTATACCTATTTTTTAGGAATATATTTGGTAACTGTTGTTACGATCGACTATTTTCCTGATTATATGTTATTATATTTTGAAAGAAGTACTATTTTAATTCTTTGTATTATAATTTTTTTTATCGTTTGTAATAATTTATAATTTAAATAAATTTTAATTAATTAGACTGTTTAATAATAATATAAAAAGAATAATTGGACCCCAAAAGTGGGACTTTTTAGTTTCCAACACCAACCAAAAAATAGTAAACACCTTTGTTTGGCAAATCTCACAAAACTTTTTTTTCAAAAATAAATAAATTATACTATTACAATTCAATTTTACAAATACATTTAATATTAAGGTTCAAGGAGAAATCTAAGCAAGATCAGGGAAGTACGGAGAAAAACTAAGTAAAATTTACCTTCTTTATTTAGCATTTTTGATTAATTCTATTGAGTAGTAGACTAAACCGTAAAATCTTAAAAGGAGAGACTTCTATCATTAAATTATCGGTTTTAATTTAATCTCGCAATAACATTATTTCAGTTTAAATTATTTATTTGGAGTATATAGATATTTAAATAAGAAGTCTAATGTCTTTCTCTCTGCTGCGAAGCCTCTCGTTTGAATAAGTTTTGCACTTTGTCATGTTTGTAGTTTTAATTTTAATTCAATTTCGTCACATATTTATTTTATATTTTATATTTCAAGATAAAAATTCTAATTAACTTTTTACGTATATTAAGAAGAAAAAATATAATAAAATTGTTTATATTTAAATTCTTATTTAATTACATAATTTTCTGTACCTGACTAATGATACTCTATAAATATGCATAGAGAATAAAAATATGATAATTAATATTAAAAATATTATAAGCAAGTTATTATAAAAAAATAAATTATTAAAGATAAACAGATATTTAACTTGAGACTATCTACAATAATAATAAAAAAAATTATCCTAAGATGAAAGAAATATATATTATTTCTCTATAATCCATATCCATGATCTATACACTGCCATCATCTACGACTAATGTTACTACTTCACGTTACACTTCCATTTGTTTTTGGAATAAATCCTATTTGAAGAATACAATATATATAATCTCATACTAAAATAATTATAATACTGATAACCCTCACATTAAGAAGAATAAGAAAGTTATTACCGACTTTTAACAGCGTACATACTTTGAATAATTTTAATATTTTTGTAAATTTAATTTCATTATTATGATATTTCATTATTATGATATTTCATTTTTGTCTTAAGTGATAATATTTTTGTGTATAGTATAACAGAAGTATAATTTTGTGCTTGAATTAAGTAGGACACTCATTTTGGGACACATGAATTGTAATTTTACTAGTTTCATTAGTCCGAAACGATCTATATACAAGATAGTGATGACTACAGGAGGCACGAGCAATGAAAAACGGAAAAATGAACAGGAAAAAAAAGAACGTAAACGGCGTCGTTTCTTAAAATGCTACTCATAATTTTACCATCGTCGAAACAATCTCACAGCCCCCTAGGTGGAGGCTCGTCCAAATCAATGGGCAACCCACGCCGGACAATCCCCAAATACGCCGCCGTGCCAGAACTCTCCGACACCGGAGCCTCGCCGGAAACATCCACAGCACGTTGGCCCATACAACCCGAGGGCGAGGAGAGAGAATTAGAGTGGTGATTCACGCCCTTGCGTACAGAAGTCTCAAGAAACTCACCGATAGCAAGACTGCCGGAAGTAGTGACGCACCGGTGGTCGGCGGAGCTGAGGTTGAGATCGAGAGAAAGCCCGGTTTCCGGCGGCGGAAAGTTGGTCTTGGCCTTGAGGCCTCTGAGAGACCTGGCAGCGCCGTCGTAAGCCAAAGCAGCCTCCTCGGGAGTATCAAAAGTGCCCAACCAAACTCTACTTCTCTTCAAAGGATCGCGTATCTCGGCGGCATAACGCCCCCATGGCCTCTTTCTCACTCCTCTGTACTGTCCCTCCCTTGTCGACTCCATGACTTCTTTCCTTTTTTAGAGAGAGAAAGTGGCTGGATTCTAAGGTATAAGAAGATGAGGATAATTTTACCGGGATAAGTACTCCGTTCCCAAACAACAGTTTTATTTCAATATTTTTAAATTTAAAGATTAACATATATATTTATTTTATTTATGCAAGGGTCGAAAAAATAAAAAAGATATTAATATGGTGCAGGTTGGTTACGTATGCTCCACCACTATGTTGTACGGCAGCGGCGATTGCTTTTGTCTTTCACTCATTAACTCATATGAAAGTAGGACTTTTAAGTTTGTACTATTACTGTCTACTGCGACCCGACGATACGGGTAGATGTGAACAGGTGCAGATTATATTTATTAGTGTATAATCACACGCGAAAGCCGGCACGTGGGTGATGAGGTGTCGTAAACTGATTGGAAGTTGCAGTGTTTGGATTCCTGTCTGTAATAAGTACTAAAATTTTAGAAAATTATAAAATTTGATATTTTAAAAAGATAATACTAATTTTTTTAATTAATCAGATAAAATATTAATTATATTTTTTAATTTTTTTTTTCAGAACTCAATTTATTCTCATATAAAAAAATATATTATGAAAATATCAAAAAATTATATATAAAATATTAGTTTTTTTTTTTTGATAGTTATACAAATATTAAGTAGTTTCCATACTGTATCTGTAGTGTATGTATTATACTATACTCCACTCTTTGGAAGTTGTGCGTAGCAGTATATGTCAGGCGTTCCCACGTGGTGACACACATAGTATAATACATTACGTGGTGTGATAGTTTTAGGAGACACACAGCTAGCTCTTCCGAGTTGACTCATCAATTCTGCTTCTGTCCGTGTACTACTCAGTTTCTTCCTTGCGTTATTTCTCTCACTTGTTCCTCCATTCCGACGATTTGAAAATGAGCTTGTCAAACGTACCCGAAGTTTAATTTGATTTATAATCTTGCTTGTGGTTTCCAGATAAAGTTCAATGAAAACAGTAGCATAACCAAATAATCTTCTTGGGAATGTTTTTTTTACTACTTTTATAATCTCATTAAAAATACTAATCTTTTCTTCGGCGGAGGAAGTCTCTAAATAGGTTAGTCCATTAATAATGGTAATGGATTTGGCTATTGTGAAGTTGGCATCGGCCGATCATCAGTCGGTAAGTAACTCTATTGCCGACACGTGGCACAAATAGCAAATTAATGGCCAAATTTTGTGTTCGGGCGACGTGTTTTTATGTTCGATGAAAAACCTTCTTTTTCTCAAATTTGAATTCTCAATAACTTGGCCATTGATTTGTTATCCGCACGACGTGTCAGCAATGAAGTTGTTCACCGACTGACCGGTAGTCGATTAGTGCCAACTTCATAGTAGCCGAATCCATTAATAATGCTTGGCTACATATTTTTTAGTATTAATGGTCCGCTTTAATTGGGTTTTGTTCTCAATCACTTTATTATTTTTTAAGCGATCATAATAAACTCCTAAACCTAATAGGTTTGGGTCATTGCTTTGTCAGCCATGACATCATACAATTTTTATTTTGCTAATTATCATATTTAATATCAACTCTTACATGATACTTACTTTTTTCAATAGAGTCTCTTGATACAATTCTAAATAGGATGGCATCCTCTTTGAGCCGGTAGAATCAGCCTATAAGTACAAGATAGACAATTACGATACATATAACACAATATCTTAACCTATCAAATATTTTTTTATCTCTATTCTTAACTTACCTTGAATATATTCTTACTCTTATACCTTATACCAGAAGTATCCCAAACTTTTGATGATTTTCTCTTTGCAAGTTTATATACAAGTCGATAGTTAAACGTGTGAAAAAATTCGAAGGTTAACAAATAATATAGAATAACTTCAAATTTACACAAAACTGCATCATGTATAAAAGATGATAAACAAATGATACTAAAAGTCAACACAAATATTATAAAATGCAAAATACATTACCCATAGAGCTTTGTTCCTACCTCTGTTCCAAATTATAAAATCATTTTGGCTTAAAGTTATACAAACAAGCAACCTTTTGCAGATGATGATCCAATGTAGTACTACCCTACAATAACTTGTCAATTTAGAGTAAATGTAACTGAAGAAATGACATATTTACATATACTATTTTCCATTATTACATTGCAAAAGGAAACTATCCTTCCATTTGCAATGCCCATCAACATCATATCGCGTTATATGCTTATTTTGTAATTATTTGATGTTATCAGAATGTTAGCTGCAGCTGCACATTGATCAATTATGGACCATTTAAACCAGTAATCCCCTGCATTCATGGGAAATCTATACAAGGTTAAGCAGTTAGTTTAACCAACAAATATGTGGACCCTCAGAGCTTTTGGAATACTACTACTTTCTCCTAGCAAATTCCCACTCTAAAAAGCCTCTATCTGCTCCATCTCATAAGGTAGCTACTAATGCGGATAGCCTCCTAGCTAAAAAACTTGTAACATCAACAGGATCAGTCTAGTACTTTCAGAGTTCATTAACGAGAACATACTTAAAGCTTGCTCCGTGCAAAAGCTTTCCTCCTGGTGCAGCGGGGACTCTTCCAAAGAGGGAGTTGCTATTGAGATTCCTGAACTACAATTACATAAATTAGTGTTCCATCTTGCAATATTCACATTTGTTATGCTAATAAGATGTTCGACTGATTTTACAGCCTACGTAATGATGTAGCGTCCAAAATTTTCAGAAATTGATCCAAAAAATTGTATGATAGGTCTCTGCAGTGCAATGCCAGGTTCAGACTAGCCAAAAAGTTTAAATTGACACAGTTGAACCAATGAAAAACAAGCAGCACTTCGCCAAGAAAACAGCAATTGCAATTTGTACATTAATATATTTGTTTATTTGTAATTTTTTGCATAAATTTCTCTTTACTAAGTAAAATTCCCTACTTAACTTGAAATATATGTTCTCCAAGCTTAAACCGAAAATACTGAAAGAAGTTCAGAATCTTCATATATCATATCATTAATGGAGATATTCAATCATTATGACCAAATTTGGGTATCAAGAATAATATAAATTGGAAAAGGCTACTGAAAATGTAGCAGAATCCTTTTCACAGAATAGATGCTACAACTGCAATATAACTCCAAATAAAGTGAAGAACTAACATGCTTTGTAGATGACGAAGTCAAGAATTGACATGTTCAGTAAGAAACCCCTCAAAAGACCACTGATCTTGCAAAGAAAATTAATTGCACTTAAATCTTAGAAACAGAAGTATGGGAAACACATTAACTGAAAGTCAGCTATCTGATGGATCATTACTGTTAAAAAATCAAGATAGAATTTTTAATTTCACAATTTGGTTGTCAACCTGAACAAAGGTGAAAAAGAAAGAAGAAGCAACATCAAAGCTATAATTAAGCAGATTATGTGACATCTTGATTTGTCAAAATCTCCTCGTTCATTAGTTCGATTAAACATGATGGACACTTTAGTTTTGGTAGAGATATAATAAGGTGCCATGTAGATTATGGTGGAAAAAAAGAAGAAAGAACGTCTTAAAGTGATTACATGGATCATACACATTTGTTCCACATGCCTGATTACAACCAAGCACTCCCATGACGGCCATGAGGTAAAGTGTGCTATACCTTCCCAGGAATCAAATAAGACTGCCTTACTTGGAAGCATACTTGGTGAATGCTTAAAAAACCTAAAACATCAAATCATTGAACCTCTAAAAGTCCAAAAACATTCTTTGACGATATTCATTTCATACTCGCAATAAGAAAAAGAGGATCATTTATTCCATATTCCAAAAAGTATAAAGTAAAACCCTAGACAACCTAGCCCAACAGATACATTCACAAGAGAAGACTGCCATGAAAAGCAGTAACTCTCTTTAATTAGCCACTTTAAAATTATATGTTCCAGCCAAAAGCTCAAACTTATTCATTTTAATCATCTGTATGGGACCAAAAATGCAGGGGTTGCAAGTGAAACTTATGACAACTTATCCCAGCAGATACCTTCACAAGAGAATAATCCATGAAACAATGATAACTCTCTTTATTCAATCAGAGGATAAATTACAAACAGCTGCCTTTTTTCTTTCTCGGGGGTTGAGCTCTATCTCTGACTCCTTGCATTTTATTTGTAGTTTCTTTTGTTCTTTGGGAACTCTTTCACCCCTTATGGCTAATTCAGTACTCCAAGGAAGACGCTTCATGTTCACGCACTATGGATGCCCTCTTTTTCACGAGAGAAATTAGGTTGCCACCAGAAGCTCATACCTATATTAATCGATAGCTATCTAATATAGGACACATTATTAATCTATAACTACATGTAACTGTGATCATGTTCTATATGACTTGGTATCAGAAGTTAGCATACTCTTGGACATAGCAGGAGAGGTAGGCAACAACATATTTATAATTACGATTTAAATGTTACTAATATATTTGATAAAAAGGAATAGTAAATCTATCAAGTTAGATACCACTTCAAATAAAAATTTGACGCGTTACGTTATGCTTTTATTTCAGACTGTAATGATAACATTACTGAAGACTATAATAACTAGAGAACCCCACGTCCACTTGGAATGCGATAGTACAATATATAAGAAATTTAAACAAAATGTTGCAGTAATAAATCTCCCTCTGTCCAAAAAAAGAAGAAGTCACATTTGACTTTATTTTGACATATAAAGCTTTGCCTAGGAACACATGCATAGACATAAAGTTGCAATAAAGATGACAGGGTATAATAAATATAATGTTACCAGATAAAGGCATATTTTTGCTCTATAGTGCAGAGAGAAAAAAAAAAGAATTAAGGAAATTGTTAATCTTATTGAAGTAAACATGAAAATTAACCCTTATTCCAGATCTTTAGAACTAAGATCCAAAAACAAGTAACATGGAATAAATATGGAGGTATATTTACCTTCATCTAGCATGGTTTTGGACTTGGCCATGACAGCCTCAAAAATCTCAATAGCACTGACTATTGCATGACTTCCTTTTGTAGGGTGCAAAGTTATTGTCAAACTCCTTCCATTAACAGCAACAATCGTGTTCAATACAAGAGCCGCTGTGAATATCTCCCGTCATAGTCACAATGTCAAACTCTTGAAACGCTATATCACCATTTATAACGATGTCGAAGATCCTTTGTCCTATCCGATTGAATGAAGGATCAAGTTTTGCAAAGTGTAACCAAATGGAATAGTTTCTGTTCAGATGATCGGATCCACAGCCAGGGTGTAAGATAAGTTGGGCTGATTATCAGTACTAACAAGAGCAGTCTGATATAGAGCTTCTAGATAAAAGTTTGGTGTATGTGAGGCTTGCTTGCAGCTGTTGTCGGTAGATATAGCACAATCAGAATGTTGACCAAATGTATTGATAGAATTCCAGAATCTTTCCCAGCTCCAATGGTCCTCACTATAGCCTGCATCAAATTTTGGGCTCTGAGCACCACAGCTCAGTCTTTGCCAGTTCTTAGGATTGTTCCTTGGCCAAATAGGGGGCCAAAATTGTACGCCCTATCATTAACTTGAAAATTTTCAGTTGAAACCATAGCTGGGTCTCAGTAACCAGTGCTTTGGAAGCAAAGAGAAGCAGTGCCATCTGTAAGAAAACGAAGAGCTTCAACAAATGCTCGCTTGTCATCATGGTTACTCCAAACAGACGGCAAAGAATATATCAGGCTTCCTTTCTGCCACGAACTCAGAAAAGATTCTCACTTAGTAGTGTCCATTGGGCACTCTGTTAATATTATAGCAATTTTCAGGATCCTCAGATAGAGGAAAATAGCGAATTGTAGTAAGTGATGGAGTAATGAAACTAGGGCGGTTTGCGTTAGTAAAAATCCCACCTGTATATGCAAAATCCTTAAACCATCGTGTATTCATTGGTGGAGTATGGACATCATTGCGAGCTCCGCAGCTTATCCGTAAAGCATATGGTGCTGCAGTGTGTAAAATTAGATTTCAAAAATAGAGAATTAAATAAGAAGTTCCACCGATTAAGTATTCCCCTAATCCTGAACATCACATCTTTTCTATCGATGTAAGTGTACCAGTTTTGACTGAAATTTAAGGTATGCAGCTTATATGTCTCTAATTGACATGGAATGTACAATAATAATAAAAAAATTACTTCTTTATCTTTGATTGGATAAACATCGTCAGTTAGTTACCTCAAAATAAAAAATAAAAATGCAACAAGTATCAAATCCTTAGTTAATTTCACCATAGATTGTCAAAAGGCCACCAAATTCCATCGCCCATTAATACGACACTGACATTATTAGATTCCAAATTCGGAGCAATGCCTACCATACCCTCTTCAAATTCTACAAATTCACCGGCCATTACTTCATCAAAGCATGAATATGAGCAATGCCATCATCTACTTTAAGGAAATAATCAGACCATAACTGTTGAATCTGCCGTGATTATGGCATTTCTTTATAACTTTGTCCAAATTAGAGGACAAAACTAAACATCCGAGTAAATTTTTTCTAAAGTTCTATGTTTTCTAACATCCCATATAGGAAATCAAAAGAAAACCTAAAAGATATAAATGTTATAACCCCCCAGCTGCCAGGTTCTGAAAAACAGTTGTAGTAAAGATTCAATCTTTGGTCTACTCTCTATTAGTAATACATTTCCACCAAAACCAAACAAAACCTTAACCAATCAACCTTGTCATTCAGTCGCAAGCTTAACACTCGGATAAACTAGAACACAATTGAATTTGCAATTATCCTCTGGTAAACTACAATAACAACACTAATCATTATTGTTACAATACAAACAGAAAAAATTTACTACTTTACAAAATTTGATAAATTCAACCAGCCAATACTCCAAAGCATCAATTAATTAATTAAAAAAAAAAAGTTCACCATTGTAGTACAAACAGATTTATATGAGAGAGAGAGAGAGAGAGGGAAGTGAGAGCTAACAATGTCAAGTATCCGAAGGTCGGAGAGCTAATACGAAGGTGAAGAAGAGCAAGAGGAGCCTAAGGATCTTCAATCTTTGCTAGGACTTCTTGGATTTTTTCTTGCTTTTAGAGAGAGAATCTAGAGGGAGCAAGCGGGAGAGATGGTGAAGAGTGTTTCGGGCCGGTTTGCTAGTAGCAGGGGGAACCAATTTTCTTAATTAGTTTTTTTTTTAAATAGACGTTTTAGGATAAAAATTAAAAAATATAAATAATATTTTGTCTGCTTAATCAAATTATAAAATCTCAACATTATTTTTTGAAAATGATGATGAAAGAAAAACAAGTTAATATTTCATGTAAGGATACTATAAAAAATTAAGTTATTAATAAAAAATAAATTTTACTATTTAAAAAGACAAATAAAAAAAAAGGGAGGGTACTCTCTATGAATATCATTTAAGAAATTAATATTTTCACACTGTTTTTTGATATTTTTACACGGTGGACTCCATATGTATAGTTTATAACGAAGATTAATCGTCGTTATACATCAATAGTGACACTTTTTATAGGGACTACCATGTGAAAATATCAAAAAACAGTGTAAAAATATCAGTTTCTATTATTTATCATGTTTTATTTAAGCGATATGAAGTTTTAAAATTTAATTATAGTATGCTGGTGAAGTTAATGAAAGTTGTTGTATATCTTTACTTTTTTCTATCTTTAGCTATACATTTATGTTTCTCCTCAGCTTCTTAAATATAATTTTTAATATAAACTATTGCTATTTTTTAGAGATTTATGTAGAACATAAACTCCTAAAATTATAATCTAATATATATTTTATTAGTAAATAATTTTTGGCCTTCAACTTAGGAATTGTTACTTAACAAGTTATCGTGGAATTATTTTGAGATTACATTTAATCTTTTATATTTGAGACTAGTTATCAAGGGTTGCTTGCAAAAATAAATTTATTTATGACCATCAATTTCTCTTGATCATGAGATAGCTAAACACACTGTTTTAAAGAAGAAGAAGAAGAGAATATATGCATTATGAACATAACCATGGTCACCCCCTCCTCCCACCCCCTCCAAAGAAAAAGAAAAAGAATTATTCAAGCGTAGCAAATTCATTATTTGCCACCATCTTTAATTATTGACTCTCTTCTCACATTTTGGGCACTAACCATAAGTATTATCATAATACAAAAATCATTCTACCTTCTGCGGTTATTCACAATATTCAATCAATCCTTACGAGATTCCTTTGGAAAGGGCCTTCGTTACAGTAGTTTGGGGCAAAGGTTGCATGGGACAAGCTTGCTGTTCCTTTTTCAGAAGGGGGAGTTCAATTAAAGCAGCTAGGGGATTGGAATAAAGCTCTCATCCTTCTGCATCTTTGGAATATTATTAATCTTGATTCTCAGTCGCTTTGGACCAAATTGATTCGAAATACAGTTATCAAAGACGGACCTTTTTAGTGCATTCCTGTCCCTAAGGACTGCTCTTGGATTTGGTGACATGTTCTTAATCTTGGGGACTTGGCAATTAAATTTGTGAACTTCTCTATTGGGAATGGCTCTAGGATCAACTTATGGTTCAACCACTCCCCTTTGTCTACCTCAGCTCATGATTATGTTATTGTTCATTCAAGTTCAAGTCCTTGTGCTAAAGTAAAGGACATTCTTAATGAAAATGGCTGGAATCTTCCTTCATCTTGCCATAAGGTCATTGGAGATTTAAGGGCTACCTTTGATTTCTCAAGACATTATGATTTATCCAAACCCGATACTTTCTTATGGGAGGATACAACTCATATGAAGGACTGCTACAATATGGAACTCTATCAGACAGAGAAGACAAGAGGTTGATTGGTGGAAGCTCATTTGGCATAAGTTCCAAGTCCCTAGATACTCTTTTCATCTTTGGCTTGCAATTAACAGAGGGCTCAAAACAAAAGATGTCCTTATCAGCTATGGTGTTTATGTTGATCCTACTTGCAAGCTATGTTCTACTAATGCCGAGAGTTTTAATCACTTGTTCTTTCAATACCCTTTTTCCTTTCAGGTTCTCTTTATTACTCTTAGATTTTGTGGTTGGCAAGGAAACCAAAGAAGTTGGAGCTCTCTTATCTCCCATCTTTCCCACGTGAAGACTCCAAAGTTAAGGTAAAATATTATTTGCCTAGGCTTTGCTGCTGTGGTTTACTATATTTTGAGGAAAATGAATGCCAGGTTGCATGATGAAGCGAGTCAACCTGCCACTTGTTTGAGTAGACAAATCATCCATTTGCTCAAATGTCGGCTGAATAGTTCTATGGCTCTCTAGGTTCTTGTTTCAATTTATATAATCTTGTTTAGCTCCACCATCACAGGGCATGTTCTATGATGGTTTTTCTATACTACGGTTTTGTCTGGTAAACAAGCTAATGTCCGTCTATCCTATTATAGCCTTGTTCACCTTTACGGGCTATGCCCCTTAGCTCTGTACCTTTTTATCTTTAATATACTTTTAATTTAGCAAATAAATAAATAAATTGAACAACGATCAAATTTGAAATAGATGCCCTCTTATTCGTGTAATTAAATTTTGTATCAGACTGACAAAAGATATGTGAAGAATGAATATTTGAATGTCAGAATTTATATAAAACCCTAGACACAATAAAGGACACAAAAATAATATACATACATATATATATATATATATATATATATATATATATATATATATATATATATATATATATATATATAGTGAATTCTTATACAAGAGTTTCAACTTGATACATAAAATTACTTTAGATTATATATAAAAAAATATCCGGGGAAATTAACATCACCATTCATTTTGCAGATAAAGATGAAATAATCCTCGAATACGAATAATGTGAATTAATGAATAAGGAAACAAAATACAAGTTTCATTATTTATATCACAAGGCACATGGACCGTAAACTTTTGGTGAATGAATAATGAGTCAATGATATATAATGATTTCACCATAAAATAACATACTTAATTTTCAGATATTTTTATTTCATTACTAATAATTTCAATACAACTCACAAGTAAATTGAATATAACCTATTTGGCAAATTAAAACAATAACTCAATCATCAACAATACGTACTTAAAATGAAAAAGTTATCTGTCATTAGTCAACATAATTGACCGTTTTTAAATGATCAAGCTTGGTTTATTCATGATTGGCAACATATTTTTGTCAATAATCTTTAAATTGACAACAAGTCAGATATAACATTACAAAGCTTCAAACAATCCCCATTTTCTTTACTTCCCTCTTTTTACTTACTATGTGAAATACTGTTGAAGAATGTTGCAGCAGCAAGCCTTGAACATGATTGCCGATTACATTTTAAGAATTGTGGGGGAAGAAGGGAACTTTGCAGGCCCATCCTAGAAAAAAACTTACCATAAGCATATGTTGTTGAGTATTTATTTATGTCGTAGCTGAATTAAAGGCCATTCATCCAAGTTACACCACCAAAATTCAGTTAGTCAATTAAGAAACCCAATACTAAGAATATAAAAAGGAGAACTTGTCCAACTGAATAAGAAGAGGGACCAAATTGGTTGAAAGAATGAATACATAGTCAAGACATTCTGTTTCTCATTTTAATTCTTAAAGATAAAAATTAAAGGAGAAGGGTATAAACTTCATTTTTTTTATTTATACCAAAAAATTATTTTATTCCTCCTCACATTTTATAATATATACATATATATACGGCAAGTGAGTTTCATTTGATCTCACGAAAATATCAAATTAACCTTGCATTATTTAATCTTACGAAAATATCAAATTAACATGCGAAAATATCAATTATATATATATATATATATATATATATAGAAAATAAAACAGTAATTATAAATGATGATTTGGCAATAAGTTACTGGTCACCCTAGTCGATAAATATGCATCAGTGACCATCAAACTACTGAAACACAGAACTATTAGCCGCACCTAATGGCAGAGGGGTTTCATCCCAAAATGCCAAACCCTACAGCCGATCACTCCACTGCCACGGCCGATCCATACGATTCCGATTCCGATTCCGATTACGAGCCCCGCGTCGATGACGACGGAGAATACGAATACGAAGAGGTTGAAGAGGAGGTAGAAGTAGAAGATGAAGAAAATGAAGAGGATGAAGAAGATGCTGAATTCGGCGAAGATTTGTCACCAGTAAATGAAGATCAGCAGGAAGGTTTGATTTTGTTACTTATTTTTATCTAAATTTATTTGGGGCTTTGCATGTTATTTTATGTATATCTTTTGATTTTGCTAAATTTCCTTTATTTTATTGCTTTAAATGCCTTGCATAAATCTAATTTCTTTATTTTTTATTGTTTCTGTAATTTGAGTGTGATATGCGGATGGATGTGGAAACTATATACTTTATTCAAATTCATATGGTATAAAATATGTTTGGAATAATTTGTATACTTTTTATGCTTCCCCTATTTTGTTGAGGTCATTAGATATAGCAGTTGTTTGAGATCATTTGTGAACATATTATGTTGTTATTTTTTTTAAGGTCTATTAGAGATTCTGTTGTGATGATGTTTAAGTGATAAATTGTGTTTTTTGTTTGATTTTAACTTATAAGTACTATATATGCATTGGTTTATAGATTTTGTCGGTTTAAATGAATGGCGCCAATTAAATTACCAATTTAATTGGAAAGCCGCTGTTGTGTTTTACCTATTTTTGGAAAGGGCTAGATCTTTTCAGGGGTCAATATGGAGGTTTATATAACTGCATTTGACTATTGGATTTTGTTTGTACGTCAAATAATGGGTCCTATGCGTAGTTGATGTAAAACCCATAAAGGGTTCGCAGCTACAGCTTTTAGCACATGTTCGTAACAGGGACGCTTCTAGGTGCTGCTTTTGTGCCCTTTCCTCACGATCTTAGTTAGTAGACAGCTGGAAGGTGACAGCTGATGTAATTAGTGGACCCAAATTTACCAAGCCAGGAGTTGTTCTTTGTCGTTAAAGTCTTCATTGCATTATGGGGGTTTAATTTCCATCATACCTAAGTTATAGAAGACTGAAATTGAATGACTTTGATCTGTCAGCTAGTAGTAGAAAAGCTGAAAAAAAGCTGAATGTTGCTGGCTATAACAGACAACAATGTTTGATAATAATAGTCGGTATCTTAGATGAGTCCTAGTCACATGAGTATGTAGTAAGATGAGAGCCAAAACTTGGCAAGTAGACGGAATCTTTAAAATAGTAATTTGAGAGATAAATTGAGAAATTGAGCTTTATTTCCATTGTGAAAGGTAATATATGACATTAGAAAAGTGTTTTCTTTCTATCTATAGAATAAAAATCTAATTCACAACATTTATAAAAAAATTATGAACATAGTTGTCAAGTAGTAAAGTCAAATCGAATTGGTGGCCGGGACCTTAATCGACTAGTCGACTAGCACCCAGTCAGTCTTTCATAAGTCGACAAATCATTTCCTATTTATAATTTATACATGCAAATTTATATATATGTACAGGTACATTTGACATTATTATTTCGCAATATTCAACACTATCAAATACTATTAGAAACACAAATATATTAATATCATGACGCATGCATATAGATATTAATTTTATTTTCCATCTTTATATATAGCATACATATTGAGCAAGTCATTAAAACACTTCCTTTGTTGCCATAGCCCATATGTCATTAAAACACATAAATATTGCACCAGTCGTCAAGCAAAGCATACATATTGCAAGATTTTTTTCTACTCCTTTTTTTAGATACATACAATAAAGTTACTCCTATAAAACAATTGGAACTGACTAAAACAATTGATAGAAGTAGGAGTCTAACATCACCGACCCAAACCCAAATGTTCCACTGACTACTCGCTCTATTCAAAAGTAGAAACCATGAGCCTAAAACTGAAACCCATCAAACATGTTCTGGTAGAGCAATAGAAGAAGAGAAGAACCGAAGAAGAGAAGTCATTGAATGCTAGGGGGACTCAAGAACAGGAGAAAAGAAGTTGCGAGTCGCTGTAGTAGTGAAGTCATCGCAAGTCGCAGCAGTAGGGGAGTCGCAAGTTGTAGTGGATTCGCAGCAGTAGGAGGTCCCTTAATTTCTTTCTAATTCCCAGTCGATTGGCAGTGATCGCGATTGTTTGGGCCGGAGTTTTAGGGCTAATCTCTCTCCATTTCGTTGTTTTAATTCGATGATCGTACTCATGGGTTTTGAACTTTAAATAATTCACAGTTGATTGGCAGTGATTGCGATTGTTTGGGCCGGAGTTTTAGGGCTAATCTCTCTCCATTTCGTTGTTTTAATTCGATGATCGTATTCATAGGTTTTGGACTTTAAAAAAATGGGCTTGCTAAGACGAGTGACTTGGCAGCTAGGCGATGCAAGTCAAGCCCTCGCTTTGTGCCGCTCAACACAATTGGACGACTAGTCAATGACTTAACAACCATGATTATGAAACTTATATGGTTTCAGAGGTTCTCTTGCCATCCCTATGTATTTTTGCCCCACTTAAATAAAATATTTTTTAACAATAAATACATATAATAAATTAAATAGTAAATAGTTAACAAAATCTTTGAGCAAATGAAGTCATAACATATTGAACTTTTTTTTGTATTTTTAATACCTTTATTATATCTTGTGCATACAAGTTGCGTCCCTTTTAGTTCATCGCTATTTCCACTCACAGGAAGCTATTGATTTGTTACATTAGTTACTCTTTTTCTAGAGATTGATTCAAGTCAGTCATACCAAGGTTTGCCTGCACAAATTGGTATTAGAGCATCAATTCTAGGCAGCTTCACCTTATTCAACAACTCTCGCATTGATCTTATAAACTATCCTTAAATCCAATCAAAATCTCTCCAATCCTTTGAAATTCACTGGGCTACCTACCAGTATCACAACCGAGCAGATCTACCATGGAATCAGCTGCAAACAACAGCCAAATCACAACAGAAATCAATTCAGGATACTCTTTTCTTTACTGACATGTAAATTGAGATATCATTCAATATGTTTGGTAGTTTGAGGTAAATTTACTTCTGTTATTTGGCTCCTGCCTATTGTACTTAACCTAAATTAGGCATTCAATTCCCCTTCAAACTCAACTTAAATTTGGCATTCAGATCCCTTTCAAATGGATTTGGATCTAAACTTTGTGTTTTTTACACTACTGACAATTCTTTTTATAATCTCTTCAATTAATGATTCTTTCCTGTTAATTGATGCTTGATATTGATTAGAATCTTTAATTAGGCGCATTTTGGAAATGTTTCAATCAACATATCCTTCTAAAATCTCAATTTCATCTTTGTTATACATAAATATTGTGACATCCCCAAATCCGTGTCTTTAAACTCCGGATATAGTACTCACGGTACTTCTCATCCAACACATTTAACTATTTTAATATAACTTAAAAACATAAAGTAAATACACTAATTATTTCATATCCTTACAATAACCCAGGTTTCTTACCTTTACTACAAAACATAATATCCCAAAAGGAATTTACATCACTTAATATATTAATTTAAATACTTTACTAAGCTACTCTTCCATTTTTCCTTTGCCCTCATTCTCTTAGAACTTTTGGAGGTCTTGTGCTTAGCTGAAAACAGTTATTTAAAGCAAGGGTGAGCAAATACTTTGCTCAACAAGTTTAAAACATGCAATAACAATAAGTTATGAATAAAGAATAATCTTTGTAGAATCTTCAACAATTGAACAATAATTATAAAGAAATACAAATAATAATTCATTTCAATAATAAGAATTTTTCTGAATTTCTCATGCTGAGTGGTTATAAAGGACCTTGAACTCTTATAAGGCTTTACAATGATTCAATTGAACACCTTCGGAGTATTTAACAATCACAAAGACTGTCAACACTCTCAAACTAGCACTTAAGGGGATCAACCTATTGTACTCTTTTTTCAATTCTTATGCACGCAAAGTCGGTTACCCGACAAAATACCCCTTTAAGAGGGTTGTTCATCTCAGTCTTAACTTAAGAGTTCGCACCAAAACTATTTGGATTGGATTAACTTCAAAAAAATTTATGAATTCAATATCTCGTATCAATATCGGTCTAACCGAAACAAATGACATAAATTTACATTATCAAAACAGTTCATGTATAATAGAACGTTAAAAGCTTAACAGTTCAAAGAATTGAACAGTCTTTCAAATGCACATAAGTGCGGATATAGCATACAAGCATAATTTAAAAAACTTCAATAATTAGTTTGGATAGAACACTTGCCTGATTCGTCGTTTAAAACTAACTCGTCGTCCTTTGTACAACTTATATATTATAATAAAGTCAGTCTACCAATTAGTCACTATCGGACCCGACATATAAATAAATTAGCTGAGCTGACATTTAATAATGTTTATGCATCATAATCGGGACCCACAAAATAATATTTTTTTTTTGGAAAACTCGACCCGGCGCTGCCATGCCAGGTTACCCGCGCTAGACAGGCAGTTCCCCTCACAAGCCATTTTTTTGATTTTCCAGATTTTGTCGATTTTTAGTTTCCTTGGTTCAAAAATTCATAACTTGCTTATTTTTACTTGGATTGAGCTCAAATTTGGACCACTTGTTGAGTTCATATAATTACAAAATCCGAAGAGTTTTCCATTTTTCAAACATCTTTATTATTCTCAACCATGATCGAAAATGAGTTACAACCAAAGTTTCCAACATGACATAGTTTACTAGAAAAATTACTATAAATCACTTATAGCATATTTTTCACTCGTTCCACTTACGTTATCTTATTAACCCATCAATACATAACTTCCAACTCATGGATCACAAAAATAGACTATACACTTTGAGTCACATAGTTTAGAAAATAGTTTCTAGTTATGGTTTTTAAAACTCATGATATCTACATGCATCAACTTAACTTTTTGTGCATCAAAACACAAACAACCACATAAACTCCTTCCACAAACCATCCTTACACATTCGGAACCCATCATGGTTCCTTTTCTCATAACACTCTCACGACCAAACATGCATATTTACAACAAACTATAAACATAAATTGACTAGCTAAGGTTTAGGGTTAAAACACTTTTAAACCTTCTTGATGATGATCTTCCTTCTTGCTAGGTAAGTTGAATGGCTTGCTAAACTTCCCCTTCTCCTTCCTTAGGCTACCCGAAATTTGGCTCTAGCACTCTTGGTGATTCTCTCAAATGCTCTCTAGCTCTCTCTCTCTAACTTCTCTCTTCTCTCTAGTTATATGGAAATGACCAATACTTGCAAACTCTTGCAAGTATTCTCATGTTCCCTATTTATAGGCCAATGTAATCCTACATGCTTAGCTCTTAAACAACCAACAACTTGACATGCGTAATAAAAGGTTTACTATACTAGGATTGACAATTTGATTGACTTGGCGAATGACCACAAAGCTCGAGTGTAAGCAACATTGATATGGAGTGATATAAAAGCAACATAAATCACCACACTCCACCCCTTAGTGGGCCCCCCCATACCCCGTCAACTCCCCCTTTTTCCTCCTTGAATTTTCCTTTTCTTTTATATGCGCATATATATATATATATGTCCTGACCTCGCTCCCACTTTGACCAACAATTTGGACTTTAGGTTTGGGCTAGGTTTTGGGTTATCTTAAATTCTCTACAAGTCTTGCAAGTATTTTAAAAAATTGTGCTTTGAGCTTGACAAATTATTTGTGTGGGCTACAATATAATACTTGCAAGTATTCCACATACTGGCTCATTTAATTATTAACTTAAGACCTAGCTTATATCTTCCCAATTATTACCTTGGGATATCTTAAGAAAATTTATTATTAATTTTGTATTGTTGCTTAGGTATAAATATTGGATTATTAATGTAATTATTTAGTAGGATATTTTAGGAGAGTTTTATTTTAAGTAGGAGAGTTTAGGAAATTGTTTCCTTTTTAAATTAGGGTTTTTTTACTTAAGTCTCCAAGTATTGGGTTTTCTATTTAAACACTGTAATACCTCATTATTTTACATATTCTGAGATTATGAATTGATTTGAGATTAAAGTTTTTTGCATATTTGTGTTTATTTATCGATTCGCTGCGGGGATAAGTATCTTATTCATTTTTCCCATCTTGTCCTACAGGTAGCGAGGATTTGTCGAAGTATGATGTGGAAAAGAAGAACAAGAGAGGAGGAAACAAAGAGGGTAGCAGCGGAGGTAGCAACACGAATAAGAGGAAGTGGAACAACAATACTAGCAACAACGTCGGAGGTAAGCAAGGAGAAGCGAAGAAGAAAAAGGAAGCGTGTGGAAACTGTGGAAAGAACCACCAAGGAGCATGTTTGAAGGGCAAAATTGTTTGCTACAATTGCGGGCAGGAGGGACACATCTCTCCTAACTGCCCCAACCCGAAGAAGAACAAAAGATGTTTCGTATGTGAAGCTGAGGATCATCAAGTAAAGAACTGCCCGAAGAAGGGAACCAATGGAGGAAGCGGTAACAAAGGAGGCAACAAAAGTAAGTTGACGATAGTTGGATCAGCACAGACAAACTGGCCAACGGATAGAACTAACATGACGGTCCAGGATGCGGTGGCGTCCAGAGACGTAGTGTCAGGTATTATCCCGATCAATAATATAAATGCTTACGTATTATTTGATTCGGGTGCTACCTGTTCTTTCGTATCGAATGAATTTACGCAAAGATTAAACTTACCCAAGAGAAATTAGAAAATTCCCATTGAACATAGAAGTAGCTAACAAGGAAGTAATTCTCGTTAGATGTGCATAGGAATTGTTTTGTGGATATAAAGGGACAAGTTGTCAGCGGATTTAATTCCAATTCGGCTAGGAGAGTTTGACGTGATTTTAGGAATGAATTGGTTATATAACCATGAGGCAATAATAGATTGCCAGAAGAAATGCGTAAACTTGAATGATGTAGGACAAGATGGGAAGAAGGAATAAGGTACATATCCCCACAGAGAATCGGTAAAAAAACACAAATATGCGCACAACTTTAATCTCAAATCAATTCATAATCTCAATCTGTATAATAATGAGGTATTACAATGTTTAAATAGGAAACCTAATACTTAGAAACCAAGTAAAAAGAACATAATTTAAAAAGGAAACAATTTCCTAATTAAAATTCACGACTATAATAAAACTCTTCTACTTAAAATAAAACTCTCCTAGAATATTCTACTAAATAATTACATTAATAATCCAATATTTATTCTCAATTAACAATACAAAATTAATAATAATTTTTTTTATTTTCTTCTTCCTTTCTACATCATTTGGGTTCCATTGCAATCATAATTAACATTTAGTTCATGTATTAATTATCTAGCTAATAATTAATGTGACAATCTATATGAAGTTCACGAATAGATTATAGATCTAGTTCTAAATATTTTGTGCGTTCATGAATTAATTATAGATAATTATTGGGATAATCTATATGAAATTGTGATATGAATTATAGGTTTAGATATGAATATGATAACATATGTTTGTGTATTTTGCATGGGATGAAATATATGATTTGTGTATAAGACGGAGATATACCTATATGCCATATGTAACCTTAAAGCGAATCTGATCTTCAATTTCTTGTTAATTTAATTCACATAGAGATATAGTGATTTATTTAGCTAGGATGTTACTTCCAATTATGTTATAATAGTGTCGGATTTAGGAAGTATTTTTATATGTCATTGAGAGATGCATTTAAATACTATAAAAATTCTCGGTTAATAATTCTATATAATTATTTAATTGAAAATAGAGCGAAGAGATTTAAATGAAACATTGGGAGAAATTGTAATATTAAGAATTTTAAATCTAATTTTAATCCATGTCATTTAATTTGTTTAGTTGTTAATTTAAATTAGTTTTTATTTTATAATTTTAATCAATTGTTTAAATAAAATTAATTTAATATAAAGTTAGTAATTTGTAAATATTATTAAGTAAATGCTTGTGTGTATTTCCTAAGTAGTAAATGATACGGAAAGGAAGAAGAAAATAAGAAAATTTATCATTACTTTCATATTAGCCCCTATTCTTTCGTTTTCTTCAATTTTAGCCCTTGCAATTTTAATAGTTTTCAATTTAGTCCTTTTTTTAATAAAAAAAGTTCAATGTTACTGTTCATCGCTACAGTGTACTGTTCATCAAAGTTTTAGCGTTTCTTTTGCCAAATTACAGTTTGGTACCCCCAAGTTTCTTAGAGTTTCAATTTAGCCCCCTTAAGTTTATGAAATTTTCAAATCAGCCCCTAAGTTTCTAAAATTTGCAACTCAACCTCTTAAGTTTTTGAAAATTTCAATTCAACCCCCAAAGTTTTAGAAAAGTTCAAATCAGTCCCTGTTTCATTATACTTTTTGCACTTAAGCCCCTAGAGCCAAAAAAAAAAAGTGTTGGTCGGGCAAGAGAAAATAGATATGTTATAGTAGTTATGGTGACTTATAATTGGAGATCGTATTAACAGAATTGAAGAATTCATTGCAATACTTGGTGGAAATGCAGCAAATTTTCAGACATCTATTATAGCAGTTACAGTAAAAATTGATGTACTCACGGAACGTGTCACATAAAAAGTACGAAGTCAGTGAGACTTTTTGACATGTCGAGACTTGTGAGGATCTTAAGGAGGCTAAAGTAGAGGCTGTTGTATGGATTGAAGAGTCAAAGATGGTTTGCATTAAAGAAAATGCAGTGCAAGAGGTGAACCATGTTGACTAGAAAGTTGAACACAAAAAGAAATGTTATAGTTCTATTTAAACATTATAATACCATTATTTTATAGATTATGAATTGATTTGACATTAAAGTTGTGTTCATATTTGTGTTTCTTTACCGATTCTCTGCGGGGATAGGTATTTGATTTCTTCTTTCCATCTTGTCCTACAGGAAGCGAGGCTTTGTCGAAGTATAATCAGGAAAAGAAGAACAAGAAAGGAGGAAACAAAGAGGGTAGCAGCGGAGGCAACAACATGAATAAGAGAAAATGGAACAACAATACCAGCAACGTCGGAGGTAAGCAAGGAGAAGCGAAGAAGAAAGGCGAAGCGTGTGGAAACTGTGGAAAGAACCACCAAGGAGCATGTTTGAAAGGCAAAATTGTTTGCTACAATTGCGGGCAGGAGGGACACATCTCTCCTAACTGCCCCAACCCGAAGAAGAACAAAAGATGTTTCGTATGTGAAGCTGAGGATCATCAAGTAAAGAACTGCCCGAAGAAGGGAACCAATGGAGGAAGCGGTAACAAAGGAGGCAACAAAAGTAAGTTGACGATAGTTGGATCAGCACAGACAAACTGGCCAACGGATAGAACTAACATGACGGTCCAGGATGCGGTGGCGTCCAGAGACGTAGTGTCAGGTATTATCCCGATCAATAATATAAATGCTTACGTATTATTTGATTCGGGTACCACATGTTCTTTCGTATTGAATGAATTTGCGCAATGATTAAACTTACTTGAGATAAATTAGAATCCCCATTGAACGTAGGAGTAGCTAACAAGGAAGGGCATCGAGATTAGTATTATTAATTATTTCAAATGATTATTTATGGATAACTTAATTGAACTTGAATTATATATTTTAGTAGGTATTTAAATTAGTAATTATTTTTTTATTATACTTAGTAGGTTAATTTAGACAATACCGCAGAGTTCCCTCATTGTAGGTTGCCTTAGCAGTATATATTCTATATATATTGATGTAATCCATTTTGGATTTGAGAATTGAATTACTAATTTGAATTGAGATTAGCTTTCTGCTATGGTGGTCCTCAGAAATTCTTCTTCTTTTTGTTTCCTTTTCTTTCTACTCATTTAACCCATCCCTAAACGAACTCTATAATGTCTTTAAACACCTCCCCAATAGCCTGTTCAAGTCTGCAATGCGATCCTTTTTCCCCTCGCATATCTTGCCAAATTACATTTTAGTTCGACAACGTTATGTTCCAATTCAACCATGATCCCAAGTTTGTCAAACTTCACAAATCAGCCCTAAATTTTTGTTCATACAAATTTTGGTCCCTATTTTGTTATTTTCTTTTAGATAAGCCCATAGATCTGAAAAAGGGTTCCTCTCGTATGAAGAGAATGGATATATACTTTGAGATTCTCTTGCAAACACAAGAAGAGCACAACAAGGAAATGGAAGAGTGTCACAAGGCAATTAAGGAATCTGTGAAAGCACTTGCAACATTTATGCAATCTTGTGTCCGGTCGTGCAAATAAGATATGAGAAGTCTATTGTCAAGGCTTGGTTTCTCATTGAACATGTGGGATATATTGTGATGTATATAAGACTTCAGATAACTACCAAGAGTACCATCCGGATGACCCAATGGTACCTTTGGGTAGTAAATCTGAGGCTTGAACTTGGCTTGTGGTGGGCCCAGGTTCTTATATACGGTATTAGAATGGTGAACCCCTCATGGTGTGGTACGTGACTGGAACAAACACATCCCTTGGGGATTGTGATTCCATGATTGTACATTGTGATTTGACTTACCGTGAAGGAGGACATGAGGTTAATTTGGGGAGATTGTGAAAACCCAGTAGTGTTGTACATAAAGACTTAAGAGTAGCTACCAAGAGTACCAACACCATGACTTTTTGGTTGGCTCTATGGTGAGTTAAGATGACCCAAATATACTCTTAGGGCAGTAAATTTGAGGATTGATCTCGGCTTATGCTGTGACTTGGTCGTTACAGAAAGAAATAAATTTTACATGTTGCTCGGGAGAATCTTGATGAAGTAAGTTAAAAGTGGTGAAGAAATTGATGATTCAAAGTTCGCAGTGAAGAAATGGTACTTCAAGATCTACGCAAGGTTAACCACAAGGTAGAACACAAAAAGGGAAGCTAAAATCATGGTGGAATATGTTGACCTTTTTGTTTTAGACGCTGCATTGGATTCCCAAGCCGCTTTAAAGTTTACTATTATGACACTATTGTTCTCAAGAATAATGCTCAGAACTGGAATGTGGGACATGGGATTTTTCGCTTGCAAACATCACTCGTATCGTGGTTTCTCATTTTCCAACATTATAATGATGAGGCTTAGTTTTTCTTAATGGAGGGGAGAATGATGATGAACGATTCAACAAATAATTATTTTATATTGTTATTAATGGATAATATAATTGTAATGAAATTATATCTTTTAGTGGGTTATTTAGATAATAATGAATTATTTCTATTACGTTAGGCTACTTTAGAAATAGGGTGTTATGTTCTATACATATTGATTTAATCCATCTTGGGATTTGAGAATTGAATTATTAATTGATATGAGATAGACTTTGTGCCGTTGTGGCCTCTAGGTGTTATTGTTCTCTCTTTTCCCCTTATTTTATTAGTAACCATAATTGGGTTTATAATATCTTAGGCGTTTTAGTTTAACCTCTAAAAAGTAATTCGACTGCCACTACCTTGGGTGCATAGCAGCTATGCAGCCCTATCTTTCAATACATAGTTGAGGGTGTCTTTCCACTCATTGACCAAATTCGTAAACCATCTGCAACTTGTCTTGCATTATATAAGTTATATGTTTGTTCTTTGTGCTATTGTGGAGACGACTTTATTATATAGGTTGAAGTTATGTTGATTTTGGGTTACTCTTCTAAAACAGTATTTGCACTTCTTGGAGTCTTTTACACGATGGAAATGCATAGGACATGTTTGTAACAAATATTTTTTGGTAGCTTCTGGCTTTCAACTTTTCAAAAGTTGTCGGCATAGTGTTTGTCTCAACTATTAACTGAATGTTTTAGTATCGATAGTAATTATATATTTTGATTATGATAGGAACTAAATATTGTAATCAATTATGATATTAACTAAATATTGTAATCACAAAATATGTTAATATTATAGCTGTGATATTAATTTACTATTTTGATTATGAAATTATATAAATATTTAGAACTGATAATTAACCATAGATTTAATTATGATATTATAATTGCAATAATTTTAAGTTCTATAATTATGATATTAACTAACTATATGATTAAAAAATTAATTGATTATTTTATTTGTGATATTTATTATTTTAATGTATAATTAAATTAATATTTTCTCAACTTACCAAAAGAAATTAAAACTGCTTTTGAAAAGTTCCTATAACTTACTCCAAATAGACAAACAACATATAGCTTGTTAGGGTATTATGCTGACTTGATCACTAAAAGCTAGTTTCTCAATGTATTTGCCAAATACTTCACGGCTTTTGGAGAAGGAGAAGCAGAAGCAGTTGCAATAAACAATATTTTACAAATTTTGGAGAAACTACTTCTGAAAAGTAGCTGCAGAAGCTGAGAAATGAGAAGTTGTTATGAACAAGCTATAGACTTGCATGCCAATCTCTGATTTTATCCCTTTTGTCCAAAAAATGCTTTTACTTCCTTTTTTTTTTTTTTGGATTTTATCCATTTTGTCTAAAAAATGCTTTTATTTATCACTTATTTAAGTAGGTTTCTTCTTCTATCGCATGTCTTTGGTCACATTAATCATAATTAAAATAATATTTTTTAATTTTTCCAAACTCTTCGGCATGATTTATTCTAATCAATATATATCGTATACGTATATCTTCTCTATGAATCTTCCAATCATGGCCATACTATAAAAAAATTGACTTCCAAAGCTTCCTGGTTAAATTAGAAAAAGTATTATAGTATGTCTATATAATGATGACTTAGTGTTTGCATACTCGCTCCAGAGGTTACATTTGATCAAGTTCAATCCCACAACCTTTCCTCAGACCTACATGCTTTGTGTGTTAAAACAAGATCATCTATGTATCCTCTGTTGGAACTAGTGAAGAAGACAACCCAGTTAGAGTATTAACCACTGTGAAAAGAAGTGCCAAACATATGGCTCGCCTACTTTTGTGTGAGGAGGCGTTTTTGAGCCTGAGAGGCAAAGTCTTAATGTCACCTTTTAGAGTTTTCGACATGTTCTTGATTTCCGCTAGAGTTTAAGTCACAGAATCTGATTTCTGCTCTATTGTTGAAAGCAGTATTGATTTTGGTTTCGATATATACTCGACATTTGAATTTTGTTATCTTTAACAAAATAGCAAATTGGGTAGGTGAGATATTTCTTAGATTTTCCTATAGCAAAATTCCTTAGAATCAACTTCTTTTGCCCAACCTTACTGTGTTCGGAGGAGCTGTTTGCTTTGGTTTTTCTCTTGATTGTGTCTGATTCTTTCTTCCATGTAGATGTCACCCACGATATCAAAACCACGGGGCAGCAAGAGCAATTCGATTCAGGTTCAATAACTCAAGAAAAATCTGTACTGGTATTATCAACAGATACGTATGCAGTAAAAGTTAATAAAGGTCCGAATATGACTGATCAAATGGACACTGCAGAAGAAGAGGAATCACACATCAACAGTGTGAATCCTAAGTATTCAGAACTGGGGAAAGTTGTGATTGCTTCTGAGGACCATGAATATCAAGAATCTTCTGCTGCAGGAAAAAGAACACCTAAAGACCAAGGGGATGCACATTATACTAATAAAGATCCTCTGAATGGGAATGTGATATTGAATGTGCATACCTTTGAGCCTTCTAGTAAATGTAGTGATGAATTGACTGCTGCAGTTTCAGTAAAAGATGACTTCAGTGTGGAGGCTACTGGTATTCACTATTCTGAGGAAGAAACTAAGAGAATGTGCTTGCAGTCTGACGATATTAAGCACAGGGTACAAAGGTGTGGTGAAATTGGTTTAGTGTCTATATTTTTATATACTTATTAGTGTGAAGTATTGGATTAAAAAGATTTACTCTCTTCTATGAAGCTGTAGATAGTTTAGCTTGTCCACAAATTAGAACCACTTTCTGACTACTTCTAGGTTTTTCAGATTGGATGTTCCCATGGCAAGGCCAAGAAGTTTGTCCCCTGGTACGGAGTTTAAGGATGGGAACAAACGACCAGTTGTTACTTGTGACTTTTTTGCTAAAGGTTGGTGCATCAAGGGGAAATCTTGTAGGTTCCTTCATATAAGGGATGTTACTAATCAACAGCTTGTGGGAGCTGAAGCTGATGCAAATCAGAAGACTGCACAAGGAACTAATGAAGGTGATACATTTGTTCTTATGGATTTTTGATGACGAAGAACATTTTGTATACCATACTAATTCTATTAAGTAACCTTTTGCCATAGTTGTCAAATCGTCAAATCGTGAATTGTATCCTGTATCGAAAATATCTGTATCGTGAATCGTATCGTAAGATACGGAAACAAAATAAAAAATGTAGTAATATATGTTTAAACATATAAAACACAAGCTTGACTATATATAAAAGTAGTCAAATAAATATTATTATAGACTAAAAATAAATTTTAAGATTAAACAGTAGCCAAAATACTCTAAATTGATTTATTAAATATTATTTCAGTAATCTTTATAGAGTAACAAGAAAAAACGAAAATTTAGATTCACCTTTAATCTATAAAATAAAATAGCATAATTTAAATTAACGAGCAGAGACTCGTATAGTTGCTTATAGAAAGTGACAGAAAAAATAGAGCGATATTTTCAATTAGATACTCCCTCTGTCCCAACCTCTCAGGATAAAAGTCCTTATTACTATTTTAGATAGTCCTAAGTTAAATGTCTATTTACATTAAATAATCTATTTTTAACAATAATTTGTCTAAAATATCCGTAGTATTAATTGTCATATTTCTATTTTGTCATTTTATTCTCTTTCTTTTAAAATGAGCAAAAAGTCAACCAAGACTTTTATCTTGGGACGGAGGGAGTATAATACTCTAAAAAGTGATTACAGACTCATGAAGCGATATAAAATATGTTTGTGCTAGAAAACTTTTTCAATTGAAATGCTAAAAAGTTTAAAAGTTTTGTTTTTAGTATTTTAGATCTACATGAAAACTTTTCAAGTTGGTTGCTTTTATAAAGTATCGTGCATAATATTATATCGTAAGAATCGTAATTGAATTGCAAGATACGGTATCATTTTAGATTTATCCTGCGATACGTATCGAATTGTCTCTGTATCGTATCACAAGATACGTATCGCTTATCGTAAGATTCTGACAAGTATGTCTTTTGCTTTATCAGGATCGGAAGGCTGTACTGAAAAGCCACAGTTGACCGGTTTTCTTGATGGAGCATCATCTTCTGCAGTTGATACGTCACATTCTTCGGAAAGAGTACTTTCACAAGAACTTGGCCAAAGCTCAACGTGGAAGGATGAATCCCAAGATTTAAATTTATTCAAAGATAATAATAAGAGTATTCCCACTTTTAAGAATGTTGGAAGAGAGAGCCCAAGAGAAAATTGGTACTCGGGGGATTATGGAAAGTATAATTCAGAAGAAATGGCTGGTAAGAAAAACCAATTTTTGCTTGATGGTCATAGTTTTCCGCTCTTCGGCCACTCACGGAACACAAGCTCAAACACTTCTCTTCAGAATGTTACTGGGCCATTGCCATCAACCCATATTTCGACCTTGACTAGGTCATATTTGCCTTTTGGTTCCTCTTCTTGGAATTTAGATCCCCTTGGATCCCATAAATGTTTTGACGGAGATAGAGAATATGGTGCTTCCAGATCTGCTTCTTTGCAGCAAAGCTCTGAATCAGAAAATCCTTATTGGAAGGATGTTTCTGGAGATTATACACTTTCTGGTGGATATAGAACCAAAATATCTTCATATAATTGGGAGTATAATTGGGAGCCATCTGCACCTTTTCATCCATCATCTTCTATTGCTCGAAGGTTGCTGTCTTCAGTAAACCAATATGACCCTATTCTTGATAGCATCGAGCCACCCAAATCACTAGATGGAGTCTCTAAGTTTTCTACCTCTAGTCAAGGAATGTCTGGCCCGGGATATAACTTTGGTAAACAATCTCATTTTGGGCATTATCATAACCATGACAATGTCTTGGACAATAAAAACTATGGAAAGGATTCGATTTCAGCTAAAGCAGAAACTGTTGTAACTGCAATAGCTGAGCCGCGGAACAGAAATGCCTTCCCGAAAGAAGAGAAGCTCTTGAAATCAGCTAATGTCAAATATATCACAAAAGGGAGTACTACAAATACTGATCATGATTATGTAAATCAAAGTGATGGGCTGATACAAAAGACAAAATCAAAAATAGAAACTGATGGACAAACAAGTGAAATGGATGTTGATCTTAATATAGATGAAGATATGCTCAGGGAATCAAAAGCCCTGAAGCTATTTCGTGTTGCCCTTATTGATTTTGTGAAAGAATTGGTTAAACCAACTTGGCGTGAGGGTAACTTGAGCAAGGATGCTCACAAGATGATAGTCAAAAGAGCAGTTGACAGAGTCCTTAGCACAATACCAGCCCATCAAATTCCATGTACCCCAGAATCAGTTAAGCTGTATCTTTCTTCATCCCAGCCAAAGATTGCAAAGCTTGTCGAGGTGAGCTAGAGATGATAATTTGTAGGGAAAACTTGGATATGGGATGCTTGGTATTACCCTGCTTACAGCGTTTGACACTTAGTTCTGTTATTTGCAGGGATACATTGACAAATATGGAAAAGTATGACCTGCCTGGCCGATTGGTTTTCTTCTGGACAGAGTCCTTCATGTACATTATATCAAACCTGAAGTGGTGAAAGTTTCTTTCGCGAGGCTGTCTTATGAAAAATGAACACCTGGGAGTGAGAGTCCTAATGTGTTTTGGGTTTTCCTGAGATTTCTTGTTTGAAGGATAAGACTTGTTTATCTTCCTTTATGCTTTTAGTTTTACTGAGAATTCTTGTTCGAAGGATCAGACTTGTTTCTCTTCCTTTATGCTTCAGTAACCTGTAGGATCATGTTTGTTATATAAATATTTCGGTTTAGTAACTTTAGTTCTCTGTTAAAAATGTTTCGGGATGCCATATGTAGGCTGTAGAGATTTTCTTGCATACTTGCATCATTCCAGATAGGAATAAGTTACAAGTACTTACGCATTAGCTCTCTAGAATGCAACAGTGTGCCAGTTTTTTTAGCAGTTTTCTGTTAGTTATGAATTTTCTGGCATTAAGATCTATGATTGAAGTTCTTATTGAATTTCTTGTTCTAAATTAATTAGTTGTGTTTCTTGAAGATTGACTTTTTTGGTTGTCTTTCTAAATTAGTTGGTATTACTTTCTACCTTCTACCTTTTCCTTTTGGATTGATTAGTGCATGAAACATTCTGCATTGTTCTTAGTCGTATGCATCATTTGCGTTGAATGGATACCTTGTTATGACTCTTATAACATGCATTGCGTTAGGTATTTGACTGCGTTTGGTATTTGCATGCGTTAGTTATTTGAATGCGCTAGATATTTCATTGCTTCAGTGTTGTCTGCAAGATTTGGTCATAACAGTGGGTGGAGGGGGGTTGGGGGTAGGGGGAGCAAGTTTCTAAAACTATGATTTTTGTTCCTCTCCTTTGATTTATTAACGTGTACGGTGAAATTAGTGATGTGCCAGTTTTGTTTGAGCTCCTCCTGGCTGAATACTTACAATTAAGCACTTGAGACGAGTGTTTTGTTTTTTAACTTCTTACTAGGTTATAATTGAGAAGTATTGATAGTTGCTAGTTACTATGTTTAAATGAAACCTTGAATACTTTTTAGTTTTGTCTCAGAGAAGTTACAAACTGAAACTTTAATGTCCTTTGTATGCCCTCTTCTCCTCTATTTGAGTTGCACTTGGCTATCCTGCACGTGCTTAATGTTTTGGCAGAGGTGTAGGCCTGTGCAAGGACACAATAATTGGACCGATCTCTTCATTTGGCATTTAAAAGCCAGATTCTGGCCCGACTTTGATTTTTGCTAGAGGTTCTATCAGGTTGTCATATGTATTAGGGTGCAATCACTAGTGTGAGGAACGTACTTGGAAGTCCCACATCACGATAGGACTGCATCAAGGTAGACATTAAGTTCGTACTTGTTTTACATTAGACATGGATGAGCTTACAAAGGGCTTTCAAGAGCCACTACCCTTGTTTATACTTGGACGGGATATTGCTCATAGACAAGACTAGCGTAGGGCTTAATACTAACCTATAGTTATGCGGGATACTTTAGAATTGAAAGGCTTTATACTTGGTAGAACCAAGACTAAGGTTGACATAATACTAAGCTAGAGTTATGCGGGATACTTTAGAATTGAAAAGCTTTATACTTGGTAGAACCAAGACTAAGGTTGGCAATGTTGCGGTTTTGGTTATTAGGTGATTTGGTACCGTACCGCCTCCAATAAAGTTTGTAACAGAACTGCAATATTGGTACCAAAAATGCACTAGTTGTTAGGTTTAGAACAAGGGCTAAGATTGGAGAAGAAATTGAAAGGTTCGACAAGATGTAAACAACTTCAAAATTATAATCATAAATTTTAATTTAATGAAGAATGAGATGAGCTCATATAGGGAAATAATAAAGACCAATTCTTGGAGACTAAATAATCCAAATAAAATTCTAGAATGATCTCATTGCTGGACTATTTGATATGGGCTTCCAAAGCTATTTGTATTGATCTAACCAAGTTGGGAAGTGAGCCAAAAATACAAATCTCATTAGGAAGTCATTTGAAGAAAATGGGCATGCAACTTTAACGGTGTTGAATATTTTGTTGGGATGAACTTCTTACGGGGGAGTCAGACTAGGGTTTAGACCTTAGAATTGGAGTTAAGATTGGAGAAGAGATTGAGAGAATACAAAAATGACAAACAAGCAATAATGCTTCACAAATAATAATCAATTCAACGTAATTAGAAATAATGGATTACATGAGTCTAGAAAAATAAAAAACCCTAATTCTTGGAGATGAAGTAAACTTGAAAAATTAGGAAATAAAATCTAATAATAATTAGAATTTTACAATAATCTCCTTGTTGGACCATTTGGCATGGACTTCTAAAGCTTATTTATTGGTTCCACTAAGTTGGGCAGGCTCGTCAGTTCCACCAAGTTGGGGAGGGTTCGTCCGGCATCAGTTCTCCTATATCAAAAGAACTCATCTTCGAGTTAGGAAGTGAGCCAAAAATACAAATCTCATTAGGAAGTCATTTGAAGAAAATGGGCATGCAACTTTAACGGTGTTGAATATTTTGTTGGGATGAACTTCTACTATAAGAACAACATTTAGTATCCACAATTATCGAAAATTCGTGATCTTTCCAACTAAATGTGATACTTCTATTGGTTACATATCACATTCAATTGTAGCAATTAGTTTACCAATGAAGCAAGTCCCTAAATACTTCTCATGAACTTTTAGGTTGGTGTTGTTTACCAATGCTACCTTATAGGGACTAGGATGAGGCTCTGTCTTTTGTCCAAGTTTTCGTGCAACATCCTCATAAACGACATTGGTATTACTGTCAAGATCAATAATCAAGCTACATAATAAACGACATTGGTACTACTATCAAGATCAATAATCAAGCTACATAATTGATCATTGCGACAAATCCTTGTTTGGAAAAGACTACTCAAATACCTATCTTCTTTAGCACATGATAAGACATGGTTTATCATCATCAATGCTATGATCACTCTTATTATCTTCATTTTCTTCTTCAACATTTGTACGCATCACTTTATTTACTCTGTGTTCAGGGTAGCACTAGCAACTAATGACTCTTTTATAATGCAAGTGTCACTAACCAGTTAGGACATTGAGATGAGAAGTGTCTAAAACTATATAAATTATTAAAGTTACCTTGTTGAGTTGATAAAGTAGAAGAATGACCTTTGTTATCGTTGAAAGTAGACGAGAGACTATTGGGTGTCATATCAGCAGCTCGTGTATAATCAAAATTTGTCCTTTCCTTTTGATTGTTGCTTTGCATTAAAGAAAGTCCTTTTAAGAAGTTTGGCGGGCTATTCTTTCAACACCTGATATGCGGATTGAAATTTTATTGGCAATTGAAAAAAATGGACTCGTTTATGTACATAGCAACAAGAACTTTGTCACAAGCAAATTCATGAGGGCACAATTGGTAGAACTTATTACTATATTTTAGTACGGATAGGTTTCTCTTGTTGCAACTTCAAAAAATTATATAGTTTCGTTGTTTGTAATTGGTTGGCAAAAAGAACCGAGTCAGAAAATTTTCATTCCCTCCGAAGTTTAAATTTCTTTACCAATTCTATGGAATTTTGCTTGCTCCTTTGTCCTCCAGACACAAGTTGTTTAAAAGGAAATGGAATCCTCCAAAATTTAAACTTCTCTACCAATTCTATGGAATTTTGCTTGCTCCTTTGTCCACCATACACAAGTTGTTTTGAAGGAAATGGAAGGGGATGTATATTTTACTTGAGAAGAGAAATACAAATTTGGAGCACACTCAAGAACACTTCATTTTACTTGTTCCAAATGATTCAAGTACAAGGCTATTTATAGGTTACAAGAGACTATATGCTTCCATATATGAACTAGAACATGAATCTAATTTAATGAATGCATGTACTGAATAGTAAACATGCACAACAGGCCGGTCTGGGCTGGGCCTGTCAAACCTTGGACTTTGACTAGGCCAGGTCAGGCCGTTAACTTAGGTTTGCCAGGCCAAGCCTTGGCCGCTAGGCTGGGGTCTGGTTAGGACTACAGGCCAAACCAGGCCTAAGTCCTTTAATTTAAGAGGAATATATAAAATAATAAATAAATTTTTGTAAAAATGATACAAGATTTTTGGGTTTTATTTTATTTTAACATTCTATTATACACCATTATAAGTTGGATGATTAGAACAAAAATAAATATATTCCTCTTAAATTAAAGGAAAATGTAATTTAAATGTAACCGGAATATAATGCAAATTGATTTCCTAAATGTATGTTTACTATGCACGATTTGTCTTCATAGAAAATATAATTTGAATACAATTTAATGTGATACATATGACTATAGATGCAAAATAAATTAACTTCTTGTAGATTACACTTTTATATTTTGAATACAAGGTTAGTTTCTATTTTATTTTTTTAGTATTAGGATCAGTTGAACATATATTTTCTAAAGTTTAAATACACATATTTTCCTTTATGGTCATTAAATACTTGCATAGTTATATCTCAAGTATTATTTCTAATTGCTTTATGGAATTATTCTTTTAATTGCTACAACAGAATACCGGAAAAATAACCAAAATCATTAATCCTCCTAAGAATGTAGCACATCCAAATTAATGAAGAACTTGAGTATTTACAAAAAAGCTCAGCTTATTATTAATATTTAATATTAAAAGTTAGTTTATTGATGTATTAATTAATGTTAATATTTAACATTAAAATAGCAAGGAATATTAATAAAATTTTAATGTTAAATACTAGTAATTTAGTATTTACAATAAACTAACTTATTATTAATATTAAATATACTAACTAGTTCTATTTCATTGAAGATGTATATTAATTAAATATATTTACAAGAAATCAAGAATGAATAATTAAAATTTTATTGATGTATTAATTAAAACTAATGTATTATAATTTATAAATTACAATAATGAATAATTATAATTTTATACTTCATTAATGAATAATTATAATTTTAAATTTCAAATAACTTGATAAAGAACCAGGTCAGGTCTTAGGCCATTTTAGGTAACTCCTCGAATCCTATTATGAGAAGAAATCTTAATTATGGTAGGAATTTATTTTGGTAGTAATCTTATTTGTAGTAGATATATTTATTATATGAGTGTCCTAATTAAATTAAGAGAAGGGGAGTTGTGGGTACTCTCTAAATAGAGTCTTATGTTTAGAGAGAGGTAACACAACCAAGAGGTAGTAATTCTAAGAGTTGAGAGAGAGGGTGTAATTGGGTCTTAGATTGCTGTGTGAGGGAGGATTTTTCAACTTTATTCCGTGCAAAAAATTGTATTGTGGCGATTAATATATTGAAGTTGGTTTTGTGGATTAGGTCATTGTAGACCAAACCACGTTAAATATTGTGTTGTTTATTTTGCTTGATTTAATTCCCAACAAGAGGTATCAAGAGCTAGTTCATTGCATTTGAGATAGAGGGGATTAATTTGCATAATACGATGGCGACAAATTTGGGTAAATTTGAGTTTTCAATGTTCGATGGGAAACAAATTTCACATTGTGGCAAAGTAGTGTGCAAGATCTTTTGGTGTTACAAGGACTTGATCAAGCTTTGGAGGATAAAAAACTGGATGAGATGAAAGAACCAAATTGGCAAACAATTTCGCAAGAAGACGGTAAGCACAATACGTTCGTTGTTAGCACCTGAGATAAAGTATGATGTGTTGAAAGCGACTAATCCGAAAAAGTTGTGGGAATAACTCGAGAAGAGTTGTGCTTCGAAGTCGCTAACCAACAAATTGTGCTTGAAAATGGAATTGTTCTCCTTGAAAATGGATTGAGAGACGAATCTCCATGATCATCTAAATACTTTTAACAGTTTAGTGTCTCAATTGTTGAATACGGATGAAAAATTAGAAAATGAGAAGTCATTGCTCTTATTGTCATCTTTGCCCAAGAACAAGTCATTGGTGCAAACATTATTGGTAGGAAAATTAACTTGATTTTAGATGAAGTGGTTACTGTTTTGCTAGAAAGTCAAAAGTTGATGGGAGAATAGAGCAATAACATTGGTGAGCAAGCACTAACTGTGGAAGGTTCCAATCGAGGGAGGCGTTAATGGAGAGATAATAGTATAGGAAGATCAAGATCTAGGCCAAGAGATTATAGAGATAGAGAGTGCTATTATTGTGGAGAGAAGTTTCAAATTCAATACCAATGCAGAACACTAAAGGTGGACATGAAGAGTTTAAGGAAGCATTAAGAAAAATTGAAGGAGAAAGAAAAAGTTGAAGATGCTAATTTGCTTAGTGAAGTTGATGAAAAAGTTTTAATGGCTAATAATGACTACAATGAAGATGGATGGGTATTGGATTTTGCGGCTTCTATGCATATATGCAAGGAGAAAGATTGCTTTGAGAGTTTGAAGTAAGATGGGGAATTTGGCTATGTTAATGCGGTGAATAAAGAGAGTTAAAAGGTGTTGGAAGTGTTCGTTTTAAACTACATGATGGTTCTACGAAAATTCTTGAGAATGTATGTTATGTCCTTAGTTATGGTGAGAATATAATTTCATTGGGAGAATTATCCTCACTTGCATATACATACGTGGGTCATGGAGATTCATGCAAAGTGTTCAAGGAAGACAAATTAATTCTTCAAGGTCGGAAGAATGAAAAATTAATTTGTGTTGGAGGGATAGTCTATGCGTGGAAAGAAGACCAAGAAGAGTAACCATTGAGTGAAGTTCAAAGATGAAGTTGAAATATTTGGGGATTCAAGTCGAGGGAGGAATTGTTAGGTAACTCCTCGAATCCTATTATGAGAATAAATCTTAATTGTGGTAGGAATTTATTTTGTTAGTAAATCCTATTTGTAGTAGATATATTTATTATACGAGTGTCCTAATTAAATTAGGAGAAGGGGAGTTGTGGGTGCTCTGTAAATAGTCTTATGTTTAGAGAGAGGTAAAACATCTTAAGAGTTTAGAGAGGGTGTAATTGGGTCTTGGGTTGCTGTGTGAGAGAGGGTTTTTCAACTTAGTAGATATATTTATTATATGATTGTCCTAATTAAATTAGGAGAAGGGGAGTTGTGGGTGCTCTATAAATAGTCTTATGTTTAGAGAGAGGTAAAACAACATCTTAAGAGTTTAGAGAGGGTGTAATTGGGTCTTGGGTTGCTGTGTGAGAGAGGGTATTTCAACTTTTATTGCGTGCAAAAAGTTGTACTGTGGAGATTAATACATTGAAGTTAGTTTTGTGGATTAGGTCATTATGGACCAAACCACGTTAAATATTTTATTGTTTATTTTGCGTGATTTAATTTCCAATAGGCCAGACCAGGCTTTTTTGCAGGTCAGATTTCTGTCTTAAAAGAGCGGCCTTTTCAAGCCTTCCCAGACCGGGTTTGACCCGATCCAGGCCTTGACTAGGCTGAGTTTTGACCAAGATCAGGTCGCAGGCCGCGGGCCTTTTGTGCATCTCTAAATTGAACATTAATACTCATGTATCAATACAAATGTATCTTCAAATACCAATGCATGGAAATACCAATAGTCAAGTCATTCATGTATCTATCTTAATCTCCAACATTGTCTCCCTTAAGCTAGATTTGTTTATCTTTGAACTTCTTCATCCCTAGCATCCTCTTTAGCTTTCGAAACAAATCGACTTTCAACGGTTCAGTAAAAATATCAGCAATTTGTTCTTCATTAGAACAATACTCGACAACAATTTCTTTGTTTCCAACCAACTGCCAAATGTAATGAAATTTGATGTCAGTGTACTTAGTTTGACAAAGGAAAATTGGATTCTTCGTCATCACTATTGCCGAGTTATTATCACAAAAAATATATTTGTAGGATCATCCTGTTTGTGTTTTGCACAAAATATCTTTGTAGGATCATCATGTTTGTGTTGCAAAACACCAAGCATTCGACGCAACCACACTGCTTGAGTTGCACTACTAGTTGCTGCAATATATTCCGCCTCTGCCGTAGATAAAGCTACCACAGGTGGTTTCTTTGATGACCATGAAAAAATTGCAGAACCAAGATGTAAAGCATAACCTGAAGTACTCTTTTGATGTTCCAAATCTCTTCCCCAATCACTATTTGTATACCCAACAAGATCTGCATGATTGGTATTACACGAATAAAAGATGCCAGCACTTTGTGTACTTTTGATAAACCGCAAAATACGTTTAGCCGCCTGTAAGTGAGACTGACACAGTAACTCCACGAATCTGCTAATCAAGTCGACAACATGCACGATGTCTGGTCTTGTTGAAGTCAAGTATCTCAAACTTCCCACTAATTATTTAAAGCAAGTAGGATCAACCAAACTACCAGCCCCATCCACTGTTAACTTCAATTTTTCTTCAAATGGAGAAGAAACAGGCTTGGATGACTCCATTCTGAATCTCTTCAAAATATCAGCAACATACTAACTTTGTGAAATGAAAATTCCTCTTTGTTAGAGAAACTTTAATACCAAGAAAATAAGACATAAATCTGAGATCAGTCGTCTCAAATTCTCTTATCGGATTATTTCCGACAAATATCAAATCATCAACATACAAGCATACAATAAGAATATCACTATGCAAAAACTTAGCATATAAAGTATACTCGTATAGACATCTTTGAAATCCATTCTTTAGAAAATAAGAATCAATGCTCATATACCAAGCCCTCGGCGCTTGCATTAAACCAGACAAGGCCCTTTTCAGCTTATGAACTTCATCTTCTTGTTCCTTTTTCACATAACCGACAAATTGCTCCACATACACATCCTCCAGCATACCATCAAGGAAAGTCAATTTTACATCCTTCTGGTGAATTTTCCACTTGTTTTGAGCAACAAGAGAAATAATCATTCGTACGTACCGTATCAAGTCTGGCAACTGGTGCAGATATTTCAAAATAATCAATACCTGCTTGTTGCTTGTAGCCCTTCACGGCTAATCTAGGTTTGAAACGATCCACCTCTCCATTCGGCTTGTACTTTGTTTTGTATACCAATTTAACTCCAATCGGTTTCTTGTCACTTGGTAGACCAGTGAGCTCCCAATTATTGCAAATGGAAACTAGATCACAATCTGCATGTAAAGCAGAATTAACTATATCTTCACCAGGTGGGGCATCATCAGTACCAATCACATAATACTCCAACATTCTTCAGGAGTTTTATCAAGAACAGTCCTTGTAGGGCACCTGTTCAACGCATAAACAGACAAAGCAATTGCTTCCACCCAAAAAGCTTTAGGCAAATTTTTAAACTAAAACATGCATCAAGCCACCATATCCACAACAGTTTTGTTTTTCCTCTTCGCAACACTATTTTGTTGAGGGGTATCTCTAACAATCAATTGATGTTTAATACCATGTTTTTCAAGAAAATCGTAACAAACAAGGTATTCCTTGCCCTTATCAGTTCTCAACATTTTAATGTAATGCCCACTTTGTTTCTCCACAAAATTCTAAAACTTCTTAAATATGTCGCAAGCTTCAGATTTTTCTTTCAGAAAGTAAAACCATGCTTTTGTACTAAAATCATCAGTAAAGAAGATAAAATACCTGCAACCACCATTTGAACGGACTTCCACAGAACACAAATCTGAATGAATCAATTCCAGCGGTTCTTTTGCTCTCCATGATTTCCTTGCAGAAAAAGCATCTCTACGCTTCTTTCCCAAATCACAAGTTTCACAAACTCGGTTAGGTGACTCAATAACAGGCAGCCCGTCACCATCTTCTTTTGAGACAAAAGCTTCAAACAATGAAAGTTTAAGTGCCCAAAACGCACATGCCATAACCAATTTCCATCCAAAGTAGTAGAATTAAAGCAACATAAATAATCACAAGTAATTTTTAGCAGAAATAAGCAATTTATTGTCATTTTTACCTTTGCAATTAGTCCTCTTTCACCATCACTAATTGTCCAAGTGTTGTCCTGAATTCGCTTTTCATATCCCTTTTCTGAAAGTTGTCCCATACTTGACAAATTCTGATTTGGGTTAGGCACATAAAATACATCTAAAAGTTAGTTATGAGACCCATCCTTCAAACTGATAATAATATTACCTTTCCCCATAACCTGCATAGTTGAATCATTGCCAAATTTTATCGCCGAATGACACGACTCGTCAAGCTGAGCAAATATTTCTTTATTCCCACACATGATTACTACAACCAGAATCTAAAATCCATGCATTTTTATCAAAATTATCAACACCATATGTCAGAAGCAAAGTTTCAGAATCATTATTTTGAGAAGCATTTTCATTAACATTAGCTTGATGATTTCTACTTCTACCATCGTGCTTTCTAAAATATTTTATTACCAAAATATCCACAATAAAAACACTCGCCAAAAAAATTTCCTTGCCTCCAAGTATTGTCATTACCTCTTCCCAAACCAAATCTTTGATTGTTGTATTCTCTTCCGTCTCCAAAATTTTTGTCTCGACTATTGGAAGACCGATAATTATTTCCTCGGCCTCTTCACTAACTTTGTAATTGCCTCTTCCTTTTCCTCTATCATTTCATCCACGACCTCTACCATTGTAAACTTGATCTCTATTGTTGCAGGTTTCTCCCTGTTGACTGTCTTCAAAATTTCTTCTGGGTACTTTTTTCTCCTTCACTAAATTCGACTGATTTTCCGAAGTCGAAACTTTGACTTTGTCCGTTATCTCTCCTTCATCCGTTGTTTATATATTGTAAAGATCCATCCAATCTTCTATTGTCGTGTTTTCCACCTCTTTGGACTCTTGAATTGCCGATACAACATAATCATATTTCTCCGTCAAAGTACAAAGAATTTTTTCAACAATCTGTTATGGTCTCTACATTGGTCTTCATGGAATTTACAATTTCTTGAACTTGTGAAAAATAATCTGATGTAGATTGGGATTCTTTCATCTCGAGAAGCTCATATTTTCTCTACAAAACTTGTAAATTATTCTTTTGAACTTTCACCGCACCCTTGTACATTGTTGCTCCAACAACCTTGTGAAAAAATAATTGGCCAATTGCTTGATGAAGAACTAACAAGGCACTATTGCAACGCCTTCATGTGTTGTCATTCACCGTCTCTGTAACTTCATTTGTTACACAAGTATACAAATCTTGTGCCGTCAAAAAGTATCTAGCATAACTTTCTAATTCTTGAAATTCATCTTCCCATCAAACTTGGGAATGGGACAAATGATGCTTACATTATTTGTTGTCGTCTTTTTGGATCTTCTAGCTCTTGATGCCACTATGAAGGAAATGAAAGAGAAAATATATATTACTTAAGAAATATGAATTTGGGGAACACCAAAAAACACTTCATTTTACTTAAATGATTCAAGTACAAGGCTATTTATAGGTTACAAGAGACCTATTTATATGCTTCCATACATGAACTAGAACATGAATCTAATTTAATGAATACTAATATTCATGTATCAATACAAATATATTTTCAAATACCAATGCATCTAAAGTAATATCAAGTCATTCATATATCTAGCTTAATCTCCAACATGTTCTTTTGAGCTTAGCTTTAACAAAATAATTTTTTCAAACTTCATTCATATTGTACTATTTAAAGAAGCACCCAATCAAGAAATATATCTTGATCGTCTCCATTAAAGTGGTGAACTTCAAGCTTCACACTTTTTTCTACTTCCCAATTGCAAACATCTACATTGTACCTTGAAGAATTGATTGCAAATTTTCAAGTGTAACAAGCATAAGCATGTTGCTATTTTCTATTGATTTTAATAGATGAATACACAAGGATGAACACAATTTTTTTTTGGGAACAAAATACAGATGCGAATAACATTGTTTTGCTTCCCCCACAACGAGCTTTAAAACTTTTAGGGCTTCATTCAGTTTTTTGTAAAGTAAAAAACACATTCTCTGGTAACTAAAACCAATAGACAAAAAAACATTTTAGATTGCTCGCTCTGGATGAAATTTTAGGCTGCAGTTGCCAATTTGAATGCAGAGGAGCTCGGGACCTTCAAAATAAGACGCCTTTTTTTGTCAGTTGACTTCTATTTTCTATGGACACTTTTTGACCATCATCTTTGTAAAGTAAAAAATACAGTCTCTGGTAACTAAAACCAATAGACAAATAAACATTTTAGATTGCTCACTCCGGATGAAATTTTAGGTTGCAGTTGCCAATTTGAATGCATAGGAACTCCAAGACCTTCATAATAAGACGCCTTTTTTTGTCAGTTGACTTTTATATTTGTTTGGACACTTTTTTGACCATCATCTTCTTTTCCTAATTGTAAAGAAAAATAACAAAACAAGACTTAAACCGAAAGAATGAAACTTTAGGGTTTTCAATTGAAAAAGAAGAAAGTGTAGGGACTATTGTGAAAATTTTCCAAAGTTCGAGGGTGAATTTTTTCAAACTTAGGGACCACAATAAAAATCTATATGACATTTAAACAATAGATATTTGTTCCTTCATGTGATGCCCATGAGCCATGCGAAGGCTCAGCAGCGCAACAACTTTCTTCTTCCCTTACCTTCTCACTCTGTTTTTTTACCTTCTCACTTTGTTTTGCACACAGAGCTGAACTTATTTTCTCTTCCACGTTACTGCTCATTGTTTTCTAGAGGACATTAGTCATATATCAATCCTCATCCCACTTCTCTACATCATTATCGTATTCTTGTTTCTCAATAATAGTTATTATGATAAATTACTATGTACATATACATATTTATTATTATTATTTGATATGTTAATATATAAATATATATTTTTAATTTATTATTATTACTCTTTTTATCCCACAAAAGAGTCATATTTTTTAATATTATTACTATAATTACTCCTTTTGTTACCTCGTAATATATCTATTTGCATCCTTATTTCTCTGTTACATTGAAATTTTGCCTACACATGCCTTTACATTGATAATGCTTGAAATTACGATTCATGTCTTGTCATCCGAGCGGTGAGTAAAAAAATAAAATTGAGTAGTCGATATTGCCGACAAAGCTGTTTCTTTGAACAATGATTTTAGTGCGTCTCAACTACTCCCTCCGTCCTCAAAAGGATATATATAGTACAAATATTACACAAATTAAGAAAACTAAAGGAGGAGAGATTATAAAATAAGTACTAATTTTACTCATAGTGGACCCCATGTAATTTCTAGTCCCCATCTATCTTGTGCTTCATATTGCCAAATTGAAGAATTAGAATCACCGATGCCTTGTAGCAGTTGAGAAAAAAACAAGAATCTTGAGGCTTTACACCTGTCGTCTACTCTTCTCGAAGTGAGTGAAAGTGTACGTAGAGCTTTCCTTTGGCTTTCTTGGCTGTTTCGGTGGGCCAATCTTTCTTGTCCCATCTTTTTTCTCTTTTACCAATCAAAGTTACACCTATAAAAGGGTTCTAGTACCCTGAGACGCAGCTAACCCCCCAATACTAGACATGGAATAAGGATTCTCCGGTTTGAGGGATTAATTGATTGGATACTCCTAAGGTGGTGAGATAGGCAACATGTAACTTGCTGGGGGATAAAGAATTGTGGGGCTGTTTAGATCTGGGTGTATGCTCTGCTGGCTGCTGGCTGCTCTCCCCATTCAAAATATGCAAGTACATTTTTCATACAAATTAAGAAAAATAAAAGAAGAGGACAGAATATAAATAGGTTCCCGTGATATCCACAATGGACCCCAGTTCCCATGTTATCTATAATTGGACCCCAGTTCCCTTGTTATCTATAATGGACCCCAGTTCCCATGTCATCTACAATGGATCCCACATAAGTATACTAAAGATTCTTCTTTTTTCTAAGCAGTGGATCCTACTTGAGTAGTGTTTGAGGGTGAATTAGAAAACATTTTGAATTTGAATTGTCAACTTTAACATTTTTTGTAGGACAAAATAAAATAAAATTATACTTCAGTATCTTTGTTTATGGGACGGAGTGTAAATAAGTTTCCATGCTATCCACAATGGATGTTATTTACAATGGATTAGTACACTAAAGATTTTTCTTCTTTCTAAAATTAGTGATTCTACTCGAGTACTTTTTGAGGGTAAATTAGACATTATACAACATTTTGAATTTGAGTTGTCTACTTTAGACATTTTTTGTATGACTCCATACTTTCACAGATTGCTGTTCTTCCTTGAGCGAGAATTGTCTTATTATATCAACAGTCTTGTCTGTATGTAATTGAATTCATATTTAGGTCCCATTAAATAAGGTGCATATGACAAAACAACTACACAAAGGATAACTCCTTCTCTAAATGCAGTTGGGACTAAAATGGGTGTAACTCAACTTTATAGTTGAAGAAGGCGGACAAAATTCAGTATCAAGTTGAGTGATCATATAGCTTGCTAATTATAACTGCTTAATTGATGAACAATCTGAGATGGAAACTCAAGCTAAAGGTTATTTTGGTCTATTCAGTCCATGAATACCAAACCCAACATCTCTTTCAGGCAAATTAATCGATAAACTATATGTAATGGAGCCTGTAGTTACTGTAACCTCATATTCCATTTTCAAAGTGCCTGCTCTTTCATGGATGGAGATGGTTAAATGGCACAACAGTTTCTGCAGGGGGGTGCAATTTAGTGGATAATTTATTTTTCAAACCACTGGTTTTGTAGTGTAGCCCTGCTTATTTGTTTGTTTCTTGACTGCATAAATTTCTGTCTGAACCACTGGCTTCCTGTGCTGTGCTGCTAATTTGCGTGCTTTGTTTCTTACGTCTGTATTTGTTTTTTGGCAGATTCATTTGCATCATTGTCATTGCCACTTGATCTCCTTTTACTGCTACTTGGTGGACTCGATAAGTCTATGGAATTGGCATGGTCTAGCACTTGGGAATGACATGTTTCCAATGGAGTCGCTTGTGGTAAGAGCTGACCAGTGGTGAGTAACACATCTGCTAGGGTATTATTGTTCAAAGCAGCAGGGGTTGATCCGGGGGTAGCAGAAGCAAACTCAGAAGTCAAGATGAACTTTCCAAACCAAACTCATAAGTCAAGATCTTCTTTCCAATTCTTGGCAGCATTATCAGTTAGAGGCGGGGTGGATTCATGGACCAACTGGGGCTTGCAATGCTTGTCTTCTATACATAGAAGGCCTGCCAAGGAGAGTGAATCAGCTGAAACATGCTCTACTGCAACATCCGTAGAGGTCTTTTTTCGGCATGGTGGTTACCTTGGTTTGATAAGTTGAAGCAACAGGGATTTATATACACAAGCTTAAAGGAAATGTGGTGACTAGAATGATGCTAATTTAAGTTGTACTATTCTTGATATGTTCCCCTTTTGTTGAATAATGATTCGTCACCATGTAGAAGGGGGGAAAAGTACTGAAAGGGGCAAAGTTCTTTCTCAGTTCTATATGTTTGAGGTTTAGTCTCCTCCTACCACAACAAAGAGCTAACATAGTGCAGATTGAATCCTTGCACCTTTTGTTGAATAAAGTGCATTTCAAGTTTATTTTTCTGTGTCGTCGTCATTTTCTCTGTTGAGTTGTTGATTTATTTATGGAATTTGGAGTGGTAACTACATTTTCTCTGTTGAGTCGTTGATTTATTTATGGAATTTGGAGTGATAACAATTTGCTTCATCCATAGATTGAAAGGTACAAGAGTTTCAAATCTATTTACTTACTTTAGAAGGACATTTAAGCATTCATTGGCTTGGATATACAGCGATCTATCTATTGTTTCTTTATAGTTTCGGAATAAATAAAGGACTTCCAATTTTGTTATAGGAAAATGCAGGAATACATTATATATGTTGTTAAAACTCGATGGAGTAAATCAACAAAAGAGTCACACAAAAAAGCCTCACTTTGGTGCGTGCTAGTGATGGGTTATTACTGTGGGAACCCACCCAGTCAGTATCCTCTCTCTCCATGGAGCACTGAGGAGAGACTAGGCTATGAGCATGCTTGTTTAAGTTTTTGTCAATCAAACTTGAAGCTGGGTGTAAGCTGTTCGTTTTTTTTATAAACTGTGAAGAGGGAAAAATAATAAGAAAAGAGTGCATCCAATCCAAAGTTATATATATCTATCTGGGCTTGTTAAACTTTACGAAACTTAAATAGACATACATTTATTACTACTGGCACTAGGGGAGATTTATCTTCAATTTGTAGACTAGTGCTCGTTGTACATTGCACAGTAAAAAAGGAGAAGCATTTATTAGCACTATGCTGATTTTTTACCATTTTTAAGTCAACAATCAGCACTAACAATAATACTCGGATATTCATTGTTTCGTGCATCCCATTCTTCACATTTGGTCCCGTGTGTCTTCCCAACAATTTTGGAACCCTAATAATTAATTAATTCCCATAAAATTATTATTAATTATAGACCCCAAATTTTCACCTAAGAATAGGAGGACAAGCTCAATCAATCAGAGACTGATAACACTTGGACAGCAGCCCCTAAAATACTCTCATCCCATTTACTCAGAGACATAATCTGTGGATCCCACATTTTACCTAGTCCTTAATTCGTCCTTCTTTTATTTCCACGACCATATTTTCTTATTTCCAAAGTCAATATTAGTATTATTGAGGATATTTTAACCTAAAAAACAGATTATTGAAGAACGTCCGTCCACTCCACTCTACCTGATCATCATCATAATCACATGATACCAAGAATTTAAAACTAGTATGTATTGCGACGACAAGTGTATGTTAATCACCAATCTACGCCCAGTTGAGGCAATAGGCTTGATAGTTCAAATATAATGAATGACAAAAAAAAAAAAATTAAGTGCTGATCAACAATCAGAAGCCCCGATGCTTTCTATATTTCTCAGGGTTCATAATTTAAACATAAATTGTATTGAGATTTAAGCAAGCAACCATTTTCAAATTCCTATAAACAGTGACAGTTCTTCTGTTGTGTGCTTAAAATAACGCTCGTAAAACAACTTAAAAAGATAAAATACACAACTCCCTTTAAGAATTTAAACCTACACCTGATTTCCTTTCCCTAGTATATTTCTATTCACCTTTCTTACATGTGAAACATTATAACTCGGCAACAAAGGCAGCAAATTCATCAGGAATCTACAGAACCTGACAACTTCTGACGGTATGCAAGCAGCTGGAAATTAAGCAACACCAAAACAATATAACATTAGTAACACTGATTTACTGTGTGCAACTGTGCATGCTCCTGCGTAAATTAAACTGGCTCACGAGAGAGTGAGATAGAGAGCTCACCAGATGGCTCCGATTAAAATTGTACATAGCTTGAAGTTCGGCCAATGTTTCATGCTCCTCCAGGATATGTAACTCGTCTTTACATGGATCTATGCTTCTGCATGCAGATATGGAAACACTTGGGGAGGTTGTAGGGTCGGGTTTTGAATGAATCTCTTTAACCAGCAACATTTCAACTTCGTCAGCTTGGACAGCAGTCTTCAGAGCAACATACTACATAATAACATACATCCAGAAACAAATTTCAGTTATCAGAACAAAATGTAATGAAAATAAATTCAACTATCATGAGATTTAGCTAAACCAGATTCTTTTGGTCCTTTTGGACAAGAAACTAGCTAAACCAGAAAAATGATACATGTTCAAAGGTAAAATTAGGGATCTCTGTATATAAAGATCTTACTCGGCAAAGGTGTTTAATTGACAAGTTGGACCTGCAGCAAAGGTTTGGCAACTGCAAACTTGGTATTCTTTGTTCATCCAAGGACACGAGCATGAGACGAATATCCAACTGAAAGGAGAAGAAAGCAATTTATAAGAGTAAAGGTGGAAAACCAAGAAAAGTACATTTTAGAAGTGGTACAAAAATGACATCACAAACACAACTGTCATTAGGGGAGAAACTTGTTTGGTTGCACTGTTGCTTAAGAGATCCATTTAGGATACCCTTCCACGTTTACCAGTTCACAACCAAACATGAGTAACTAACGCCTTTTGACAGTGGTGTTAGCAAGAGCCACCCGAATTACGCATCTCATTATTACCTCATCATCTTCTACCGACTTTCGAAGACTATCAAGCAGCTTTGAGAGGCGAGTATTCCTGGCATTCTTTCCACTCCCAGCACTCAGACTGCCATGGCGTGTGTTGCTCCGAATGCCGCCACCACCCCAAGCAAGCATTTCAGAGCTTCCGACAAGCCCTGCGGATGCACCCATTGAATCTCTGTTAACATCAGAATCATTTTCAGTACTGCCTACATCTGCAGTCCCTGGTGCTAAAGAAGTCTGAGAAAACCGAGCTCCTCCCCATCTCTTGTATCTTTTTGGTTTGAGTTCTATCACTTGCTCGTCAGCAGAAGATGAATCTTTACCTCCATCATGACCATTAACATCATCCTCCTCATCAGATCCTTGCACTTCACCAGCTCTCTGGTTTCTCCTTCCTCTCAAATTTCGATATCCCTGTGATCTCCTTACAAATGCAGCAGCTGTGGCTCTAGCACTTGTGCGCTTCCTTCCTAGTGCTTCTGATTGCCGGCGTAGAGTCTGGGCAATTGAAGCTTGGATCTGGTCAAGCACATTGAAAGTTAAGTATGAGAGAACAAAGCAAAGAAAGGGACACTGTAACTGTACATAGATCACCAAAGCCAACTTTATAGTCTTCATCGAGTGCCCCTTCAGCATTAACAGAGGAACATACATAAGCAACAAAGAAGGGAAGGGTCCCTTCCCCTCCCCCCTCCCCCTTCCCCACCTGTAAACAGAAAAATTGTTTGGACAAAACAAAAAGATCTTCATTTTAGTGAAGGGTGTGTCGTTTAATTCAGTAGACAAGACATTTTTGCTTTTCTTAGTGAGATGAACTATCCCATAACTAGAAGTAACTACTACAGGTAAGAACTGAAGGAACCTCAAGAACATAAAATGATAAAACAAAATCCATGAGAGGGAAGGGAGGGGGATAAAAAGATGCTTGATCAGTTGATCGTCACATAAACGCAGTCACCCTGACATGAGAACATCTCACCTGCTTATTACGGGCCTTCTCCTCTTCATGAAAAGCCAATTCCTGAGCACACATACACAAAGAAAAGTTGATAAGCAATAATCAAAGCTTCACTTTTAATTGTGAGAAGCAAAGCATCGGTCACGTTATACCTCCTCTTCGTACTTATCTATATCTGGATATAAAGCAGCAATGAGAGCATCGTAGTTTGGATCATCTCTCAGAGAACGGCGACTAGCACAATGTGTACGACAAGCAGGGCACTCATTGTTTCTGTATGAGGGTCACAGTAAATTTTGAACAAGAAAAGATCAAGCGCCGAAGTCAATCAAAGAAAGATTGGCATCTGATAGCTTCAGTACTTACCCCAATCTCATAGATTTGTCAATGCATTCTCTGCAAAAGCGATGCAGGCATTCCATAACGGTTCTCGTCTTCCGTATAATCCCTATCCATCAATTATGGTAAACAACGTTGTTCTCCAAAAAACTGATAAACAAAAAGTACAGGGAAGAAAAGGTGCAAAGTTTTTTGGTAGAAAACCATCTCAAGGGACTTTAGGTTATTGACCTGCACCTGCACCCACACAGTGGAGCATGCAAAAATTGGCTGCACGATAAACAGGCTCCTCAGTTTCTCACTACAAATCTACAACATCTGGCGGAGTGGATAGTGTTGAAGTTTAGTTCTTGTCAAGAAATCTACATAAATCTTACTTATTATAATGAAAAGTTCCATTTTCATGAAGAAAAGAGCATGTGAAGATACATTTTCTTCTAGGGTAATAGTATAAACTTGCATTGTCGTGGACAAAAAAATCTCTAGTATAATAAAGCCTCTGCATTATACATTCCACTCCTCCAAGTCCCTTTTTACTGCATTCCCCTGTGCAATTTTCAACCTAATATCCTCTTTTTGATAAAAGACTCCTTTTTATCATCGTAGCTACTATGTGCCAACATTAAATATGATTAAACCTTCTCAACCAACCAATGTTCGCTATCTTAACAATAAAGAAGATAACTTTTCAAAAAATATTCTTTTTTCTTTAATAAAAAGGATCCCTTAAATCTATCTATCAATTGTAACACAATTTGAAAGAACAGCTTCCTAAAATGACTTATGGAGTATACAAGTATTTATTATAAAGTGTTTAATGTAACAAATGCATATCTCTGAAACTCATAAATAATTGCAGTTTAGGAGTACTAAACTTTCAGAAAAATTTCTTTCCAAAATGGATATAAGTGCATTAATTAATATCCATGTTTGCATCACATTCTGCAACAAAATTATAATCATTCTGGAATAATATGCTTTCTAATAATAAATCATCCCACATTATCAAATATTCCTTATAGAAAACACAAGAAGCAGGGGAAAAAGTAATTTTCCTTAGCCATGGATGATCCAAATTATCATATAGCCTAGAAAAACTAAAAACCTATTGCTTTAGAGCATACCATGAGTGGAAAAAATTATGGCCCCTTCCAATGAAGTTGATAAAATAGCATATTAGCTTAAAGAAACTAAAGTCCCAAAAGAGTACCTAAACAGATTGGGCATTGTACTTCCTTCCGTATTTCTGCTAATTTCACGGTGACAAATCTGTAAATGAAGGACACCACCAAAAAGAAGCATATTATGCAATTACTTGGTAACCAATTTTTAAAAAAACAAGTGATATTGGCAAATAGTAGATAGACTATAGTTCGTACTTTTAATAAGTAAAAATCTATTCACAGGCACCAAAAAGGAGGTGCTGCCCATGTACACGCAGAGTATATTGAAAAGCAGGAAAACAAAAAGTCCTGCCAAAATAACTGTTCTTATGGTTGAAAGATGAGACTTGAACGTAGAGACCCTCTCAGGCCCATGCACACACTAGCACATAAACTACAAAACCTCATGGTGCTGCCCATGTACACGCAGAGTATACTGAAAAGCAGGAAAACAAAAAGTCCTGCCAAAATAACTGTTCTCATGGTTGAAAGATGAGACTTGAACGTAGACACTCTCTCAGGCCCATGCACACACACTAGCACATAAACTACAGAACCTCCCCCCCTCCCCCAAGCCCTGCAAATGAATCCAACAGTAATGTCATTGAACTAAATTGCACTAGACGTGCATGAACTTCAACTACTGTTTTAATAAGTCTTCCAAGGCGTTCAAACATTCAGATTGCTCCGTAAAATAAATAAGCTAAGTACCTAACGGCTATGTTAAATTAATAAACCTTGTCTTGCCAATAATTTTTTTTCATGTTGATTGGCATAATAACTTTTTAAAAAATCTGAATATACAGCTTGCACTGAAGTCGAGGTAATAAAACAAGACTGGAAGTTGAGGGGTCTAAAATTTCCCTAGTGAATCAACTTTCCACTACCAAAATTTTCTTAATAGACACCTCACACCATTTTTAGGGCGTCCAGAGCTATGTGTCACAGCTAGCTAGTAATACAACTCTTATATATTAATTGATTCCATTTAGACGAAATAGGGGAGGACACAAGGTAACAAAGGAAATGGAAATGGAGGGATAGAAAATTTTCCCTTTGATAGGATGGGAAAGCAAAAGGAAGAGTGGGGAAGATGGGATGGTCCTGTATCCTTGATGTCCATCATTTTCTTTCCTCCCAAAAGTGGGAAGAATTGGGGACTGCTTCTTTCTTACATTTTTAACTTCACATCATAATCTTCAGTATTTAATAAATCACCTTTAACCCTTTCACCTCCTTCCTTGATTCCATTTTGGCCATCTAGACACAAGGAAGCGATAGCAGCTTCCTTTCCCAGGGAGATCTCTGCTCTTCCTTTTCAAATTTATGTTTTCAGTTCCTCCAACCAAATGACCACAAATACAACACTTTCATCTCAAAATAGCAAACACCCCTATCAGATAGCAATATTGCAGTAGACTACAACTTTAAAAAGTGATCCACAAATTACACTATATGTGTCTCTCAAGGCATAAGACATGAATGGAACAAAGTAAGCTATCAATGAGGATTGGAACACTAAGGCAACAATTACTTGGCCAGAAGATACTTACAGATACAAATTACATGTGCAGAGACATGCATGGGGAATGGTTCATACAGCTTGCACATGGGCCTGCCTAGAACTTTGGCCAATGACGACAGAGATCACAGAGAAAACACATACTGTTGCCGTAATTCATAGTTATCCTGCTTAATAAATTGACATCATTTATACTATCCTACAATATTCTTGTAGTTCAACAACCGACTCCCTAGCAGATTGAGATACAGAAAACACCATCTCAGGAATACACAGAATTGACGTCCCATAAACATAAATAACATTTTTTGATTACTGTCACATGCTTTTTCAGTAAATCAGGTCACTTCTCTACCCAAACCTCATATTCACAGGAATAACAGAGAGAAATTAATAAGCATTATGATACTTTTCTTGCAAACATAGACCACAAAAACTTTTCTTGCAAACATAGACCACAAAAACAATTCAAAAACCGAACTGATACCATCCAACAAATGGCAAACAACAAAACCATGAATAAAATCAAGTAAGCACGAAGTATAATGCTACTCCAACCCTGATTACTGAGACCACTCAGTGAAAAAAGTATCAGCTTTACCAAGAAACTTGATTTCTTTGTTACAGCCATAAACTCAGAAGACGTACAACAACTTCAAATAAAACAAATCCAAACAATCAGGCCACTTGAAACAAAGTTCGCTGACCTTTCACACCCTTGAACATCCCCAAACAAAGAAATTAGAAATAATTCCGAACACTCAAAATTCTTCCCAAGCACGTATAGAGCTCGTATTTAACAGTGCTCGTCAAAATGCAGTAAAATACTCGATCAACCAAACAAACCGCATGCAGATCCCGAACAAAACTGATCAAATCAAGAAGATTTAGGATGCACCGGAATAGTTACGCAACATATATATACATATATGGAGAGAGATAAGGAGTTAGAACGTACTCATCTTCGTCACCGACACTTGAAGAAGGGCTTCCATCTGAATCTGAGAGGAAACACGATTCAGACAGGTGAGAAACATAATAACAATCGAATTTGAGACGAAATGTTGACTAAAAACTGACATTCACAGGTGAAATTTCGAGGATACGTGCCGGTTGGCTCTTCTTCGGGTTGTTCGTCGAGGCTTTGATTGCGGGGGTCGGAGGAATTGTTATCCTCCAAAGGAGGAGGAGGAGTCTCGTGAGAACGTTTCTGAGCAGGCATTGTCGACGTATTTTGTTGATGATGCTTTAGTAAAGGAGGTGGCGATGCCGACTGTGGCGCCGGGTTGCTCGGCAGAGGGCGCGGTTTACGGCGGAGTAGAGAGAGAAACGCCGGTGAAGGTGGTTTAGTGTGTTTAGCTCCGTCGGGTTCTCTGGTTCTACTACGGGAGGAGAGAGAGAGAGAGGCGGATGGTTAGGGGCTCTGCCTCCCGGTGTTGCCAAAATTTTATTGCTATTTTTCTGTCGATCGATCTCTGGTGGCTATTATATTTATTCGGACTTGTAATTTAGTTTTTTTTTAAAAAAAAAAAGAAGATGAAATTATATTTACTGACTATAAATATAACCCAGTTTGACACTAGAGGTTCATTTTATGTATTTTAGACTGTATTTAACGTTGGATTCGAGTCTATGTTTGTTTGTAAAATTATATTTGAAATTAAATTATTTATATTAATTAAATATTATTTTAAATAATTTTATATTATGATAAGAGATTATTAATCTTTTAATATTGAATTATTAATCCCATAAAATTATTTAATAACTTAAAATGAGAAGACTATTAATTCTAAATTTATCATGAGATTATATAATCGCTCATAAATAGTTTTTAAAATAATAAAAAATAATTCATAGGACTATTTAAATAATTATTAATCTCCTATCATGAGATAAAATAGTCTGAAATAGTGTTAAATTAATACAAATAATTCAATTCCAAGCATAATTTTTACAAACAAACATAACCTTAGTGTATATATATATATATATAGATATATATATAAATATATAGAGAGTACGGATCTAAAATATATATCTTAAATAATATACGTTTATTAAAATTACATCGTTTTGAAGATTTTTTTTAAAAATATAATATTAAAAGAGAGTGGTCCCATTTATTTTTTATTTATTTATAAAAATGTCACCCGCGATCCCATTTATTTTTTAAAAGAATTTTCAAAACGACGTAATTTTAATAAATATATATTATTTAAGAGAAATGTTTTAGATCCGTCTTATATATATATAGATGGTTTAATAGTGAAATTTATAGTAATAATTATTTATCCAATTATTATTTTGGTCTTAAAATGAGAGTTTCAAAATTTCTAAATACTATATATTATATTTGTTTGGAATGTGTTTAGACATACTCATATTTTGCTTAGTTTTTAAAATTACTATTAAAGATAAATTTATCTAACTTTATTTTATATATATAATAAAATATTAATGGAAAAGGTAAAACATCCCAAAGTATTATTTATTTTGATATTTTTTTTAATTAAAATGATGCATCCGAAGAAGAAAAAAATTAGTTAAGATTCTTTCGCTAATAACTACACATTAACAAATTATTCTAACTTGTGAAGATTTATCCCAGTACTCCCTTGTGCATTTAGTTTGAATTTTAAAATTAAATTAATTAATTTTAACATTAAAATTTATTCTATTTTTTAAAAAATAGAAATAATTTTTTTATTTAATTATTAATTTTAAAATTAATTAATTAAATCAAAAAATTAAATTAAACCGTCTTTACGAGATAGAGAGCGTAATAGCAATATTTTTAAGAAGTATGGTAGTATCACTGCTTTTTTCCAACTAGGCTTTTCACTCGTTGAGATGTTGTCACATCTTGGTGGTCATTTAATCTCTTTCTAATCTACATATATAATAAACTTTTTTCTATCAGATAGATAGATATGAGGAGGAATATATATTAAAGAAAATACACAAGGAGGACTAGACTGTGGTGATGGTTTTGATATTATTGACCAGAATATATATATATATATATATATATAATTTGATATTGATGAATCTTTCCTCATTTTTAATTCTTCTCCTTTCTGATTGAGTGTTTTAGTGCCAAGTTTTTTTATCAGTGAAAAATAATTAAATAGAAAATAAAAAATCATTTATGATTTAATATGAAACTTCACTGAATTAATTAGATGAACTACAAGTAAATACGAAGTGAGTGAACTCTGCGACATAATTTAGTCCATGTAAGTGAGAGGATCTTTTAATTTTAAACTTTTTAAACATTTATTACTTAATTGGAAAAATATGTAACTTCACATGAAAACTCATTTAACCAATTACTTTCTCATGATATATTCACTTGAAATATCAATTATACCATATATTCATCGCATGAAAATATTGCACCAAAACTTTATTTGTAAAATGAATACATATATTTACTGCAATTGCAATATATATATAAACACTATTAAATTCTTATAATATTATATACATTATATTGTACATAAAACTTTAGTTGCAAGTATAATAGTGTATTTATAATCTATACAAAAATTAGGACATCATAATTTTATCATGCTCAACACATAGTAAAATATATCGGTATGTGCCCAAAATACTAGTCGCGTCTTTAATCAGATAAAATAAATTGATTAGTTAAATAGGAGGGAAATTACGCCAATAACTTTAAGCAACTCGTTCAAGTTATGATTAACATTGCACAAATATCCGTATCAAAATATCATATAATCTATAAATACATATAAAATAGATTGTATGATACTAATTATACCATATATGCAATTCCGCACATTAAATTGCATAAATATGTATATATATATATATATATATATATATATATATATATATATATATATATATATATATATATAGACACACACACACACACTCAATTATCAGTTTCAATTTCTATGGTCGAAGTTAATTCCTCCGGTAAAATAAATATTTGAACAGTACTGTAATGAAGGGATCAGAAAAATCACTTTTGGAAATATATTCTCTCCGCTTTAATAAGATAATAATATGATATCACTTTATTAGGATTCTCAGCATAATCTATGATATCTCTGATATCAATTATAAAAATTAATCTGTAGTAATTAATTTTATCTGTAGTTATAAATAGGAGAAGACACCTAAAATATATAGAAAATAATAATATTGTATGTATTTTATTTGTAATTCATGATGAATACAGCGAAAATTGATTTATAGATGAATAAGATATTATTCCCTTGATGCCCTATATGATGTTTTGATGAAAAATCCTAAATATTATGAAAATACTTAAACGTATAGGATCAAGGAGATGACTTACTTTTTTATTTATAATAATCCTAATTAATAATCTTAATGTGTTTACCCATCACAAATCCAAAAAAGTTACTCAAATAATTCGCACTAGTCATCCTATATTATATTTAATTAGAGCCTATATGTTACCGTACTTAATTGGAGCAATCAATTAGGCTAATTTTATATAATTACAATTAATATTATCCCAAAATAATATTACATATATACCTTCTCCCTAGTCCTCGCCTCTCTAATTGGCCAAGCCAAATACTATATAATGGGGAACCAAAAAACATAATAAATAATGAAATTCAACTCCCAGTTTCCCACTACCTTCTTGTTATGAAATTCTAAATATAAATAATGCAGTATGAGAGGTTGACAAAGTCGCAAGGGATCAATTTAATTACTTATCCACAAAGTCATAGGGTCAAATTTTATTTAACTTTGTTCAATGTAATTCAAAATCATTATTAGAAGATAACTTTTAATATATATATGACTTGGTTCAATGTCATATCTTTTTAAAGGGCATATCAAGTTCATCCCTTTTAGTGACGGACTCAGAGATAGTTTGATCCGTCATCATAGGATCGTCCGTCGCTAAATGTTTTAGCGACGGACAAATATTTAGCGACGGACGAATTTATAGCGACGGACCAAATTGTCTCCAGATCCTTCGGCTGTGCAAAATTTTATTTTTCACCGTTAGATTTTCATATAAACGGTATAAAATTAATTTATTGAAATAGTGTTTATAACAATCATTTACTATAAATCATTTTTCATATATATATATATAATGGTGTCCTATGTATATTTCAGTATCTAAAATTGATCTCTCGTTTTCAGACACCAAGGTATAGTATTAACTTTTAAAAATTATTACAAGAAGGTGCATAAAACATATAAACTCTGGTCGACAAACTTTGGTTCGTTATCCCAAACATAAAACGTTTCTCATGCTCATCACATTCTTGATGTTCAATCGTCTTTGAATTATGGACTCTTGAGCTTCCTTTATTAATCAACGAAAAATGAGAATGGTTTTTGCTATGAATGAACACTCACATGGAAGAAGTAATAAGTTATGTTTTTATATTTATAAACAAACTATATGAAAACAAGAAACAAATTAATATTACCTTGGTTTTAAATTATAAGGCTAATATTAATTTTTAAAAATTAACTTGAGATATTTTTAAACATAAAATTGATATGTCTCATTAAAAATTATGAAATAATTAAACTTACGATAAGTAATACTTTTTATATAGTTTACAATATTTAACATCTTATTGACTAAAATTAAATATATGTATGTCAATTTTGAGTTTAAAAATATTTTAAATTGACTTCAAAAAATTAATAATATTTTTATAATATATAACAGAGGGAGTACATAATTATGTTTCTTCACCTCCTCTTATGCATACAATATAAAAAAAAGTTAAAATTTGATACAGTAATACTGTATACGCAAGTAAGTAGAATTAGACTAACGACACATTCTTAAAACAAGAATAATAATTTTTAAAATAAGTATTTTATTAATTATGTGTCATAATCTTAATACTGCTTATATATACACGGACACTGGATGAAACTTTAATTAAAAAAAAAATCACTCTTCTACTCCTTTTCATTTGGCTTCTCTCTCGTACAATAATGTTCAAAATTTTATACATGTAGTGTAGTGTTGAAATTAAGCCATATGAAAAATTAATAGTCCCTCTATTTCACAAATATAGTTTTATTAATTTAAGTTTTTAATCTTATAACCTATGCACTTTAGAAATTATATATCGGACAAACTTCAAAAATCATGTATTTTAGCAAATATTTATAATAATAATAATTTCTTTAATTTCAAATAAAATCATTATAATATGCCACTTTTAATATACATAATAGATATATGTTGCATTAAATAATTGAAAACAAAATTATGGTCATATTTTTTTTTATGAATTGTTCTCTTCACAACGTGCAATTTTTAAATAAGTTGTGCTGTCATTTAAAAAAAAAATATTTATATTTTGAGATATTATTTGATAGATTGAAAAAATAATATATACTTCTTCATCTAGTAAGATAGTACTAATCTTGACAATCATTTTTGCTTCATAGTAGACTTGACAAAAAATAGTCCAAGCCCGCAGTCCGGACTGATTCGTTGGGATAAAATTAGGCTTAATTTTTGTAGCTAAAAAAAGTTAGGTCATTTTAACTCATTCCGATTTTGGCCCAGTCCACGACTCAATATTTTTTTAAAATTTTTTTTGCCAAAAAAATAAATATGAGCAAGTTTTTTAATGGGCTTTTATTGATCCTCCTTATGTAGGCTGAGTAACTAGCTGGAGGAGAAAGAAGGAATACCAACAGTTAATGGAATCCCTTTTGCCCTTTAGTAATCCGCTGCTTTGAATACGTACACTACAGTCCAAATAAATGAAACTAATTGATAAAGCAAATAAGGTCATGCTCTCGTTATTAGCGTTGAGCAAAAAAATGATAAAATCGAAAAATCGAACCGAATCGATTTTTTTAAACCGAAATATTTCATTTTTTCGGTTATTTTTTTTATTTCGGTTATACCCGTTTTAATATTCGATTTTCGGGTTCGGAATTAATTTTTAATTTTTTATTATTTGGTTAACCGAATAAGATTTTAAAAAAAATAAGCAGAGAGTTGAACATTGGTCATGCATTACTGCATTGAACATTGATTCTATGAATGCTAAGCTGAAAGAAATATCCTAACGGATATAGTCATAAACGAAGTGAAAAGCACTACTTTGTTCATAAAAAACAGATTCGGCAATGGCATGTTAGTATTTTCGGGTATTAACCGAATAATCGAGTAGTAAATTTGGTTATTCGGTTATCGATAATTCGGTTATTCTAAATTTCGGTTAGCTATTTGGATATTAAACATATATAAATTTCAATTTTCGGTTATAGCATTTCAGTTTTTGATTTTCGATTTTACCCGAATGATCACCCCTACTCGCTATTAAAAAAGTGGACAATTAAGTAGGGCAAATTTGGGGTTCTCGTTAGTTACTAGTGGTACTTTCTTAGAAAATATTACTTTTAATATAATATTGTGCAAGAGTGATTATTATTGTCGTAATTGAATTAAATTCAGATATTTGTGTGACACGAATACTATTAACCAGTATGTAGTGACACACTGATACACGGATTATATGTATAAATTATATAAAATAAAATTAAAATTTTATAAATTTAGAAATCTAAAAAAAATATAAAAAAATTAATTTTAAAAGTATAATATTAACTTTTAGTTATAAAAAATAATAACTCATTTTAATTATTATTGGTTTCTTTTTAGGATTTTAATAGTAGAGTCTGACTGTCTGAGTGATAACATTAGTATGACTATTATCACTGTAAGTTAATAAATAGTCCCCTTCATTCATATTGTCCGAGGCATTGTAAATGAGAAACGACAGCCTACAGTCTCAAACTATGCAAGAAATCACAACCACCTGACTCTAGTTTAAACACTTGAACATGAGAAATGAGAGACAGTACATATTGAATACATATATATACTCATACATAATATTTTCGGTTCGGCTGGATATATATTTAAAGGTTGAAAGGTTTTTTCTAGCTATGTAATTTTTTTGTGTTGTATGAGATTTTTAACAGATTTTTTGTGACTTAAAGGCTATACTATAATATGTCATACAGACTTGGAAAGTATTTTTCAACTATGTAATTTATTATCATTATTTTTTTATAATAAGTTTGAACGGATAACTAGTGACCGGTTCACTAGGTCGCCCTGTTCAACTCGTTCATCGGATTTCTGTCAAAATTCGGTTGATGGGTTAAATCGGACCGGAGTACGGACCAATTTCCTTCTTCTTCTTTTTTCCAGTTGAACAGATGGCCCGGTCCGATTTTTAAAATATTGGTATTTGAGTCAGTTAAATAAGATGACTTTATACTAAGTATGTTCATGAATCATAATGGCAAATGGTGATAGTTATAATAAATCATTGGTAAATTTAAAATAAAAATTATAATAGAATGCATATAATAATATTAATTCATTATATCAACTAATTATATTAAATATGTTACAAGTATACATTAATTGTATGTCTCGTAAGACAAAAGAAATTCTTGAACTATTACATTGATTAAAAAAAAATCTTGAATTACTTAGTTGACTCGGGACCAATTAAAACAACTCAATCTTTTTGTATTGATTTATATCGATTGATGTTTTCATTTTCAAATAAAAGAGTCATTTTTCCTTCGGTAGTGATAATGGTCCGATGCAAATGATAATTTGTTTATGATCATCGCAATATCATTATTACGTCACTGTTATTAAATTAGACACTTAAATATTAATTTATGAATAAACAAGAAATAAAAATATACTCATATATTGTATTAATTTTGCAGATGATAATCATTTAGTGAAATAAAAGGAGCAACATCATTTGAGAATGGCTTAGATATATGGTTTTAGTTTTGACATTGTATTTCTAAGAAGAAGAAAAAAACAGCTACTATATTGTTTTAACATCAACTATTATTCAATATTTATAAATTGACTACTAACATTTATTTAATTCGAGTAAATTGAGGTAAGTAATTGCAAGTTACTAGAAGTTAATATCAAGAGGCCAGTCATTATGCATGGTGCCTAACTCATCTTAATTCTTAACTATGGCAAAAGGTTTGAATCTCATCATATATATCTATCCTTAAAATGATGTAGTATAATGTAATTTTTAACAAAAAAACAGGTAAACGTTACTAGAAATTGTGTCATATATATATATATATATATATATATATATATATATATATACATGCACGTGCATGGGATAAATTATAAAACTATTTTGCAAAAAATGCATAAATAAATAAATGTTTTTTCAATGAAATAATTGCAAATGTAACTCATAAGTGAATTATGTAGTTTTGTCCTAAAAAAATGTAGGTAATTTTGTTAATTATTTTGCTATAAAATCCATGCTGGGATCTGGATATCAGAATGAGGCTTGGGTCGGTCTATACTGTTTTGTTGGGCTGGACTTTCTTTTTAATATTTTGATTCTTTTATAGGCCAAATAGGGGACCCTCATAGGACTTGGGCTTTTTAACTGCTGGCCCATACACAGTTTGGGGCTCTAGGCCTTACACTCTTTCCAATATTTGTACGCTCATATAAATAGAGACTTGCATGGGAGTGGAGAAAAATATTATTATTATCATTATCAAACCGCCCTTACTACTTTTAGATTCATAACCATTATTTTCCATATTTTTCAGCAAATAAGCTCTCTATTGTACTTGAGAAAGATTGTAAGAACCACCATCATACTAGTGATATTACCCTTTCGTCCGTGGTTTTTTTCCTATTGGGTTTCCACGTAAATTCCTGTGTCCTCATAATATTTTCTCCTGTTTTATTGGTGTTTGGCGTTTAATTTTTCTTGTTGTTTCGTGATTTTCAACGAGTCATAAAATTTGGCGTTAACAATCCAATTATTAATTTTGTGGTAAATTTACAATCTTCTTGAAATACTTTTGCTGTCATTTTCACTTTAAGAGTAAAACTTAATTGAGTAATTCTTTACAATTATAATTTCATATTATATGAATATTATTTATAAAGAGCTATATAGTCTTATTAAACAACAAAAATAAAAAAGCAAAAATAACATTGGAAGAAATATACTCCATCTGCTCTAGGATAAAAGTTCTAATTGACTTTTTACGCATATTAAGAAAGAAAATAAAATGACAAAATTGTCTATATTTAAATTCACATTTAATTGTATAATTTTCTGCACATGATTATTAATACTTCATAAATATGCATAAAAAATAAAAATATAACAATTAATATTAAGGATATTATAGGCAAATTATTGTAAAAAAAATTATTTAAAGCAAATAAATATTTAACTTGATATTACTTAAAATAATAATAAAAACTTTTATCCTTAGTCGGAGAGACTATAAAAAAGGTAAAAGATTTCTCCTTCGGGAAACGTCGCCGTACCAAAGTTTTAATTGCTTTACTACTACTTCACCGAGAAAAAAAATAAAAAAAATAAAACGTCATCGTATTGCGGTCTTTATTCATTAATTAGTACAATTTGTTCATTCAGTTGCCTCGTAGATCGTAAACCTTGTGAAGATCCTAGTACAAGCAGAGCTTGCCTTCTTTCTCCAGATATATATAAATTTCAAATTCAGTTATCTGCAAGTTTGTAGTCAAATCCTTTAAGCTACTATCCAATTTTCAACATGGGTTTACCCGAAATCGTTGATGGTGCCCGCAATTTCGCCGTCATGGTCAGAGTTCAAGGCCCTGTAAGTCTCTTTCTCAATAATGGATAAGTATATGATTTATGGCTTCTTGTTATTAATTATTAACGGACTTTTGCTTATTTTTGTAACTGTTTTTCAATTGTTGTCATTAATTTCAGGACCCAAAGGGTCTGAAGATGCGCAGACATGCTTTCCACCATTACAAGTAAGTGATATATTGAATTATCAGCTTGAGTTCTTATCCACTTACTAAATTGCCCATTTGTTTATCAGCTTGAGTTCTTAATCCAATTATTAAAATTGCCCATTTGTTTGATTTGTGAATTGGGTGCTTGTAGCTCTGGCAAAACAACACTTTCAGCTTCTGGAATGTTGCTGCCTAGTTCTTTTTTTAATCCTGCTATAGCTAAGCAATATCTGGGTGATACTGATACATCACTGATGGGTTGTTTGGTAATTACCGTTGCATCTGTTATTGAGCCATTTCTATCTCTACGACACAGGGAGAACATCTCTCAGGTTTGAAAGTTTTTACCTTTTTTACGTTTGATGTTTCTTGTTTTTTTTCCTTTAAATTTTTTGGTGAAACTGCTACCATTTGTTTCATCATTTATGATGTAATGCACAATATATTAATGATTTATTTCTGGTCGTGCTATTTTAGTTTTGTATGAATATATATATATATGAATCTGAATGTTGCTTCCCAATTATAGCAGGCCAAGCATGAGTTAATTACTGGTTCTCAGATTGATATAATGGTGGAGGTACTAAATATTGCTATACATTTTTTGTTATTTTTTATAGACTATTCAGCTAGCTTTGTTTGGATAGAAATTAATCTATCTCCATTTCTTACTCAGGGAAAGAAGGGGAATGAATGTGACATTAATTTGTCAGACAAAGAAGCTCATCGTTGGCTATCTGCAAAACTTTTAACGTTGGTAGACATTTTGATAACTCGTTTATTTGGAATGGCTTTTATCACGAGTAGTATTCCTTGTTTCTTTCCATTTTTCTTTCCCTTCTTCCGTTTCCCTTCTCTTTTTTATCCCCCACTATCTTTTGCATTTATATATGACCAACTTCTCTTTATTCATGCTGTAACTGGTGTGCAACAATACATTGGTAGCCAACTTGGTGTTATGTTCTTATGAATTACTAATGTGTGCAATGAGTATTATGCTTTTGGTTTTTAACCATGGTTATGATACCTAGTACTTTAGTAGTAGACTTGCTTTATCGTTTGTGGTTTCCTTTTCCCTTATGATTGCTGCATTGAAGTGATCATCATTTGACTTATGCTTGAAGGTCGAGATTCCTGTAGCATCTATTGCTGTACAATCACTAATTGAAGCATCAACTGGCGCTTTGGACCATGGTTGGGAAGTTGGTTGGTCCTTAGCCTCAAATAATAATGGTCCTCAACCTTTAATGGATACTCTTCAACAACAGGTATACAGCACTCAGTCTCTGTATGTGCATGTCTGATCTTCCAAAACATTTGAACTAGGAAAATACATTTGTGGACAGCATGATATGATCATGTTGGAGGGTCAAAGTTGGTTTGTATTTCATTTAGTGGAGATTAAGAAGTCGCATACATAAACCTTAAAATTTTGAGTATGCTTATATATTTGAGGAGGACTGGGTTATTATATTTTACTGAGAAATGAAAACAAACTGCCGGCATTTCTGTGAGCACTTGTGATTATGACTGATTAAAATTTAAAATGGGTTTTAAATTATTTGAAAAAAAAATCTATGGAGTCCAAGGATAATAGCTGTGCAAAATGGGACCCACCAAGGCCTATGTAGTGTTGGTTCGTTTAACAATTTTGTTAAAATGTTCATACTCTTTGTTGAAGTGTAGAACTTCTTCAAAGATTTCCTTTCATGTTCCATCTTTCTGATACATTTGTGTGGCCACTCTTTCCTTAGTCTTCAACTAATCTCAGATGGCTTTGTTGGTTCAAATGATAGGGACCCCATAGAGGACATGATGGTCCATATTGATGTGTCTCAGGTCAACAAGTCTCAAACTCTCATGTTCCCAACAGCAGTAGTCTTGAGGCATGTAAGAATGTCAAGTAGCCTCGCACAATTTTTTGACAAGTAACTAGCCTCACACGTCTGATAATGTATAACCAATTGTCCAACTGTCAAAGCAAGGCCATAGTTAATTGTGTGAACCTATAAGGTTGTTTATACTAGAGTCAAGTGGTTAGGCTCTTAATTTGATTGATCCATAAAATTTATTGGTCAGATAACTCAAATTCCATTTCTGAAATTTTGACATGATAATATATCCTGTTATATGAATTATCAACCGATCATCTTAGGTTCATCAATCTTCCATGCGGAGGAAGGGTCAAGTGATAGGGGAAGAATCCAGCAATCCTAGTCTTATGGGCAAGTCAACTACTAGAATTGCTATACTTGGAGTTTCTTCAATACCAATGGTATTTTCAGTGTTCTTCCCTATTTTTCATCAGCATACATGTAGATAATGTGTAATATTGCACTTAGAATCCCAGATATACCTGCTTCTCCTGCTTGTATTTTTTGTTTGCACAATTTAGCTACACCAGGAGACTAATATTGTGATTAACGGTATCTAGGATTTGCCAAACTTAAGCATATCACCCCCAAATAAGAAGGGAGATCTTCTTCTGGCAATTGGTTCTCCTTTTGGTGTCTTATCTCCTGTGCACTTCTTTAACAGGTAGCTTCTTCATTGTGTAGATTTACTATTTTCTGCAATTTTGTGTTAGAAAACTTAGAAAGAATTTGTAGTATGCATTTCAATGTACATTACCATACAACTGCTGCTGAGCTCTCCAATTTTATGGACATTGCATCTTGACTCTTGATAGTGAGAATAATAATTAGAGGCCTCCTGCTGTGTTGTAATACATTTTTACATTTCTGCTCACTGTCAAACTTGCTTTCTGCTTCTGAATATTCAGTGTTTTTTTTTTCCGGTCCTTGAACCAGTATATCGGTGGGATCTATTGCCAACTGCTATCCAGCTGTTTCGCGTAACAGATCACTTTTGATGGCGGACATTCGGTGTCTTCCTGGTGCAAGCATTTCCCTGATAGAATATCTTTGGTTTATTTGATGGCTTGAATTTGGATTGTCTTCTGACACTAAATTTATCAGGAATGGAAGGTAGTCCAGTTTTCAGTGAACATGCGCAACTTACTGGTGTCCTGACAAGACCGCTACGACAAAGGACTAGTGGTGCTGAAATTCAGGTAACCACAATTTTTTTGGCTCAGTCCTTACTTACTGTAGGACTGGTGGAATGATATTATCTAATATTATATTTTTTTGGATTAAAAAGTATGAAAATTATATCTATGATAAATATATTCATTTATTGGTTTAAGTGTTTATTCATAAAAATCAATTTCAAAGCTCACAAGTATGAAGAACAGGCTAGTGCAAGTTACCCTTGATAAGTTTTATCTTAGAGGAAAGGACATCAAGAGAAACTCGAAGGCATTATTATCAAAATTTCAAAATATCTCTAGAAACTATATTTATCTAGTTCATTTCTCGAAATATATGTATGGCCTTGTACTTGCTCATAAATAACAAGTTCACATATTAAATAAATACTTCTTCCATCCCATTTTATTTGTCCTAATTGACTTTTTATGTTCAAGTTGACCATTTTAAGAATTAACAAATCATATTATCTTTTTCAGATATAGGTAAGAAATAACGATCATAATGAAGTACAAAAAAATTACTATTAAAGTAAGATTTGCGGTTTTGAAAACTTTTAACTAATAGAGATTGATGGGGCTTACTCTAGCATAAAATGACTCACCATAAAACAAATTATGCAAAACTCTAGTTTTGATGGCAGCTGGTGATCCCATGGGAGGCTATTGCAAATTCGTGCGGCGATTTGTTACAAAAGGAACCTCAAAATGTGTGGAAATGGATTCAAGGTAACAATGAAAACTCAGATGCTGTAGGAAAGACATCTCAAACTAACTGTCTTGACTTAGATAGATCCTTCAATCATGTTCATGGGAAATGCTCTCCTCCATCACCTGTTGAGAATGCAATGGCTTCAATCTGTCTTATTACCGTTGATGATGGAGCATGGGCATCTGGTGTTTTGATGAACAAACAAGGCCTGATTCTTACAAATGCTCACCTTTTGGAACCATGGAGGTTCAGAAAAGCAGCTGCAGGTGAGAAAACTGGAGCAAATTCAGAGATAATCTTCACCCCCTCCTGTTCTGTATCTCCAGAGAGTGAGAAATTTGGCAGCCACCCAAAGAGTTGGGAGTTGCTTTCAACAAAACTGAAGCCTGCAGACTTATCTGTGTCTGATGAGCGTGGGGGATACAAGTTTAATATGGCCAACACAATACATAGAAGTATACATGTTCGCTTGGACAATAGAGACCCTTGGATATGGGTTGATGCTAAGGTTCTGTATGTTTCTCAAGGACCTTTGGATATTGCACTTCTTCAGCTGGACTTTGTACCAGAACAGCTTCGTCCAATTGTTATGGACTTCACTTGCCCCTTCCCTGGATCGATAACATATGTTATAGGACATGGCCTTTTCGGACCTCGATGTGGTAATGTTTCCCTTATCTTGTTTCTTTATTTTTGTGGTGCTTACTGACATTCAATAGTATTAGTTCTCATGTTCATACATAATAGAAGAAGTGAATTTCTAATTCTGCATGAATAATGTTTACATGTAGGGATGAGGTGATACTAGTAAAATATTTTAACTTTCCTGAGTACTTTTAAGATAATTCAACCGTCCATTCTCTGGTTTACCTGATTGGTGTCCAGTTATGATTGGACATTTACACACAAGTACCTTACTGATATTTTGCCTGAATTCAATTCTCGTAAGAATAAAGGTATGATATCCAGGCTATTTTTCCTTTTTTATTTTTGCACTCTAAATATTAAATTCTATAAGCTGAGTTATAAAACTCTAAAACCTTGGCGTTAGAGTTTAAAAGATTAGTCTACAAGGCCTATAAAATATTTACTAAGATCTATAAATATGTGCGAGATAAAATGTTTGTTTACCAACATCGCAACAGTTAAGCACTTAAAGCCTGTCTTATATATGTGAGGCAATCTGTAAAGTGTTATGCCTAACTGTGCAATAAAATTTAATCCCAAGACTGTTCTTTAGGCATGAAACTTTGCGCTGTTTTCAGAGTTCCTCTATCTTGGTTTTTGCTAAAAACTTTATTCTCTGCACATGTTCCAAGTTCCAGCATCCAACACATATCCAAGCAACAATTGTCTGAGGGGCAGACTGTCATATTTAAATGCTCTGGAAAATGGATGATATGTTGTACACTCATAGGCTATGCAAATATGCCCTCGCATTTAATAATATTGTATTTTGTAAAAGTTCTCAATGATCCATCACATGTTCTAGTTAGCAATTTTCTGAACTCTTGCATCTGGTTTGTTTTGATTTTGCTTCAGACCTCTTTCCATCTGCTTGCCTTGGTGTAGTAGCGAAAGTAGTTAAAGCAAGGAGGTCTCTAGCCCATCAATCCAGTGAACGAGAGAATGGACCAGGACAAATTCCTGCAATGATTGAAACAACGGCTGCTGTGCAACCTGGTGGTAGTGGCGGTGCAGTGGTCAATTCAGATGGTCATATGATTGGCCTTGTCACGAGGTATGGTATTTATTGTGGAATTATATTTGCTCGTCCATACTTTTTTGTTGGCATAATCTTCTTTATCAAGCTGCCTAGTTTAATTTTGTTATGGACTAGCGAGGCTAATCATGATGATAATTTTTGCTTGGACCTCGAGTTTGACCACAACTAATTTAGTCCATTTGCAGGTGCACCATATGCTCTATTGAGTAATAAATTCCAAGTTCATTAAATTCATACTTTTCAATTGAACTTCATACAATCTTATTTAATATGATTTATGGTTGATGCAGCAATGCAAGGCATGGTGGAGGGATGATTATACCACATCTAAATTTCAGCATTCCAAGTGCAGCCTTGGAGCCTATTTTCAAGTTCTCAAAAGGTTATTTAGCGTTATTAGTGCATATATTGTTTCATCTGTCAAACATAAAACCCTTCTTTTGCTTGGAAACATAAATTAAATTTCTCGATTAGCCTTCACTTATGCAAACGCTAGCATCATTTTCGATTAGCATATGATAAAAATCAGACAATAGAATTATATATTGGTGGCGCATGTTATCATGCTTATCTAGCTTCCTATGCTCCCAGTTAGTTTTATCTACTTCTTGCTGATGACTGTACTTTGTATCAACAGACATGCAGAATTTATCACTTCTATCAGATCTTGACAAACCTAACGAACACCTTTCTTCGATATGGGCACTGATGCCTCCATTATCTCCCAAGCCAGGCCCCTCTCTGCCTGATCTGTCCAAATTTCTACCAGGAGATAACATCAAAGGCACGAAAGGTTCTAGATTTGCAAAATTTATAGCCGATAGACAGGAATTGCTGAAGAAGACTCCTCAATCTGGCACGATCGAAAGCCCTTCTACCAAATTTATTCCTAGTAAGTTGTGACAATGGAGTGATACCCATATGAACAAATAAGGAAGAGCATCACCAGAAATTTGAAGCTTTGAAGCTCAAAAGGATAAAAAGTAGCAAATAAAAGCACATTTCTGAAATACATGCCAGTCTGCTCAATCTGTATACACCCATGTGAAGAAGATTTGAAGCTTGTAGAGTTGTAGTAGTCAAATAATAACTTTGTATGCATAGATGCTGTTTTTATCAAGTGAATGAAGATTGTGAATTCAATTATCTGTGGTAAATATTCTGTACCACAACTGGCAAAATAACAATAAAATCACTTCATAGTAATGGTATCAGTGATAGCCCTTACTGCTATAAAAATCATTAATGTTTTCTAGTGCCAAAGGGAACTTGTAACATCCACAACCATCACATTTTGTGTAAAAAAAAAAATTGCCAACAATTTTGCTACAACACATGAGATCCATATACACCCACATTCATTTATAAACACCTTTCTATTAACCCATTTAATTTTCAAACCATTTAAGACGAATCCATCCCCATAAAATACACACCCGCCCATTTACCATGTTTATTTAATTTTAATAGTTTTTTTTCTTTTACATTTTTTGAATGAGCAATAATTTTTTTGGCATTTTATAATTTATATTTATAGTCTGAGCATGATTGTTATTTTACAAAATTATAAATGAATAAATATCCATACTAGTTAAATTTTAGTTTGCATACAAAACTATTATTTTCCTTTTCTTGAATGTATGTACATTTTACGTACTAGATTAGATCTTTTAATTAGTAAATGGTAGTTCTAAAACAAAAAATAAATATTGCAAATAGTAACAACACCACGTCCAATTTAGACTTTGTTATATCACCACATTCAATCTCTAGACTTGTTATATCAAATGTAATAACTTAGTGGCAGAGATGTTTATTTTTATTACGGACAAGTCTATATATACAATATTCAACTATAAAATTAATTTTTATATATATTTTGATTATTAAAAAATGGGACATGATATTGATTTTAATATAAAATTTTACTTTTTAATAATTAAAATTAATTTTATAGTTCGTGTACTTATTCTTTTATTGTGTATGGTCATAAATAAAGAAGAATTTTTTACATATTTCTCCATGCTTCTTTAGAATTGGATTCTAATTAAATAGGTTAAAAAAAAAAATAAAAAAATCTAGACCTTGCTGGTCTCAGCTGAAAAGGAAAAATTAAAGTTCTTCTCCAAATCTAAACAAAATTAAACCTTATTGGGTTCCCAGAAAGATGAGTGAGAGAGAAATGGGAGAAAATTGGGGTTACAAAGATTACGTGGCCGGTTTACTTTGCCGGTGTAGGCACTGTTATCATGGCGGTCATATCTTCGACACATTCAAGGTCAGCCCACATCCCCCTTTTCTTTTCATTTTTCAAATGCCCATTTGCCGTTCTCATACTTAGATTTGACCTGGGATTCCTATTGCATTTTCTTCTTCATTAATCTATTCATTTGTTTACATATATTCACTTTAAAGATGTCTGTCATTAATATTCTCAAATTGGGTAATCTGGTTTCTCTTATGATAATTGCTAGTACTGAGCTAGAGTAGAATGTGGGAATTATAGTGTGAATCAACTTCTATTAGGTAGAGTAGTGTGAAAAAATCATTATATATTTAGCGGTTTTATTCCACCCCCCCCCCCCCCCCCCCCCCCCCAATTCATACTAATTAGTTTTATTTTCTTCCTGTATTTCATATATTAGCTTCTTAAATTGACTTGTTACACATGCTGAAATTAAAAAAAAAAAAAAAGAACGAAACTTTCTTGATAGTAGCATGCATATAGATTATAGAATAACACATGCCGACATATAGAATAGCACTTGCTAGCATATAAGTAACCAAAGTTCCAAACCATGTCGAGACATAGGTTACATATGTTACTTAGATAACATCTACCGAATGTATGCAGAACTGAAATGAAGAGTCACAGTAGAGCGCTTAGGCTTTTTATGTTTGAAATACATATGGACTTCTTTGCATATAGTTAAAGAGGAACACTTAGAAAGAAGCCCAAGGATTGACAGAAGATAGAGAGCATACTAGTGATCATGGTTGAACTGAAAGAGGCACTTCATGGGAGGTCATTTGAATTCCTTTCATTAACCTGCTGACAGTTGATATGCATTCAACCTGACCCTTCTCCCGGAAGGTCATATGAGCTCTTACGACGACGTTCATTATGTCCAAGCAAATGCCTGCGGCAACTCCTTTTGGTATCATCAAACTCTGACACCTCATGGAACCTGCAGAACACCAAAAGAGTACACAAATCAAAGCCAAAGTAAACGAAAACACCCTTCTCATTTCCTGATCAGCCAATTCTTCATCTAATCTCCCTCAAGCACCGCTTCGATTCTGTGATTTCTTTGAAATTGTTTACGTCCATAGTTCCAAGTATCATGCACTCCTATAACTACCCAAGCACACAACTTTTACTTGCTGGTAAAGGTTTGTTGTGATTCCACAGTTGAATTATAGGTTTTCAATAGTGCGTTTGGGTATCCCATATCAGTTATTTATTAGTTTGTTTTGGATTGGCAATAAAATGTCTTTCAAAAGCGTTTTTAGCATATTAGTCGAACAGTTTATCCTTGTGAATCCCGTATACTGATCCAAAACAAGAAAAGCATGTCATTATTAACTTTTGTGACAAAAAATCAAAAGTTATCACATCATGAATCGTATATCATATATCACAAATGCTCGAATCTTGAATTGTGTATCGTATCGTGACTCATCTCATAAGATATGAAAGAAATGAAAAACACAATATCTAAAAATTGAGAGCTTAATATATTCGACAATAACACATATTAGCTTAACTTTACTACCCATCCGATCCAAAATATAAAATCAATATTGACTTTTAAAGTTAATTTGACATATTTTAAATTTTAAATTTATGAGGTTCATTTAACTTTTGTAAACAATAAATCTTGTAATTAGTAGTAATTCGTATATAGTTTGCGATTTTCATAATTGTATTACTTAAAACTAGATGAATTTATATCAATTTTGAATTTAAAAATATTTCAAAAATTGACTTCAAAAAGTCGAACTTAATCTTATATTTTGAAATGAAGGGAGTATTAAAGTATTTAAGTAAGTTTAAAGACAAATTTTAAATATTCAAGTTATAGTTTGTAGATTATAAACTACAAGTCTAATTAGTAGTCAATATTATTGAGATATTTATAAAGGAACAAGAAAAAAACACCTTTTTACTATACAAGTATAAACCCAAAGTGCATTAAGCCCTACATTTCTAAGTGGAGAGTAAAAGTCAATTCCAATGTCTCCATGTGAGAAAGAGAATGAAAAGAAGAAAGTGGAGACATTGTCTTTAGAAGAAGAGAAGGAACCCCAGAAAATGTTTGAGGCTTATTGTATAGAACGAGTGAATACCTCTTTTGCTAGAAAAAGATACTTTAATATGTTGTTTTCATTCTTATTGGGTTCGTCTTTAACTTAAAATGTATAGTTACTGTGTCACAATATGTTATCATATCATAGATACGGTGCAATATGTCACTTTTAGATACACTAGTACTGACATACTGTATTGAATTGCTTCTTATATCTTACCGTATTGGAAAAAAAATATTAAAAAATAAAATGCTTCATGTAGTTATGTTTGATGAAATGTGGTTTCTTACCAGTATCTTTGATTCAATTTAAGTTCTATGACACAAATTGAGCTTAATCATATTTTGCCTAATTGTAATTGAATGAATTAACGCTTGGCATTATTTTGTATACAAGTAGGCATTATTTTGGTAACTGTAATCAACACTTGGCTGCGATTTTAGGTTGTTAGCTTTCTCTGTTATATACTTAATTGTAAGCTTCTGTTGTACAGAATTAGATGTTCTGCTTCATTTTGTAGTTGCAAAGATGAATTATTAATCTAAAGTCTAAATTTTCATGTAATCTATCTATCTTTCCTATTTTATCTTTGATTTATTCTTTCTCAATTAAGTGTGCTTGCTAATTGCATTTGTCATTCACATGGATTTATTGTCCTGTTTGCTAGTCTATATCATAGGCTTAAGAGACCATCTGACTAATCAACATCGATCCTACTGTATGTCTATATTATGTACTAATATTAATCGATATCCAACATATATACAGTAAAACAATTTTGAGAATTAGGTTTATTAACCTGCTGCATTGCTGACAGAAACGTTGCTGGATTCCAGCAACTAGAACAAGTGGAGCCTTAGCATGAAACTCACAGACTTTGTGCCGGCGATGGTATGGCTTGGCGTTGCTCATATTTGCCGTGCAGTCCTCAACCTGGCAACAAGGCTGCGTTGACCCTCCACCAGATCCTTTTTTATCAGAGTGAGTCAATGCTCTTTTCTTCTTGTTATCCTCTTTGGCATCTTCCTCTTCCTTCCTCCTATCCTTCATGCTCCTCTTGCCCTCGGCCTTACTGATTTCCATATTTTCAAGAATTCAAGTAGAGGAGCCAGGAGAGAGAGAGGGGGGCAAGAAGATGATGAAGAAAGTGGAATTTGAAGGGAAGGTGAAGAAAATGACAGTAGAGTATGAGGGCCACAAACTCCATTCTATTTCCTCAAGTGTAATCCAAATAGTAATTTTTAGGAGGGTAAGATGCTGAATTTACTACTAGCTAATAAACTGCATTTTCTTAGGTGTGGAGTAAAAGTGTACAACATGAACAAATTTTCTTCTAATTTCAACCAAAAATAATAAAGAACTACATTCTCAATTGGTAGTCCGATTTCCAAAGATGGTAGGTCTTCAATATTAGGTCTACATGATTGAAAGTGAAAGAAGAATTCTGGTATGGTCCATTGATCTAAGGAAATAGTCCGTCTTGTTTCGACACGTGTTGTACATATTTTTTTTCCTATTCTTTTGTCCTTGCACATAATTTTTACCTTTCATGATTGGTGTCACACTATTTTTTGTCTGGCCAATTAATATGCAGTTGTCCTTGCACATAATTTTTACCTTTCATGATTGGTGTCACACTTTTTTTAGTCTGGCCAATTAATATGCAGCAAAATGGCCACCTAACTCTGTGTTGGTGGTACTACATCTGTTACCAAATAGGGCCAACATCAATTTGCTGTAGATATAGTATTTCTTAGTATATAGTTTGGTCCCCCTTTATAGGAGGGTTGCTATTGGCTAATGGCTAACAAGCTGTGCTTTTTTTTTAAAAACTTCAAAATTGAGGATGAAGAAACTTGCCAAATGACAAGGCATAAATTGATTTGGTACCTAAAAACATTGTTTATCATGTATATTCTTTCCCTGTACCTCAAATTTGTTATGCCTATGCATATTGTTGTGATGCAAAATCCAATGGCTCATATATAAGGGATGTGTTCTAGCACAGGTATTGCTTGAAAGTTTTACAAGCTACAAAAGTTAGAATAATTGCATTATATGGATGTCAAACAATAATAGTCTACTTACTAGAAACCACCATTTTCTATTTAAATACTACTCCCTCCACCTACATTTTCCTTTTCTGTCCGTTTTATAATATTACAAATACATTTTTACTTTTGGAATATGAAGTGGCATGAGTTTCATAACATGTTATTACATTATATGTTAAGTTGATCGATATCATGTATCACTACTATATTTTTACAGAGAAGTTTGAAAAGATAATTTTTTTCTTTAAAATTCGTCATTTTATAATTAGAACGGAGGGAGTATTAATTTTGGAAGTTTGTGTCGAAAACACTAAGGGAGGTGTGTTCAATTAAGATTTTTAAAAATTTTTAAAGACTCTTTTTAAGTGATAGATTTTTGTAGAGTTTGTTGACTTTAAATGACTTTAAAGACTCCATGAAATAAGTGACATACTTTTATAGACTTTTTACTAAAGACTTTGATAAACTTTTATATACTTTTAATATATCTTGTAGCTTACATCATTAAGCATTTTGTTGAAGAGGTCGGATAATATGCTTTGAAAAAAACTATAGAAATGACGAACTGAATAGATCGGTTTGGTCTGGAAGCATCTCCATCTTTATACCTTTGACATAATAGAGTATCACATAACCCAATGATCACAAATGGATAAAAAATTAAGGGGGATAACTGATTTAGAAAAAATTACACACTGCCCTATAATGGAAAAAGTTTATAAACTACATAGAATTTTAAAATTTTCTTTTGTTTTTTTACTGCTAGTACCTAAATATTGTAATTACAATTTTAACTCAACAACATACAATGACATTCATAACCAAATGAAAGGAGGGGTTATTCATGAAAATTATCTATAGAAACAGTTGCTAAAATGCGAACAATTCTATTAGACAGTTTACTTGGTATATCATTATTTATCAAAAGTTTTATATGAGGCATTTTCAAATCACCAGTATAAATGACACCCAAAATATATTATATCAACACTAACATGTAAGATTACACAATTGACGAGGATGAACTATATTATATTTTTATTCCCTAAATGCTAAGTTTTTGTAATTATTTTGTACTTAAATGTATTAATATTTATTTTAATTTGGTTTTGATATATTTTGTGAGTTTTCAATTAATTTATATTATTTTATGTTATTTTATACTATTTTTATTTGTTAGTTTTTAAGTATTTTTATTATTTTAGGAAAATTATTTATTATTATGTGTTTTTATTAATTTTATTTGTATTTATTTTATATTATTTTCATCATCTCCCTTTCTCAAATATTTGAAAGTTTTTGGCAAATATTTGAAAGTTTTTGGGTACTAGACCAGATTTCGGAAGACTTTGAATATGAATAAATCTTGTCTTAAAGTCTATCAAACTCCATCATTTGATAGAAATCTTTAAAATCTATGACTTTTTGAATACCGAAATACTTTTATATACTTTGTAAAAGTTTTAATTTAATATCACATAACTTTTAAAGACATTAGAAAAGTTGTAAGTGAATACTACTAAACTTTTATAAACTCTTTAAATGTTTTGATTGAATACAATTAAACTTTTAAAGTATTTATAAGTCTTTACAAATCCTAATCGAATATAATCCCTAATTGTGACATTCTTTGGACAGTAACTCTATAAACACTTAAGTAACTCTATACATTATTTATTTTTTTGGAAAAAGGGTTTGTTGGGGCCTGGGGGTGCTCATGAATACATACTTTTAAAAGTAACTCCTTTTATCTGTTTTTAACCCCGGTATAAAACATGTATTGGTTTTGTTGTTTTTCTCAAATTTACCATTCTATGGTTGGGGCTTGGTTTGGGTTTGGCCCAAACCATCTTGGCCCAAGTGGTTACCATAGCTTGCAAGTGCTTAGGCTCGATAAAAGTAGTCGTGTCTTGGTAACTGGTAAGAATGGACAGAGGTCTAATTTTTCTACTATGTGGGCTTTGAGCCTGTATGCTAACTATATTAAGTCATTAACGCCGAAGACATCATGCATTTAATTTGTTTTGATGACAAAAAAAACTTTAAACAAAGTAGTCACCAACTTTTAAAAATTTAATTAAAACAAACTAGTAATATCATTGTGAGAAAAAAAAATACTAACGATGGTTGGCTATTGTCCCTAAAAAATTTAATAGTTCAGTTTTTTTTCTTCTTCTTTTTAATTCATGATATTCGCAAAATACCATCGCCTTTAGTGAATTTGATATTTTTCATTAAAAAAATTATTTGGACTCTTAAAAATTAAATTTAAAATCATAAATTTTAAAATTATATGACTTTTTGAATCATTTATGTTTTGTAAATAATAAATTTTAGTTGAACACTCCTTTCGTTTGACTTTATTTATCCTATTTGACTTTTTAAAGTAAAATTGATTAATTTTAATATTAATAATTAAATATTTCAATTTCATGCTCTCTTTCTGGCCCTGTTCTGGCCCTTATACAAATGGACACTATTAGGTCCATGTTGTGTTTGGAGTTGTGTTTCAATTTTTTATATATAAATTCTCTCTCTAAAATCTTATATATATATATATATATATATATATATATATAGAGAGAGAGAGAGAGAGAAATATTAATGGCTAGGAGGAGGAGTAGTGTTATTTGTTTGGTCCATGAATTTTTTAAGTAGCAAACTATCCTTTTAACAAGTAATTATTTAGTGATTCTAGGGCACCAGTCACGTGATGTCACATACCACTCAAGTGTTGTTATGTGAACAATTAAAGTGGGTTATTATACTTTAAGTGTTGACATGACAACACTTGAGTGATGTGGGACACCACGTGACTGGTGTCCCAGGAGTATACTATAATTTTTCTCTTTTAACTTAATTGCCAAATTGAAATATCTTGCCCTGTACCATTGGCAATGCCTTTTTGAGAGTAATTATTCAGGATTCTGGAGGTAGGGTTAGGTGGTGTCATCTATCAATCTTATGCTATCATTTCAACTCTTGTAGTGGGTGCAGATATGAGATGTATACCTCATATGAGATTTGCGTAAACCTCATATATGAGAGCACTACTTCGGGAGCAATGAATATTTTTTCTTTTTTTGGCGACTCGATTGAAAAAGTGAGTCTAGAGTCTCTACACTTCCGGTCCCACTCTAATCCTCTATATTAATTATGTGTTCTTTTTAATTTTTTGAAATTAAAATTTCTATATATTTATATAAAAAATAATTATATTTTAATAGTAATATTTCATTTATGTAAACCTAAGATATATATGAAAAAAAATTGTGTGAAAAATATAATATTTGTATGTGAAGAATCGTAATTGCTTCACTTTCAAACATGTCCATTTTCTTAGAAAGTTGATATTTTTATAAGAAAAATTAATAGATCTGTAAAGTATCACTCACATGAAAGTAGAGTTCATTTATTGTTCATGTGAGTGAGTCTTGCGAAATTATTAATTTCTCTTGTAAAAATATTAATTTTTTTTTTTTTTTATTACCATTACCTCTCACACCGAAACTTTTACACAACGCTAGCTAGTCATCAAGCTCTAGTGTGATTTTTGTTCCGTGCAAGTATGAAAGTCTAGACTCATAATTTAAATTACGTGATTCAAGTCCTTGGACCAAATGAGTGTTAACATATACCAACGACGGGTTTAATTAGTTAGATTAGTGTAGAAACCACACGAGTAAGTAGTAATAGACTAGTATATAATATCTTTTGCATATTGGAAATTTTTTTTAATGAATATTTAATTTTCGTCCTAATTTATAAGTGTGTGGATTGTTTGTGAAGGGAAATATCGTTATGAAAAGTTTGATGAGTGGAGGTGCTAGCCTCTGAGGGGTATATTTATGTTAGCTTTGATATTTCAATTTCATGCTCTCTCTCTCTCTCTGGTCCTGGCCTTTATGCAATTTCTCTCTCTAAAATTTTATATATACAGAGAAGGAGAGAGATGTATAAATATGAATGGCTAGTAGGAGTAGTATTAATTGTTTGGACCATGAGTTGAATTTGTTAAACAGTAAACTACCCTTTAACGTGGCCGTTGGGTTTCTTTCATGCTTGCCAATTTGGAATATCTTGTCCCGCGCCCACCGGCCGGTGGGCTGTGCCTGTTTTGGCTGGTTGAATGAATAAGTGAGTCTAGAGTCTCTAGACTTTCCAGGCCCCACCCTAATCCTCTATATCAGTTATACCGACTTATACGTTCTGGTTGGTTTTTAGAAATTAATATTTATATGATATTTTTATAATATTTTATTTATATAAATTTAAGATCTATTCGATATGTATATGAGAAAAATTTATGTAAAAATTCAATATTTGTACATACTTTAGAGAAAAAATAAGTTCTTAATTTGTTAAGTACTGACTGTGGAAACCATACAATTACTAAGTAGTGGTATATAATATATTTTGCTCGTAGGTTACTAGTAAATACAGCCAGTATCTTATAAAGGTTAAATGTTACTACTATAATAATATAAAGTAGATCTGTAGAATTTAACTGAAGGACTGGATCAGAGTTATGATGATGGATTGTTTGGGGTAATGAGAAAATCCCTTGGGAAACTACAAAATCCGTTTGTTCCCCTAACAAGGAATATGTGCTTCTCGCTTTCTTTATCTTTTTGCTAAATTCTCGCTTTAATTTGCCCTACCCGTTGCCCTCCACATGGGCCCGTGTTATGCCTACCTTATGGTAAATTGATGCACCTTCAAATATTCTTGAATAAGAAAGTTATGGAAACTATAGTTAACGTGACTGTCACGACAAATTATTAAATTAAAAATAATTTTGTTATTTTATAACTTTTTTTAATAGTATTTCTATCATTTTATTATTTTATCAAATAAAATTATATTATTTAGAATTGGTTAATTGTCAATTGATCCACCGTAACAATTACAATCACACTTGCATACTTTCTTTAATTTATTTAAGTATATTGTGATTGCCAATGCCATTGCCACTGATATCGTTAACGGTTTTTTTCTCCAAACGAGAGGGAAGAAGAGGAGAGAGATCTAGGAACAAGCACTAGAATTAAAGAGCCCGCGGGAATAAAGGTGGTCTAGCCATGTTTGAGCCTGGAGATTTGGAGTAGTACTACTTCCACATGCTTTCTCTTGGAGCTTTCACTACATTTTCATTCCCCCATATATATATATATATATTAGCTAACACTTGATGGACTACTTTTTGAAAATTAACTACATCCATATATGATATATCTTTCCTGTTTTTGCATAAAATGAACCATCCAAAGATGGGATTAATAGCCATACAAACACTATTTGGTGGGTGTAATAAGTTTCTCCGAACTCCATTTTGATGTATAACTCGAATAATAGCGAACCGCCAACCCACTAAGTAGTAATTAGCCCATAAAAGAAAGCTAATTAAGCTGCACATTATTGAGTCGCAAATCAGACAACCGAAAGCATACTGATCACTAGTTTGGAATAAATGCATTTGTTGAATTATTGACTTGAATGAAAATCAAACAACTAAAGTCTAGTCAAATAAAAATAAACTATGTGGACAATTGAGTCTCTTGATAACTATTTAGTCGAACTAATAACCCAAATTCTCTGCTTCATCTAAGTAAAATTTCTACATTTCCCCCTTCTAAAATCATGTTATAACATCAGTGATGTATTTTATTTAATTTGGTTCTATTACTTGAACATAATCATGACATTGTGACACTTTGATGACAGCCCATCTTACACAGACAGATGTATGGGATCATGATCTAATAAATATATTTAGGGATGCAATTCACTTGCACCATACAATATATACACTATATATGGTGGATTTTATTATAATGTGCTAGTAGTATAATTTAGGTATTAATTAATTCATAATAAGAAAAAGGAAGTGGGAAGTGGGATATGCTGTATGATTACCTCGATCGGGTAGTGAACTCTCGGGTTTTTCTCTATCTAATTTGATTTGTATTGTTGTGTATCGGTAGGTTACAACTAGGATTATTTTTTTGGGTCTTTCTTGAACCTCTCAAAATTCATCTTTACCTCTCTGTCCTGTTCTTGGACTAGTCAGAATGTTCTTCATTCTTTAATTTATTTTAATTCCCTCTTCAAATTTTCCCCATTAAAAAATTAATTTGTCTTCATTCTACACCAGACCCATCGCGTGAAATTAAATTTAAAAAAATCCTACTAATTAAATATTAAACTCTCTCTGTCTCAGTATTTATCCATCAAGAAAGACTCAAGTCATCACCTGCTCTTTGTCTGTTTACTGTTTGTTTCCACTGATTCCTTTGAGAGGAAAAGAAAGCAAGGGAAAATGCTGAGAAACTGCAGTGAAGAAATGAAAATGGTACTCATCTCTTCTTCAACTACAAATGAATGGCCACAGGTTTTCTTTTCTCTCCCCTGTCATCTCAATTATTTGACAACAAAACATGACCCCATTCTTGTTTCTTAGCTTTTGGAAAGAGTATATTTTGTCAGTCATGTGTTCGTTATAATTACCTTAAAAACACCTTTCGTAATTTTTTTTCTTTTTTCTTTTTCCCCTTTTGTGTAGATAGATGATCAAAACTTGATGGCATCAACAAATATAGCAATGGAAAAAGCATCGCAAGATCAAATACAACAACAACAACAACAGCAACAAGCAGTGCTAAAGTGTCCTCGCTGTGATTCAACGAACACAAAGTTCTGTTACTACAACAACTACAGTCTGTCGCAGCCAAGGCATTTTTGCAAAGCTTGTAAGAGGTACTGGACTCGCGGCGGAACCCTAAGAAATGTTCCGGTGGGCGGCGGTTGTAGAAAGAACAAGAGGGTTAAAAGGCCACCACCAGCCTCGGCCTCAGTAGTTGATAATTCACCTTCATCTTCGACCACTCCGATATCCACCACAAACCCTAGTACTACTATTAATCCTCTCTTTTATAATAATTCTTCGAAGTCGGAGCTCAACCTTTCTTTTCCCAGGTTCAATAATAATTCTAGGGTTGATTCGAGTCTCGTATATGATTTTGATCATTTTCATCCATTAGGGTTTTCATCTGGCCAGCTAATGGCTAATGATGTTAATTCACAGACTCTTCTTTCTTCTACCTATAATTCTGTTCCTAACTTTGGATCTTCGAGTTCAAATGTTTCTGCTGCTCCAACAATGGCTTCTCTTTTCGCATCTAATGTTGAGCAACAAAAGTTTATATCTGGTAATAATAGTATGGGAAGTAATAACATTAATTTTCTTGAATTTGGTCATTATGAAGATGACATGCAAATGCAAGGCATGAAAGGAGTGAAAATGGAAGAATGCCAAAACAGGTTGGATCAGATACAACAGATCGGATCATCGGATCCAAATTCTGTCTTCTGGAGTGCAAACGGCGTTGGCTCTTGGCTTGATCCTGCAAATATTGGTTCTAATTCAGTCTCTTCTTTGATCTAAGCTGCAAAGATAATTTTATTGGTTCTCCCTCTTTTTAAGTAATTAATTAATTTGGTGATCTGTTTTAGCTGGGGCTAGTTAGCTAATTAGTTTCTGTTGGTTCACTTAATTAAATTCATGTTATGGCCAAAAATAATTTGATTGAAGGATGGGTGGGTGGGGGTGGGAGGAGTTGGGATCGGAGCGATCATGTCAGCCGCAAAAGAATTCAGCCTTATAGTTTTATGATCAAGGTTGAGACAATTCATTTGCTCTGAGAGGAACCTCGGATCCTCTTCGTCCCATATATATTCAACAACAACAAGAAGAAGATTAATGTGGAAGAGCTGCTGCTGCGCGCTTCTTGGAAGAATTTGGACACAATATTATCCTGGTCTAGTGAGTTGGTTAATTTTTTTTAATCTTTATTTGTGTATATAAATTGTGCATGGCATGGCACTCTTATGTTATTTGTATTTAATTTCTAGCATTTGTGTTAGGAGGTTGGGTGTGGGGGTTTAGTTGAGAGAATACATTGTTAAGAGTACTAAAAAAAACTTCTGATGAGGAACTATTTTTTTTTTTTTTAAATTTTAGTTTTCTATTTTCTGTTGTTGGTTTAAGTGGGAAATTAGGGATTGGGTATATTGTTATAGAAGAGAGGGAGATAGGTAATTTCAATGTTGGTGTTTCGGTTTATCAATTGGTTGATATTGGTATATGTTAATTAACTTCGTAGTTTATGATATTATGGCAAAGCATTATGGTTTTGAGAAAGGTTGCTTGTTATATACGACTGATTTAACATATTTGTACATTTAATGACATCTTAATTACATACAAAAAGGGAAAAATATATATACGATGTAAATGTTGTTTATATATTCTGAGCTCGGATATCACATTCATTTTTAAATACCATTACCATCTACCTAGAAATATGAAGGTAGAACTATAATATATTTGGAGTTATTTTTTGATTTTGGCTTCATTGTTAAAATTAATTCTCCATCTAGTACTCTCCTCTCTCTCACACACACGTACTCCACTCTTTAGCCTGTCAGCTTGCAATATATTGTTGAGATTTTCCTTAACAGCTTAAAATATTAAATGAATTAGTACCTTAACATGATATATACTAGAGCTTTGTGTGTGCAACGTCTTAGATTTCAATTTTCAAATCTTCTTGTAGCACTTTGCTCTTATATTTATATTAATGATATACGATATTTATCATCTCTCCAATTATAACTAACTGTTTAATTATTTGAACGAGTTGATAATAACTTTAACACACTAGAGTTAGATTTATGTTCAGTGTTAATGTGTTATTCACATGATCCAGGCAAGAAGAGACATTAATTAAAATGGTCCTGAATTTGTGGCTTGGATTTTAGTGTTCTGGCTGCATTTCAATTGGATATTCATTCTCTAGTACATCCGCAGATCGTAGAGGAGTAGAGAAGGGATATTCCTATATACTCTGAGGCACATCTAATCCAAGGAAAAATAGTGACTACCACTATGAAATTGATCCTTGGATTTTAGTATATTGATTCCCTCTTAGACTGTTTTGCATGTGTTATATATATATATATATATATATATATATATAGAGAGAGAGAGAGAGAGAGAGAGAGAGAGAGAGAGAGAGAGAGAGAGAGAGATATATATATATATATATATATATATATATAGAGAGAGAGAGAGAGAGAGAGAGAGAGAGAGAGAGAAGTGGTGGTGCATGTTTGGCTGTAATTTGACATGCACTGCATTCTCCAGTACATTCCAAGTTTGAGAGAGGGGAAAAGAGTACAAGATGGATAATGTATTTTCATTATAACATTGAACTTGTTTTTTGGTGTGCTAGGCTAATTAACTTATAAATGTATTATTATTAGGTCACTTGAGCTACAAAAATTTGAATAACAGATTAGTAAGAGACTTCACAAAAGTAACTTTTTAGTGTTTTAAATGATTAATAAGTGAGTTTTGTATATGTAATTATATTTCCTAATGATTATAGTATCAATTTAGGGCATTTAACTTTAATTTGCATGTGCATTTAATTTTGGAGGGATAACAAATGTTTTCATCTTTCCCCCTTATTTTTTGATTTTTTTGAAGGAAACATAAAAAAAATTAATTTATTAAGTTAATTTGAAATTTTTACAAGTGGATTTTATTTAATTTTGATGAAATATTAAATTAACTTGTAAAAATATTAATTTCCTTTATTAAATACGACATACGGACAGGTTGGTTTCTTCTTCTTACCGCATTCTTCCCCTAAATAGTGAAAAATGTTTTAAGTGTTTTGTTTAAGTTACCAATTGAGGCATCCCTCTCTTTAGTTCTCAATATTTATTCTATTATTAAGTCTTAACTCTTCAACATTAGAACACTGTACAACCTCAAGACGACTCTCTAGATCTTATTACAAAATGCTTTATATTCCAAAGAGTCTCTAGATCTCTTAGTATTAGAAAATGTTTTACTCCTGATGTTATAAAAATTTAAGCTCTTAGAAAGAGGAACTCATAATATACATCATAGTAATAATTTCCCTTACATACAATTTTATAAATAATTAAGGAACAAAGTAAAGTGCATTTGCACTAAATTAATTATAAAGTCAAACGCGTGGTCTAAAAGATTTTAACACCTTACACACTCATAGTTGTAATACCATCTTGAGTAACCAATTCATTTAAAATTAAGTTTAAGCACTAATAATTCAGTTTATCATCTTATTCTTATATTAAATATTAACTAGCTCATCGTCTCGTGCGTTATAAAATTATTGCATAATTTATAAATTTTTGTATTGTACTGTTCTAATATATTAATTATAATAATTACAGATTAATATTGTGTACAATGATTTGTATAAAGTTTTTTTTCCTTTTAAAATATACTATTTAACTAATAATGTATACCTAATTATTGATGAAAATTGAATAAATTTAGAAATCTACAATATATAATAGTTCATTTATTTAATTAATCAGACAAAATATTAATTATATTTTTTAATCTTTATGTTTTATTTTTAAACGTCAATTAAAAAAGAATGAAAAGAGTATATTTCAAAGAGTCTCTAAATCTTAGTATTCAAAAATGTTTTATGTTCCAAAGGTAATCTATTTGTTCGAATAAACATAATGACATTACCTGCATTTACGACTTGAAAGACATTCTAATGAGATGTTTGTACATAATTATAATTATAGGATTATACATATTTTCCATTGCCTTAAAAATCTAAACCTAGAAAGATTTTGAGCCCCCTGAAAAATTGCTTATTTTGGAAGAGTTGGACCTCTTAAATTAATAGTGAGTATCTTGATCTCTCTTTTTGAAAGAGAGGTATTTTCAAAAGATTAAAAACACTCGAACAATAAATTGTCTGCCGAAATATTTCTCTTTCTAATTATTCCTCATGTTTAGGTTCTTTGGATTAATTAAAACTTAAAAGTTCTGGCTATGGTGGTTAATCTTCTTTTGGTGATCATGCATGATTTGAGGAATAATTAAAAACCAATCTTTGCGATGCACGCTACTATTATTTCATGTGATCATCTCAAATCTTTCATGACGTTGATAGCTAAGATATTGTTTACATAGTTATCAAACTTTACATGTCGCAGTTGAATAAATTATAGCAATATATTGTCACTACGGCAGTACTGTTGACGACTTATTCTTTTTATCGAGAAGAATTTCTCGAAAGTAGTACTATATCTCTTTTATTGATGATAAGACGTTAAATCTAAGACCAATAATATAACATTGCAAAGAGAACTCAAACATGCAACTTACTTTCTTTAATTTCGTTAGCGCTAGCACAGTATTAATGCATTACAAACCAATGTATGCATTCAGCAAATCAAAACGGAATTAAGACTACTCTTATGGCGACTGGTCACTGGTTTTGACTACTTCTGATTTGGATGATATTATTGATTTTATTGATCAATATCAAGACAAAAAATACATAAAAATATTTTAAGATTGATTTTGGCTGCAATTCTCTATAAATTTTGGAGTGCTAGGAATTTCAAAGTTCATGATGACAAGTTGCTCCCTTCTCATGTTCTGTTAAAGGAGATTATCGTATTAATCAAAGATCGACTCTCAGTCTCAAAGAAATTCAAAAAAGGTATCCAAAAATGTCACACATTTCATAATTGATTGTAATTACTTAATTTTTTTATGTAATTTTTGTTACTTGCTAGGTTTTTCTCTATAGTATCATCCTCAAGTGACTTATTACTTGATGATTTTATTATAGATTATGGAGTATGTCCTTAGACATTGTTCTTATGATTCTCTTGAATGCACAAATAAATTTAGCAAAAAAAAAAAACAGAATTAAGAGATGAAATATAGTACTTAATTAGTCTGCATCATATCAATGGGAATCAATCAAAAGTCCATTATGATACGAGGGAAAATCATTGCAAATCTTGCTTATATATATGTTTTATTTATTTAGATACACAAATCAAGTTTGAACCTGGGATCTCTTTTCACATTCAAGCCAATCTTACCACCTACCACTAGCTTAAGAGATAAGGCAACTGCTAAAAGTTTACATTTTTAATAAATTTATAATACCGTTTAATTTAAAACCAATTAAGAAGAGTTTGGCCTAATGGTTATGGACTTCGTTCTAAAGTTAAAAGATATGTTTTTATATTTTGAAGTTAATTTATGAAATTTTAAATTTTAAAATTATTTAATTTATTTAAATTTTGAAAATAACAAATATGGTAATAATTAGTAGTGCTTTTAGTTAATCTATAATATTTATAATTAAATATTTTTTTATTAATTATGAAGTTTAAGAATAATTCTAATATTTCAAAATATATTTTTGAGTTTAGAATGAAGGAAGTAATTTATGATAGCCCTATACCGCACATTCAATTTGAATTGATATTCGATAGTACGTAATTTTCTTCTTCTTTTTTTTAAAGTTATTATTTATTGGAATTCACAAAAAAAATTTATAATTTAAATACATCATCGCTATTGCAATATAAAGAATCAATCAAAGCTCACTAAAAGAAGAATAAATTAACACTCAAATAAGTCTTACATAAAAAAAGAAAAAGCGAACGTCTCATAATAAAAAAAAATCTCACTATCTTAATTTTAATTACTAAACTAAGATCTCATCGATGATAATAAATAATTTAACTTTACTTGATTTGTTGACAAGTCAAATAACACGCATAAATTCTAATCACCATAATTATTAAAGAATATTGCACAATGATGATATCATACACAAATACTTGGCCTTTACGAGGCTTTCAAAATCTAAATTTTTATGAGCATTGGTATGGTTTATATGTACACATATATGTGTACATAATCATGCAAATAAAAAGTAATCGTGACTCGTCCAAATGGACTCTAATTAATCAATATTTAAGACCAACCATAAGATGCTTTAATGGAGCCAGAAGCCTCTATCAGTGGTTCGTCTGGTGGAGGTGGGAACCTCATCGCTTCTTGTGATTTAATTATAGAATTAATTTGGCGGAGAGAGGTAAGAGGGGTCCTACACAAAAATTCACCATCATGTATGTACATAGAGATGTCGTGTAAAAGCTGGACACTGGATTGTTCCCTCCATGCATTTTTTTTGGCCATGAAGGTTAATATGGAATGGGAAAAAATTCCCTCCATATCAAATTATAAAATTATTATTAATTTTTAAAAATTAATTAAAAATATTTTTAAATTTAAATTTATTTTTTTATTAAAAATAATAAATTTTATAATAAGTACTATTTTTAAAATAATTTAAGATAGTAATTATCATAATATTGATTAAAACTAATAAAATTTATATTAATTTTAAAATTAAATATATTTTAAGTTGACTTGAACGAAAGGAGTAGAAAGGAACGAAGATTTGCCCACCCACAATTGACAATTCCCACTCATGATCATACTTAATAATTTGTGCTGATCCGAGTGATTACAATATCACCTCCCCACCAAAGAGAGATTCTTTAATTTAATTGTGCTATACACGTATAATTAACACCACACACACACACACACACACACACATATATATATATAGACGAGCATTAGTGCAACCATATATTTAAGTAAGGATTGATATCTAATTCCAAGCATTCAAAAAATGAATCATCCATAAGGCATTAAAAAATAAACAATCCATTAGCGAAGCCGTTTTCAAGACTTTCACATAGACTTTTGTTATAAGACTTTCATACAACTCTTGTTATTCTCCCTCGTTCCATTCTTTTTTAATTAACGTTTTAAAAAATATATAAAAATTTAAAAATATAATTAATATTTTGTTTAATTATCCAAAATAGTCATAAAATTTTGATAAAAGAGAAACAAGTTAATACTTAATATATAAATAATATGAGAAATTAAGTCATTAATATTTTTTTAAAATCTACAAATAACAAATAAAAAGAACAAATTTAATTCACTATTTGAAAGGATAAATAAAAAAGCCTGCAGAGGGAATAAATAAAACTTTGACTTTCATATGACTTTTGTTGTAGGACTTTCATAAGACTCCTGTTATAAAGATTGTATATATTTACAAGTCTACGCTATAAATTCATTTCCTTAAAATCCAAATCACATTTTTAAGGTCATAAATAAATATTATAAATTATCTAAAAAATTATTTAAAAAGTACTATTCTATAGTATTTATTATTTCAAAATAATCTCCATTTTAAATTTGAAAATAATTTATGCAGCATAAACTATTAAATTTTTTTACAGCAATTGTCACTATCTTTTATGGTCGGTAATTAAGCCATTAAATCTAGAATAAGTAATATAACATTGAAAAGGGAATTGAAACTTGTAAGTTTCTTTCTTTAATTTCTTTGGAGCTAGCTGGAACCCACAGTATTGCATTACAAACCCGTGTATGCATGCAGCAAATCAAAAAGATGAAATTGGTCTGCATCATATCGATCAATGGGAATTCAGAAAAATGTCCTATTCTTATCATTTTAGCTGATCAACAACTTCTTTTCCCATTACGATAAAAGGGAAAATAATTGCAAATGTTGCTTATATATATGTTTTATTTTTTTAGATCTACTAATCAAGTTTGAATCTTGGATCCCTTTTCACATTCAAGCAAATCTTACTACCTGCCACTAGCTTAAGAGGTAAGGCAACTGCTAAAAGTATGTATACATTTTTAATGAATTTATAATGCCGTTTAATTTGAAACGAATTAAGAATGGTTTGGACCAACAGTCCCTACCTAACATTGGCTAGGGTTCAATAACAACATGAGATCGAGACTCTTGTATTGAATGCTATATAATAATTCTTATATATTTTGGTATTGTAATGTTAATTTGTAATCCGAATTAAAATTGTTTTGGAATTGCTGTGGATTGTGTTTGCGCTCGATCAATGACTTGTCCTGTTGTGGCTGACCATCATGCTGAGTATGTTGAGTGAGAGCCTGCTATGTGAGCTGTAGTGGCTGTTTTAGTGACTTGATTAGCTTGATGTCCTGCCCCCCCCCCCCCCCCCCCCCCCCCCGGGCGCCGCCGAGCCAATGACATGGCGTATTCATTTATTTATAATCACGCAAATAAGAAATCATTCGTGACTTGTCCAAATTGACTCAAAATTAATTGATTAAAACCGACCATATGATGCTTCAATGGAGCCAGAAGCCTCCTATCAGTGGCGGGAACCTCATCGCTTCTTGTGATTTAATTATTGAATTAGGAGGAGAGAGAAGAGAAAGGTCCCACAAAATATTCACTGTCACGTATTGTTTATTTTTTGAAACATTTCACCATCATGCATGTACATATATAGAGATGTGATTTAAAAGTAGAAGACTGGATTGTTCCTCCATGCATGCATTAATTTGTCATAAAGGTTAATATATATGGAGTAGGGAAACAAAATAGAATGGAATGAAGATTTTTCCACCCACATTTCTTTCCCACTCATGATCATTCTAAATAAATTTTGCTGGTCCCAGCATTGCAATATCACCTTAATTCCCACTAAAGTGAGATTCTTTTTGAAGATGTCACCAACTGCAACAAATCCAACTTCACTCGACTTCGTAATTTGGGGTACTTTAGGTTTAGATTTAGGATTGTTAATCATATATACATGTATAAACTTGAAGGTGATATATCATTCATGAAAGCAAATAGCCAAGTAATTAATGAAGACTGAACTTTAGAAAAACCAAACGTGGCCTTAGATCGACTTAAATTGAAATAAAAGTAATTTACACCAATCATGTGCATAAATAAATGAATGTGTCCTTCTAAATATTTTTATGTACACTAATAGTTTTGTGCCCTTTCAAAGAGAGAATTCATGAGTCTTATACAAAATGTAGGACACACGTACTGTGTTATCTCCATTAATGCAAAGTTAGTACTGTACATGATTTATCCTTTCTGCTAATCAGTATTATTGCATGTTTGGTTAATTAATGAGTAATATTGCATATGTTTGGTTAATTAATGACTAACAGAATTCGAATGTATTTAAAAATATATTATTCGTTTAAATGCAATTTATTTAACTAATAAACTTATCACAACTTAATTATAAGTCCCAAACTCATAATTAACACTAAGTACCTTATTGTTCCCCTCTTTTTGTCTTTATTCATAACAACACTCGAAAAAAAATATTTGTAACCACTTTTTCAGGTGTTTACTGTTAACCAGTTGAGCTAATCCTTACGTTCTGTATGCGAGTTTTAGAATGGAGAGCAAAGAAGTAAAGAAATAATAATTTTTGGAAGCAAAAATATTATAAACAAACATTTATGTTATATGTACATCTCTAGCACGATATAATCTAAGGTGGTGTTTAACAAAACTTAGTTATTAAGATGTGAATGATTAGTATATTTTAATAAATTAAATTATCTGAATGAAATAGTATCTGAATTTAAAAAATTATTTAATAACTAATATGTGTAAAACATTTGAATGATACTATTTCATCATTTTATTAAACAACTAAGAATTGACAAGCATACAATCTTTGGTGCAAAGCATTGACATGCATAAGTACATTTGTGCTAGACATGTATATACAGCCACAATACATATCTAGAGAAGCAAGTGTGCAACCATATATTTCGGTAAGCATTGATAGTATAGCCCATTTATAAGTAACACTTTTCTACACAAACTTAGGTTGTACAACCAAAATATCTAACATTTCCCGGACCCTAACTCTAAGCATTCAAAAATGAATCATCCATTAGAGCAGTCGGTCTATGAATGGTCCGTTAAACAGTCCATAATCCATTAGTGCATCGTCTTATATAAATTCATGAGTCTCTCGATTGCGAGTATATCAATACTAAGATTATAAAATTAATTCATTATATTAATATCAATATTAAGATCGTATATCAAGTTTAGTGGGAGTGGTAAAAAATAATCATAAAACTTAAAATATTAATTAGAAAAATAAGAATTCCTAAAATAATTAACTTCTAGTCTTTTCAATGAAGAACATAAAAAATTATTCATAAGAGGGAGAGTTTGAGTTCGATCGGTCTCCTTTCAAATTAAATGCCTCGCAATTAGATAAATGACGGGAAAAAAAAGAACGGCTAAATCACACGGGAGATAAAAAAAAAGAAAAAAGAATAAGTATAAATATAAAATAATTAAACACTACATTCATCTATATCATTAAAAAGTGGGGTCTGTCATTAAAATTCGTATCATACCATACTTTTTAATAATTTAAATAAATGTAGTGTTTGATGTATGGTTGTTGTGTGTAGACTTGTCCTAAAAAAAATGAGGAATAAGTTAGTGGTCTTTCATGTTGAAATTAATTTTAACTGAATTTCTTTTGCAAAATTGATGTTCAATCCAATTTTTACAAAATTATTTTTAAAGATTAAAGATTAAATTAAAAAAATTTAAAAGCTTCAATTTTATGTTTACACTAAAAAAACAGTTACTTTTTTCTCCCGTTTCATAATATAAATAGATATCAATAATAAAATAAATTATAGAATTAATCTACTATATCAATATCAATACTAAAATTATAAAATTAACCCACTATATCAAATCAAACATTAACAACTATATTTATCCTCGCAAAAAAATAAAAAAAAATAAAAACCTACCACATAAGATATATCATTTTTATCATTTTCTGAAATTCATTCTGCTAAAATGCAAATCTACATTTATAAAATTATTATTCACTTCACATTTACAAACTCACTCAAAATTGATATAATTTTTTAATTTTTTACTTTTGATTTTTTATAAACTATTAAAAATTTGTAATGTTTATATTGATTTGTAATATTTTTTATTTCATAATTTTTTATTGAATTATTTCCATTTTAAGTTAAAAGTCAAATTAATTTTTAAAAGTCAGGAACAATAATTCATGTAGTACTTGATACAAACGGAAACTCACCTTTAAATAGTTTCATCTTTTTAAAACACAAAGCATGGCTCCTCGATCACTATTGCCAGCCACCACCACACTATATGATAGGCAGACTCCGTACCAACATAACAAATCTACTCGATCTCCGAACTAATAAAACATAAAACCAGAAAACAAGTAGATTAATTTAAAGTCCCTTCCCTTTTAGCATTACAATAACATCAAGGCAAAACAAACTAACAATACACCATTATTTCCAAACACAACAAAAACAAGTTAACTCCTTCAATCTTCCTTCTTCTTCTCATGATCGATATTTCCCGCCTTCCTCCTCAATTCCACATCATCTTCATCCATCCTTTTCTCCGGCACATGATTTTCCACATAATCATCCACACTTTCATCAGATTTCCCCACCACAGTCTCCTTAATCTTCTGCGTAGTACCCTTAGCAGCCTCCCACACACCCTCCATCGTCTCCTTCGATTTTTCCCCCAAACCCTTTCCCGTTTCTACCGCATTATTCGTCCCCCCCTTCGCCTTCCCCACCACCGTCCCTGCCGCCTCCTTCGCCTTCTCCGTCGCAACCTGCGCCGTTTCGGCCGCTTTATTTTCCCCTTCCTTTGTCTTCTCCTTCATATTGTATGCATGGTCTTTTGCCTTTTTGTTTGCGCTCTGAGCCGCCTCCCCAGCTCTGTTTACCCCTTCTTTCGCCTTATCGGCCATGGTGCCGGCAGCTTCCTTTGTAGACTCCTCGGTTTCGTAAGCTTTGTATTTTGTCTTTTCCTTCATTTCTTGGGCCTTGTCTTTAGTTTTCTCCACGCCTTCTTTTACGTTTTCTTTCGTTTTTCCGGCCACCTCAGACGCTCTGTCCTCGATATCATTGTCATTGTCGGAGTCGCTACTAGTATAGTTATTTTTGTTGTAGCGGGCCGGATCATTGGCTGCATTTCGACTCTGAAACACAACAATTACAATTCAAGATTCATAATTAAAAGGAAAACAATATATATATATATATATATATATATATATATATATATATATATATATATATATGGCCCGCATCTATAGCAACTCGACTACTATTTTGATAATTAATACAATATAATATTTTGCTGTGAGAGTCCCTGCCGTTCATGATCCATAATCCAGAGTCAAACGTACAAAAATTACAATTCAAGATTCATAATTAAAAGGAAAAAAACTATATAAGGGCAAAATATTGACTATAGTCAAACAGTTGGGCAGACTATTTTTTAGCCTGGCTTAACTGTTTAACGGACTTTTTTCATATATACGTGTGTATATATTTACAGACTTTTATATACCTCAGAGTATTTGGAGACGGAAGTGAAGCAAACCCTTGAGACTTTTCGAGAAGGAAAGATGGAGCTAGGGGATTGAGGGAAAGCCTTTGGGAGGTTGAAGAAAGCATTTTTTGTGATAGTAGAAATTGTTGCCATTGTTGCTGTACCGGCTGTTCTCATAATTTGTTCTCAATCTTTTTTTCGTTTTTGTGATTCGGTTCTTGATTCTCACCGTCTCTTTGTTATTGTTGGGGTTAACAGGTGGAAGACGAGAGAAACCTGGCAAACTGGGTTCTTGACACGTGGGGGAGTTGATGACACGTGATGCTGCATGGTTTTCTTAGTCAACACTTGTAATTGACACGGTTACCCTTGATGGTATGCTGGTTTCATTAAACACTCACCAGCTAAGCCCTACGGCTACTAATGTCAATAGTCAGGCTCAATCCGTATGAAATAAATTGATAGGTCTTTGGGTCACTAAGGAGGGTTCGAGATCAACTTATAAATTCGTTAACTTAATTTATAAGTTGGTTTTTAATATTTAGTGTTTGGAAATGACTTATATATTAACTTATAAGTTGACTTATTAATCAAAAAAAATAAGTAAGTTTTATTTACTTATTTTTTTTGGACTTATAAGTCATTTTTTAAGTTTTGGTCAAACCTATTAAAATGTCCATTTTGCCTTCTTTTATTTTAACATGTTCTTTTTAGTGAAGGTTATTTTAGTAATCTTTACATTTTATTTTAACTTATAAATCATTATTAGCCGAATACATTCACAACTATTACTTATAATTCCCGACTTATAAGTAAAAGTGATACTAAACACTTTTACTTATAAATCTACTAAAATTTTAACTTTAAGTCAAAAAAAAAGTTGATCCCTAATAGACCCTAAGTAAGTAGGCTTTTGTAGTAGGTGTGGAGATTTCTTTGGGCCATTAAGGCCTCAGTTGGGTTCAATTATTGTTAAGCAAAGACTTTCACAGAGAAAAATATTTAAGTTCCTTACTTCGTATAATACTATTTATCAAACATTATCAAACATGTGGTCTTATTCTAGTGATTAAGATATGATTTTCTGACTTATTTTAATGCATAAGTCAGCACTTTTATAATTTATTCTAATTCCATTTTTGACTTATAAGTCAAAAATATTATCATACTTTTATTTATAAATCTCCTAGCTTAAAATGACTTATACGTTACTTTTCAATTAATTTATATGTTAAAAAAATAAGTCACATGCAAACACTAAAAAAATACTTATAAATTCGTTTGACCAACTCATAAATAGTTGTCAAACAAATCCTTTTAGGGTTTTTTCGGGCATAACTTATTTTGAAAGAACTTATAAGTTCAAATTTAAAATGACTTATAAGTCATTTTAAATTGACTTGTAAACGAAAGTGTTTGACACTATTTGACTTATAAGTCAAAACAAGTTGTGAAATTATTTGGTTAACATGACTTATAAATTAAAATAAGTTGTAAATTTTAGTAAATTAAGGGCAAAACAATCTTTACATTTACATTTAGTCAAACCAACTTAGTTTAAAATGATTTATAAGTTAGATTTTGAGAAGTAAAAAATTCTTACTTCTCAAAAATTACTTATAAGTTAATTTATAAATTAAAAAATAAGTTCTATACGAACACTTAATTAGTAAAAACCAACTTATAAATCACACCCGAATAACCCTTAATATGTTTATAATATTTAATTTCTCTGAAGCTCCATAACAAGTCCTTGATTGCGTCAATTATAAAATCATCCCGATTTATTGACATAATTTTAATATCCAAAATAAGCACAATAGAATCCCAGTAAAAGGAAGCCTTTGACATTACAGATGAAGCCTTGTTTATCTTTTGTAATTTGTAACTACCTGCTCAACTTATTATTTTAAGTTCAAATCAAATGAGCTCAACAGACTCAAACTAGAGGGGCTTAGATTCAACTAACAGTAGTTGAATTTGATCATGAAGTTGAGTAAATTGCAGCAATGCAATAGGATTAGTGCAGAACATGAATAAAATCAATACGAAATGAGTAGAAATGTTACGAAATCAGTAGAAATGTAAGGAATTGAAAACTGTAGCGGAATTATACAATCTATCCTACATCAATTCATTACCAATGTAGCACACATTTGTGTATATTGGCCCAACAAGCGTGTTGAATCACCTCATTTCCCCAACAAGCATGTTGGATCACCTCCTTATCTAAAAGGTTAACCTATTAAGTTCATGTGAAATATCTCAATTCGATGTGGAATTCATGTGAAATATCCCAACAATATACGTTATCAAGACACCTGTGTAGACTGGCCTAACAAGCATATTGGATCACCTCCTTACCAAAAAGGTTAACCTATTCAATTGAGGCTCCACCATACTTATTAACCTATTTACACTCCTTATCCGATATGAGATTTATGTAAAATATCCCAACAAAAACTAGAGAGCAAAAAAGAAATGGACAAACCATTCTTCAAGTCATTTCTTAGATAATGATGACAATACATTTTAATCTCTTATATGGTCCTACTAACATTAGCCATCTGAGCTAAATTATACCATGGGCTATGTTCCTAATAATTCTACAATATTCCACATAACTATCATCAAGTACATGTATCTGTATACCTATATCCTTGACTAAGATCTGTAATTCTATTCAAAACCCCAGGAAATGTAAATCCACCTGAAGCTCATCAAATGTCTATCATCCTGATTCATCCATACATATTGCAAAAGAGCGACAGCGTAAGAGAGAGATGTGTCTCATTTCCATAGCTTCATCCATCCGTCATGACTTACTGAGGCGATCATTTTATTCCAGGGAGAAGCAGCCAGTCCAGAGATTATACCGTCATGGGCTTTAATGCTCACAGTTTTATTGCTCCCTGCTGGATTCCACATTTCGAGCATCTGCAATAAAACTCGAACAATAAGATTTCATTAGAGCTTAAGATATTTTACGATTAACTTATCATATATTAGATTTCAGAACTCCCTAGGTCCTATCTCGGAAAATTTGGGGTGTGACCAATGGCATAGGGTTCCTTGAAACATGAAGAGTGAAGATATAGAATGAAGACTATATACCTCGTAAGAACCAATAACCAAGAGCTGTGAATAACCTGGATGGAATATGCAAGAATGAAACTTATTGCCACTGGAAGGCAATTCATGAATGCATTTTCCACCTGAGTCGGTTGACCAAATCAGCGCCCTATCTTCGCTTACAGAGGCAATTTATTTGCCACTGCTATCCCAGCAAACTGAACGGATGTCTTTGACGTGCCCCTAGAAAATAAAGAGAAAATTAGAACAATTCACTCTGCTGACTCTATACATGCTTGAACATACGGATGAGATATCATCATACGTCCAACCGAAAGAAGTGCCTGTGTGTCCCAACATCTATAAGATTAAGGACGTTTACTGCAGCAGCAGCCAAAAGGTTCCCAGTTTCAGGTTGGAACCTAATTTGCCTGCTAGCTCTCTGCAGTTATTTTACATAAGCTCGTTAAATTTCTTTTCGTAGTAAGATGAAATGTCGATTATTATTTTCAAAGAAACAGCATATTGTAAGCTTAGAAACTAAGTTTGGAGGTAAATTATTTGGAAATATGAGGAATAAATGGATAGCAGGATCAATATCAGGATAACATACAATTAAAAATCACAATCAGTAGGGGCATAAAAGGTTTGTATCAAGTTGAAAGTTTTTGTTGTAGGTTGCTAAAGTTGAATAGTCATCTGCATGCGCCCTGCCTGGACCAAGTAAAGGGAGAAAAGTAAGGTTCTTTTATTGAATAAAAACCCAAAAACATAAGTACATTCAGATTATGATTCTGCGATATTCCAGGCATGTAAATTTCAATTTACAAAAGTCAAGCTGGAAGGGATCAACAAAAACTACCATAAGTTAAACTAAAACCTGGATAATCTCACCAGAAAGATGTACCATTGGTAAACTACCATATGCTGAAGTAAAACCTGGATAATCTAACCAGAAAGATGTACCATTGGTAAATGAGATATTCGAAGGATTGTCCTAAATTACTCAGAAAAAAATAACAATAAAGATTTTTCTTCCCTGCATACACACTGACCTTAGATAAGCCCGTACAAACATTTTTGTCAACATTCCACAGTCGGATCTCACCACTACGATCACAAGAGCAAAACAGATCCATCTTTACTGGGTGGAAATCCATCGAGATCACTGGCTCAGCATGCCCTTCTAGCTTCATTAGAGACTTGTATGGCTACAGTAACATGTACAACAAACATGTAAGCATCAATAGTTTTAACTAATAAATGTAAAAAGAGGAAACAAAGGGGGAGAGAGGAAGTAAAATAGAAAAGGACTGATATTGAGATAAAAGCAATCAAATGTACTTATCAAAAAGTAAATAAATAACAAACCGGATAAATTACAGAAAGGATTACAAGTCACTAAATTATTTGCTAAACACTTCTATTAGACAAATCAGTTTCCTTTACTAGCAAATTACACATAAGCAAATAAACTTAACGAAGGACTTGGATCAGTCATGCAAACTTCTTTGCTATTTAGAGATCTAGGTCCAATAATTTTCATTTTGCTTCTCCTACCAAACCCCACCAACCAAGCCCTTTCTCTATTAAAATTCCTTGATTATGATTCAACTACAACAGTGACAAGGAAACGACTATAACTTTAGTAAAATTTCCTCTCCCACCTCAAATGTCCAGACTTATCTTCCTACCAGCATTAACCTTATTGCTTTTTAATTATAAGAGCATGCTTCATCACGTGTTCTACAATATCTTAACAAGGACAAATTATATACAATTCCATTTCCCCAGCCTATGATATGTCTCAATAGTGAGTCAATGCTAGAACATGAAGAATAAGAAGAGTTTGGAATAGAGGCAATCAGTATTCTGGGGTATTTGAAAGGAAGAGTATAGATAAAAATTGGAAATGTACATATATTGAGTATAGGATTAGTTTATATATTTATTTTTACTTCGGGACTTTCTCTGAACATTCAGAAGATCATTGTAGGAAAGGTATATCTGGAAGGCAAGTTTCCTACTTGGTTGCTAGGCTATAAGAATGTCAATGACAGAGAAGCTAAAAGGCTGTATATAGTAAGACATCTCTCTCCCAGCGTGCATAAGTTTGTATGATATGTGAAGCAGCACAGGCTGATTGACCTTTCATCCATCTCACCGTGGCTCTTTTTTTTGGGAAGAATAAATGGATAAATATATCAGATAAATGTATTTGAATATGGTTCAAGCATGTAGGGTTGTTTGAAAACTTATTTTCAAATAGGTGTACTTGGACACTTATCAGTAGTATACTTGGACATACTGGAGGAATACATAACTTATACATAAATAAATTTTCAAATAGGTTTCACCCAAAGACAAATTCCATGCGAACAAGCGTAGCATTTGATAGGAGTAAATGTGTACGAGGAAAAATAATGTCAAGTGGAAACATCAGTAACATAAGATCCAGCTAAATAATTGGATGTCAATGACACAAGTTCTTGCGCATATGAAGTATTCTTTAAGATAGAAATATAATTTTAAATATTTGTCTAAAGAAAGAACAAGTAATGAAGGACTATATAGAAGAGGGTCAGAAAATACCTACTCTTTTTCCATCCCATATTTGAACAATCCTATCAAACGAAGATGTTGCAAAGATTGCTGAATTTGGCTTGAATCGGACTGAGAATGCCCTTCCCAATCATTAACAAAATCATATGTATCCATGTTCCAAACCATGATCTGGTACCAAAAAAAAAATATGCAATCAGGTCTCACCTCATGAGGAAACAAAAAACAATTGTAGTTGACCAAACATTGAAATTAAAGATTGAAGATTGATAGGATCAAACCTTCCTCTCATGTCCAGCACAAGCTAAGAATCTTCCTTCTGATGAATAATGGCAGCACAGAACCTTATCTTTACTTGTGTTGAAACTGCCGATCTCATCAAAGGAGAAGCCTGCCACATAAGCACAATATGTATAGTTTAAGTTGTAGTGATTAACTGGACTTCTCCAAAGGTCATTCCAAATCGCTTCTTACTAGCACCTATACCATAAAAATAAGATTATTTAATGTTGTGTGTTTTCTTACAGGACCAAGAAAAGAAAACAGTCATGTCCAGTAGATTACAATTATTATGAGAACATTTGAAAGAATTTGTAACTAACTGCAAATAACATAACCATGCAAAAAGTCTTCTCAACAAAACAAAAATCATACCGTCTTTTTAATGAAAGGAGGCTTTTATGGTCAATTCATTCATATCAGTAGTCACTCTTCTATATGTTATTATAAGCATTATTGACAAATTAACCTATTCATATAATATGAAGTATAATGGATGCACATCTTCTATAAACTTGGTATTATTCTGTCTTCACCTTTTGTAACTAGCAAGTGTAGTTATGTCAAATTAGTAAATTACATGTGTAGTGTGTACAAAAGCTAAATAAGATGGTTCCTACTTAATTTTTTCTTGTCACCCAATTGGACAATTGGAAACATCAAACAAAAGCTTAAAAAAACTTGTTTAGAAACTTAACGAATATAATTTTGGTTGCCTTGGAGATCAAGTTGAGGAAATACTACAGCATTTAGGAGAAGAAGCACTAGAGAAGGAAAAATGAGACAGAATGGATTTGTTTGTGCGGGAATGAACGGAGAAACTGAGATTTATTTGGCAACTCTAGACAGCTAGGTAGGGTAGGCACTGATATATCCTTCTGCATTGTTTATATCTGAACTATTACACAGAAAAATGAGTACTTGATACTTGGCTCATCACGTCAGAGGTATTAATTCATTTTTGAAAATTTAGAGCCTTGTATTGATATGAATCATCCAATATGTTCAACATAGAAGCTAAGCAGTAATGATATACCTTGAAGTTCATTACTGTTACCAGCAGAAGAACTTCGTTGCAATGCCCTAAAAGGATTGCTCATATCATCAGCATTTTCATCATCATTAGATAACAAAGAATCCACATTCTCATATACGGGTATATCCCCATCAGCATTGGTCTCAACCTACAATCCAATATAAGAAAAAGACGTAACAATGAGAGGGGGGGGGGGGGGGGGGGGGGGGGGGGGAAGCAGCAAAAGATACAAGGTACTGAGCAAAACAACAGAATTTACTTAAAAGAGATTGCAATGGCATGAGAAAAGAACCAACATAATAACAACAAAATTCATGGAAACTACACAAATATTAATATTATATGCATGCAATAAATCAAAACCAGTAATTATGTTGACCATAAATGGAAATAAAATAAAATCCAGCGAGTAATATATCCTACCAAATCAGTCTTTCCAGCAAGCAAATTAGATGAAGTCGTCCCCTTTCCAGAATTCTGATTAAAACATCAGTGCATCAGAAAATTATGAGCAACGATACTATACAAATTACAATCTACTTTCTACTCAGTAGAGAAAGCTAGAAATATGAAGTTTCTTCTCTAAATTATCTCAAGTAACCTCAGGTAACTGATGCTGACCCTTCTGTTGATTCCTTGCACTTTTCTTGATATGAGCCATCCTTCGTCTCTCAACTGTTTCTCTTCTAGGAGCACTCATCTGATAATTAATTATCAGGACAAGGGAACATAGCAAATAATTTACCATGTTTGTTTGAAAAATAATTTATTATCAGGACAAGGGAAATAACATATATAAAATGGATTCTGAAACAAGGCTTTATCTTGCTGCACGTTATACACAAACAAATAACCCAATAAATCATTATCATTTATTAGTATAAAGGCTATGGTGTGGTTCGGTGATAACATTTCAGGTTATCGAGTATGATAGTTTTATTTGTCATGTCAAATGTTTTTGCATGAGGACTCTAGAAGTTTAGCAGGGAACCTGGCTGCCAGGCTTCATGTATGAAGCAACAAGTCAAATTTTGAATATACTAACCCCTCCAACCATCAAGATTATACATGACAAGGACCAGTTTTCACTTATATAGCATGGATGAGGTAAATTCATTAAAGTTATGTTTGGCAACTCAATTCTAAGCCTTGGTATAGGAATTGAGAGTCAAATTTTAACTAAATTTCAATTCCATGGAATTGCAAATATTCTTCCAATTCCAATTCCAATTCCGAACGTTGGTATTGAGTTGTCAAACATATCATAATAGTAACCACGGTATTAACTTTTACTCTTTATCATTATTATGAAAAGAACTACTAGTAATAATTAGTATATGGCTTAATACTATTAGGTTTGATCTCCTACACTTAATCGGCCTCTGTACATGTATTTTCTATAGCAAATTAAAAGAAGAAATTATCATAACATTAAACTGGTATGTGTGCCATTACTTGAGATGATATATCATGTTGCCGACGGGCACCAAATACCTGATGAGGTTGCTGCTGGATATGTAAAAGTGAATCCGGTACATGACTCCCCATGCCAGAGTAAACAGGATCAACTCTCTAACAGGTTATAAAGAAAATGAACTGAGGTTTTGAACTAATGACAGAATATGCAATAGCAGCTGACAATGAAACTGTTACAGATGCTAAAATACGGATCCCACTTACATTATCTGTTAAAATACGGATCCCACTTACATTCAATGTCCCCTCCTCTCCCTCTCTCAATGGCATTTGGTTCTTCCTCTTATCCTTACCTGAAAAGTACATTAATTAAAACCAGTAAGACTCATAATGCTGAAGACAATGTAAATTATTATATGACCAAATAGTAGAAACCAAATGGAACACAAAAAACTTCTTTGGAAATTAACAACTGTTATGACAAATACAATAATTACCCTACCAATAATTACCTCCATGCGCCAGAAAGAGAAAAATCAACTAAACTGAAACTGAGTACAAAGAATTGTGAAGAACACTCTTAATCGAGAGAACATCTCTCTAAACCCTACTCCCCACACTACATACAATCTCTCTCACAATAAGTCGTTACCCTAATCTAAAATAACAAATCAATATATATAGGTGCGGCTACATATAGGTGAAGTCCTAATCCATCACAGACATCAAGTTTCTTCCCTTTGGGTCATAGCACATCTTTCTTCTGGTCAGAACATGGACTCAAGGCAGACACAACAACAACTAAATGTATGATGAGAAAAACCAATATTCTCCAGTACTTCATCCGAATTTTGTTGGTAGTGCAATTTTAAAACTTCATTACTTTTTTAAAGCACGTGATTAAACATTATCGTATGAGACTCTGAAAGAATGAAAGAAACAGAAACAACTTGCGGAATGACGAGAATATCTTTAAACAGATTAAAAAAAAATGAAATCAATAATTTGATAACAGGGCTTAAGGAATTTTTTTTGTTAATACAGATTATCAAGAAACAGACAATCTGTGAGTGTTTTGTTACAAAATGATTTCTAGAAAGATTCTTAGCCATTTAAGTTTGACTAACTCATGATTTCATTAAAGTTTAAATCACTCGGGATTGTATAAAGTGATTAAAATAGTATGACGAAATATATTCCCTAGAATCTTCTTCAATTTAATGTTGATGCCTTCCTTGGAATTAAAAAATGCCTTCACCGTGGCAAAGATAGAAATTGATTCGACACTTTAGGAGCACTACCTGGACGTGGCAAGCATCTAGAACCTTCAAATCATCATAGGCAAACAACCTTTTATTGATCCAATCTTGATCTTTAAATAAATTTTAGGAGAGCAATTATTGTTGTACTAAATATAGCGATTTTTAGATTCCTTTTTTAAGAACTATTTGATATCTTTTCGCTGAAAGTGCATAACAAAATCTACCAAAATACACACATTCCTCCCCATCCAAATTCCCCTAAAAATTGTAAAACAGCAACCTCCGAAGATTCTTCCTATCCTTACCTCTACTAAGCCTTAAAATCAGGTAAGCAATGAAGACTCAACTAAATGAGGACACCCAACCCTCCTTAGGCATCCCAATATAAAGAACACCCAAGATTCCAACCTATAGGGCATCGAAGAAACAAATGACAGTCACTCCTGTTTGCTTCATACAGAATAAAAAAATATCTGCAGGCGCTGACTGTCTCAAAAAATAGACTGTCTAGGCACTAGCGCAATTGTGCAATCTAAGACTCAATTGGGAGGCGCTGATTAATCTGATGCTTATGCAACCACCTAGCGCATAGTGGTTGCCTCTAATAACAATTCTATACGCAACAAAGACTACTAATACTTTCAACACTAAAGAAGAAACATTATCTACAAAAAAATAAGGCAATAATTATTTACTAATTCTCCTTGGAATTATGCTGGTATAGCATAGCTAGTGGAGGATTTACGCTAGTCTAGCTCAAAAGTCTATTAAGGCCATCTAAATTTCCGAGAAGGATATATGGAAATACTCTACATATTTTTACTTGGCCAATAGGATTTCATCCGCCAATAAGAAATAAAAGTGTTCTCTAAATGGATAGCCTGGAAGCGAATCTTACTAGTGGGACCTAAAGGGTTTAGCAGCGACCATCGAATAAACTATTTCAACTTCAGTTGGATCAAAAGAAAAGTGAAAGAGTTTAGACTTCATACCTATATTTTAGCATCAAATCCAATGATCTAAAGTGTAACACATGGTGTATTAATTCCCCCCCCCAAAAAAAAAAAAAAAATGCAATTGTTATCCCATGCAGCATGAATATGAGCACTTTTTTTTTAAGAGACTAAAAGGAAAACTAATACCGGCATAGATTTGAGATAATTAAGAAAGAAAGGTAAAATGTTGTGTCGCAGTAAATCCTAGACAAGTAGAACGGAAAAACATAATTTAAGATAATTTATGCAGCCAAGTAGTTGAAATCAATTCAAAGATGGAGCAAAAACATCAACTTAAGATAATTGAAGGATCTAAATTTTATGCTCATGTAAAATTTTCCAATTTTCTATCTTAATAATTTTTTTTTTAATATTTAACTAATATATTATCATAAATTATTCAAGTAAACAACCAAGAAGATTGAGTGGACCAATGGCTAAAGCGTACCGACTATTTAACTAGATCACAAGCTTGAGTCTTCCTACTCACTTTTAATGAAGTAATTAAGCAAAATGTAGTACCTTTTTAGTTAGATATGGTATGCATTGTTCACTATAAGTCTATATGTTTGTAACAAAATGTCGAGGAATAGATAGTAAGTAATACCTAGCTCGTTTGCACCTCTATGAGAAATTTCTATAGTTATATAAAGAACCTCTGCAACAAAGAAAACTTCAATTCCTACATCACTTTGTATGCTCCTTTTTTCCCCAAAAAAAGAAAAGAAAAAAAGGCCAATACTTAGTTTAAGGTTGAAATGCTCTATTTGTCTAGTGTAAGGATGTTATTTTGAGTTCATGAGTAACCACTTTGCAAAAATATGCCAAAGTTGAGGTCAATATCCAATCTAGATATTGACCTTTCTTTACATTATATAATCTTAGAACATATCTTATTTCTCTCGTACTGAGTTTTTTTGTGGTTGCCTTTTTAGAGGATAAGATTTTTTAGAGTAAAACTAAGTTTTCAAATTTATTATTTGTCTTTTTTTCCCAATATAAATTGAATATATTTGTCTAATTTCTATGAAGTAGGTTTATGATTTATTATGTTATGTTTCTACAACGAGCCAAAAAAACTAATAGTTTGTGTTACGGTAACATGTGAGTTGATAGTCCTACATAGGTATCCGCGTGTGAAGTTGAAGGCTTATTATACAAGGTCGGGTCCAATACCTATAAACTTGCACTTTTGGGTTAAGTAGGATTCAATAGGTTATAAACCTATGTTACGGACTCTCCACAAACTCCTTAATAAAATGGTATAAGAGTTACAACCCATACGACTAGCAAAATCTCAAGTAATGTGAAAGACTAAAATAATGCGTAAGGTGAGTTGACATAGTCCCACATTAATGTCTAGGACGGGATGGTTCCCTAAAGGCCCAAATCCTGCCCCGTTGCTAGACCCACTACCATATATATCATTTGTACAGAAAAAATATTGAGAATGTAGAATTATGGGTTCCCATCCCAATAACCTTGAAACACTAATGTCACTGATGCCTACTGAAGTAATATATATTGTTTAATTCAATCCATCAATGCTTTATATAGATTATATAACTTATAAAGAAAGCTTTTCACTCCATGTCATCCTTTTAGACTTGTTCCATTTTTGATTTAGCAAAAAACAGGAAGTTAATCATCCTATTATTATTTAGGAATAGAGTTTTCAAGCGGAGCAAGTTCATTACTACAAGGAAATATATGGTGGATTGGTAACTATGAAAGGTCATGACATGTCCCTTTATGCAAATTCTAATTGATTTGGTGCCTATGTGTTTATAGAAACAAAATGTCTTTCAAATGAAAACAACGTGAAATTAAATGTTGAATTACTTACATTTAAACTTTAGAGTTAGAAATTATATGACAACAAACAAAAAAGAATACCTTCTACTTGGCTTATTTATTTAGAAAAAGTCAAGTTACTAGGAGTTAAAAATTGTCGAAGTAAAAATTAAGAGTAAACTTATGTGAAAAGTATTATTAAGTGGATACTTATCTTTTTTTTTCAGACAAAGTTATTACCATGTCATAAGTATCTGAAAACTTAGGAGCATAATCGCAACTATGAAGCGATTTTGAAGTGTAAAGTGGATAAGGGTCAGGATCAAATAGGCTTGGCCATTTTCCTTGCTCTACCCCCAAACATAGTGGAATATATTTGGGATAAAAATAAAAACCCTATAAGGTTAAGTTAGAGTATGGTATTTCACGAAAATTCCCAAACTCGCTTAGATTAGATTCATTTAACTAAAATACCCCTTATATATACTTGATATTATCATTTTTTTAGTTTAAATAAATTATTTATAACTTATTTTGTTTAAGTTGGAGTTAATTAAATATTACTAAAATATTATATAATATTGTTTCCTTTTATAATAACAAAATTCCTTTTACATTTATACCTTTTATTTATTTTATTAATTGTTTTAAGGGAAAAGGTTTGCTTAATGTCCAGGGTGTAGTTAGCGAGGAATGTGAGTTTGGGGGTGAAATTTTTTTAAACGAGGTTGGGGTGGGGAAGGGTCACCCGGTACCTACCCTGGCATTCTTTATCCTAATAAAGCAACTGAAAAAAAAGGTCATGTTTAGGATCAAGTTCGAAGCATTTAAGATTTTATATAAGCTCGTCGAAAGATTAGGAAAACATCAATTACAATATTGGAATCTATGTTACAAGATTCCCCTAAGGTACCCGTATCCAACATTTGAATAAGAGTACGAATGTTGAACACTTCATTTTAGTGTAAAAAATTTGACAAAATTGAGTAGTACCAACGTCGTATTCTTCAAAGTACCTGTGTTGGACCATACACCCCATCTGAGTGTATTTCCATATATAAGATTAAGTTCTAGGAATTATTTCATATAAGCTCATCAGAAAGCTACAAAATATTGACCAGAAGATTGGAATCTATGTTACATGAACTCTTCAGTTTCTCCTAAAGTACCCATGCCTAACACGAGACACTCAAACAAGTGAGTGTTGGATTGACAAAATTGAGAAGTACCCATGTTGAATTCTTCAAGAACCGTATCTGGTCAAACACTCTATCCAAGTCTATGTAACTTAAATTAGACTATGGTAACTCGATATCATGGTATAAAAAGCTAATGGCCAAGCCCTATAAATCATTCCTACACCTTAATATTAGTCTAAGTAGGAATATGAGGAAGGGCACCCTTTATGACCTTCATGGGCATAATGATTTCCATAATTCTTTGGAATGAATGTCAACACTATTTAGAGCCTTTTAGCTTTAAATCATTCTAATTTATTCTATTTCTTATTGTGAAAAATGAAGAACAATGATTAGAGAAAAAGGAAAAAGAAGGACAAGTTGTCCTTCAATATTAGCTCACATTTCACCAATAAAAAAATCTAACATCGGAGTGCAAATAGATCTGAAATATCTAACTTCTTAAAAGCACTCACTATAAATGTCCAAATGGACATGGGAAAGGATACCCAATCCCATAAAAGATAATTGAACAATTCTTCTTAAATCCCAAACAAGAAACACTAAAGTTTTTGTATGAAGGAATAATGAAGAAACAAGTGGGCGAGCGAGTCTTATGGTTCAGAGTATCAGCAAAGTTGCTGAAATTTTGGAGTATCGGTTTGGTTTCCTTACTCGATCCGATAACATGTCAAGAGTTGTAATTTCAAGTATTATCAGTATAAAGTAGCGTATAGGCGAAATTTCGCAATAACGAAAAAAAATAACGATGTAACGAAAAAATCAAGGAGAAATAACGATATAATAGAGAAATCAAGGTGAAATAATGATGTATCAAAAAATCAACAAATGGGACTATTTTGTGGAACAATGGGAGTAATACTAATAATATTAAACAATAGAACTCTTTTTGTGAAATAAAAGAAGTAATAATAATAAAATATGTATATTTACGTATTAACTAATCAAAATAATAATAATAAATAAATAACTTTGAAGTTCTAGCATAATGATGTGTATTAACCAAAACTGAAGCTGAAACCAAAATCTAGTAAAAAAAAACCTTCTGCAACCTAGGCCGTTACCGCGGCTAGGTTTGCTTCAGTTCTCTCCTCACAATAGTCCTAGAAGGAGTTTTGGGTTGTTCAGAAAGAACCGATGTCAATTTTAGGTCAGTCCAAAATGTTTTCAAACGCTCATAAATCATAATTTGATCCGTAGAGCCAACCTCAAGTAATTGAGATTGAGATATTAATACATGCATAAAATGAGATTTTCTTAAGAGATAACTAGAATACAAAGCATTTAACCAGAATCAAGTATATAAAGCATTTTTCGCTTAGCATATATAAACGGAATTGAAACCGTAGATACAAAGGGAATTGAGACCATATTTTGTAAATACGTAATTTGTAAATACATAATTATCTTGAAGATATTAACCATTCTTTCTTTTCCGATCGCCTCAAAGGTTTGTTAGTAGCTTCATACATGGACCATACACAATCAAACAATCAGGCATGCATCAAGTGAGAAACTTAGATTATAATTATGAAAGAGCAACTAAACAGTACAAGCAGGATCATACACCATACTCAGAAAAACAAAAAAGGGGAGAGAGCTACCTAAATTTGGCTACCAGATAGAAATAAGTAATTGTGTTTTAACAGAGCATAGTAAACATAATGTAGCTATCATCTCACATTAAAATCCATTTTCTGAGAAGTCTGACCCTATGCGTGGAGTTTTGGAACCAGAGCCTTGAGGTTATTCCTAAGGCCTCTGCCATATCTCCCACGCCTTGGGGATGTCTCTCACTGAAATTAATAATACTGATTAATTATTTAAACCAACACTGAGGCCAACAGATGAGATGAAGCCAGAAATTTCTCTACATAAAAAATCCATTAAGAAAATGTAATTTCCATAATTCAAACGAACCCGCATCACAAAGTCCTGTTGTTGGATATATGGAATTCGGTCCTGCAAGAAGAGTCGGTTCCATTTGGATAGATCTTCCCAGAGCAATGTCATTCCTATAATCCTGAAACATAGGTATAACATTTTAATCTCCATTCAATTCTAGAAACTATGATGATGCTCATTAGGATATTTGAGTAGATGCTACCATACCCTGGCAACCTGTAATAGAGATTGCATAGAAGCTGGCATCTGTAGGTGGCTGTGACACATCAAAGCACATCAGAAAGATCAGAAACCTCTATCTATTAGTATCAAGGGAAAAATTGTCAATTGCCACATGCAATTTCCAAGAAACAACACAAAGGTCATTCAGATTCTCTCATTGAATACTCCACTCATGTTTTATCATGCTATCACTGAGCAAATTAATGGCCACAAATGCAATATACTAAATATAAATAAATCCCTATTCCAAATTCTCGGAGCAGACACTTTTTGAAGCCATGATATCACTATGCAAAACAGGTGACCAAAACTGTGCTTGTCGCTTTTTATCCAATTTTACAGTTCAGTTGCTTCACATGTTGTTCATGCAGAATCAAGTGAAGCGAGCAAACTATATAAATGAATAACATGTGAAAAGCACAGCATTAATATGCTAGACAGATTAATTTAGATAAATTACCTAGCATTGCTTGAAGATGGCATTGTGCGAGGCCTATTATCAGCATTAAGAACATCCCCATACCTGGGGCTAAAGTTACCTGTAAAAAAGCATATCAGCATCAAGAAGCCTTTGCTTGGAATGCAAGTAAGTTTACCAGAGGAAGCTTACCAGCTCTATGCTGGTTCATACCAGGAGTTGCCACCAAGCTTCCTGCTGGTTGCCCCAGTATATTACCAAAGTCGCTACTAATAGCAAAATTGCCAGCCATCTGCTGGTTCATTCCAAGAGTTGGCAACAAACTGGCTGCTGGTTGCCGCAGCATATTGCCAAAGTCGGTATTGATAGGAAAATCACCAGCCCATTGCTGGTTCATTCCTGCAGTTGGCACGAAGGGGAACATACTTTGTTGCGAATTCCCCGTCATTGATTCCTGAGAAGTGCCAGCCCCCTGATGGTTCATTCCAGAAGTTGTCACTACTTCTGCATTTTCCATCATTGTTGCCTGAAAATCAATTGAAACACGTCTCAGATACATTATTTTATGAAGAGTACCATGACAGATAAGAATTTCAAGCTCATCAAATTATACCATTTCAGAGGATTCTGGCATGGCTGCAGGATCGTTCAGATTCTTAGAGATGTATGCGGGCCAGAATACTGCCCACCATTCAGCCAAGAAGCCTTCAGAGGATTCAGTCACTAAAGCAAAAAAGATGACATTTAGAGTCAATAGTCAGACACCTTGTACCAAATTATGAGAGTATGTTGGCCTAAGAAAAAATAATCTTAAAATTCAACATGCAATGGGAGAATTGGAGCAGAGCCCTTCAATTAATTAAAAGACGGAGAGCACAACTGTATCAATATTTTGACTGCACTCCAATTTATTTTTATTTTTATTTATTTTTGGCTAGCTAATTAATTTAAGGATTTATGTGGGGACTAATATTATTTAGGCCATAATTATGGGCACAGGACAATTCACTTTTCCTGGACAAATCTGCCCTTGTTATTAAAATAGTGTGTGCAATCACACTCAATACATTCACAAGGGTAGATTTGTCCAAAACAAATAAATTTCCCTGTGCAAACAAATAAATTGCCCTGAGCCCATTATTCCATGCCTGTTAATATCAACTCCCATTGTTTAACATCATATTAGAAATGTATATAACAGCTAAAAATTACGAAATACATAAAATTAATCAGGAAGCTCAATAAAACTAAGGGAGAAATCCTTCACTTAAACAAAAATGAAAACTGAGATTAAAAAACTGAGATTTAAGAGAACAAATTTAAGGTAAACAATTAAAAAAGACACAATCTACATTAAAGTTATATAAAAATTTAGCAAAAAAAAAAAGTTATATCAATTACTTCTTCGCAGATACAATCACAAATTTAAAAGAAAAGAAATCACTCAAAAATAATGTTGGCAAAAAGCACTTACATGGTATTAGATTAAGATTTGCTTCTCTGGCAAATAACTCAGCAAGTTCATGCATGCTCTTTTTCTTCATGTAATCATGGATGTAAAGGGCAAGCCTAAAAATCCCAAATCAAACAAACTCAAAAAAGTTGATAGAACAACAAAACAAAACCAAACTATCAAAAACCCAAAGACAAAATGAAATGGCTTTAACACATATAATTACTGCTTCAACTTACATCTTGTTGGAATCCCATTCATCCCCAAAAGCCATTTTCGTCAAAAACCAACCTTCACTTTACTACAAAAAACACCGAGAAAATTAAAGAAAGTGAGTTTAACGGTGAAGAACTAACAAAAGAAGCAAAACCCAGATGAAAATTAATGATCAAATGTAAAACCCTTTTGGGAATCGGGATACCTCAAGTAAATAGAGAGAGAAACAGAGAGCGAGAAATGAGAACAGAAGAATGGAGAGAGGAACAGAGGACTAACATATATAGAGAAGGGGAAAATGAGAGGTTTATGGAGAAGCAAAAACAACTCAGAATGCCATGCAAAAGGGGGCCGAAAATTAGGGACAAAGATCAAATTGTCTATTTCTGAGGGAAGGAGAAAGATTTACAGAGAGAGAGTGGGGAGTTATTACCAATTTTGCTATACATATAACGATTTTTTGTAAAATAATAGATGTCATATTTTAATTATTCTATAAAATTTATTATTTTATAAAAAATTATTATATAAATTATTACATATAAAAAAAACTCGTTTATTACCGGTGTGACCGCAGTAGGCCTTGGGGTTTAGTGAGGTGTTTTTAACAAATGTCAAAACTTGGATATTAAAAACAAGATTTTTTGATTAAAAAAAATTACTGAAAATTAATGGATGTAATTGCAAAATAATAATATAACATATGTAGTCTTTTTAACCTTATGATATAATTAAAAAATTAATTTAAGCAAAGGCGAGCGTTACAATTTGGGAAAGAAAAAAAAACTTGTCATAAATGTCCTTATTAATAAAATAATTGACAAATTTGTCCAAATAAAATTAATTGCTAGGTCCCAATATTTTTTTTCTATTGATATCAACTCTCATTTATTTATACCCAAAGAGACAAATAACAGCTGATTTTTTATTCTAAAAAACAAAAAGTTGTGAATATCAAAAGAAAGACAATTGCATTTTTTTCCTAATAAAATAATTGTTTTATTTAATATAATCAGATTGTGATAATCCAAGAACTAATTTTGTTTAATGGGCCCATTTGATAAAATGTTTTATGGTTAAAAACAATAATTTCGCAATTAATGAGTGCAATAAGTATTTGGGAATTGGATTCTTTGATAGATAAGATTACTGTCATCTCCTAAAAAAATCTTTATTAATTATAGATAAAAGCATTAATTATACTATATTTAATATTTAAAGCTTCAAATGATGGTAAAAAATCATACGTTAACATAAATTTGCAATCTAACATTTAATGTGCGAAAGTAAATAACTTGCCATGACTCAAATGTCTATATTTGCACAATAATGATAGGACCCACTACTAAAAAAATTGTGAAAAAATTAATACTTCCTCATTTTCATTATATAAGTCGTTTAAGACATAATTATAAATATTAAAAAATTTCATTACTTTTAATATTAGGTAATTAATATTGATTTAAAATTTTATTACTATTTATGCGTTAATTAATTATTCTTCCTTATCTCTCTCTCAATTACTTTATTTTTTTAGAGGCAAAATTAGAAATGATTAATTTTTTTTTATCTTAAATATATGTACAACGACTTATGTTTTGGGGATTTTTTTCCCCTAAAACGACTTATATAATAGGGGAAAAAAAAAAGAGTTGTAGATTGTTGTCCCTTTTTTTTCTTCTTTTTTTTTGGTAATGTTTGTACATAACTTTTTATAGTTAATTTGTCCAAATAGTACTACTTTCCACTTCTACAAATTTTTGGAGTGATTATTATAGATTTTTTTAAAGTTTATATCCCCTACAACATATTAAGAAGGACACTGAAACCCAAAAAAAAATTGGATTAATTTGATAAAATGTATAATCTCATTTTATAAGTCTGTCCATATTTGAAACTTGAATATAATGAGGAAAAAATATAAATAAGTATATAAACATAGAAAAACAAATATTAATTATAAGTTTAATTTTCTATAGTTAAAATTTGGTATCAAGTATAATACTAAATTGTAGTATAAGGAATCTAATCTAGTCACTTTCTACTAAGCAAGTACTAACAATAGTTTAATAATTTAAAAATAAAAATAAAAATAATGTCAATAAAATTTCAAGGAAGTAACTTCACTCCACGTGCCATAAAGAGTAAAGACTACTATTAAATCCATTACCTTAAAATTAAGATTTCTGACCATATCATGACATATTCCAAAAACTTAAATAACAATAAATTGAAAATTAAATTACGGGTTATGAGATGAGATTATTTATAATGTGGTATGTGGATAATGATATTACATACATAATCAAATTGCGGGCGATAACATTTCATGCCTGTCAATCGAATAAGTCCTGAACAGTTAGAAGTTTTATTAAAAAAAAATTAATTACATATATATATATATATATATATATATATATATATTCACTTAACAGTTTAACCGTATAGATGTAAAGAGTATGTAAAAATCTAAACATATTTATTTTATTTAAAATTATGGAACATCATTATTATAATGGTGAAAATTAATTATGAACAGTAAAAATATACTTCATATTTGATTATTCTACAGCAGTATAATAATAGTACTCCACAATCTTAAATTAAATTAAAATTTTATATTTTTTACACAAACTTTTGCGTTAATATTTATTATTTAGTAATTCATTGAAAACACTTTAACAAAGTGAAGATTTGAGTTCAAAAGCACTTTTAGCTTAAGTAAAAAATTTGTACTTTTTGATTCCAGTACTTTTGGCAAAAACAGGAACTACAAAATTATCTTTAAATTGTTAAAACAAAATAAAATTTTATACCACAAATTTGTCTTAAAATTGTCATTAATACATTTGAAAGTAATTCTATAATTATGTAACCAAATACTATTCTAATTTTTTTATAAAAATAACTTTACACCTAAAAATGCTTTATCTTACCATCCACTAAGTTCCCTTTCTTTAGATGATATCTCATAAACCAGCTGAAGCTAAAGGTAATAGGATAAATATACGTGCACGATTTTAGATACAATTTAGAACACTATATTTTAATTTCAATTATTGAAAGATGAGACTTAACAAAAAAATTCGTATCAGATCTCATTTTTTAATAGTTGAGATATATGTAGTGTTTGATTATAATGTGTGTAAAATTATCCAATATAATAACTCATGTAGGATGGATGACTAGCCCAGCCCACGCACGAAAGTGCAAACGCGGCAGTGACAGGTGAAACAGGCCTTAGCCCATCGGCAAATGAAAACACTCGCACAGAATTGTTTAAGGGCTCAAATCAGAGTTGAGTAGCCATTTTGTTTTGATAACCCATCAGGATAGCAATTTACCTACTTAGACCGTGGGTCTTCTTCACTCATGCAATTGCATGAATTAATATGAATACTATTTGATTTTCAGTCTACTTGTTAATTAAGATTTTGTGATGCGTGCAAATAGAAATGAAAGACTTTGTATATGAAGTCTTCAACTATATATACATGTGTTATACATATGGTTTTTTAAATTCACTTGCTTCATCTTTAATAGGATCTCATACAACTGATATAAGTACTCTTCGTACTCTTAGTACATTTAAGTTTTGATATTTCACACACCCGTTAGGCCGAAAAAGTATCAGCCCGCAATTGCTTGGGTCTGGAAAGTCGGCCCAATCCAATAAACAAGGCCAAGTCGGTACACTGGCCCACAAGACTCCAGTAAATTGGGTCCAATTGCTATGATGTATGAACAATCAAATCTTAGCAATTAGAATTTGGATAAATTACACATTATAGTACTTTTTAGAAAGTAATTACAAAAAAAGTACCTCCTAAAAGTATTTACAAAAATAGTACTTTTTAAAAATATATTTTTAAAATTAGTGTTGCATTGTTGCCATGTTAGCGCTTAGTTGCGTATTTTGTGAAAATTTGAATTACATGTCTTTATCATTTTTTTCATTTGTCTGTATTGTTCACTGACTCCATTTTCTCTCTCCACCATTTTCTCTCTTCATTTTCTCTTTCCTCCATTTTATCTCTCCTCCATTTTTATTCCTTTCTTACTTCAAAGATTTGGCTTAATACGTACATTCAAATGTTTATGAAGCAATGGTTGGGTCAGAGAGAGAAGTTGAGCTTTGCTAATTGAAAAATGGACGATGACTTAACTGCTCGCCTCCTTCTTCATGCGTACTCCCTAAAAGACCTCGATATGAAGATATGTTTGATTTGATTTGGGGTTTTACATTTTTAAAGTCTGAGAATATTTGTAAACTTCACACTTGCAATTGATAACCAATCCTACATACTAGTCCTGCAATTTTTTCACCTCAACGCCTGCAGTTTTTTCATAATGCAGTTGGTAACCAAACTTTCATATCAAGGTAACCAAACATTCATACCAAGGTAACCAAAACCTTCATACCAATGTAACCAAACCTTCATACCAAGGTAACCAATTCAGTTTTATTAGGTTACCAATTTATTTTGAAAATGATGCAGTTGGTTGCCAAACCTTCAGACCAAGGTAACCAATTCAGTTTTATTAGGTTACAAATTTATTTTGAATGTGATGCAGTTGGTAGCCAAACATTCATACAAAGGTAACCATTTTAGTTTTTGTACGTAACCAAATCGTCAAAAAAGATTTCAGAACAGTAACTCAGATACTAAATCAGTTAACTAAAATTGGGGTTGTGACTTTTGATGGAGCAAAACGAGATTCATTTACGGCAACTAGGTTGGAGTGTGAAAGAAAATGTTTGAGTAATTGTTCTTGTATTGGTTTACATCACAATGTGAAGAGTAATCTTTGTAAGAATATATACGGGTCAATGTTGAATATTCGAAATCTTAGTTCTGATAACACCATTGATGAGGCACTTTATGTAAGGGTGCAGAGAGGAGGTATGGTAAAAAAGAATAGAGGAGATATGGTAAAAAAGAATAAGAATAAATTATTTGTTTTAGTTAGTGGTGTAATTTGTGGGATTATATCAGTTTTGATACTTTTAATTGTTTCTTTGTTGATTTTGAGGAAGAAGGTGATTAGGAGAAAGAAAGAAGAGGAAGAAACTGTATATGCTGGGAAAAATAATTTGAAGGAAAGAAGGAAAGTAGAGGATTTGGAGCTGGAGGTGGTGTTGGATGAGGTACAGGAGTTGGTGGAGGTGATGGCGGAGGCGGTGGAGGAGGCCATGGGGGAGGTTTAGGTAATGGAGCAGGCCATAAGGGAGGGTTCGGTGCTGGTGGAGGTGTATGTGTTTAGTTTGATCGCTTTGTTTAGTTTTGCAAATAATGATAACTGCCGGATATGACAACATCTCCTTGTTTTCAGGGTTTTAAAGATATGCGATGTATTTAATTTCTCATAGTTGTACTCTTTTTGTAAATATTTTATTTGTACACTAATCTTGTAATTTGTTATTAATTGTTGTATATTACTATAAATAACCCTTAGAATTTTAACAAGGAATACTAAAAATTTGTGGATACATCCTTCGATATGTTGTAACAAACAAACATGTCATTCAATACCAAAGGTGTTAGAGATAAGGTCTCTCTTTTTATTGTGCATAGTCTAACATTATCCCTCAACAAAGTCGGAAAGCTGCTATTAATACAAGTGTCTTGTTAGTTTTTTTTAAATTTAGACTTGGGACTATTAGTTCAGATATTATAAAATAATTTAATAATATTAGAATTATAATTCTTGATTGAACATGATATTAATAACTCCTGAATTAATAGTCTCAAGTTCAAATTTAAAAACAAACAAGACACTTAAGATTAATAATTTTATCGCAAGTATAATTTTTACAAATAAACATAACCCTTGAGATTATAATCCTTATAAACAAACTTAACCCTAATTCTGCATAAGCCTTCAGAACTGAATTGTAATAATAGTATATATTCCTAGTAAAAAAAACAAGTCATTGTCTTGACACTTTGGAATCTTACTCTTGTGGGTGCTGGCCAGCCAAGGAAACTTTCCAGAGCGGAAAAGATGAAAAAAAGGAGGCCACTATATAGTTTTAAATGTCCATGGTTACCTACCCCACCTAAAGAAACATGGAAAGCCAGCAGTATTGGTCATGTAAACAAACATGTTAAGCATCTATTTATCCCTAAAAGATATGAATAGAATCCAAAAATAAAAGGCAAAAACAAGGGAAGCAAACAGCTTACAAGTTACAATTATCTTTATATACCGGGTTTATCAAATCTTGACCTCACTGAAAAAATCATATGAAATGAAGTTCCTGTTACAGTTACCTTGCTGCTCCTGTTTCTGCTTCATGAAGTCCAAAAAGGAAAAACCAAAGGAGAAGGAAGTCAAAGGTGACTGAAAGATCAGTTGCCTGTCTGAAGAAACATGGAGATATTGCTGCACGGTGCTAACAGCTCCAGATCTTTGTTTCTCTTTTCTTGGAAAATTGCATCAGAAATGTACTTGTCCTCTCATAAGTATTTCATGATTGAAGAGTCATAAAGGTGTTCACTTGTAATGGTGTCCAGATCTTTGAAGTAAAAATAAAGTAAAAAATCTTCTTTATTTGTTCTATTCGCTTTTGTCCAGAGCAGTTTTGGGCGCTAAGCCGATCTCATTCATTTGATTTTCAACTGAAACCAGGCCTGTTTGTGCTAGAAAGCTGCAGGAAAATCCAAACCTCATTATGGAGCTTTCAATATGATCTTTTCAACCATGGCAATGGTTTTTCAATTTCATTTTGTTGATTTTAAATGCTTCCTACAAAATGGCACATCCAAATATTTTGGTCTTTTTTCCCCCTAAATATCAACTAGAGAGAACTTAGAGCTTTTGTACCAGAATATACAAACACCACAAATGCCTATGCAACTCTCCAAACCAGTGCAAGGGAATCACCTCAAGACAATAAGATAAACCCCACGGGCGTAAATTCCTCAATTTCCATGTAAATGAACTCTAATTGCTAGTGTAAAACTCAAAAACCAATTAGCTAGTAACTGTTCAAAGTATAGTGTCTTCTTTTTCGTCAGCAAGCATATAAGTTCAATCAACCAAACTATATCTTATTTAAAGTTTTTATACACACCACCAACAGATATGGCATTCATTAAACCTAAATAAGAGGTCCAATATCCATAACATTTTAGCCATTTTACAGGCATATAACATTCATATTGTTGCCTTAGAGTGAGAGAACACAAAAATATCTTGCTACCATAGTTCAGGATCTTTCCTATCAAAATATTGAACATGTCTACAAATATCCAACTCCTGACATAATTCAGGTATCTAATGAAGCAAACAGAGAAAATAATCACATGTACTACATCGTCTCTTGAACCATCAAATGTGAACAACACTAAGCCTTGGACAAAAGGTCCTCATTATTGCATTATGCACAGCCTAACGTAAGCTCAAAATGCCTCAAAAATACATAAATTTATGTTTTCTGCCTCAGAGATATCTTTTGGTTGGTTATTTACTTATATTAAATTTATGTTTTCTGCCACAAACATATCTTTTGGCTGGTTATTTACTTATATCTTCACACACAAAAATGCCAACTCCCCAAGACAACATCCATCAAGTTTCCTGAAACAAAACTGCATATTGTGCAACCATAAAAGTGAGAAGATTCTTTCATCAACTAAAAGAAGAAACATATTTGCTACAAAGTACTTTTTAATGGGAGCCATGAATAGCAACCATCAGACTCTTCATCAACTAGCAGAGCATTATCCTGCTATGCAACCAGCACAAGTACGTAGTAATATTAACCCAAGATAGATAGTTTCCTAACCTCAAAGGAGGCAATATACGAAGCTTACATGGGACATTCTCCTGTCACATGGAATACAAATGCATAGGCACAGAAACATATCCCCCCTCCCCCCAGACATGGTGCTGCATATAAAAATTATACACTGCTTAGAGCTAAAGTTGCTAGGTGGTGAACTTGGACTTTCTTTATGGAAACTGGCTGGTTAGGATGTAGTTGATAAAGCTCATAAGCTGATAAAGGATAAAAGGTTCAACCAACTAATGGCCTTATAAACGATATAGGCAGTCAACTAAGTAACTAATCTATTTTGAAGCATACAACAACTTAGCAATACTGATCTTGAAGCAGCATCGCTTTAAAATGTTAAAAATTGCAAATTGAAAGCAATATCTTAGCACACTAAACACATAGCACATGTTAGTTAAACACACAATTTCTGAAGTCCTAAGCATAGAAGTGTGTTAAGTCAAAGGTAGATCCAATATATACATCCTTATTAGAACACCATAACAAACAAGTCTTCAATATCATCGCTATGCACAAAAATGTCAAAAATATTAACTTTGAATTTCTGTAAAGATTTGAGCTACCTGGTCAGAAGAAAGAAGAGGGTCCCGGTAATCAGAACAAGAAATGTAACATGGAGAATCAATGCAGAGTCATTTGAAGAAAAAGCTAAGCCCAGCATAGCAGCAAGACTCACACCCAACAACAAAAATGCAATTTTTAGTGTATTCCAAGTTGGACCCTGAATTCAAAACAACAAAAGATCAGTACTTCACTAGAATAATTATATGGGGGAAAAGGTACTGATAATAGGAGTACATGACTGTAAGTTTAGGTGATTCTAATGAAAAATTGTACGGACATTAACCCCTGGAGCTAAGGCACCAAGTAGTACTGCAGTTGCTGCTGACACTTCTCCTTCCCCAGACTTTTTGCTTTCCATTTTTGTGGAAATTAGTGTACAAATTCAGCTTTTGTGATCTGAACAGTTGTGATATAAAGATAGAGGAAGAAATTAATCGTGAAAATTAGGGCTCGATTGAGAACTATCAGATCTTGACTCCGCCTGTGTGTCTCCACGGCCAGAGGGCAAGTGAGTCGATTATACGGCCCAATTGCAGTTTTGCGGATGTAAACAGAAGTTGGCTTTCAAATGCAAGGTACCCAAAAGTAAAAAGAAAATAAATAATACTTTCAAATTATATGACCTAAAAATTAATTTTAAATATTTTTAAATTTAAAATTATGATAATTTATTAAACATAATCAAATTTATAATGAATAATATTTTTTAAATAATACTTACAAATTATATGACCTAAAATTTAATTTAAAATACTTTTAAACTCAAAATTACGACAACTTATTAAAAATTAAAAAATAATAACATTTCTAATGAATAATATTTTTTAGATAATTTATAATTTTCATCTTTGTATAGATTAAAATTTAAAAAATTTATGATAATTTTGAAATTAAAAATCTTTTAAATTGAATTTAAAAAATTAATAATAAAAAAAAATATACAGCAAAAAGAGTAAAAAATTTAAAAAACAAGAATGGAAATAAAAGGAATAGAGATTGTACTTTTATGTGACGCCCCCAAATCTAGGCCCACACAGCCCAAACTTGAGTCGTCAAAAGACTACAACAAAATTATTACAACAAAGCACAACGTACAACAATACAGTGTATAATAATACACAACTAAGTCTTCACTATTATTGTCACACTATTTTACAACACGTGAAGACTAGGATAGCTATTCCTCGGACTCTCACTCCATTCCCCGGTTAGACCCCGTTACGTTCTCATCTCCTGTTGAAAACAATGGAACAAAAGAAAGGGTGAGCTCAAATAGCCCAGTAAGAAATATCATGACTAAGATAATGACGAATAAATTATCATTAGCCTTCAACAGTTGAGTTTTTGATAGAATACAATAGACTACAATGTTTATATCAAAAATTGTAGTTAAATTCTTAAACAATGTTCAGATCAATAATAGCAGCGGAATGAGCAATCTATTAGAAGAATAATGCAGACTATAATGTCCACTCGCTTCTCTTTTTAGTAAAAATATCATCAACTTTTATCATCTGAAATACCATTTAGTCAAGATAATACAACTTCACAGTTCCTGGTCATAATCATGCAGATCAATAGTTCATCTTTGCACTACGGGCCAAAGACATTCAATATAACACCAACGGTCATGATTATATCAGATTCAGCCTTTGGTCATAATCATACCAACCAACAGTTCATCTTTGCACTACGGGCCAAAGAGAACATTCACCACGTGCCATAAAAGACACCGAACAGATGTATCGCCTTTAACCTAGTATATCGCCTTTAACCTATCATCTGTTCAACAATTATATCACATCTGTGCCCCCGGCCACAGATATTCACAACAGCTTGATTCTTGATGATTAATACAAATAACAGTGATACAAATGATGAACAGAAGAACAGGATAAACAATAAGTATCGGAAGTTTACTTTGTGCAGATTCAAATAATGTCCAAATTGCCAACATGATGTGGAGTGAAATTTAAAAATGATATTCAAGATCCACAGTTCAGAATAACGATTACAGTTCAATAGAAATGTTCAGAAAATAGGAAGGTTCAGTTGAAATAATGAAATTCAACTATTATGGAACATATAATATTTTCAAGAATTATAGAAGCAATAGTTCCATAATAAGTTTCGATTTAGGTGTATGAAAGAAAATAATATCCCTTACCGTAGCAGGTTTGATTAACAAAAGGTGAAAGAAATTAATATCCCTTACCATAGTAAGTTTGAATAATGGAAGATGAAAAAGATGGTATCCCTTATGAGTATAAAGGAAAATGATATCACTTACGAATATGGAATAAAAGTGTCATGTGATAATTCGTGTAGACAAATTATTTCCACACGAGACAAATAAAAAGGGTTATTCACCAACAGGCGGTAATCCGCGCCGTAAAGTTATTCCCATCAATTTGAATACGAAGAGTTATTCACCAAACAGGCGATAATCCGCGCCGTAAGGTTATTCCCATCAATTTGAATACGAAGAGTTATTCACCAAACATGCGATAATCCGCGCCGTAAGGTTATTCTCAGAGATTAATAATGAATGAATATAAAAGGTTATTCACCAACAGGCGGTAATCCGCGCCGTAAGGTTATTCCCACAATTTAATACATGGAAATAAATGGCACAAGAAAGAAACGATATTATTTTCGAGAATCAAAGAATGATAATCCCTTCAAGTAAGAAAGAAAATAATATCCATTTATGATGAATAAAAGAGTGATACCCCTTACCTTAACATGTGACTGGATATTAATTTAAATGAGGTTGATCAACCTATATATTTATAATAAAATTAGTAATTACCACATATGAATTTCAAAGTGTATGATAACCCGTATAATATGAATTATCAAAATTATATATATTTAACATAATTTTTGTAGTATAATATAACAACTTTAAAATAGTTTTTTAAAAATAATATTTCAAAATAAATCTTCCAAAGAAAGTTTTTAAAAATGAATCTTCTTAAAGAAGAGTCTTCTAAGGGAAGATTTGTGAATACCGTGAAAAATAAGAATTTATGAAATTACTACTTTTTAATAAAAGACTTACTTGAAAAATTTATGTACTCCTTTTGGCTTTCAAACTCTCAAAATAACCTCACTATTCTCAGAGAAAACTCATAAAATTCTTATAGAAAAATTTTATGTTTTAGGTGTGCTTTTTCTATTCAGCTGAACAAGCTATTTATAGGAGGAAAATGGTACTATGCGCGGTTGTTGGCAGCACGCCAATGTTGAAATCGGCAGAAGAGGCTGCGCAGACGAATTCAACGAATTCAAATTTGGCACAGTAACTTCTGAATATAATAATATTTTTCTAATAAAACAAATAACTTTTTATTATTATATTGTCTAATAAAACAAACAACTTTATGAATATATTATAATAATCAAATTACCAAATAATACTACCATAGTAATAATTCATAATAATGCAACAACTACTGTGTCAATTATTAGATCAATAATATGCATTATTATTGTTTCAATAATCCAATATGTTGTGCCACAACAATTATTAATAAGACAATGAGTAATAACAATTATTGAATTGATAATATAAAATATTATGCAGTGACAATTATTGATGAAATGATGCGCAACAGTTACGGTGTTAACTATTAGACCAATAATATGAGACACTGTGCAATACCGTATGCTACTGTAGAATACCGTGTGCTACACTGAAATACTATAAATTACCGTATGCTACTATTCTTTTATCACCGGTATTTTAACAGTTAACACCGTTGACTATTTTTATTTAGAAAGGCTACTTCTGTCGTTTTCTATATCCGACAAATATTCCGTTGTGGGGTCCACAAATAATTTGTTATTTCGGCGCCGTCGTACGGCACGAATATTCCCCGACCAAACGAATATTTCCCGACAAAGCGAATATTGTCCGACAAAATAAAATTTGCACATAACATCCTTAACTTTTAACTTTATCGATTTAACCACTTACTGTTTCAGAAGAATATATATATGAAGAAAAATTAAATTTTATATTTCATAAAATTCGGGGTCTTACATTTTATCTCTTACAAGATGCTGTAGATTAAAAGTAAGAATATTTATGTGAATAAACTGTGTATAAAGAGTTGTGGGAAACTATTATTATTTCAATAAATATATTTAATAGAATAATAAAATAAAAAATAATAAAGTTGATTAATAATTTAAATAGTATGACTCAATATTAATTTTCTTTCTCTATTTGTGTATATAGAAGTAGGCATGCACAACAGGCCGGTCTGGCCTGGCCTTGTCAGGCCTTGACCGTTGACCAGGCGGGGCCTTTGACTTTTGGCCTGCAGGCCAGGCCGGGCCGGGCTTGACGCTCAAAAAGGGGGCCTGTTGAGGCCTGCAGGCCAGGCCAGGCTTTAGGCCAAGCCAGGGCAGTCCAGTCCGATTTTATCCATTCAAACAATTTTTTTAGTAATTTTAAATATTATTCAAACACCAATTAAAATTTTAAACTTAATTGATGTATTAATTAAAAGTAATGTATTACAAGTTACAGCTTTCAAATTACAATAATGAAAATTATCTTTTTTATTATTATTTTGCAAATGACTTTCTAGTTGTTACACTAAGTATCTATTAAAATAAAAATGCAATGAAAGATCTGTAAGAAGTGTAGGTTGCTAGCTAGGTAAGGAAAATCCTTATATATTACACTAGTCAATGTGTTTTTATGGATTTTTTTTTTGTATATAAACAAACATGCATGAATGAACAGATTAAAATACGTCAATTTTATTTTATTTATTAAATGAGTTGTTACAAATATGAAGTTTTCGTCTGCAGTGGGAGAATTGAAGTAGCGAATAAAGAAAATCTGCAGACTGGACCAAGCTTTTAATGAACCAGGCCAGGCCCCAGGCTGGGCCAGACCGGATCTGAGCCAAAAAACTGTGGCCTGTTCGTAACCTTCAGGCCAGACCGAGCCAGGCCGGGCTTTGACAATGCCAGGCCCAGACCGGATCAAGGCCGCGCCGCAGGCCGCAGGCCATTTGTGCATCACTATATGGAAGTACTCGTTCTTTATTTATCTCTTCTTTTTACAAGCAACGTTTTCTTCTCGGATTCCATTTTATGAGTGAGTTGTTTGAACCTGATAATTTCACCAATTATATTTTATGTTATTATTGTTATATTTTTTTAGATTGCTGACATAAAAAAAAATTAAAATTATTTTAGATTTTTATTATTTATGTATTTATTTCGATTCAATAATAATTTGATTACCAATTCAACTAAAAATAATATTTATTTATATAATAACAAAATAAAATAATATTTATCTTATTTTGTTTGCTAAACTCCAAGACAAAATGTTACTCTTTTTTCTAGCTTTCTATTACTTCTTTTTCTAAAAACTATAAAATTGAAACTCTCAAATATCAACTCTATTGCTTAATTATTCAAGAGTTAAAATTTAATTTGCTGATATATACGAGCAGTGTTAAAGGTATAATATGTTATTAAAATAAAAACAATAATATTTATGTAAAGTCTCGTATTATTTTTAATTTTATTTGTGTATATGTTGACACTGCATAAAACATTAATACTATATTTAATTTGATAGAAAATATTAAAATTATGAATAAATTTTATAACTTTATAGAAATTCAATTAAAACTAAATACATATTTTATAAATTCATAAGTTAAACTTTATTATTTTAATTAAAATTTAACACTCGATTCTAATTTTAAAAATTTAGAATTAACTTACGAAACATAACTTTGACAAGTTAGAATTTCAATTCTACAATCCCACAGATTTGTAAAACAAATACTACCCAGACGATTTCATCCGAGTCACACTCGCACACAGACGATTTCATCCGAGTCACACTCGCACACTAACACTAGATCTACCGATCTAGTGGCAAAAGATCGCCGGCCAAGTCTCCCGACGGAGGAGGCGAAAGCCAATTAATTAGTATAGCCGAGTTACTGCGACGACTTGTTCTGGTTTGAGCCCGAGTTGAGAACAACGGCAATATTAAATAACGGAGAGGTCAAGAGAAAGGAAGGGACTCCCTGGACCGAAGAACACAAGTAATATTCCTATATCTATACTCCTATATAGTATGTGTATTTGCATGTATATGCAAGGTAGATTGAGATCATACAGCCATTATTACATTTCTAGCATATATTAGAGATATGTTTGGAAAAAGTAAAATTTCATTTAAAAATTGTCTTGCTTAATTTGCTAGAATTTTCTATTTTCTATTGCTTAATTTGCTTGAATTTGTAGACTCTGATTTTGCTACGTTATTTAAATAGATATGGAGTTTCTTTGATTACTTCTGTACAAGGATAAAAGGACAATGATATTTTCAATACATATTGTGGACAGTTGTACTATGCGCATAAGATGTTGTACAATTGCATTGGATTGGTATTCCCAGTACAGAAATATTAAAAAGGTTGGATAAGAATAATTTGTTTTTTGTTTACATGTTTATAAAAGGTTCCCATGTACATTAGCAAATTGGATTAAAAAGTGTTTTATTGTCTCCTTTGGAAGGAGATTCAGCTAAAAAGTATATCAAAAAAACTCCCTCTCTTCAACAAAAGAGTTTCGTTTACCAATATTTTTCATACCCCAAAAAAGGGTTCCATTTCTTTTGATCGTAGTAAAATGACATAATGTCCTTAAATTTACCATCATATTAAATACTTAATAAACTTGGGGGTAAACATGGAAAAAATATATATCATTAAAATTTGCAATTTTTTTTTTACAAACGGGAATCCTTGTGAACAAAGGGAGTATTAGTTACATAGGACCTGATTACAGCATTGTGTGAAATACACATAATTGACTTAGAGCTATTATTTAGTTGATTGTCCTGTGATCGTTTCATGACTTTAAAGCCCGCCTATATCTTGATTACTTCTTTTTTCTGGAACATGGCCTCCTTAGCACTTGAGAATAGTAAGTTCTGATCTCAACATTCATCTCTAAGTGATACATTTGACGAGTTCAGTTATAAATTGCAGCTTTTATTCTGTTTAATTCTAAAGAAATTGATATGGTGCTAGCAGAACTCTAGGCTTTATCATTTCGGGGTTCTTTTATTATTCATTTTATTGTCTGTTAGTTGATAGCTGTTTGTGCCATTGTTACTTGTTTGCCATACTTATTGTATAAAGGCTATTAATTGTTATTTTTAATTGTCTGTATTGCCTGCTTTTGTTTTCAAAACTATGTTAGGCTTGAGTTTGTTATCAATCTTTCTTCTTTTGCTGTACAGCTGGTTGGTGTAAATAATTGGTTCATGGATTTTGTTCATTCATTTTTACATATATACTAGAATCTAATTGTTTTTCTTTTTACCTGCCATCTTTATTTGATGAATACTGCATTTTCCATGACAGTTCTTTGGTTATTTAGCAGAGTTCCATTCGTAATCTTTTTGCCTTCCATTTTTATTGTATTCTCATGCTTACATACAACATAAACTAAGTGCTTCCCCTTAATGCGTTCATGTTAGGGGTTATAAAGTTTGTATTGTGTATTGAAATATTGTTGATGTGGTAATTTAAATTTCAGAACTTATCCAATCTAATGAGAGCTCAAGGTGCAGAAACTGTTGGAAGTATTTTTCTTATAGAAAATTTTGTTTTATTCATGGAGGGAGCTAGGTCTCACAGAGTGGGAGAAAAGAAAAAAGGGAACTGAGAGCATGAAAGTGTCAAATGTTAAATTTTAATAGAGTGGGAGAACCTTGAAAGCATCTAATCTTACTGATATTTGTATATTTAGGTTATATTTAATTATAGTTTTACCCATAATAATAACATATTTGACCTTATTGGAACCTATGTATTAAAATTATTAAGAGAATGTCTTAATTAAAATTTGTTCAATCTTTGTTGCCAACAATAGAAATGTAGAAATGTAGAAATATAGAAAGAATATGACCTTTTATGCAAAATGCAATAGTTATATACTCCCTTCGTCCCAAAAATAGTACAATAAAACTACTTGCCCAAAGTTTAAGAAGCCTTCAGACTTTTATTTGATTTCTCAATTATTCCTTATGAAGTGTGTGGTTGAGAGTAATCCAAGAGTGTGAACTACAAAACTTTTAGTTAGTCTTGGGGGCCCATTTTTAGTGCTAATGAAAGTTTGAGGGTGAGTTTTCCTTAAAAAAGAAAAAGTTTAAGGAACGTGTTTGTAAAAAGCATACAAATTGAGGGGTGGGTTTTGCATTTCAGTCTACAGGGCCAGCAGGTATACTTTAACTGCTGATTGTCATGCTTTCTTCTCTCTCTGTACATCTATATGCACATTACCTGTGTGTATCCTTATCATTAGCAGCTTGAGTTTGTGCTAAAAGTAAGCAAAATAGGCTATCCTTGAGGGGATTTCCTACTTCTTAATATTTTATTGCTTTTCTTACCTTATAATACTCTTAACATGCCTTTCTCTAAGTGGATCCAGTATTTCACCTGGTAGAGCTATAAACATAAATATTCGTTATTTATATTATATCTTCACCTTGACCTCTTAGTAATAGTACTGAACTATTTGAATCTTGGGGTCAATTGGTGGAATTTTCTCCTAAAGTACATTAAGCAGTTGATTTGTTCCACTGACATGGTTTTACTTTAAATGTTTTTGCTAAAATTAGAACTTGGATTGGTGCATAATGAACCTGTTCATCATGCCCCAAGAATTGAAACATAGATTTCTCATTTGTTGCCTTTTAAAATAATGTATATTGCAAATTGAATCAACATCACTGTTGCTGATCAGATTTTAGTCGAAGTGTTATACTGGCAAAGTAGATGACTGCCACCAGTAGGATCAAGAGAGCTAATTCACTTGTTTCTTTATAGGCATGGATTTTAACTCGCAAGTACAAATGGAAAATAAGGAAAGCAAATTGTATTTTTCATGGACTCACAAGATGGATCAAGTTCTAGCCGCTAGCTTTATAGATCAAATGAATCTAGGGAATAGGTTAGATGGCAAATTTGCATGGAAACCGATAGCATGGACTTCTGCTATTGAGGCATTAAAGAAGGTTGGTGTCGATGTGTCGAAAAGAACATTCAATCTCGTCTTAGGACTTGGGAAAAACACTATGAAATTGTGAGTAAAATGCTTGGTGAATCTGGATTTTCTTGGGATCACGTAAGAGGTAGAGTAATTGTTGAAGACAAGGTTTGGAATGACTATGTGAAGGTAATGTTTCATGCTGTTTCTCAAGTCCGTTAATTGTTTTTAGTGCTTTATGTTTTATTCTAACATTATTTTGTTTATACACTTTAGTCGCATCCTAAAGCTATCCCTTATCGGTCAAAAATTTCAATTGACAACTGGGATGACATATGCGCTATTTTTGCTCTAGATGGGGAGGGCGATCAAACTGAATTAGAGGCTGAAATGGAAATGGAAATGGAAGTGAACAGGGACTCCAATAACTCAGAAGATTATGTCGCAACAAATCAACAAGGAAAGTCCCATGCATCATCTTCCTCTGCGCCTCTCACCAGAAAGAGAAAACAAAGTGAAATAGGACAAGTACAAACAGGGAAAAAGAAAGGCAAAGGGTATTTTTCATGGACTTGTGAGATGGATCAAGTGCTATTAGCTAGCTTTATAGATCAAATCAATTTAGGCAATCGGTTAGATGGAAAATTTGCGTGGAAACCAATAGCATGGACTTCTGCTATTGATGCATTAAAAAAAATTGGTGTTGATATATCAAAAATGAACATTCAATCTCGTCTTAGGACTTGGGAAAAACATTATGAAGTTGTGAGCAAAATGCTTGGTGAACCTGGATTTTCTTGGGACTGTGAAAGAGGTAGAGTAATTGTTGAAGATAAGATTTGGAATGACTATGTGAAGGTAATGTTTCATGTTATTACTCAACTCATTAATTATTTTTAGTGCTTTATATTTTATTCTTATGATTGTTATGTTTATACGCTTTTAGGCACATCCAAAAGCCATCCCTTATCGGTCGAAAATTTCAATTGACAATTGGGATGACATATGCCGTATTTTTGCCCAAGATGGGGAGGGTGCTCAAATTGAATTAGAGGCTGAAATGGAAGTGGAAGTCAACAGGGACTCCAACAACTTAGAAGATGATGCCACACATGCATTAATAGCTCCAAATCAACAAGAAAAGTCAAATGCATCAACCTCATCTGCGTCGCACACCAGAAAGAGAAAGAAAAAGAGAAAGAAAAGAGGAATACAACAATCATTAGACCGCATGGCAAATATTTTTGCCAGTTTTCCAAATCAACAAGAAAAGTCAAGTGCATCAACCTCATCTGCGTCGCACACCAGAAAGAGAAAGAAAAGAGGAATACGACAATCATTGGACCGCATGGCAGATATTTTTGCCAGTTTTTTGAAGTCTGAACCACCCCGAGCGACTACACAAATGGTGTTGGATGAAGTCTATAAGGTTAAAGACCTCAATGAAACACAAATTTTAAGAGCTGTGGATCTTTTGATGAACGACCAAAGGAAGTTTGATACTTTTTCTGGTCTCCCCAATGAATTGAAGGGGCGATGGCTTGTCTTGCATCTTGGTAACCAGTTTAAGTAGCATTCTTATTAGCATGGGTGAGTCTTTTTCTGGTAAATCTTATTGTCCTATTGTTGCCAAACACAAATGCTCTTAGAGTTGGTTGGTTGTCTAGTTTTTTCATATGTTATTTAGCTTGTCCGAGATTTTGATTCTCTCATGTGGTTCTGTATTTTTTGCTTTGAAATCAGAATTGGAACACCCCCCCCCCTTATTTCTGGTGCGCAAATTTTGTCAATTATGTTGCATTAAAACTTATTCCCAAATTATCAAATAAGATCCACTGCCAAAGATCAACTATGCACCGACACCATACACTTAACTCATACACATGTATATCGGTTGAACCCATACGTTTTATTCATCCATGAGACTTGAAACACAACACGTTTGAGTTTTTTGATACCTTCCATAGAATCCGTTTACCATTTGCGTCGTTGGAATATGTAAGTAAGAATCTCAAATCGGAATAAAATAATGAAACTGCCGTATTTAGTTGTTCTATTCTTTTGTTATTTTAAAGCCAAACCAATTATTGTTTAAAGTTTACACTTAATAAGTTGCTTGTTTAGTAGTAGTAATATGATAATAAAACTGTAGTAGAAAACTTGAGAACATGATATGTTTTATATTAGAGAATTGATATTTTTACAAGTAAAATTTGATATTTTCATAAGATTTCTCTCACAAGAATGTGAGACTCATCTACTATTCATATGGGTGAGACATTGTAGAACTATCACCTTTTTTTTATGAAAAATATCAATTTCCTATCATTAATAAAAAGATAGACTCATTTTGTAGAACAAAAAAATTGACAAATGCGAGTCTTTTAGCGGAATGGATGTAGAAATTGAGCTTGTAAACCAAGAAGGGCCTCTAATTTTTATTGGCAAATCAAGTAAATATATAGGGGGTTCTCTTAGCTAAGTTTGATCTACATTGGATTAAGGGTTATAACGTATAAATCTAGCCATACAAACATTTGCCAACCATTAATTGGTGGCAATGACAATAAATCCGATTAGACGACAAACAAGGAGCAATAAACGGTTGGTATAGTACCCTAGATTAGATTAAAGGCCAACCAACAAAGTTAACTAACCACAAAAATATCATCCTCCAATTTACTACCTAATTTTTCATCCCAGCAACTACACCATATATATTCACCATTCCCTTCCCCCTTACAAACTAAAAAACCTTCAACAAACACACAAAAACTCTCTCGACTTTCCTCTAAACCTTTCTGTATGTTACCCTTTACGCACTCGTCATTCAAAATGGGCTTTCGCCTTATCATAATCTTCATCATAGTGGCCTTAGCCGCCATTGTGGCCGATTCGTGGTCGTTTGTCACTCTCAATGAGGATGTTTTTTTGGGAACCAAGCTTAGGACAGCCAGTTCCCGAGACATGGACGGGCTGGACGAGGTCATGTTGGGCTCTGACGCTAAACGAAGAAACCTTGGGCAAGCTGATTATATAAGCTATGCAGCTCTTAGTAAGAACAGTATACCATGTAACAAACGAGGCCAGTCCTACTACAATTGTGGACAACCTGGAAAAGCCAATCCGTACAACCGTGGTTGCACTGCTGCCACACAATGCGCCCGCCGTTAGTTAAATTGCATGATTGCACAAGTCTTTCTTGCAGCTCTTACAATACAAAGCTATAATACTATGTTTAACATGTTAATGTATTTCCGGTTGCAACCAATGTTCTAAAAATCGTTAGACACGAACAGGGTGCGTGGCGCCTAGGTCTTATTTGTTTATATTTCTATTTTATGTATTTCTATATGTACTCTGTAAAGCATAGATGTAGGTATTTACTTGACTCAAAAATAATCTTATAAGACATAGCAAATTCATTGCACGCATTGTATAGTTTCAAAAACTTCAATAATTCGATATAGTAGAGGACTGATTCCGGGCAGATCCCTAGCTAATCGAGATGGTAAAGGGTTGTCTAAGGTTAGTGCTTAGGCAAGGATTTGTAGAGTACTCTGCAACAAGGTGAAAATTTTAGATTGTGTTATTGTTTATATATATATATATATATATTTACTAATTTAGATTGAAATTTAAACACCACTCGCACACGCTTCCTTGGCATATCAAGGCTCGATCTTCCAGCTTCATGATTACCAATTTATCATGGATTGAATAGTACCACTCAGGCCAAAAGCCTTCAATTTTTTTATATCAATATAGTGTACTCTTTTTTCTGCCATCATCTCCTTCAGATATAGAATTAGATGCATGAACAATTCTTCAGATTCTCTTTAATTGTTTTGCCTTGTAACTCGAGTTGTTCTTGAGGGTCTAAGAATGATAAGTTGGTTATATTTTTATGATAGAAACCAGTTTGTTCATTAAAAAATGTACATAATGAAAAACTTGATTATGCAACATCTTCAGTTTTATTAATTTGGAGAAAATAGTGACCAAAATTATAAGTTTTTTTTTTTACTAAAATCAAGCCATCTTATAAATGGAGGAATATATAATAAAAGCATTTGTTTTTAAACAAAGGCTAAAACTGAATCTTAAAAGAAGTAAAGTATTTTAATTATTGATTATTACTTTTAAATTTTTCGGTTGCCATGGCAAATCAATATGGTTTATTGTGGCATCTTGAAAATCACCCACCTTGCAAGGTCAAAGCCAGATTAGGGGTTGTGGGATCAACTGATCCCACTGAATTATTTTTTAATTTTATAATATATGATAAAATTTTAAAAATTTAAATATTTTATACAAATTGATCTCCATTGAAATTTTATTAAAAAAATTATATTTGGGGCCAAATTAAAAATTTATAAATTTCTTACTTAAATCTCAATATTGTATTATTCATATCTCCCTCTATATAGAATATATGTATATTCATATATTTTTCATAAACTAATTAATAATCTATTTTATATTATTTTTTGAATTAATTAATTATTAATAAATAATTGTTCTTTAAAAAAGTCTATTAGGGGTCAATAGGGTATATATATCATGCATATAAATATATATAGAGTTAACAATTATTATATTATTATTAAAATCAAATATATGTTAAATTATTTTAAATTTTTGACTCAAGAGCACTCCCCCTAGATTATTTATAATCTCATAATAATTTTGACTCCATTAAATATAAATTTTGACTTCGTCATTGCTACCTTGTAAATTGTGTTTGAAAGTAAATACAAACAAGAATAAATATATACACACAACAATTAAATATTATATTTATTTATATTATTAAAAAGTAGAATATAATATTAAAATTCGTGTTATGTCTTACTTTTTAATAACGTAAATGAATACAATATTTGGTTATTATACGGGTAAATTTCTACTACAAACAATATATATGTGGCTTATCAATGTCTTCTAGAAGGAGCTATGGTAAGTTGTTACTGTATGCATGCAAGTGGAAGAACGGTTGAATTATATAAAAGTTTGACTTGTACAAATGATAAAATTAAAACGAATAGTTCCTAATAATTGAATAGTAATAGATTACTAACCAGAGAATAGAGATTAATCATATTAATTGGTAAATACTGTTTCCCATAGTGCCAATTCAGAGATGGATAATTCTTCAACTATAACATTTCTTCCTTTTTATTTTGTTGCTAAGTCAACAGTAACATTTCAGTGGATGGTCACTCCAGATGCTCCCTGTAATACAGGCCCAAAAGCTGAAACTTGTTATGTGGCCATGAGGATTCCAGAAAAAAACACCTGTTAATATTTAGAGATAGGAAATGATTTATAGATCGACTAATTCATGACAAATTTAAAGTGTGACTAATGTAAAATTATTAAGAGATTGTTGAGAAATCAGACTCACAAAATAAACACTAAAATAACACACACACATACACAATTGTATGAGATAAAAATAATGACACAAGAATTTTTACGTGAAAACCCAACTGGGAAAAACTACGGAAAGAGATCTCAGAAATTCACTAAAAATAATATGAAGAATTACAAACTCTCTCAACTGAGAAATAAACTAACTGTTTAATTTCTCTTAGAACTCTTTCACTCTCACTCTCCTTTTCTCTCACTAAGCCTCTCTAACTCCTTTCTCTCTCTAGTTGCTAGCTCTCTTAGCTTAGTGTGTTGAAATGAGAAGCCAATGCTTCCTTTTATAGTGCAACAGAATGAGACAAAATCTCACAATTCATGGAACCAAATCTATCCAAAATCAAATCCTATATTTCATGGAACCAAAATCAAGATCAAAACCATCTATATCTTGCAAAATCTTTGCAAATCTTTGAAAAATCTTGAGACAATCTTCAACAATCTCCACATTGACTCATATTTTTCAAATACTACGTATAGTGAACTTCTTCGTGTCTGTGAATGTATCCCTCTCTCTGGATACTCCACTACAAACTCAGCAATTGATGAAGTGAACTAAGTCTAAGCAATGCTTGAACTTTTCTGTTGTAACTGATTTTGTGAGCATATCTGCAGCGTTATCCTTTGTGTGAACTTTGCGAACTGCAATGTCACCATTATTCAGCCACTCACGAATTTTGTGATACCGAACATCTATATGTTTGGTTTTGGCGTGGAACACCTGGTTCTTTGCTAAATGAATAGCACTTTGACTATCACACTGTATCCGGATACTGCCCTGCATGAAACCTAGTTCTTCAGCTAGTCCCTTTAGCCACAAAGCCTCCTTGCTTGTCTCTGTCAATGCCATATACTCAGCCTTTGCTGTTGATAATGCTACCGTAGACTGTAACACTGACTTCCAACATATACATCCTCCACAAAAGGTGTATACAAACCCTGTTATAGATCTTCTTGAATCTAGGTCTCCAGCATAATCCGAATCAACAAACCCTGTAACCTCACTTCTCGCAGTATCACGATCAAACATAAGACCGTAATTGGTTGTACTTGCTAGATAACGAAAAATCCATTTAACAACATTCCAATGCTCTTTCCCTGGATTTGCCATATACCTGCTAACCATACTTACTGCATGTGAGATATCTGGTCTTGTACATACCATGGTATACATGAGACAACCCACCGCATTTGCATACGGTACTTTGAACATAGACTCCACCTCATCCTCTGTCTGTGGGCCCAACTGTGAAGATAACTTGAAATGTGCTGCCAACGGAGTGCTAACTGGTTTAGCATTATGCATGTTAAACCTCTCCAAGACCTTCTGCACATATCCTTTCTGAGTTAACCACAACTTTCCTACCTGACATTCTCTGTGAATTTTCATACCTAGAATCTTCTTGGCTGACCCAAGATCCTTCATTTCAAATTCACTGTTCAATAAATTCTTCAATTGAATAATATCTGGCATCCTCTTTGCTGCTATCAACATGTCATCGACATATAACGTCAACAATACTAGAGAACCATCATCAAGCGATCTAAAATATACACATGGATCATACTCAGAATGAGAGTAACCATGAGACACCATAAAGCTATCAAATCGCATATACCACTGTCTCGGGGACTGCTTCAAACCATAGAGAGACTTTTTCAAGCTACAAACTAAGTCCTCTTTCCCTGGTTCAATAAACCCCTCTGGTTGCTTTATGTAGATCTTTTCTTTTAAATCACCATGGAGAAAAACTGTTTTCACATCAAGCTGCTCTAACTCCATATCCTGTGATGCTACGATAGACAAGATCAACCGAATCGATGTGTGTTTCACAACTGGTGAGAAGATCTCGTTGTAGTTGATTACTTCTCTCTGAAAGAATCCCTTTACCACTAATATGGCCTTGAATCTTTCACCTTCTTTATCAGACTGAGCTTCCTTTTTTCTGAACACCCACTTGCATCCTATAACCTTTGATCCTTTTGGAAGTTGAACTAACTCCAAAGTCTTGTTCTTCTGTAAAGACTCCATCTCTTCTGCCATCGCTATTGCCTATTTATCATTATCCTTGGACTGAATAACATCCTGATAGCTAGTTGGATCTTCACTACCTGTAATCAAGGCAAAGGCAACCATGTCTTCAAACTCATATCTCTACACTGGTTTGCTGACTCGCCTTTCTCGATCTCTAACAAGATTATATGACCTCTCTTAGGGATATGAAGGATGATCATCTTCAATCTCTTCAGCTTCTTTGTTCTTTTCAGGAAGCTCCACCTCAACTGGGTGTTTCTGCAACTCATTTGTTGTAGATTCTTCATTCTTCGATTTGTTCAGCATGTGTTTCTCATTAAACACCACATCTCTGCTAACAACCTTCTTCTTGGATACTGGATCCCATAACCTGTATCCCTTGACTCCATCTTTATATCCAAGGAAAATGCACTCATTTGACCTTGGATCAAGTTTGAACTGTCGTTCCTCAACCGGCAGATGAACATAAGCTAGGCAACCAAAGATTTTCATTATAGAAAAATCAACTAGTTTCCCAGTCCATACCTCCTCGGGGATTTTGTAATCAATTCCAGCTGAAGGGGATCGATTTATCAGATAATAGGCTGTATTGACTGCCTCAACCTAGAAATTCTTGGACAAGCCTGCATTTAACCTCATACATCTGGCGGGTTCCAACAGAGTTCTGTTCATCCTCTCTGCAACCCTATTTTGCTCTGGAGTTTTTTTAACTGAGAAGTGCCTGGTGATACCTTCATCCTGATAGAACTGTAGGAATGACTTGTCCTTGTATTTCATGCCATTATCTGATCTAAAATACTTCAGCTTCTTTCCGGTCTGGTTTTCTACTTTAGCTTTCCATTGCTTAAAGATTCTAAAAACCTCGAACTTCTGCTTCATAAAATACACCCACACCTTTCTGGAGTAGTCATCTATGAAGCTGACAAAATAATGGGCTCCACCCATTGACGTATCCTTGATCGGGCCCCAAACATCTGAATGTACATAATCAAGTACATTCTTACTGGTATGTGCTCCTGCCTTGAAGCTGACCCTTCGTTGTTTGTCGTACAAATAATACTTGCAAAATTCCAAACTGCACGTTTTGACACCTTTCAGCAACTACCTTTTGTGAAGTTCTTTCATTCCACCTTCACTCAAGTGACCAAGTCGCATGTGCCATAATTCTGTGCAATCACTGTTAGAATTATCCTGCACAGAAATCGCTGCTCCACCAGTAACTGTGTCCCCTATCAACTTGTAGAGGGTGCCCTTTTTCTGGCCCTTCATAATTACCATTGAACCATTGGTAATTTTCATGACACCATCTCTGACTGAGATACTACAGCCTATAGAGTCAAGTACTCCAACCGATATCAAGCTCTTTTTCAATTCTGGAATATACCTTACATAACTCAATGTTCTGACGACCCCATCAAACATTTTAACTTTGATGGTGCCTATCCCGGTAACTTTGCAGATTGCATTATTATCCAATATCACAGAACCACCATTGCAGGATGTAAAAGTATCAAATCAATCCCTGTGAGGGGACATATGAAAAGAACAACCGTAATCCATGTACTAATCTGTAAGGCTGCTACTGTCTCTAATGGATAAGAGATCACCTCGTGAAGCTTCATTTTCTGCCACTGTGTACAGCTCTCCATCGCTGTAGACATCCGTTTTCTCAGCAACATTAGCAGAATTTTCAATCTGCTTACCTTTCTTCTTGTTTGCTTTCTTTAACAATGGACACTTATTTTTGAAATGGCCTTTCTCGTGGCAATGATAACACTCAACCTGAGATATATCCTTCTTGCTTGATCTTGATTGAGACCTTCCTCGTTCCTTGCCGAAATTCTTTTTCCGATTAGGACCCCTGCCACGCCCATCTGAAAATGCAAGAAGACTGTCTCCTGATCTTTGGAAGTAGTGCCCCTGAACTTATCTTGGTCTAGGATTGCTGACATCACATCGTCAACTGCAAACTTTTCCTTCCCTACAAGGAGAGTAGTCTGGAGAGTTGAGTATGAATCTGGTAGAGAGACCAGAAGCAATAAGGTTTTATCTTCTTCATCCAGCTTTACATCTATACTGGTAAGCTGGGTCACCAATGTATTAAACTCATTAATATGATTGGTCAAATCTGACCCTTCTTCCATCTGAAGCCGGTACAATTCCTTCTTCAAATATAACCGATTTGACAGAGATTTCGACTTGTAAACTTTCTCAAGTTTTTCCCACAAGTCTTTCGGAGAGGTTTTTGTCAAAACCTGATATTTGATCTGTGGCGCCAAACTCAGTCTGATTGTTGCCATGACTCTTGCTTCAAGTTCTGCCCATTTGTCTTCTGTCACATTTGCTGGTTTCTTCTCAATCCTTTCTAGTGCCTTCGCCAATCCTTGTTGAACTAATACATCTTTGATCGTACTCTGCCAAATATTGAAATTTGACTTTCCATCAAATGGTTCAATATCGTACCTCACACTTGTGCTTGTCATCTTTTTATTTGTGACCTATGAGATTTCTCAATAAACGGATCGTTCCTAGACACCAACGGCGTGAACCAAAAGCTCTTGATACCAATTGTTGAGAAATCAGACTCACAAAATAAACACTAAGATAACACACACACACACACACAAAACTGTATGAGATAAAAATAATGACACAAGAATTTTTACGTGGAAACACAACTGGAAAAAACCACGGGGAGAGATCTCAGAAATTCACTAAAAATAATATGAAGAATTACAAACTCTCTCAACTGAGAAATAAACTAACTGTTTAATTTCTCTTAGAACTCTTTCACTCTCACTCTCCTTTTCTCTCATTAAGCCTCTCTAGCTCCTTTCTCTCTCTAGTTGCTAGCTCTCTTAGCTTGGTGTGTTGAAATGGGAAGCCAATGCTTCCTTTTATAGTGCAAGAGAAGGAGACAAAATCTCACAATTCATGGAACCAAATCTTGGACCAAATTTATCCAAAATCAAATCCCATATTTCATGGAACCAAAATCAAGATCAAATCCATCCATATCTTGCACAATATTTGTAAATCTTTGAAAAATCTTGAGACAATCTTCAACAGAGATAAAATAGAATAATAATATATAGGTCGATTGCAACTAACATAAAATTATAAAGCGATAAAATAAAATAATAATATGTGAGTTCTTTCTTAGTTCCTTTTTAACCGATGTATTAACTTATATCGTTATTTAATATCAAGATAAGTTTATATGTTATATATAGCAACACTCTTTAGAGATCAAGATTAGAGTGTAGAGAGCACTGTCGGGATCTTATAAACATATGGTCCCTACTAACAATTGAGTCATATAAGTTCAAGAACAAGGAAGGAGCTAACGAAGCGTTATCTGGGCGTCTTCTCATCCCAACCTTTAGTCAACACGGGAAAAAAATAAATACATGCGTACATATATAAAGAAAAAACTATGCTAACAAAAAAGTCTAATTATCAATACTTTAAAAAAATAAAATATCAAGAATATTGTTAAAATATTTTATCTAGATGAAAACTTATTTTTAAAAATAAAAATTATTCTTCGCCGTTGATTTTTCAAGTTTCGAACAAGTCATGAAGAAAAGCATACATAGAAACACAGGCATGCAAGCCGACAGAGAAGTTTGAAGACTCAAACGGGTAACAACTAACAAACATATAAAAAAGTTCCACAAATAGTCAAAGTTATCAAGCTTGATGCGGGAGTACTTAATATGAAGTCTACTGTAACTGTTTGACGAATAAATATACAACTGCAACTAGTAAAGAAGAACTGATAAGGACGACCAACCAAATGAAAGTTTCAAACATGGAATTAATGACCCACAACCATAAGGGCAAAATGTCCACAAAATCAACAACAAAGACGACAGAACATAACACAGACGCCATGCCTATCTCCCCACTACCATGCTTTCTAGTTACACTGTTTTAATCACCAACCTTATTCTCTCTTTCCATCATCACAGACTCGGAAACTCCCCACCTTCACTCTATTAAAGTTTGGTCTACTGTGAGGTTAAGGAAATAAAAAAGACATTCTTGTATATTGTTTGCAGAAATTGATTTTTTTTTAAAAATTGTAATAAAGCACCTCTATCATATAAAGTCAGGAAACTAATTATTGAATTTTAATATTATAAAATTAATTAGGCCGACGAAAACTTTTAATTTTTCACCGCTATTTTAAATTGGATATTTCAAAGTAGGGATGCACAACAGTCGATTTGATCAGTTTGGTAGGTAAAAATATAACCAAATCATTCAAGTCGGTTATAAAAAATTAAAAACTAAAACCACTCAAATTTTAACTCCGTAATCGGTTATCGGTTAAATCGGTCGGTTTAATCGGTTTAGTCAGTTATTAAAACTTAAGGATAAAAGATAGAGTTGGTATGCCACTAAATTTTAAAATAATGTATTGTTGGATGATAGACACGTCATTTTGCATATTTTATATTTCCATTTTTATTATTTAATATGTTTATTTAATTTAATTAATACATTTTATTTTGTTTTGCAGGAAATAGATAAATAATTGAAGTTGAGTTGAAAAAGGAGTTCTAGAAGATTGCAAGTTGATTTTTATTTGGACTCCAATAAAGAGTTGGATACCATGTAAAAGTTGAAGTCAATAAGGAAAGAAGAGTCCAAGCTATTCCAAATTAAATTAGGGTTCAATTTATTTTCTCTATAAATAGGAGTCTTATTTTAGAGAGTAATTTAATTTATTTTCTTATTTTTCTTCTAGGAGTAGGAGCATGGAGTTGTTTTGTTACTTTTATAACAATTGTTCATTAGTTTAATAAAGTTTTTTTTTAAATATTATTCGATTAGTTTTTATTTTATTTCATGCAATTTATATTAGAAGTTTAAATTTTGTTTTTCTTTATTATGAATTCTATGGATAGCTAAATTTCTAATATCTAGGATGAAGATGAAATTAAATATTGCATATTATTACATTCTTTCTGTTATGATATTAATGTCTAATTGTTTATTTCTTCAATTTTACCTTCGCGCATAATTCGTGTTGACTCTAAATTAATTGCGAGGTTTTGATAGGTTATTGTTAAGATATGAGTTTTTCATAATTCATGCTTGTTCAATGAAGTTTTGATGAGTTATAGTTAATTCTTAAATTTTTATAATCTATGCTTGCCCATATTAATTATATGAATCATTATTTTTAAGGGAAGAAAAAATAATTAGGAATTAATTAAGGAAAGGAAGAATTTAATTATTATGTTAGTATTTAATGGATTCAGATTCCTAGGTAGTTTTTCTCATTACTAGTTTTCGCTATTAATTTCTAATTTGCAATATTTAGTTAATTAATCATCTCCATCACTTTTTATTTTTAATTTGCCTGAAATTTAAATTAAGGATACATTGGAAATTAACTAGTCTCTGTGGTTTGACCTGTACTTGCCCGTTCTTCAATTTGACGCTGTGCAGTTGCAGTTACTATTTTTTATCACATCATTGGATAAAAAGGAATTGAGTAAACAACTGTTAATATATACTCTCTCCATTCTACAAATTTATATCAAAAAAGGCATATAATAAATATATAATTATATAAAATAAATAATTATTAAAAAATATATAAATTATATTATAAAATTAAGGCGTTCGGTCGATTCGGTCGATTTTTTAATAAACCAAACCGAAATCAACCGATTTAGTTTTGATTTTTCAATTTTATGAATTTTATTTTTTATTTTTATAATTTTAGGTTTAATTTATTAACGGGTTGATTTGATATGATCAATTTTTTAATTATTTTTAATTTTATATGCACCCTCACTTCAAAGATTATGAGTAACACTTTTAATGGATTACAAAGAGGGCATCCATTGTTTCCTTCCATGTTATAATGGAGTAAAATTAGATATTTAGAAAATGATCCACGGCTAGAGCATGCTATTGATCAGTCAGTGTATTTGTAACAGTCCAATTATAATTTTGCTTTATGATTTACAAATGAATAACGTACATTCTTCTACATAGCCAATGGGTCATGTAACCAAAGGTTAAGATCAAATCTAATGAAATGTTAGAATCAATTATTTAGAACAATTCTCTAAAATATTTAGAATATTTAAAAAGTAATAATCGCATGAATAAATTTCAAACACTCTTTTAGAAATCCTTATATACAAAGGAAGATTCTTGGTAATGCCAACAAATATAACCAAATAAGTGATTAGAGGTACACATAAAATCGAAAATAATTGAAAAATCGATCGCACCAAATCAAACTGTTAATAAACCAAACCGAAAATTATAAAATCGAAAAATCGAAACTTGTAAAACTAAAAAATCAAAACTATATTGGTCGGTTTCAGTTTGGTTTGTTAAAAAATTGAAACCGACCAAACCGACCGAACGCCTTAATATTATAATATAATTTATATACTTTTTTAATAATTATTTATTTTATATAATTATATATTAATTATATACTTTTTTTATAATTTGGTGACATACCAATTCTCTGTTATCCACCGATATGTTACTTTAAAATTTGTTGACATATACTAATTCTATCTTTTGTGTTTAAATTTTAATAACCGACTAAACCGATTAAACTGGTAATCGAATAAACCGATAACCAATTACAGGTTAAAAATTTGAACAGTTTTAATTTTTAATTTTTTATAATCGACTTAAATAATTTGGTTATTTTTTTACTTACTAAATCGATTAAACCGACCGTTGTGCACCCCTATGAATGATGTCAAAGTAAGTTATTTTTAGTGCATTACATTCCCAATAAATTTATTTCTCCGATTCCTATCCCTACCTTACAAATGACATTCTTTCATGTACGGCATCAAAGTACGTTCAATTAACACTGGTAGATACAAATGTAGAAAAATTACGTAATTTCCTCAGATATAACCTTACTAACAATACCCAACAAATTTTAAGTAACTCAATGCAATTGAATCCAAGGAAAAGAATGGTCATGCAAAAGGCTATATGAAGAAAGATCAAATTTTACAACTAAAAACAGACTGTTTCTTTCCTCTCTTTTACAATTAGCTCGTTATCACAACACTTGGCCTCATTAATTTCAAATATATATATATATTTATATGTAATCATAAATCAATCAGAAAATCATTTATGAAGAACCTCAAACTCTTGGAGATGTAACCGGAAACAAAGGCAGGAGTCGGGGCTCCGAATCCTTTGGAGTATTTGATGGTGACGGATGCAAGTAAAACTCCTCGTGGGTAATTGCTTTGTTCTCAGCTTCCATATCTATATCCACACTAGGACTAAAACCATTGTGCAGAGACCTATTAAACGGGTCGGGTATTAGAGGAGTCACCGGACTGAGAACCAGGGACGGGAAGGTAAGCATACTTGGCGTCAAAATCTCCGATGTGCCAGGTTTAAGGGGCGAACCTAAATAACCCAAATGATTCACAAGCCCGGGAGTTAATGGGCTAATTTTAAAGTTCTTGAGGCTGTTTCTGCGCTCGTAAAGCTTCGAAGCTTTATCTTTCCTGGGGCCAGTCTTGATGGGCGGGATCGGATTCTTTGGCAGGTCGGGTCTGGAGGAGGCAGCGGAGGCGTGCTTTGCTTTCTCGGAGGATCCGGTGAGCATTTGAACTACTTGTTTGAAGGAGAAACTGTCTGCTTGGACGAAGGTTGTTGGGTATGGATGGTTGGGCTCGAATCTGGTGACAGATACCGGTGCAGGAGTTGCTGGCGGTGATGGGTGGGGCAGTCCATTGTGGTTGCTGCTGCTACTAGAGTTTGAAGTGTTGCTACGATGGCTATTTGGGGATGGAATCAGATATGGGTATTGATTTTCTTGGAGTTTCAGTGAAGTTTCCATGGGTGGGTCGGTTTTAGGAGAGAGAAAATCTAGAGGGGAGAAACAGTATGGACTGTGAAGGGAAAAATAAGTAAAAAGTGGACTTTGATCGATAGAAGATTGAGAAGAGAGATAAATAGTCTTCAGATGATGAGAATGGTAGTAAAATTTTAACGAGGTTAAAGGAAGTGACGTGTAACGAGCCAGTGCCAGATAGACGTTCGTTACAAGCTCATGGAAAGAGAGTATTGGTGTTATTTGGAATTTCAGACGAAGATGCGGCTGTGGGGATGAGAGAGAGGAACTTGTCAAACAAAATTCAATGCTGGCAAAGACTTGCCAGGGTCCTTGAAGACTGACTATTACTATTATTAAATAAATAAAATGTGAACACTACGAATCATACATGATTTTAATATTTTCACGTAACCTCTCTTGTTGAGGCATAATTTATTTTATATTTATGTAAAAAAAATAAAATTAAAAATATATATAAAAATATTAATTTTTTAAATAATATATTTCTTCTGTCCCAAGATAAAAAATTTAGTTATTTTTTTTTTTTGCATATTTAGAAAGAAGATAAAATAATAAAATTATCTATATTTAAATTTTTATTTAATTGTATAATTTTTCATACATGATTAGTGATACTTCATAAATATATATAAAAAATAAAAATATGATAATTAATACTAAAAACATTATAGATAAATTATTATAAAAAATAAATTATTTAAAATAAATAAATAAATATTTAATTTAAAATTATTTAAAATAATAATAAAGAGTTTCATCATAAAAGGGAAGAAATAATCATTATAATAAGCCATTAAGAAATTCCCAAAGCCAAATTATTAGTACTATAATTTAATCAACAACCTAGGAGGAAGATTTTAAAAAATATATTTTTACTATGTAACATAATAAAATAGAATATAAACCATGATCATACACTTTTTTCTTTTTTAATATAAACAATAAAATTATGAATTAATTAATATTAAATTATTTTTCAAAAGATATTTAAAATTAGAGAATTAACATATTTACAATAAAAAATAATATTTTAACAATAATTTTTTTTACATAAATAATAAATAAACTCATATTTTTGTAAAAAAAATTATTTTTTATTATGAATTTAACCATTTTAAAAAAAATATTCTCTAGACAACGACCAGATACTCTGAGGAGAATTTTGGCGTCCCCAAAGTCAAGATTCATACACGGTCATTACATTAATAATTAGAGATATATCACTATTAAAGCTGTCACCATTGGAGAGCCAATAAGATGAAGCCAACATTTTGTTTGGGTCAAACAATTTAATCCTTGAAATGGTCCATAAAACCAGCGCCGGGAGCAACAACATAACTATTTCCCAGAAACAAGCTAAGAAAAAATATTTCCAAATTTGAATAATGTCTTTTATTTAACCAACATAATCTACAATGTAACAAACAAACAAAAAAAAATTATTTCCTTTGTACCATAATTTTTACGAGCCTGATGCTGCTGAAAAGCGAAAAAATACACAAACTTAATTCAAACGGTGTTACAGCGTCACGTGGTATTTAGGTTTTCATTTTATAAACAATAAATTACATTGCACCAATAACAATAATAACTGCAAGATACAAGGGGAAAAGATAAATTTCATAAAGTTGATAAGAAACAAGTGAATGCACAACCTCAATTAAATGCACAAAATATGCTAAAATTTTCACAGTTAAGGGCGAGTATAATGTGATTTCAAATAAAAATCACACATGAAACTGTTTGATGCGGTTTGTTTGAATTATAAACTACAACATGAAACTGCTTGAATTGATGCGATGTGATTTCTAGGATTGCGGTGCAACTTTAAATGTTGCGATTTTGATTTGAAAAATATTTGGAAAAAAAATAAACATGTCATAGTTTTTAAATTTCAAATAATTCTCAAACATTGTTGGCCAACTATTCTAAATAATACATAACTACAAAAAGCTAAATTTATGAAAACTAATAATAAATTAATTCAAAACTTTCAAGAAAAGTTAAAGTTTAGTACTATACAAATTTTGAAGATGCATACGTTACTCCAATACAATTATTGTTACAAACTTAAAGTCTTAAACCATGCAAAAATACATATTTCAAAATTAAATTTACAACTATATTTAAATAGAATTTAAAGAACTCTAAAATATACACAAAAATATTAAAAATATTAAAAAAATTAGAATTTTAAACAGGTGTGATTTTTTAAGAGATGTGATTTCTGTACCAAAACTACAATTACAACCAAAATTCAGATTATGCCATTGAAACCATAAGTACGATTTTTTTGATGCAATTTTATGTGAGATTTTAATTGCAAAATCGGTTTTTACTTTCCCCTATTCATAATTGATAACATTCGTTGTGCATAACTATCGGTACCATCGTTAGTACTGTATCAAATGGAATCAATGTTTGATTATACATGTTATCTTAACCTCAAACCATCATAAACATCGAAGAGAAACGCTAGTAATCAATAGGGCACAATGCCATATGTTAGCTCTAAACTATATTTGTGGGTTGGGGTTAGTTGCACCCCTTATTTTTCCATGCGCACCTCATAGTTCACTAAAAAACTCTAAGCTAATAAATACCTTATGGCGCAAACTCAACTCCCTCCTTCCCCATTATTCTTCTCTCTTGCTCTTTGTTTCCTCTCTCTCCCCCACCCCATGGATGATCCAGACTATGGAGACTTCACAAACGAAGAGATAGATTATCTAGAAGAGATGGAGTATCCAGAAAAAATAGGAGTACCCAAAAGACCTGGTAAGTTTCATCCTTCATCTTCGTTTTCTCTGGTTATGGTAGAGACTGGTTCACCCAGGGTTTAGTTAAAATGTCTACTACATATTATCATTATGTAGGAATTGATTGTCGAGAAGCACACTCTTGTGTCGATTGAAGTGGATACCAAACTGCAGTTTCAAACTGATACGGTATGATTATGAAATTATTGATTTCTAAATGTGCTATTAGGACAGAATGTTGATTATTTCTTTCAATTGTGTAGGAATTTGAGAATATGGATATTGTGGTAGAGTTTGCCAGGAAGTGTGGACGTAAGCATAAGGTTGTTGTTGTGGTTAAGAGGCAAGACATTAACGATAAAAAGAGAACCCCAAAGGTTATGCTTGATTGTGAGCGAGGTGGTCGGTACAGAAGGAAAGAGAATGCAAAAAAGAGGAGATCCTCAACAAAGAGGTATGACTGCCCATTCAGTTTAAAAGCTTATGTGAGTAATGCAGTACCCCAGAAATGGCGTTTGGTTGTGTTGAATGGGAAACACAATCATGCACTGGTTAAATGCTTTGAAGGGCATTCATTTGTGGGTAGACTTAATAGGGAAAAGAGGGATACTGTTGAAAGATTATGTAATACAAGGGTGAGGTCTAGGGACATTTTGAATCACCTAAAATTGAATGATCCAACAAGTGCAACAGTTATGAAGACTATATACAATGTAAGGACTACAATGAGGATCAAGGAGACTGCTGATAAGTCTTACATGCAACAATTGTTAAATCTTTTAATTAAGAATGAGTATGTGGTAAGGCATCGATCAGAGGCAAACACTGAGGTATTGAAAGACTTGTTTTTCAGTTGCTCAACTTTAATTCAACTTGCTAGAGCCTTTCCATTTGTCTTCATGCTAGATTGTACTTATAAGACCAACAAATACAGACTGCCACTACTTCAAATTGTTAGAGTGACATCAACCATGAAGACATTTTGTGATGCTTTCTGTTATATAAGTTTAGGGAAGGAAGAAAATTATGAATGGGCTTTGTGTTGCTTCAGAGATTTATTTGACACTTTGATGACAAATGTATTAATCAGTGATCGTGAACTTGCCCTCATGAATGCTTTGAAGACAGTTTTCCCAGATGCAAAGAACATGTTATGTAGAGTCCACACAACCAATAATGTTCTCAAAAACTGCATTGGTCAGTTTAGACTGAAGTCTGACTTTGATGAGTTCATGGTTTTCTTTGTAAATGTTATGCATTCTTCTACAGAGTCTCAGTTTGAGGAGAACATTGCTAAAATGCATCAAATGTTTAAGGAGTTCCCTACATCTTTAGAGTATGTTAATGAATCTTAGTTAAGGAAATATAAAACATTCTTTGTAGCTGCTTATGTTGATAAGTATTTTCATCTAGATAACATAACCACTAACAGAGTTGAGGGAAGTCATTCAAAGTTGAAGAAATAGCTGTCAACTTCAGTTGGTGGATTTGTGCAATCATTCACACATATTCACTTGTTGATTCAAGGTCAAGTGATTGACGTCAAGGCATCATTTGAAGAGAGCTTAACTAGGGTGCAAATCAGGTTTATGACCTTTATGTACAAGGAGTTGGTGAATGTAGTGTCTGCTGCTGCATTAGATAAAATTGAGTCTGAATTGACTTCCATTAGTAACACTGGTGTGCAAGCTGATGTATGTACACATAAAAGTTTGTTGTGTCTTGGGTTACCATATGCTCACATGCTAAAACAATATAGGTAAGATGGCCGCAGCATTCCACTAAGTGATGTGCATAAGTTTTTTGGAGAAAATTGAGCATAACACCTTTCACTGAAGGGCAAAAAGATGAGGTGACAATAGATATGGAGATGGACATTGTACGGTCCACATTTGCAACTGCTACAATACCTCAGAAGAAGGAGATTAAGAGGCAACTTCAGTGCATAGGGAAGGCTAGTATCACCTTTATCCTAGAGCCAAAACAAAAGCTTAATATGAGAGGGAGGAAGAAAGGGCAAAAGAGTTTTAAAAACAGTCTTGAAGATGATAAATCTACTAAAAGAGAAGCTTCTGCATTTGAGCATGCAGTAGACTTACATGTATTTGAGGATGATGTGCCAACTCAGATAAGTGTGAAAAAGGAGTCACTGGTTAGGAAAAAACCAAAGGTGTTGCTAAAGTTGAAAGTGCATAGGAGCAGGGGAGCAAACACTGCAAATTGGGTAACACAATTTCCTGCTTTTTTTCATCCATATATAGCTAACATTATTGATGTACCAGTGATGGTCATTGTGGATTCAGAGTTGTCGCATTTTACTATGGTTGGGATAATGATGGATGGAAGATAGTAAGGAAAGATCTTGCAGTTGAGTTGCATAAGTATGAAGAATTTTATAACAAACTTTTGTCACCATTTTCCACCACAGATGAGTTGCTCTTTAGTGTGGAGTGTTATGATGCATTTGCAGACAGTAAGAACTGGATGATTATGCCATATAATATATGGGTAACGTGATATCAACATGTTATAATCTGGTAGTTCTACTGATTTCACGTTCACAATGTCTATCATTTTTCCCTCTAAGGGGTGATGTACCAGTGGAGATCAACCAGAGGATGTTGGTATTTGGCTACATAAACGGGTCACACTTCGTAAGGATAGAGCATATTCCAGATTGTCCAATCCCTCCAGTCTCGAAAATGTGGTCTGATCATCACCATACAAGTGCCTCAGGATGGAGATAGTTGTTTTCTTTAAGGATGGAGAAGTTCAAGATGCTTACCTCTTCTACCAATTGCGAAACAACAACTGTTGAGTTCATCGATTGATGCAAGTGTTTAGTTCTTAGTTATTTAGCTTACTTTTGTTGTTGAATGCTTAGACTTTAATGCCCAGTTCATGTAAAAACTTAATTCCCAGTTCATCTAATAGGTTTTTGCTCTGTTTTTATAGTTCTACTATATTTGGGGTGTCTTTGGCTTTTTTTTGAAAAAATATGAAAAATGGGTGTACTCAGAATTAAATAATTTTTAATGTAGTTTTTTTTAACTATGGGGTGTGAATGAGAAAATGAGGGGTGCAACTTAGCCCCCACCATATTTGTGACCCACATTTCACATTTGACATTTGTTTAGGACCAACAAACATCTATGGAACAAATCCTAATTTTATCATTGTCTGAACTTAAGTCGCATAGTATTAGCCTTAAACCTCAAAGCTAAGACGTAGATGTCCATGATTTGTCTCTAGAATATAAATATTTTATAGCCTTGAGAAAATAATGTTTATAATGTTTACTCAATTTTAATTTCAATTCTGGGCGGTCTCCAATATCATCGACATTGTGTTCCAGGAAGTAGTAGGACTATTTCAAATTTACGTTTTGTTGAGCCCAGCCCAACAGTGACTGGTACGTTCTATAATTCCAATATGAACTTGTAACATAGGCTCCTGCCTGCTGAGTATACATGGGCTCATTTCCGAAGGAGGATCTGAACAAAATAAATAAACAGGAAGAGCCAAGCTGACATATAAATATACATCTATCTCCTTTTTAAATTACAAGATTATTATTAATTTTTTAAAATTAATTTAAAATATTTTTAAATTTAAAATTAAAAAAATTCATTAAAAATTATTAAATAATAAAAATTGTAATGAGTAGTACTGTTTGGATTATTTACAATATTCATCATTTTATTACCTAAAACTAAGGAATTCATTATTCATGTCACTGTTGAAGTTTGAAAATGTCTAAGTTAATTTTAAAAAGTCAATAATAATCTTATATTTTAAAATAATCTATAAAAATTGTACTGGATCCACTAGAGTTTATTTGTAACAAATACTAAATCGGAGTATATGAGAATTTTTTTTTTTTTTAAATTATGTTCCATGCCTGTCCTCTTATATAGCATATCCTACATTTTTTTATTTTTCATTTATACAGGGGAAGCAAACCCCCCCCAAAAAAAAAAATTTAAATGGTACTACTTATTATGACAGTTTAAAACTCTTGTTACTGATTGGGTTGTGGAGTTCAATTTTTTTAAATAAAATTACATCAAAATTAAATTTTCAAATTTCATGGATTAATTATTATGAAAGTCAAATAAGACTTCTTCTTCTTTTTTTTGAGGTTCATTTTATTACCTTGAAAAGAAAAATAAAACCAGACACCTATTAACATCACAACACGCCGTGCTATTCATTCATTTCATTTTTATTCCCTTCAAAATGAATTCAACTTTCTCATCACTACTCCATTACGTATATAACCATATTGTGTTTGTTTCATAATTTTCTTGTTTAGATGTCCCAAAATATATTGTCATTTGTCAAACATCAAATGTAAGAAGCACGTACCCCACTATTTTAAGAGTTTAAATTTAATATATTAACGATCCAATGGAAAGTTACTTAATTTGTCATTACATAAGTATAACAATATCTCAAAATTTTAAATAGTATAATTTCAAACATTTTGATATTAAAAAATACTCTATAGCTAACATTAATCATGTATCAGTTTCCATTGTTTTGCGTGGATAATTTTGACATATAGATTTTACATTTTTTTCAAATTTGACAAGTACTAATTTGGGAAAAATGTAATACAATTTATTCAAATTTATTACAAATCTATCAAAACCCTTTATTATTGTCACCGAGCTAGATACGGTGCATAAAGTAAACTTGTCACCGAGCTAGACACGGTACATAAAGTAAACATAATAAGTAAAACCTAATAGTACTACACCATCATCAGAACTAACTTAACGAACCATATGACCACTAAAACCATAAGTGGTGACACAAACACATAATAACTAATTACCAATCACAAATTCTCTGTCCCATAATTAGATTATCAAATTATCTACCTATTTCAACGAGGGCATAGCCGTTTGCTAGATGGTTCGAACGCAAATGGCCCGACAGTGAACACATCATAAGTACGTGGTGGCCGCTCGGAAGACACCGGTGGCTTGGAAGCATGCAACAAGATGGCACCCTCAACTCCATGATGCAGATTTGTTGGCTTGTTGCACGTAGCCAAGGGCGACAAGACGAGGAACACCTTGCACTCGTGGGATTCGTGGGTGGTGATGGTCTTGGGCGCATTGATGAAGAAGTAGCCCTTTTTGTCCGTCTTTGTTTCGGTCACTAATGAGTACTTTGTGTTTTTGCATTGTAGCCGCACCACAGCACCTACAACATTAATCACAATGTGCAGGAGTTTCATTAATATTCAAGTTAACATAAACTTTAGTCCAAAATGAATTAAAGTTCCATATAAATTTTAGATAAAGGAATTGAGCATACATCAATAAATCTACGGTGCTTAAGGTATTCATGTCCAGAACACCGGAACACTCACAATTGTGATATTCATTGCATGCAATGAAATAAAAGTTGTGGACAATCATTAGTTATCAGAAATAATTTTACTGTATCTATATATATATATTTAACATTTTGAACGTATATTATTAGTGTACCAAATTGTAAATCATATCAAAGTTTTTACACTCTGATTTAAATACTAGAGTACAAGGGCTCTATAATGTTAGTTACACTGGACCATCCAACAACAATTAACGCATTGGATAAAACTTGCAATAACCACATTATGTTCCTTACTATATATTGAGGTTCTAGATCCACAATATATTGAGGTTCTTGTTCCAAAGAATGGGTCCCCCAAAAGTAAATATCATAGCTATTCAGCACAAGGGTGATCCATTGGCAGTAGACGAGTGAATGACCATGTGTGATCCACAAACAGGGACAACTTGGATTTGGAACGTAAACAGTGTAATAATGTAGCCTTCTATAAAGCGCGAACACAAATTAACTTGACTACTATATTTGTTGGTTGCATATCCACATAACTTATACTTGTATAAGGGAAAAAAAAAGAATTCAAAAAAATATTTATAAGATAAAAAATAAGTGGGTGATATTAAGAATCTTATATTTTTGGTCTAAAAAATATCTCAAATAATATATTATCATAATATTAATTGGATAAATTTTATGTGATTGATTATGTCATAAATTATCATTAAAATTCAATGACATGTCATTTGAGATAAAAAAAAAAAATTGAGTTCTCTAGTATTCCTAAAGAAAAAAAAAAAAAGCAATGTTTTGAGAAAATTACTCCCGCCAAAAAATCAAAGTAAAATGGAATTAATTAGCTTTACCAAGAAGTGGAGTAGCTCCCGAAAGGTTGTCAATCCGGGCATGCTTGCAGGCCTTGCAGTACACAACACCTTGCACGGCTACAAGCTTAGGCGCGTGTTTAGGAGGGAGAGTGGGAGGATGAGCCGGTGGAAGGGTGGGTGGATGCTTGTGGTGGTGGTGGCGGTGGTCGCCCTTGTGGTGTTGAGGGGCTTCAGCCGGTGGATGTGAACTCTCTGTCTCATAAGCAAGCACATTGAAAGAACTAAACAATAAGACTGAGAGTTGTATAAAGGCAAGAGCTTTTAGAGAGAGAAAATCCATACTTAGGGAGGGAGAGAGAGTGACACTGTGAGACTACTAAGGGTAGTGAATGGATTTATAGGGATTTGAAGCGGTATGAATTGAAAGTTGGCGAGGGAAATATGGATCATATGGTGAAGAAATATGTGGGGTATGTTTTATATGTAGGTTTATTATTTTTAGGGTGATATTAAGGTTTTTAAAATTTTTAGCTCAAAATTATGTTTTAAATGACATGTCACCGTAATATTGGTTGAGTAGATTTTATTTGATTGGTTATTTTATAAATTATCATTAAAATATTTAATATATATAATTTTGAGACTCATTTGAAAAAAAAAATTTGAGATCCTTTTCATTATTTTTATTTTTAATTTTGTAGCCGATTTATATTGTGTCGAGTTTTAGTTTGACAAAGAAAGTTAAACGAATAGAGTGTTCGAACTCAGCGAGCTAGATCAATAAATAAATTGTTCACAAGTTTTAATTATATTATTGATTCGAGTCAAGCTTGAGCTTGATTTTTATTATTAGTCTTATTTTTTGATAATATCGTTAAAAATATATGTACTGTATTATTTTTGAAAGTGTTTTTCCAGGGTTACTTAGATCATTGTATTTTGTTGCGTGTATCGTAGGTGTAGAGTGAGAGAGAGTTGTAGAAGTATTTGGTTTGAAAAATACCTGCCTAGTCCTTACTATATTTACCCTAGGGTTTGGATTTGCATGTGCATTTGCATTTGTGTGACTTTGGTGGACAAGCGGCGCACTAACCCAGATGCAGAGAGGCAGGTTAACATGGGATTCTGCACTGCAAGGAATTTTGACTCCAACGGCAATACTACTACTATATACAGCTTGGGCCGAAAAATATCAGAGTAATTTTTATTTTATTTTTGAGACAGGGCAATAATAATAATAATCGTAATATCATGTGCCTTATAGCAAGAAACATGCATGCATCCAGAACAATTAAAAAGCCATTAATTTAATGAACTTCATACCTACATAAGCCTTATTATCAGCCCAGCTGGTGTAGAACAGGCGTCTACTATGTAACTTCACACCTGCATAAGCCTTGTTATCAGCCCAGCTGGCATAGGATCACGGGTCCGCCTACTATTTAATTCAATAAACTTGGCCTTTTATTTAAGGATTTTCTTAGAATGTGCCTTAAGGACACATTCTAAGCGCTGAAAATAATGCATAATAATATTTATTTATATATTTGCACTGAATTCAATACATAAAAAAATAATATACTAGTGGACTCCATGTATGTATTGAATTACGTGCAAATATATAAACAAATAAAATTTACTCTTATTTTCCGCACTTAGCATATGCCCTAAAGGCACATATTAAGAGGAACCTTTATTTAATAATACTAACAAAATAAAGATTATATTCCATTTTATTGGAGTTTGATCCGCCGCAATTCGCGACACAGCCCAGTTAACACCTTAAGCCCAATCACACATCAAGCTGCTATACTCGATTGTTCTTCGGACATGATTCGCCCTCTTTTTTCCTTGCGCCGGATCCTTTACATTTATATTATTTCTTTGTTTTTTTGGTATTGTTATTTTCTTTTTTACGTTACAATGTCTTAAATGTGACTAAAAATGACTATTCTCTTTATTTTATAAGATTATTATTGACTTTTTAAAATTAACTTAAAATACTCTTAAATTCAAAAGTAACATGAATTCAATAATACAATGACAATTATCACAAACTATCTAAAAAGTACTGTTTATTAATTTTCAAAAGTCAATAATAATCTTATAATTTAAAACAGATGGAGTATTATTTTACAACAAAATATAATAATACTATACTCCACAAAATAAACACAGAGAAAAAATTAAATACCACTGAAAATTATAAAATGGTATGGCTCTTTTTTTTCTTGCGACAAAAAGTATTACGCTTTTTCTGGAGGGTATATATTTCTGGTTAACCCACCATTTTAGTTCATGCTTATGAGCTTAGAATTATACAATAGGGCTATGTTTGTTTGTAAAAAATATATTTGAAATTGGACTATTTATCTTAATTTAATACTACTTTGCACTATGTAATCATTTAATGAGCGATTGTTAGTCCCTTAATATTAGATTATTAGTTCCATAAAGTCATTTAATAGCTTAAAATGAAGGATACTACTAATCTCAAATTTTTCATAAGATTATATAATCCCCACATAAATAACTTTAGGAATGATAAAAAAAATATTCAATAGAACTATTTAAAGGACTTTTAATCCCCATTATGGGATAAAATAGTTCGAAATACTATTAAATTAATATAAATAATCCAATTACAAGAATATTTTTTTACAAACAAACATAACCTAGGAGTTTCAGAAGTGTAGGTTTTACAAAGATTAAGATGCAAATTGCTTTAGTGCCAAGTATGCAAATTATTTTTACCATGTCTGTTTGGATACGTCGATTTTATGCCTTGGTATTGGTATTGGAGTTCTCAATAATAATTCTATTGTTTGGATGACAAGAGTGTATTTATATTCATTATAATTGATGTTATGCTTCTGGGATTTTCATTAAATTTCGGTGTCTGTTTTAGGAGCTGAGCGTGCTTATCTCTTCCATTAAACTATTCAAGGTGTATAAACATGCTGCTGAATATATAAAGTATAAACTGGGTCGTCTAGTACTTTTCTGCTAAAAAATTATAATGAAATTATGAGCCTGTGCTGTTTGTATATAGTATACAATTGTCTTTCCAGATGACAGTTATGAACTAGATGAGACTGGTGAAGAAGCCTTTTAAAGATTGCTTTCATTAATGATTATTCAGATAGTCTAATTTTTGATGCAGTACTTCCATTTTGGGAGAAAACCACTTTCTTCTTGTGCCCGACCAGCATGTCATAAACCAGGTCAGCATTATCCATCTCTTTCAAAAATTGATCATCATTCAATAACAATCAGAGAGCGATTTAGATTCAAAATGTGCAAATAATTTATTGGAGTGATTAGATATGAATTGGAATGGAAAATGAAGTTGATTTGTGTGTTTCTGCAGAACTACTTCTATTTTTGTTTTAACATATTTTTATATTTCTGTTATAACATATTTTTCTATTTTAACATATACTAATAGTCTAATGGAAAGTTACTTAATTTGTCATTACATAAGTATAACAATATCTCAACATTTTAAATAGTGTAATTTCAAACATTTTGATATTAAAAATAACATAGATTTTACAATTTTTTCAAATTTGACAAGTACTAATTTGGGACAAATGTAATACAATTTGTTCAAATTTATTAATATAAATCTATCAAAACCCTTTATTATTGTCAACGAGCTAGAGACGTACATAAAGTAAACATAACAAGTGAAACCTTTAATACCGCACCATAATCAGAACTAACTTAATGAACCATATGACCACTTAAACCATAAGTGGTGACACAAACACATAATAACTAATTACCAATCACAAATTCTATGTCCCATAATTAGATTATCAAATTATCTACCCATTTCAACCGCGGCATGGCACTTTGCTAGAGGGTTCAAACGCAAATGGCCCGACAGTGAACAGATCATAAGCACGAGGTGGCCGCCCGGAAGACACCGGTGGCTTGGAATCATGCAACAAGATGGCACCCTCAACTCCATGATGCAGATTTGTTGGCTTGTTGCACGTAACCAAGGGCGACAAGACGAGGAACACCTTGCACTCGTGGGATTCGTGGGTGGTGACGGTCTTGGGCGCATTGATGAAGAAGTAGCCGTTTTTGTCCGTCTTTGTTTCGGTCACTAATGAGTACTTTGTGTTTTTGCATTGTAGCCGCACCACAGCACCTACAACATTAACTCACAATGTGCAGGAGTTTCATTAATATTCATGTTAACATAAACTTTAGTCCAAAATGAATTAAAGTAACATATAAATTTTAGATAAAGGAATTGAGCATACATCAATAAATCTATGGTGCTTAAGGTATTAATGTCCAGAACACCGGAACACTCACAATTGTGATATTCATTGCATGCAATGAAATAAAAGTTGTGGGCAATCATTAGTTATCAGAAATAATTGTACTGTATCTAGACATATTTAAATATTATTAATGTACCAAATTGTAAATCATAACAAAGTTTTTACACTCTGATTTAAATACTAACAGTACAAGGGCTCTATAATGTTAATTACACTGGACCATCCAACCAAAATTAACGCATTGGATAAAACTTGCAATGACCACATTATGTTCCTTACTATTGAGGTTTTAGATCCAAAGAATGGGTCCCCCAAAAGTAAATATCATAGCTATTCAGCACAAGTGTGATCCATTGGCAGTAGATGAGTGAATGACCATGTGTGACCACAAACCGGGACAACTTGGATTTGGAACGTAAACAGTGTAATAATTTAGCCTTCTATAAAGCGCGAACACAACAGCTTTACTATATGTAATGACTCATCGTATCACTATTTTTATATTTAATCATCATATCCATCATTATATAGGTCATTATTCATAACAAAAATTACGAACACAAATTAACTTGAGTACTATATTTGTTGGTTGCATATCCACATAACTTATATTTGTATTAGGGAAAAAAATAAATAAATAAAATATTTATAAGATAAAAAATAAGTGGGTGATATTAAGAATATCATATTTTTTGTCTAAAAAAATATCTTAAATAATGTACTATCATAACATTAATTGGAAAAATTTTATGCGATTGATTTTGTCATAAATTATCATTAAAATTCAATGACATGTCATTGAGATAAAAAAACAATTTGAGTTCTCTAGTATTCCTAAAGAAAAAAAATAGGCAATGTTTTGAGAAAATTACTCCCGCCAAAAAAAACAAAGTAAAATGGAACTAATTAGCTTTATATTACCAAGAAGTGGAGTAGCTCCCGAACGGGTGTCAATCCTGCCATGCTTGCAAGCCTTGCAGTACACAACACCTTGCACGGCTACAAGCTTAGGCGCGTGTTTAGGAGGGAGAGTGGGAGGATGAGCCGGTGGAAGGGTGGGTGGATACTTGTGGTGGTGGTGGCGGTGGTCGCCCTTGTGGTGTTGAGGGGCTTCAGCCGGTGGATGTGTACTCTCTGTCTCATAAGCAAGCACATTGAAAGAACTCAACAATAAGACTGAGAGTTGTATAAAGGCAAGAGCTTTTAGAGAGAGAAAATCCATACTTAGGGGGAGAGAGAGAGAGAGAGAGAGTGAGTGAGACTGTGAGACTACTCAGGGGAGTGAATGGATTTATAGAGGTTTGAAGCGGTATGAATTGAAAGTTGGCGAGGAAAATATGGATCATATGGTACAGTAAATATGTGGAGATGATTTATATGTAGGTTTATTGTTTTTAGGGTAATGTTAAAGTTTTTAATTTTTTTTTATCTGAAAAAGTATATTTTAAATAATGTATCAATATAATTTTATTGATCGAATAAATATCTTTTATTCTATAAATTATTATTATTAAATTATTTAATATTTTATCATTTGAGATTCATTTAAAATAAAAATTTTAAAACTCCTATAATTATTTTTATTTTTATATTGTGTGTGATTATGTTGGCAAGTGGCGCCCTAACCCAGATGCAGAGAGGCAGGTTAACATGGGACAAGTGGCGCCTATCCCAGATGCTGATGTTTCTGTGGAATTTTAAGTCCAACGGCAGTACTACTACTACTATGGACTTCATACCCACATAAGCCTTTTTATCAGCCCAGCTGGCATAGATCAGGCGTCTACTATTTAACTTCATACCTACATAAGCCTTATTATCAGCCCAGGTGGCATAGGATCACGTGTCCGTCTACTATTTAATTCTATAAACTTGACTTTTATTTATTAATACTAACAAACTAAAGATTATATTCCACTTTATTGGAGTTTGATCCGCCCCAATTCGCGACACAACCCAGTGAAAACGTCTTAAGCCCAATAACACCTCATAATGAAACATATAACTAAACTGCTATACTCGATTGACATGATGTGCAAGTACAATGTGGATCAAAGTACAAGAGACCTGCTCTTTATTAAATTCTAGGTTTCTTAAAAAATAATTATATCATTAATGTATCTACAAAATAATTATAAAAAAAGAGTAACAAATTCAAAACATTCAATTTCACATTAATAAGGAAACCTAAAATCAAGAATAAATAACTGTCATAATTAATAATTCAAATTCAAATCTTTGGAATCTAACAACAAAAATAAATTCATAATATAAAATTCAAATCAAAAGGAATGAAAAATAAAAAAATTATCTTATCTATCATTATCGTCATCTTCCTTATCATCTTCATCCCCCGCCTTTTCACCCTCTTCATTACCGTCTCCGCCACGAATCTCCACCTTTCCTTCATCATCATCTTCCACCGTCTCACCTTCATCATCTTCCTCCGCCGTTGCCTCCCCTTCATCATCATCCTCCGCTGCAAATCTCCGCCAGTCTTTAGTTGCGCCGCCGATACATCCTCCTCCTCCGCCGCAAATCGCCGGCAGTCCAGGTTTTGGTTACCTTGGTATGAAGGTTTGGTTACCTTGATATGAAAGTTTGGTTACCAACTGTGTTTGGTTACCTAGAGTTACTGTACAAAAAAACTAGTTACTACACATTCAGGAATTGGTTACCTCCATATTAGTGTTTGGTTATCTAGATTTACTGTAACAAAAAATCGCAATAATTGTGTTTGGTTAACTCCATAACAGTGTTTGATTAACTCCATATTAGTGTTTTGTTACCTAGAAAAATCGAGAAATCCAACCATGAACGTGAAAACTCCATTGACGCCACCATGAGCGTGAATATGAAGGCATTGGAGGGGGCGCCGGTGGGGTTGGCGCCGAAGAACTGCGCCAACCTCCATACTAGTGTTTACCATAAAAATCCACCAACTCTTTGTGCTTCACCAGCAGCTTCACCATTTCCATCACCAACGAAATTCCTGTTTGCTTGTACAGGAGGTCTTCTAGCAGCACGAGCACCATTTCTATCACCTTCATCTTCTCTGTCACCATCCTGCCCTCCAATTTCTCGTAAATGCTTAAAGTAATCCCTTAAAGAACTGACCCCCAAAAATATAAACACAATGCTAGCGGATTTGAATTTTAAATTTTGAAATTTGAAATCAACTACCCATTAAATCACCTAACTAAATTAAAAAAATAACAATGCACTAATTTGAAAATTAAATATTAAAGATGTACTAATTTTGTAAATATTTTATATATGCACTTTTGTTGTAATACTTTTAAAAAATGTACTAATAAATATAAATCTCCCTATATTATATCCTCTCTTTTTTTGGTGCGATTATTTTCTTATTTTACATTACAATGTCTTAAATGTTATTAGAAATTATTATTTTTTCTGTTTCATTATAAGATTATTATTAATTTTTTAAAGTTAATTTAAAATATTTTTAAAAGGAGAGAAAAATTAAATATCATTAAAAGTTATAAAAATGATATGGCTCTTTTTCTTGAGACAAAAAATAGTACACTTCTTATGGTGGGTATATATTTCTGGTTAACCTACCATTTTAGTTCATGTTTATCAGCTTAGAATTATACATTATGAGTTTTAAAAGTGTAGGTTTTAGAAAGATTAAGATGTAAATGGCTTTAGTGCCAAATATGCAAATTCTTTTTACCATTTGAGGGTCTTTTTGGATACGTCGATTAATTTCATGCCTTGGTATTGATATTGATATTGGAGTTCTCAAAATCAATTCTATTGTTTGGATGACAAGATTGCTTTTGAAATTTATTAAATTAGAACTCTAATCCATCCCAATTCAAAAAAAGGAATACTATGGGCCATCTTGAGAATTTTAAATCTAATATTTTATAATTCAGTCCCGATTAAAAAGTGGGGCTCACCCTCAAGCACACACTCAAAACACACACATAGTCGCTAACCTTCGATCTCATTTCGCCACGACAGTAGGTATTATATAGTGGAGCTATTCGACATGTAGGTGGGGTTTTCTCGATCTCTCGCTTGTCTAAATTTATGGTGGAGGGCTGGGTGTGGAGCTTCTCAAGTGTTTATGGTCTTGATGATTCGAAGCGGTGGGAGATAAGAACAAGTAATTTATTATTAATTAAATCATGAAATTACATTACATCACTACTAATATATAGACATAATTATGAGGTGTTCAATGTGAATACAAAAACTAACAATAGTTATTCGATAATTATTCAACTAATCTTATCCTAACAAAATGATAAACATAATAATATCTAAATAAAATATTTGTGAATATTTCGTAACATGTCCCCTCAAGCGAAACGTAGTAGAACGAAACTTCCGCTTGTATGTGGTAGAACATCCATGTAGCATTACTAGAGAGATTATATATCCTCGAACACTAAAGAAGACGGTCAATTGGCATGAGAGATTAAATAGAAACATTGTATGCATGATAAGTACCGCATATAACCAATAAGATTGGAACGTGCTTGGTGCTTTGCACACTTGCAACAAATAGGAACTTTCTTGCACTTCTTGTGTTAGACCTCCATGAACACACTTAGAAAATTCCATTAATCCATCGAGATATGAAATGTGGGATGTATCAAAAGAAAATATTCTCTCATTTGTTAAATAAGGTGAAGATGATAAACAAATTAAAAATGAATCCTTGAAGATGTTCAAGTGAGAATGAGAATAGCCATTAGTTGCGGAGAAAAGTGAAGATAGTAATTCAGATTTAAGACTAGTACAACTTGCAGGAACTGTTAATATAAGATTATCAATCAACAATGAAGAAAAACTAATCGAACTTGTCTTATCTGCAAGATGTGTAACCACCGATGAATGAATATCATTAAGCTCAACAATCATAGGATCAATTTTAAAAGTATCAATGGGAGTGATTTGTTGCAACATTTTTTCATGTGCAAAAACAAGAATAGAGAAGTCATTAAAGTAATGGTGCATCAAATGATAATAAATATGAATTCTTTTAAAAAAATATTCATCTAACCCTTCAACCAAAAAATCTGTGAATTCAGATTCAGAGAGTGGTCCTCCAGCGTTATTTAACACAGATAGAATTAATTATGCTTTTGAAACATAACTTTGAACAGATTGAGCAGGTAGTTTTTGTAAGCTAGCAAGTTGATCATAAAAATCATCTGCATACCAATTTGATGTTGCGTCATTTAGAAACTCGCAATCATTATTTTCATAAACTAAAATACTTTCCTCAAAAGTTGGAAATGGACCATATATATGGCTAGCCATAAAATGAAATAATAAATTGTTTTGTTTCAAAGAGACAAAAATATGTCAATAACGTCCCCAATGAGTTAACTTCTGCAGCAAAGGCAGTGATAGATGAGCTATAACACCAAATTGGTTCAAAATAGAAGCAAGAACAATAGAGTTGCTTCGGCTGATAATTGTAGCGAATCTGGCTTCAACACAGATCAGTTTGTGTTGGTCTACGACTTGTAAGTGACTATTGGGTTGTAATTGGATCTATGTAAAAATTTTTTAGGCTATTTGGTCGATGGATTGATAGGACAGGTGGCTGGCGGTTTCTCTCAGCAGTGACGGTGACTGGAATCAGAGTAATAGAACAGTGGTTATGACAACAGTTAAAAATATGATGCTTAAAATAAGATACAACGGTTGATTGACGTTGTTAAGATGACGATGGTGTGGGTACAAGTCTTCGAAGCAACCGAGTTATTGAGATGATAATGATGGTTAGAGATTGTATAGGCGTGGTGCAAGGGGAAATCGAGGAAGGGGGATGGAATGTAGGCGACTGTTTAGAGTGACTGAATTGAGTATGAACTGGGCCTGAAATAGGAAGAATAAAGACCCTAATAAATCAAAAACGATCGAAGAGCAGTTAAGTGGCCCTGATACCATAGGAGAGCAAGTAATTTATTATTAATTAAATCATGAAATTAGATTACATCACTACTAATATATATACATAATTATAAGGTATTCTATGTGATAGGACGAATCTAAAGCATACTTCTTAAATAACATATATCTCTTAAATAGTATATATTTATTAAAATTACATCATTTTGAAGATCTTTTTAAAAAAAAATAATATTAAAAGAGAGTGATCTCACTTGCTTTCCCTTTATTTACAAAAACGTCACCCGCGGTCCTACTTATTTTTAAAAAAAATATCCAAAACGAAATAGTTTTAATAAAGATATGTTATTTAAAAGAGATGTTTTACTCTTCTATGTGAATACAAAAACTAACAATAGTTAACCTATAATTATTCAACTAATCTTGTCCTAACAAAATGTAATTTTATCCTAATAAAATGATAAATATAATAATATCTAAATACAATATTTGTGAATATTTCCTAATAGGAGATATGGGAGGAGTTCGCTGGAGTTCATGGGCTGTGGGAGATGATGCAGTTTATTGGGTTTTTTTTAAAATGGTTAGATTTTTTGTTGAAAGAATAGGGTGCTCTAAAGAGACTAGAGCCATGAGGACTTCTCGGACTTCAACGATGAATTGGAAATGATTAACTTGCCATTGACAGGCTGATTCTTTATGTTGATGAGAAGGGGTGAGTCTCCGTCCATGTTCCACATTGACAGATTTATTAAGCCATTGTACTAGTAAATGTCTTCAATTTAATCGCAATTATAGTGAAACTGAAAGCTTAGCTGCCGTTTCTGCCGCCCCTAAACAATGTCAATTAGGGGCGCACACCGTCGGGTTAGTCCGTTTTTTGGGGGGGAAAAATAATCAAATCATTTAATTCGGTTATAAAAAATTAAAAATCAAAATTGTCCAAATTTTTACATCGTAATCGGTTATCGGTTTATTCGATTTTGGTTAAATCAGTTGATTTATTCGGTTATTCAGTTCTGTACTTAATAATTTGATATTCATTATATTGCCAGTTTTTTATAATAATTAATAAATCACTAACTCAATAACTACTAATTAGGATAGAACTTCTCTAAATTCGAAAAACAAAAATCACCTAACTCACTGACTAGGATAGAAGTTTTGCAAATTTGTCATAATAAAGGTATATAATAAATATATAATTATATTAAATAAATATTTATTAGAAAAATATATAAATTATATTATAATTTTAAATTGTTCGGTCGGTTCAGTCGGTTTCGATTTTTTGAGAAGTCAAACCAAACCGGCCGAACTAGTCTTGGTTTAATTTTCAATTTTATAGTGTTCTGTTTTTTTGTTTTATGTTTTTCAATTTAAAATAGTAATGGTTCAGTTTGGTCCGGTCAATTTTTTGATTTTTTTCTATTTTGTGTGCACCCCTAATATCAATCAATTCGGAGCCCCAAACTCGTAGTCTTGGAGTACTCTGACCTCAATCTTCCCCATAACACTTCTGAAGTAAGAATTAAAAAAAATCCTAAAATTTCACACAAACAGTTCAATTCATAACCACATTTATACATATATATGTCCCTAATTGGTGATTAAAAACTTTGTTTATGATTTGGGGTTCGTTCGTTTGATTTTTGTATAAATGTGGATATGGGTATATGTTTTTGTTTGTGTTTGTTGGTAGCAATTTTAAAAGCTTATGATAAGTAATTTTAGCTTTTAAGAGGTACATTTTTGCTATTATAGTTAGTTATGGAGTAAATTTAACTAATATGTTCGAAACTTACCGTAATCTAATCTTAGTTTTTATATCAATCTTTGTTCAAGATTATTTTTTTTATTTGTTTTCTTTCTCTCTTTGGTTTGTTATTGGTACAAGTGTGGATATCGGTATTTCAGGAGTTGGGTCATGTTCGAATCCGGTAGCATGTTAACCTTATGAGCTCATCTTTCATGGTACCTTTTTTAATTTCTTTATAAAGACAGCTTATTATCTTTCTCTTTCTTTATAAAAACAGCTTATTATGTTAACCTACCAGCATTCTTTGTTAAATACTCTTCCCTTCAACATAAAGAGTCTCGTTTGGAAAAAGAAAAAAAATTATTCCACAAAAAGAGTCTTCTTTTATTAATAGTAGTATAAAATGACATAATATACTCAAGTTTGCCACCTTAATTTCATTATCATGCCACCATTACTAAACTAACAACTCATTTCTTTAGGTATGGGAATTTTGTAAATGAGACTATTTTTGTGGAACAGAAATAATATATTTCATGCTACATTTCTTTGCTCAAAACGTCTTAATTTTTGTAGACTATTGTCTAAAACAATAGGTACAAGTATATAGTTCAAAGGGCTCATTTTCTTTATTGTTGGTAGATTCCGTGCAAGTTCCAGACTGGAATGAAGTATTCAAAAACGCTAATTTCCCACTAATATTGGTGGATATAGGAAGCGGTATCAAACTTAACCATATTCTCTGGTTGCCCAAACATTGTGCTCTGTTGATTTGCTATCCTATAAATTTGTCCACTATGCTATTGTATTTCTATCCATGCTTTGTTGATGTTTACTTAGAGGCTAGAGCTATGTGCAAGAATATAAGCTGGAATAGGTTCAGAACAAAAAGGAACAGTTATGTCTTTTAAGTTCTTCAGGGTATTCTACTACACTTTTCCAGATAACAAGTATATTTTTTGACACTATTTTGAAAGAATGTAGACCTCTTAAAAGTTTAAATGCACAAATTATTAACCTGCAATTGATAGACTTGTGTTATTATATACTATCGATGTCTACAACCTGCATTTTTCATGAATTATTCTATAGGCTCAGCAGTTTGCACTGTTAATGGAAGCCCGTGGAAGGAGACAGAAGGAAACATGAAATATGTAGGATAATTCTAGAGCTTGTCACATGTCGGGATTGTTCTTGTGCACATAGGAATATTTGATATTTCTTAATGGCGTCATCTTTGTTGAGTGGACGTAACGACAGCCTTATCATTATTCATTAATACTAGAGTTGATATAGTTTCATTCATTGTCAATGCTAAAATTTACCTACCATAATATTGTTGGGAAAAACACCTCTCATTAGAACTGTTTATGATAAATTAAATGATAAACCACGCCAAATAAATAATACAGTTCCAACAAAATAATAACTGCAGAAAATAAGCCAAACACACAAGACACCAAATTTACGTGGAAAACCCAATTGGGAAAAACCACGGGGAGAGATCTCAGAAATTCACTATGAGAAAAATATACAAACTTGAGAAAATAATATCACTAATTATTTTCTCCCTCTCTGTATCTAAGAAAATAAAATCACTATTTATTTTCTCTCTTTCTCACTTTCTTTCTATAACTCAAATGAGCTATTTTTCTCTCTATACTTGGAACTCTCGGATGAATTCCTTTCTGTTTTCTCTCTTGCGTGCTCTCTGCCTTTTCTTCTCTCTTTTTCTGGTGTATCTCGCATTCTGATGGGTGCAAATATTTATAGCCCTCCTTAATGAATACAAGCATTAAACCAAGGAAGAAAAAAGGCATGTTTTCAGCTGAAAACATGGGTGCAGCAGAGCCGAAAGCAAATGAAGAAAAGCAACATAGAGAAAGTCAAAGTAGCAGCCGCAGGAAAGTAAATGCAACCGCTGCAATAAATGCAGCTCTGGGATTGGACCCAACAATCTCCCCCTCCAATCCCATTAGAGAGGGTTTCCACCGTGACCCCGTCACTTGGAATCCATTCCTGCCAACTCCTTGCAAACCTCGAGCTTGTCGCGAGTCACAACCTTTGTCAACATGTCTGAAGTGTTTTCATCGGTATGAACTTTCTTTACTTTCATCAGCTCATTTTCCATCACTTCTCGAAGCCAGTGATAACGAACATCAATGTGCTTGGTACGATTATGATACGTGGCATTCTTGGTCAAGTCAATTGCACTCTGACTATCACAATAAACCACATACTCATCCTGTGTAACTCCCAACTCTTGGAGAAACCATTTTAACCATAACATCTCCTTGCCTGCTTCTGTAGCGGCAATGTATTCCGACTCAGTTGTAGACAAAGCAACACACTTTTGTAATTTGGACTGCCATGACACAGCTCCCCCTGCAAAAGTAAATACATACCCTGAAGTAGACTTCTTCTCTTCAGAACCTGCCATGTCTGCATCTGTAAAACCCTCCAAGACTGGATTCGAATCACCAAAACCCAAACACAAACTGGAAGTAGCTTTTAAGTATCTGATAATCCACTTAACTGCTTCCCAATGTTCTCTACCAGGATTTGATAAATACCTGCTCACAACGCCAACGGCATGAGCTATATCTGGCCGTGTACAAACCATTGCGTACATAAGACTCCCTACAGCAGAGGAGTAGGGAACTGCCGCCATATCGTCTCTTCCTTCTTTAGTAGAAGGACTCATACGCTTCGTCAACTTAAAATGACTGGCCAGTGGTGTGCTAACTGGTTTAGCATCACCCATGTTGAACCTTGCAAGCACCCGTTCAACATACTTCTCTTGTGACAACCACAACTTCTTGGCTTTCCTGTCACGAATAATCTTCATGCCCAAAATTTGCTTGGCTGGGCCTAAATCCTTCATATCAAAGGATTTGAACAACTCACCCTTGAGCCTGTAAATCATGTTAGCATCTTGCCCAACTATCAACATATCATCTACATATAGTAATAGAATAATGAAGTTACCACATGGGAATTTTTTCACATACACACAATGATCTGCAACTGTTCTGTTGTAACCTTGATCCATCATGAATGAATCAAACTTCTTGTACCATTGCCTTGGGGCTTGTTTCAGGCCGTACAAGCTTTTCTTTAACTTGCAAACCAAGTGCTCTTTCCCTTTAACTTTAAATCCCTCTGGCTGCTCCATGTAGATTTCCTCCTTCAAATCACCATGAAGGAAAGCAGTCTTCACATCTAACTGTTCAAGCTCAAGATTCATACTAGCTACTAACCCCAAAACTACTCGAATTGAAGTCATCTTTACAACTGGAGAAAAAATCTCATCAAAATCAATATCTTGCTTTTGAGCAAAACCCTTGACAACCAATCGAACCTTGTACTTCACTAGTTTTTCACCGTCTCTTTTCAGCTTGAACACTCATTTATTCTTCAAGGCTTTCTTGCCTTTTGGAAGTGTAGTCAACTCATAAGTGTGATTCTTGTGCAAAGAATCCATCTCATCTTGCATTGCTCCCAGCCAATTGCTCTTCTCCTTATGAATCTCGACTTCTTGAAAATTCTCTGGCTCCCCCTGCTCAGCAATTAAAAGATATTCGGATGAAGGATACCTGACTGATGGCACACGCACTCTTGTGGATCTCCTGAGCTGAGGTTCTTCAATATTAAGATGAGGGGGTTGCTCCCCCTGCTCAATACCCTCTACATCTGACCCAACATCATGATGCAAATCTGTATCAGTCTCTTCTTCATTCTGAACTCCTTCTCCACCTATGACATTTTGTAATGGAGAAGAAACTCTGCTGAGGCTTGGAACTCTATCATCTCTGGGTTGTGTGATGCTATAAAAATCCTCATAATTCTGGTGCTCATGAAACACCACATCTCTGCTTCTGAATAATTTTTTCTGAACTGGATCCCATAACCTGTAACCAAACTTTTCATCTCCATATCCAACAAATATACATGGAGTAGATTTGTCATCAAGCTTTGATCTATGCTCCTTGGGGATATGTGCAAAAGCCTTGCATCCAAATATCCTCAAGTAAGAATATGACACATCCTTACCACTCCATATTTTCTCTGGAATCTGAAAATCCAACGGTGCTGATGGAGATCTATTAATCAGGTAGCAAGCAGTACGGACAGCTTCACTCCAGAATGGCTTAGGCAATTTAACCATTCTCAGCATGCATCGAACACGCTCCATAATAGTGCGGTTCATTCTTTCTGCCACACCATTATACTGAGGGGTGCCAGGAACTGTCTGCTCATGTCGAATGCCATGTGTATTGCAGTATGCCGCAAACTCCTTTGAAGTGTATTCCCCTCCGTTGTCACTGCGAAGACACTTCAATAATTTTCCAGTCTCCCTTTCAACCATAGCATGGAAACTCTGAAAATACTGGAACACCTGGTCTTTTGTTTTCAACAAATACACCCACACTTTTCGCGAAGCATCATCAATAAAAGTAGCAAAATATCTATTGCCACCTAGAGACTCAACCTCCATGGGACCACAAACATCTGAATGTACTATCTCAAGTATCTTAGATTTTCTTTTAGAGGAGCTACAAAAAGAAACTCTATTTTGCTTACCAAATAAACAATAATCACATGGGCTTAAATTAGTACCTTTAGCAAAAGGAATGAGGGACCTTTTTGCTAACATCTGCAACCCTTTCTCACTCATGTGCCCGAGCCTTTTATGCCACAGATTTAGTGAAGATTCACCTTCAACTGCATTCAACTCACTAGAACACATCTTCACATGAGCTTTGTACAATGAACAGCAAGCAACACCTCTTGCAACAACCATTGCACCCTTAGTAAGCTTCCACTTTCCGTCGCCAAAGTGATTATCATAGCCTTCCCTATCCAAAGCCATACCAGAGATCAAGTTGAGACGCAAATCTGGAACATGTCTGACGTCCCTCAGAGTAATAGTGCAACCAACATCTGTCTGAATGCAAACATCACCAATTCCAATAATCTTGGAACGATCAGTGTTACCCATTCTCACATGCCCAAAGTCTCCAGCTTTGTACGTCATGAAGAATTCCTTCTTGGGCGTGGCATGATACGAAGCACCTGTATCAATAACCCAATCAACTTTCTGATCATCAACATGTAAGCATTCTTCTTCACCGAATGAAAGAATCACAACATCCTCGGTAACCGTAGCTGCAGTATTCTTGTCCTCAACTTTTCCTTGCTCACCAGTTTTCTGCTTGTTTAACCAGATCTTGCAATTTCTTTTGTAGTGGCCTTCCTTGTTACAATGGAAGCACCTAAATGTACCGCCATCTCTGGTCTTTGACTTGCTCCTATGATTTCTGCTTTTGCTGTGATGTGAGTTTCCCTTGTGAGATCCCCTGAAATTGCTTCTACCTCTGTTTTCTGCTACAAGTGCTTGTGTCTCAAAATTCATACCTTGCTCCTTTCGCCTTGTTTCTTCATTGTGTATGCTGTCCTTGACCATCTGCATAGTTATTTTTCCTTCAGGAGCTGAATTGCTTAGTGACACAACCAACGTTTCCCAACTGTTGGGCAACGAACTGAGAAGCAATAACGCTTGAATCTCATCATCAAGATTCAACTTCATGGTGGACAACTGGTTCACCAATCCTTGGAACTCACTCATGTGTTCGGATACACTGCTACCATCTCTGTACTTCAGGTTCACGATCTTCCGAATCACAAATGTTTTATTCTGTGCATTCTTCTTCTCGTACATGGACTCTAATGTAGTCCAAAGAGAATTTGCATCCGTTTCCTGCGAAACATGGTGGAACACACTCTGATCGATCCATTGACGAATGTGACCGATAGTCTTCCTGTTCATCTTTTTCCAATCAGCCTCAGATTTATCCGCTGGCTTAACTCCTTTAAGCTCCAACGGTTCATACAAATCCTTACAATAAATGATGTCTTCCATTCTAGACTTCCAGATCGAAAAATTAGATGATGTCAATTTAATCATGGCGCCACTTGATTCCTCCATTTAATTTATCATAAACAACTAAGCAACGCGCCTAGCTCTGATACCAATTGTTGGGAAAAACACCTCCCACTAGAACCGTTTATGATAAATTAAATGATAAACCACGCCAAATAAATAATACAGTTCCAACAAAATAATAACTGCAGAAAATAAGCCAAACACACAAGACACCAAATTTACGTGGAAAACCCAATTGGGAAAAACCACGGGGAGAGATCTCAGAAATTCACTATGAGAAAAATATACAAACTTGAGAAAATAATATCACTAATTATTTTCTCCCTCTCTGTATCTAAGAAAATAAAATCACTATTTATTTTCTCTCTTTCTCACTTTCTTTCTATAACTCAAATGAGCTATTTTTCTCTCTATACTTGGAACTCTCGGATGAATTCCTTTCTGTTTTCTCTCTTGCGTGCTCTCTGCCTTTTTTTCTCTCTTTTTCTGGTGTATCTCGCATTCTGATGGGTGCAAATATTTATAGCCCTCCTTAATGAATACAAGCATTAAACCAAGGAAGAAAAAAGGCATGTTTTCAGCTGAAAACATGGGTGCAGCAGAGCCGAAAGCAAATGAAGAAAAGCAACATAGAGAAAGTCAAAGTAGCAGTCGCAGGAAAGTAAATGCAACCGCTGCAATAAATGCAGCTCTGGGATTGGACCCAACAAATATATGTATAAATACATTCCCGTGAATTTTCTTTTGTGGGCACCAGCTCATTGCAGGTGATGACAATGCATTTCAATTCTTGCTGTTTTAATTGTTCATCAGATAGAGATGTACGCTTCTTACTGTTTAATATCCTTTTAGCAATGTAAAGGATTGCTGGTAGTGGCAGATGTCTTACGTGGCTTGCCAAAAGAAATCCTCATTCCAAGAATTATTTAGGACTAGAGATACGAAAGAAGGTGGATTACTTGTAATCCTTCTGAGAATTCCTCTGATTAAGTTGATGTATAAATGTATAATTACTTGGTCCTTCTTTCCCGAGTCTAAAATGATACGAGCACGGTTCTTATAATGCAATCTTTCATTTCATTGTGCAGTTGGCCGTACGTGCTGAGAGTTGGGCAAAGGAGCTGGGTCTTAGTAATTTTTTTTCTTATTTCTGTTGCAGAAACTAATAAATAAATATTTATTGAAAAATTACTGATATTATATTTAACTAAATGCAGACATTACATGTTTGCAATTTAAACAACTTGTTTCATCATATCCTGGACCCTTAATGTCAGTTTTCATACTGGTGAGTGCAGGTTGACCTTCTCAAAATTAACAACTTTTTAGTTTTATGCTTGGATGATCTTCTCAAAATTTTATTTAAACTTATTATTTTATCTTTGGGGTGAAGGATTATTGTTTATATTCTAATGGAATTTAAGCTTAAATATGCAGTGTCCAGATCCTCATTTCAAGAAGAAACATCATAAAAGAAGGGTTTTGCAGAAGCCTCGAATGGATTCAATTGTAGATAGTAGCTATTTGCAGTTAAATAAGTTTAATCGTGAAGAACAAACTTAAATAAGTTTTTCCCCAGGGTGATATTTACAGTTACGTGTTAATTAGCTATTGCTGACAATATCATATTTTCTAAATGACATGACAAGTTATATAACTACTGTTGAACAGGTGTTTATACAATCTGATGTTCTCGCTAAGCTTAAGATTTTGTTACAATTTAACTGAAGAACTAATTATATTAACAGTGTCCATTACTGATCAGAAGAATCACTTTTTATGATTAGAATATATTTCATTCAAATTCACTCTAATTGACTAACTATTTTTGTTTTTATAATTAGAATAATAGTTTAGAATGTTAAGAAAAATGTTATTGTCGGGATTATAAATAGTTTTGCAATACCAATAATAAAGGTCATTTTGGATACACCGATTCAATGTCTTAGTATTGATATTGAGGTCCTTTAACACTATATCAGTTGTTTGAATAACATATATTTAAATAGATTTAGTATTGAATTCTAACACTAAACATCTCAACACTATAAAATAAATATCACGATTCATCATGAGATTTTAAAAATCAATTTATTATGAAGTTCAAGGTAAATTTCCATCTGACTCACACACTAAACACAGTGAAAAACACACAGAATAGCTCCCTCGTCCGAAGTTCTCTCACTTATCGCTTCCCTCTCACTTTCTCTCTCCAAAATCAACCAATTCTTCTGGGATTTTCATTAAATTTCGGTGTCTGTTTTAGGAGCTGAGCGTGCTTCTCTCTTCCATTAAACTATTCAAGGTGTGTATAAACATGCTGCTGAATATATAAAGTATAAACTATGTTTCTGCAGAACTACTTCTATTTATGTTTTAACATATTTTGCAGGTTCAGTTTTCCCATTTATTAGTTTTGAGTAGTCAATAAAAGAACTTGTGTATGAGAGAGTATATATTATTCTTATGCAAATTGTTAGTGAGGCTCTGGACTTTGGTAATGTACCAGAAGGAAGGGCATGCAATTTTGCTTAGTTTTTCTTTCAACATGAATTCAACATGTAACCTAGCTAATTAACCATATTGTGTTTGTTTCATAATTTTCATGTTAGATGTCCCAAAATGTAATGTCATTTGTCAAACATCAAAGGTAAGAAGTACGCACCTCACTATTTTAATTAAGAGTTTAAATTTAATATATTAATGGTCTAATGGAAATTTACTTAATTTGTCATTAAATAAGTATAATCTCAAACATTTTGATATTAAAAATTATATAGATTTTACAATTTTTTCAAATTTGACAAGTACTAATTTGGGACAAATGTAATACAATTTATTAAAATTTATTACTATAAATCTATCGAAACCCTTTATTATTGTCTCCGAGCTAGACACGGTACATAAAGGAAAACATAACAAGTAAAACCTTTGATACCACACCATAATCACAACTAACTTAATGAACCATATGACCGCTTAAACCGTAAGTGGTGACACAAACACATAATAACTAATTACCAATCACAAATTCTGTAACACCCCGAACCCGCTACAGGCCCGTAGTGTCACATGCCGCAAGCACAAAGTTCGCAAGGCAACAATATCAAAAGCGCAGCCCAAAAACAACACAACGATACTAGACTTAAAATCCAACAATCTTTCATTATCAAATTTCACCTGAGTTCAAAAACTAAATACCAAAAACATAACTTCGGAGACGCAGCTCCCTTAAACAAAAGTCTTATCAAATTCAAAATACTAATAACGCCATAACTAAAAGGACTTCAGCCATCCACAAAAGCATCCACATTGTTCGACTCTTAACAATGGACCCTGTAAAAGTTAATGTAAGGGTGAGCGGTGAAGCCCAGCAAGTAACAATCTTCACTATTTAGGTGGATCAAGTACTATTTGCAAAACACTTTTTCGAAATACCTTTTGTTCAATAACAGTAATAAATATACCTTTTTGAAATAACATTTTCTTGTTCAATAACAATAGTCAATATTTACTTTCAAAATCAAAATCAATAATTACAAAATACAATTCAAAGACAAATTTCGATAAGCTCAATATATTCGATCAACGATTTCGATAAGTTCAATATATTCGATGTATCTTTTAATCCACAGAACGACTAAGGTTACAGCAGCCCTGTAACACGGCCCTTATGTTCGATAATGTCAATGATACGCCCCCTACTAAGGTATCTTATCATGCACGCGCCCCGAAGAGCGCCCCCCGAAGGGTATCTAATGGTGTGCGCCTTAGTAGGTCCTAAATTGTTCCGGAACTAGCGTAAACACTAACGGTTTCAATACATAGTCGGACTGAGGTTTCTAAAAGCAATTTCTCAATATTTTCGATATTCAAAACTATACTTATTTCACAGTTCAAAATCATATAATCTCATTTTCTAAATCAAAATTCTATTTTAATACTTGATCCGAGTTTTTAACAAAATATAAGTGTAACATTTTCATTCAAATGGAAGCCTTAAATAAAGAATAACAATATTTGAAACAATACATTTAGGCATCCGAATAATTTCTAAAGCATACATAATTATAAAAGAAAATTTTAAAATACTAAATAGCTCGGAAAGTCACTTACCTCGATATCGCTGAACACAAAATTAATAGTTGAACAGATCCTAAATATAAATTCAGGACAATTAAACGTTATTAGAATAATTTTATTATGCAACATTCTTCTTATTCATTTTAAAATAGCTATAAGTATATCTTAAAATATTCTTTCAATCTTTAATCATTTTCCAAACAATTAAACCATTATTCCAAAACTTTAAAGTTACTAAAATAATAATCTAAAACAATACTTAAAGTCAATAATATTAATCCAAAACTATTTACTATTAATCTAAATGCAAAACAATAATTAAAATCAATAGTACTAATCCAAAACTATTTACTATTAATCTAAATGCAAAACAATAATTAAAATCAATAATACTAATCCAAAACTATTTACTATTAATCTAAATACAAAACAATAATTAAAACTACAAAAATAACAACAATGCAAAAATACTAATTACCAACAAAATATACTAAATACTAACTAACAAACTAAATACAATACTTAAAACAATAATAACAATGCAAAAATTTAAATAAGAACATACCCGAAAAATACGAGTACCGAAAATTGCCTACGCCCTCGACACTGGAAAAATTTAACTAAGGAGGTCTTTTATAAAAACCCCTCTCACAACAAAGCCTTTCTCAAAATGAAGGTCTTAATTGTTGGTGGCTTAAAACCAAAGGGGTAGAGTTATATTTATAGCTAAAGGAAGGAAAATATTTTAGGAGAGTGGGTGATGTGGGACTTTTCATAAAAGTAACCGGGTATTACATTACCTCCCCCTTAAAAAAATTTGATCCTCCAAATTTCAAATCATAAGCGTATATCTAAAAATAACATGTTCAAATACCAAAATAGTTACATACCTTAATACTGGTTGCCTGAAAGTTGAAACACACGTCCTCGAGTTAGCCTTGGACTTGCTATAGTTACTTCCTCCTTCCTTGCATCTTCTTTAGGTGGAGGGTTCTTGGGACATTGCTCAATTTTATGACCTAACTCTCCACAATGAAAGCACGCACCCGTATTCCAATGACATTCTTTGTCTGGGTGGTTCCTACCACATCTCCCACATTTTAATTTGTCCTCTTGGTTTCTTTGATTCTCTCGAAATCTAACAGTTTGGGTATTTATCTTTTTCGTTGGTCCCCCATAGATCGACTCTCCCCCGAATGACTCATCTCTCTTTCGATTGCCGTTCTTTCCATTCTCAATTTCTATTAGGCCCTTCTCAATTACTAACGCCTTATGAAGCACCGCATCATATGTGGGTAACTCAAAACACGCAACACTATGCCTTATGTCGACACGTAACCCGTCCTCTAACCTACGGGCTTTTGTCACCTCATCTGGTATTAAGGTCGGTGCATACTTAGCGAGCTTCGCAAACTCGGCTTCATATTCAGCAACCGTCTTGTTCCCTTGTTCTAGCCTAATGAATTCCCTCTCCTTTTGTGCTCGAATTGTTCTAGGAAAGTACTTGTTGGTAAATGCCTCTTTGAACATGGTCCAAGTGTAGGGTACGGGATTTCCCTCATGCTTCCTTTTCTCCATAAGCCACCAATCATAAGCCCCACCCTGCAGTTGGTAAACCGCCAACGTCACCTTATTAATTTCAGTGCTCCCTAACAAGTCAAACGCCTTCTCCATTTCCTGAATCCACTTATCAACGATAGCAGGGTCTGTAGTTCCTTCAAATATGGGCGGGTTCAATCGCTTGAATTCTGCTACTATACCACGTTGCCCAGACTGTTGATTTTGTACTAATTGGGCTAAGGTATTAACTAGCTGAGTCATACCATCAGCGCCACTATCATTGTTAGTAGAGTTACTTCTTCTAGGCGGCATTTTCTACACAATAAAGCAATCCCCACTAAACAACACTATACAAAACTAGTATCAAAACATATATCAATTTATTCAATAGTAAACGAAATATTAATCCGTAAAAATTTAAGTTCAAAATGCAAAATAACAACTAATCAGACAATGCAAATATTTTTCACCGTATTCTATCTCTCACTCCAAATTCTTAAATTTAGTCAAGACTATACCCACAGTTAACTCCCAAAATCACTCCCCAGGGAATGTGTAGGTTTTTCAACCTAACACACTACGAGGGGCCACCGCTCTGATACCAACTCTGTAACACCCCGAACCCGCTACAGGCCCGTAGTGTCACATGCCGCAAGCACAAAGTTCGCAAGGCAACAATATCAAAAGCGCAGCCCAAAAACAACACAACGATACTAGACTTAAAATCCAACAATCTTTCATTATCAAATTTCACCTGAGTTCAAAAACTAAATACCAAAAACATAACTTCGGAGACGCAGCTCCCTTAAACAAAAGTCTTATCAAATTCAAAATACTAATAACGCCATAACTAAAAGGACTTCAGCCATCCACAAAAGCATCCACATTGTTCGACTCTTAACAATGGACCCTGTAAAAGTTAATGTAAGGGTGAGCGGTGAAGCCCAGCAAGTAACAATCTTCACTATTTAGGTGGATCAAGTACTATTTGCAAAACACTTTTTCGAAATACCTTTTGTTCAATAACAGTAATAAATATACCTTTTTGAAATAACATTTTCTTGTTCAATAACAATAGTCAATATTTACTTTCAAAATCAAAATCAATAATTACAAAATACAATTCAAAGACAAATTTCGATAAGCTCAATATATTCGATCAACGATTTCGATAAGTTCAATATATTCGATGTATCTTTTAATCCACAGAACGACTAAGGTTACAGCAGCCCTGTAACACGGCCCTTATGTTCGATAATGTCAATGATACGCCCCCTACTAAGGTATCTTATCATGCACGCGCCCCGAAGAGCGCCCCCCGAAGGGTATCTAATGGTGTGCGCCTTAGTAGGTCCTAAATTGTTCCGGAACTAGCGTAAACACTAACGGTTTCAATACATAGTCGGACTGAGGTTTCTAAAAGCAATTTCTCAATATTTTCGATATTCAAAACTATACTTATTTCACAGTTCAAAATCATATAATCTCATTTTCTAAATCAAAATTCTATTTTAATACTTGATCCGAGTTTTTAACAAAATATAAGTGTAACATTTTCATTCAAATGGAAGCCTTAAATAAAGAATAACAATATTTGAAACAATACATTTAGGCATCCGAATAATTTCTAAAGCATACATAATTATAAAAGAAAATTTTAAAATACTAAATAGCTCGGAAAGTCACTTACCTCGATATCGCTGAACACAAAATTAATAGTTGAACAGATCCTAAATATAAATTCAGGACAATTAAACGTTATTAGAATAATTTTATTATGCAACATTCTTCTTATTCATTTTAAAATAGCTATAAGTATATCTTAAAATATTCTTTCAATCTTTAATCATTTTCCAAACAATTAAACCATTATTCCAAAACTTTAAAGTTACTAAAATAATAATCTAAAACAATACTTAAAGTCAATAATATTAATCCAAAACTATTTACTATTAATCTAAATGCAAAACAATAATTAAAATCAATAGTACTAATCCAAAACTATTTACTATTAATCTAAATGCAAAACAATAATTAAAATCAATAATACTAATCCAAAACTATTTACTATTAATCTAAATACAAAACAATAATTAAAACTACAAAAATAACAACAATGCAAAAATACTAATTACCAACAAAATATACTAAATACTAACTAACAAACTAAATACAATACTTAAAACAATAATAACAATGCAAAAATTTAAATAAGAACATACCCGAAAAATACGAGTACCGAAAATTGCCTACGCCCTCGACACTGGAAAAATTTAACTAAGGAGGTCTTTTATAAAAACCCCTCTCACAACAAAGCCTTTCTCAAAATGAAGGTCTTAATTGTTGGTGGCTTAAAACCAAAGGGGTAGAGTTATATTTATAGCTAAAGGAAGGAAAATATTTTAGGAGAGTGGGTGATGTGGGACTTTTCATAAAAGTAACCGGGTATTACAAATTCTCTGTCCCATAATTAGATTATCAAATTATCTACCCATTTCAACCGCGGCATGGCACTTTGCTAGAGGGTTCAAACGCAAATGGCCCGACAGTGAACAGATCATAAGCACGTGGTGGCCGCCGGGAAGACACCCGTGGCTTGGAATCATGCAACAAGATGGCACCCTCAACTCCATGAAGCAGATTTGTTGGCTTGTTGCACGTAGCCAAGGGCGACGAGACGAGGAACACCTTGCACTCGTGGGATTCGTGGGTGGTGACGGTCTTGGGCGCATTGATGAAGAAGTAGCCGTTTTTGTCCGTCTTTGTTTCGGTCACTAATGTGTACTTTGTGTTTTTGCATTGTAGCCGCACCACAGCACCTGCAACATTAACTCACAATGTGTAGGAGTTTCATTAATATTCATGTTAACATAAACTTTAGTCCAAAATGAATTAAAGTAACATATAAATTTTAGATAAAGGAATTGAGCATACATCAATAAATCTACAGTGCTAAGGGTATTCATGTTCAGAACACCGGAACACTCACAATTGTGATATTCATTGCATGCAATGAAATAAAAGTTGTGGACAATCATTAGTTATCAGAAATAATTTTACTGTATCTATATATATATATTTAACATTTTGAACGTATATTATTAGTGTACCAAATTGTAAATCATATCAAAGTTTTTACACTCTGATTTAAATACTAGAGTACAAGGGCTCTATAATGTTAGTTACAGTGGACCATCCAACAACAAGTAACGCATTGGATAAAACTTGCAATAACCACATTATGTTCCTTACTATATATTGAGGTTCTAGATCCACAATATATTGAAGTTCTTGATCCAAAGAATGGGTCCCCAAAAAGTAAATATCATAGCTATTCAGCACAAGGGTGATCCATTGGCAGTAGACGAGTGAATGACCATGTGTGATCCACAAACAGGGACAACTTGGATTTGGAACGGAAACAGTGTAATAATTTAGCCTTCTATAAAGCGCGAACACAAATTAACTTGAGTACCATATTTGTTGGTTGCATATCCACATAACTTATACTTGTACAAGGGAAAAAAAAAATATTTATAAGATAAAAAATAAGTGGGTGATATTAAGAATCTCATATTTTTGGTCTAAAAAATATCTTAAATAATGTATTATCATAACATTATTTGGATAAATTTTATGTGATTGATTTTGTCATAAATTATCAATAATTTTCAATGACACGCCATTGAGATAAAAAAAAATTGAGTTATCTAGTATTCCTAAAGAAAAAAAATAGGCAATGTTTTGAGAAAATTACTCCCGCCAAAAAAACAAAGTAAAATGGAACTAATTAGCTTTACCAAGAAGTGGAGTAGCTCCCGAACAATCCGGGCATGCTTGCAGGCCTTGCAGTACACAACACCTTGCACGGCTACAAGCTTAGGCGCGTGTTTAGGAGGGAGAGTGGGAGGATGAGCCGGTGGAAGGGTGGGTGGATGCTTCTGGTGGTGGTGGCGGTGGTCGCCCTTGTGGTGTTGAGGGGCTTCAGCTGGTGGATGTGAACTCTCTGTCTCATAAGCAAGCACATTGAAAGAACTCAACAATAAGATTGAGAGTTGTATAAAGCCAAGAGCTTTTAGAGAGAGAAAATCCATACGTAGGGAGTGAGAGAGAGAGAGAGTGTGAGACTACTAAGAGGAGTGAATGGATTTATAGAGGTTTGAAGCGGTATGAATTGAAAGTTGGCGAGGAAAATATGGATCATATGGTGAAGAAATATGTGGGGTATGTTTTATATGTAGGTTTATTGTTTTTAGGGTATTGTTAAGGTTTTTAATTTTTTTATCTGAAAAAGTATATTTTAAATAATGTATTAATATAATATTATTGGTAGAATAAATATCATTTATTTCATAAATTATTATTAAATTATTTAATATCTTGTTATTATCATTTGAGATTCATTTAAAATAAAAACTTTAAAACTCCTATAATTATTTTTATTTTTATATTGTGTGTGATTATGGTGGCAGGTGGCGCCCTATCCCAGATGCAGAGAGGCAGTTAACATAGGACAAGTGGCGCCCTATCCCAGATGCTGATGTTTCTGTGGAATTTTAAGTCCAACGGCAGTACTACTACTACTATGGACTTCATACCTACATAAGCCTTTTTATCAGCCCAGCTGGCATAGATCAGGCGTCTACTATTTAACTTCAAACCCACATAAACTTATAATCAGCCCAGCTGGCATAGGATCACGCGTCCGTCTACTATTAATGAGTCATCTTAACATGTGTCCTTAAAACATATTTTAAGTGTGAAAAATAAAAATAAATTTTATTTGTTTATATATTTGTACGGAATTTAATATATGGGATTCACCAGTATATTAGAGTATTATTTTATGTATTGAATTCAGTGCAAATATATAAATAAATATTATTATGCATAAGTTTTTAGTGCTTAGAACGTGCCCTTAGGACACATTCTAAAAAAATCCTTAATTCTATAAACTTGACTTTTTATTTATTAATACTAACAAAATAAAGATTATATTCCATTTTATTGGAGTTTGATCCGCCCCAATTCGCAACACAGCCCAGTTAACACATCTTAAGCCCAATCACACCTCATAATGAAACATATAACTAAGCTGCTATACTCGATTGACATGATTTGCAAGTACAATGTGGATCAAAGTACAAGAGACCTGCTCTGTATTAAATTCCAGGTTTCTTAAAAAATATTCACCCTCTTTTTTCTTGTCAACGTTGGATCCTTTACACTCATATTATATCCTCTCTTTTTTTGGTGCGGTTATTTTATTATTCTCTATGTTTTATTATAATATTATTAATTTTTTAAAATTAATTTAAAATATTTTTAAATTTAAAATTAACTTGAATTTTATTAGTTTTAGCCAATAATACAATAATGACCATCATAAATTATTTAAGAAATACTATTTATTATAAAATTTATTGCTGAATTTAAAAATGTCTTTAATTGATTTTCAAAAATTAATAATAAATTTATAATTTTGAAACAGAGTATTATTTTACAACAAAATATACTAATCCTTTACTCCATAAAATAAAGAGAGAGAAAAATTAAATACCACTAAAAATTATAAAAATGGTGTGGCTCTTTTTTTCTTGAGACAAAAAGTAGTATACTTTTTTCTGGTGGGTAGATATTTCTGGTTGACCTAATATTTTAGTTCATGCTTATAAGCTTAGAATTCTTTTATCTAAAAAAATTGAAAATAAAATCTTTTCTTCTCATCCTTTCCCATCGGTCCAAATTAAAATTAACAAACAGGACGTTAGTCGTCATTCTGCAAAATAGTTTTTACAAAGTTTTAAGTTCATTTCATGTTATTCTTTAATAAATTTAGTATTATAATTTAATCATAATCATAAACGTCATTTAAAGAGGTGAAACTCTTTTCTTTTTTCTTTAAAAATAAAAAATGATAATCGTGATACATATGAAGTATAAGTGTCAAAGACAAGAAAGAGAAACAAAAGAGAACAAAAACTAACATTACATTCTTGCACTCGACAACAAATTATATAAAAAGCTAGAATTCTACTATATATATATATATATATATATATATATATATATATATATATATATATATATATATATATACTTTTTTCCTAAGGCCAAACAAGGTCAACACAAACCCTCAACTCTGATAAATATTCTCCAAAATTATCTTCCTTGTTGCACCGGTAGGCCGGAGTTGTTGCCGGCTGTTTGGCAACCCTTTTCTCAGTAAAGCAAGGAGCACCGGCGGAGGTAGTGGCACCACAAGAAGAGAAAAGCAATGATGTTGAGTAGGCGAAGTCCGTGTTTGGGTGTTTAAAAAGTTCAGACACAAGAAGAACAAGAGAAGCCATTATAATTATTTCAGAAAAACAGAGCAGAATTTGGTATTGAGAAGAGGTTGTATGATTTTAATTGGTTAATGGGGAATATGGTGAAAGTGTATTTATAGGGTTTATAAATTAAATGAAGTTCTTCTTGGATACTAAAGAGTATTGCCCACTGGTTTTATTGATTAGAGTTGGGTTGGGGGCCCTACTGCTTTGGTTGTATACAAGTTGGTGTTGAAAAAACAAGGGGTGACGGCAGCTGTTTGGCTGATGGTTTGCTGTTACATTTATTACTTCTTCAAAAATTTAACTTTTCAAAAGTATTTTTATTAACAATGAGTAGTAGTAAGATAATAATATGTAATCTAACTATTTCTTATGTTAAAACTCTCTCTCTCTCTCTCTCTCTCTCTCTCTCTCTCTCTCTCTCTCTCTCTCTATATATATATATATATATATATATATATATATATATATATATATATATATATATTGAGGGTTCCTAATTTAATGTCTTGATTAATTTTAAAAAATTTCAATTTTTGTTAATATATGATCTTACACAGAAAAAAAAAAAGATCTCTATCATTATACTATCAATTTTGGCATAATATATTCTAAAAAGTGACATGCATTTTAAATTATTTATTACTTTTTTGTGAATATCGTTTCATAAATCATAACACCATTATTAAATTTTTAATTAATTTTAAAGATATATTTAAGAATATTAATTTATCCTTAAAAGCCCTCACAAAATGTATTTTAATTTTGAAAATTGATACAGTAAAATATAAATAATAACATGTCAAGGATTTCATTTATGGTCTAAAAAAATATACTTTAATTATAAAACGGATTAGAAAAACTATTTCTCTAATTTTACAATTTTAAAACCAAGGAGAGTATGTTGTTTTGTTTTATATTATATTTTGTCCATTGTTTGGGACATTGACAAACAAGAGACGGGGATATTTATGGAGGTGTTCGACAGTTGGCACGTATCTCCATCTCATAAAACTGTGAGCCCCCGCCCGACCCACACGCAGTGGATCCATTAACCGGACTCAAATTAAGACATTTTTCTCCCGTCTCAAAATAAGAGACTCAATTTCAAGGCATTGTTTTAAAATTGTTACTCCCTCCTGTAATTACAGTTGGCACATATCTCCATATAATTTATTTTTTCAAAAAAATTTAAATATCAACATCTAACTTAATAAAAATTAACCATAATTTAATTTTTAAATATTCTGAAAGAATTTTTAACAATACAATAATTAATCAGTTAAAAAAATAATTAATAACACTTATAAAGTTGAATAATTTTTTTAGTCATTAAATATGTATAATTATGTCTTTAAGTATCATATATGTCTTAAACGTCACATATAATAAAAAGGAGGGAATATTAGTGTCATGTATTTTAAACACTTCTACCCCAAAAAAACCATTATAATACCACCAATACCCCTAATGACAAAATTATCTACATTGTAGAAAATTTTAAGCAGGGCTAAGGTATTTCTTTCTCATGTCCAAATAAATGGAGTAACAAAAACATAGTGCAAATTGCATGACTGATAATATAATGCATTAGCCAAAAGTAATCTGATGAAATATTATTACTGTAACTCTAAAGGTGGTGAATTGGCATAATCCAGGAGATAATAGTACAGAAATATAAAGGTAAAAAAATTTACATTCGACAAATTCAAGCAAAACACAGGAGTGCTAAGAAGAAATTAACCCAAAATAAAAAATCCAACTCAAGTCCTTCAAAAACCATAATTAGGCATGCCTCGTGGGTTCCAAAGCTTGTGGAAGGATCCTCTGGCTGGCAACCTGGACAGAAAAAAGATGAATGGTTCAAGCAACCAACTTTACAAACGTAACTACTTCGACAGGAAGATGATACATTATGCAAGCACCTTTCCTTACAGGCAGCAGATGCAACAGATACTTTTCAAGCACAATGGAATATATTTCCGCATAATTTTACACTTTAAACAACAATGGCATATATTACAAAAGTGGAAAAGCCTATATTTCCGCATATCATAATATGCTTATATGACAGAGGAATCCTAAATCAAGACCACGCATCCTTGCCAAACTGCCTGGCATGTAGATGTTATCCAAGGTAATTTCAGCTCTACAATACTACAATGATCAATTAGTAATAGTTTATGATTAAGAAAGCTAAAGAATAGAACAATTGAATGACTAAACGACAAGAAAAGCAAAATGTCAAAGCATAAGCGACAGAAATTTCTTTGTATGTCTACTAAGGTGGCTGTAAAGAAACATTTTCCAATTCATTTCAACCACAAATTACAAGAGTAACTGACTAATGACCATTTAAAAGTAGTGGCAGTAAGGGAAAATAAATTTTTCATGAAAAGAACTACGCAAAAAGTATGACCAATGTGCTTATACAAGTACAAAAGTTGAAGCTGTAACATACACTAAGCCATATATAGAATACATAAAATAACTACTTCTCAAATGCTAAATCAATAATTAATTAATGCACACTTGAAAAATTGAGGAGGTTAGAAAGGCCTATTATCACTATCGTGTTAACAATTAGACCTTGACATGCAGCCTAGATGGCCAGTCAAATCTTTCATCAGATCTTCCTAACAGAGACCTTGACATGCAGCCTAGATGGCCAGTCAAATCTTTCATCAGATCTTCCTATCTACAACTGTAACGGAATACAGGCTATCCACTGGGCCCATGCCTCAACAATTTAACTGAATTGTGAATCCAAATTAAGAGGTTGTGAGGATACGAGTGCTGATTATACTATCATATAAAATACTACCCAAAAAATGACTACTCATTCCTGGCGTTATTATTTCCTTTATTCTCAATGAGTTTTTTAAGTTAGAGAAGTAAACATACACCAAGTTTGAAAACATCAAAGTTTCCTATGTTGCACATTTGCAGTCCGGTTTTAACTCAAAGGTGTAAGAGAAATGACGGAGGCTTTAGGAATAACCTCAAGGTTACCGATTCTAATCCCCATACTTGAGGCCAGAATTACCTTAAAAAAATTAGCAGCCTAGTTATGATGCAAGTAGAAGTATTAATATACTACAAATTTACAGGGTAGCTTGAAGTCAAATCAAAACTAAGGTATCATACTACATTCAATAAATGCTTTAGCAGTACCTTCAAAACCCATTGCAGTACAGATTTGTATTCCCACCACAATGAGATACCTAATATAGTAATATTGCACCTGAAGCTGCTCAGTTCGTATTACCCACAACCAATTTAATATTTTATCGTTTCTCTAAGTTCTAGGCAGGAAGCAACCTGACTCTGCAAGCCTTGACTTGGATTGGTTTTAATTGATCCTTTAAAAACATACTTACATAATACTTTTACTCGTCATACTCAAAAGAATGTCCAAGTTACATTTACTTGAAACAAATGATGTGGAAAGGAAAAAGAAATTCTTTATTATTAATTTTGTATTGTTAGTTAGGAATAAATATTAAATAATTAATGTAATTATTTAGCATGATATTTTATGAGAGTTTTATTTTAATTAGGATAGTTTTATTATAGTAGTAGATTTTAATTAGGAGTTATATTTCAATTAGAAGTTGTGTTTAAGTTAGCTTTTATAATTTATAATTACCTCATTGAATTTGTATTTATCTTTTAGAGTCCAAATTGAATTAAGAGAGTATTTAGGAGCATTATAAATAGAGTTATAAACTCATTATTGTAAACATATTATTGAATAAACTGATTTGAGATATTATGAAGTATTAGTTAATTTGATATCAAGTGTTTTTTTACCAATTCTCTGCAGAAATAAGTACTCTTATTCATTCTTTCCACTTTGTCCTACATCATTTGGTATCAGAGCCAAAATTCATGATATCTTTTGATTTCACCCCAATTCCTTTCTACCCTATTTTTCTGGCCTCCATCAAATTGTCAAAATTCGCAATCGACAACAATTTTTAGAAACGAAAGCACGATCTACAGCAAGAGTCGTCGCCAAAGTCTCCATTTATCCCAAAAACCCAAAAAAAAAAAAAAAAAAAAAAACTGCCAAGTGTTGTGCTACAGTGTTCTGCTAGCGAAAAATTTCAATTTGGTACCCCATACTTTCTAAAGTTTTTTATTTTAGTCCCTGAAGTTTCTAAAATTCTCAAATATCCCCTAAACTTTAAGTTTTTGAATATTAGCTCCTGTACTTTCAGCTTTTACATTTTAACACCTAAGTTTCTGAAATTTTCAATTCAACCCCTGAAGTTTCAGAAAAATTCATATCAATCCCTGCAGTTTCAGCCCCTGCAATTTCATTACTTTTCAGTTTAGTCCCTATGAGGGAAAAAAATGTCTTCAAAGTTTGATGATACAGATATTCTTTGGCTAAGATAGATCAACTTGAGTATCGAGTTTTTGTCACATGTGAGTACCTTAAAAATTCTTGTGTTCCGTATAGTAGTTGACTACTGGGAATTATGCGATGAGCTTGCAATAACGGAAACAAGTCTTGCCAATTTCAAATCACATTACGAGGACATAACTGCATCCTATAGTCCATCTTTTGTTCAAGCGTAAGAAAATGTTCATCCTAATCGTGTTTGTGCAACTACAGCGACGCATTCACAACAAGAGGAGACCCGCAAAACAAATTCTCACAAAGTAATTGATGATTGATGATCCTGAGAAACATGAAGTGGAAGATAAGTGTATTGAACACATTGCAGATTTGAAAATAATTTGCATGAAAGAAATTGAAATTAAGGTTGACCCCAAATGCAAAAACATCAAGGAAGATGAAGCTAATTTTCTTTTTTTGATTTTGATTGATACATCAGCGTCTCAAGGTGCCTCAAATTTTTATAACATGTCACTGTTGTTCCCAAAGATTGTGCTAAAGAAACATCGGGTTGGGCCAGTTTTGTTGGGATACGTCTCCTAAAAGATGGTTTGTTATTTTTCGATATTTCAATACTCGTGGACGAGTTTTTTTCAAATGACAGGAGAATGATGCGAAAAGGAAAAAGAAATTCTTTATTATTAATTTTGTATTGTTAGTTAGAAATAAATATTGGATAATTAATGTAATTATTTAGTAGAATATTTTATAAGAGCTTTATTTTAATTATGATAGTTTTATTATAGTAGTAGATTTTAATTAGGAGTTACATTTTAATTAGAAGTTGTGTTTAAGTTAGTTTTTATAATTTGTAATTATCTTATTTATTTTTAGTTATCTTTTAGAGTCTAAATTGAATTAGGAGTGTTTAAGAGAATTATAAATAGGGTAGTAAACTCATTATTGTAGACAAATTATTAAATGAATTGATTTGAGAGATTACAAAATATTAGTTGATTTGATATCAAATGTTTCTTTACCAATTCTCTGCAGAGACAGGTACTCTTATTCCTTATTTCCATTTTGTCCTGCATCAACAAACCTCCTTGCACAAAAATCTTTCACCTTTAATTGAAGTTACTATGCTCCTCTCCAAAATAACCACTCACAATAAAAAAAAATAATATATATTATGTTGGTGAAGGTCATTCCTAGGAGTTGAGCACTTTACTGGCTAATCAATAAAAAGAACAAACCTCACAATGAGGTTCTCTCATTACTAACCCAGAACCAAACCAAACTTGCAAGAATTAAATGAATCAAACTATAGTAGGCTGAGTCAACTTGGTTCAAAACAACAAGCACCATTTATTGTAGAAAAAAGTATTTAAGTTTTTTTGTTTAAAAAAAATCTGTGAAGAGGAATAAAACTAGGAATTTTCCATGAAGGAAAGCCACAAATAAGGGTTCCTGCCTGCAACTGCACCAACTATTTATTCATTATTTCATTTCAATCTGAAAATAAAAATTTAAACATCGAATGACATATGAATGACCTCCAAACAGTTTAATAACGCATAATCATAACTATCTTTTCAGTTATTGAACTTGTAAATCATTTTCAAATATAGTCTAGAGCGAATGAATTGTTTTTCTCCCTACCTATCTTCAAAATCAGATCTCCAATACTGGATCATTAGATGGTTTGCATGCATAAGCCTTAAGCCTAAGCTACAAAAAAATCAATATATAGCCACGATCCATCAATACATTCAAATTATAAAACAAGGAAAACACTCGAGAAACACAAATAATAAGACAATTATTGAAGTTCATCTGATTTATGTAAAGGAAGAAAAAAATTACACTTTTCAAGCTTCAGCTTTGATCTCCTCTTCCACATCATTTGTATCTGCTGCAGTTGCCTCCCCACCATCTGCATTCTCCGCTGGAGGCTGCACCTGTTCCTCCTCTGGCAATGGCTCCTCCACATAATCATTCTCAAAAGCATCAGCAGGAACCTCATAAATCCTCACTTGCGGCTTTGAAGGATCCTTTACCAAAACATACTTCCCCTCATTCAACTTCATACACAAATCCACAATAGACTTCACTATACCCCACATATTTGAGGTATTCAAATTAATCTGAGTCGCAAACTCCTTTGGCTTATATCCAACCACAGCCAATATAACATGGTTGAAATGATCCCTCGGATGAACTCTCGAAACATACCCCAATTTCATCATATCAGCGCTAGCCAAGAGTGATTGTACAGTCCATTTTGCCAGCTTGTTTGCATTATTCTTCAGCTCAGTAGCCAAAACTGCACCCCGCTGTGTCTCCAATTTCTGCCTCCAGTCAACACCCGAATACTTGGGATCAAACTCATTTAGGGCATTCAATGTTAAAAATGATCGTGAATTATTAACTTCAACCACACTCTGCACCTCACACCTTGCAACCAAATACACATCATTATCCAACTTCCATCTCCTGTACCTATATCCAACAGAAGCCACCTCTTCGCCATCATTTGCAAACGGATTAGACTCCTCAAAAGTCACCTTATTCCCATCCCTAACCAAAACCTGCTGGGAGAAATTCTGGTTAATATATGCCGCCTCCACACTCAGCGAATACGCAGAATTAATATCATCTTTGGCCTCTGGCAATGGCTCCTGGGAAGTTTCATGAACTGCTAACAAATCTAACTGAGACCCATCACGTTTATCAAAGAACAACTTATTCCCAACTCGCTGAATCACAATATCCCACGAATAGACTGACCGGGGAGCACACATTAACGTAGAGAGAATCGAATCTGTTGCAAAGACTGTAGCTTTATCCTCATTCGCAAGACGGCGAATAACTGGGTCATCAGTAGTTGTGACCTTAAAGAAGTTCCTGTTCTTAAATCTCTCAAGGCGGCGTTCCCTTTTGGGAGCAATCCGATCGTAAGAGCGGTCGTAGAACTCAAGGGCACCACATATGAGAAGGTCTTCAGGTTCAGGGACGGAAAACGAGAGTTTACTGAATGTGGAAAAGGGGATTTGATCAAGCATGTTCCACTCAGGCTGAATATCGACGGATGATTTAAAAACAGCAGCTTCGCGGCGGGGATTATTGCCGCCAGACCGGTTGAGGTTGTAGAGCCGATCGCGTCGGGCACGGTCACGCTCGGCCTCGCGCTTCCGGGCTTCCACTTCTTCATCACGGCGCTGGGGGAGCTGATTCCGGTTGTTGTGGTAGTGTTGGTTGAATCGCCACTTGGGGCCAAATTTGGGGCGGGGAGGAGGCTTGCCATCGACGAGGCGGAACGAGGCGTCGTCGTCGGCGTTACCGGCGAAGGAATCATCTCCGGTGAAGTCAAAGGCGGAGTCAGCAGGGTTACCACGAGAGTTTCGAGGGTTATTCGAATTGGGGTTGTTGCGGGTGAAATCGGCAATCCGACCCAGCTTGTCGGAGCGAGAGAATGGGGCGAATGGAACATTGACGGGGTGATTGGGAAGTAGAGAAGTGGTGGTGGTGGCGGAGGGTTCCAGTGGGCCCCAACCGTCGGGATTGAACGGCACAGCTTCAATTTGAAATCCTACCATGGTTGTTTCTGATCTGAGATGGGTGAGAAGGAGAAACAAAACCCTAGCTCAGTGTATACCTTCTTTTATTATGGTTTTAGCTATGACAATTTGGACCACTGAGGCACTGACTCCCGAATTTTGGGCCATTGAACTTTGATAGGTTTGTACAGACCACTAATCAGTGGGCTTTAACAATTGCGGGTCCATTCTACTTATCTACTTGGCCTTTTGACATCATATAGAATTAGGGACGAAAAAAGAAAGACAACATTAAAACTATTGCTTTTATAATTAGCTAGGAGCCGAAGGGAAAACTTAGAGGAAATTTATATTTAGTCTCTATAGTGTCAATTGATTTTGAATTTTGTTAAAAGTACTTAAATATATCTTTTTGCACAGTAAAAAAATAGACCTTGCAATTAAACTATTATCTTTGGCCTCACTTAAAATAGTTTTATTATATGAATTTTGGAATAGTTTAGTAATCCCTAGTTTTCTTAAAAAATAGCAATTTATTTTGGGAATTATAGTTTGTATGTATAACGTTTTTAATTTGTTTATCCCATGTATATACATATACTAATATTTACTATTGATATAAATTTATGGCAAGACTCTTCTTTTTTTTTTCGTATTATAGTTGTTGGATGTTAATAATGAAATTGACTACTTTGTGTTTGATGCTTAAGAATCCAATATTAGTCGATACACTGGCAGGCCCAAGCTTAAATATTTTGCGATTGGATACCAAGTTACATTTTTTCTGGCTTTAGAACCACCTTGGCCCATACATCAATCAACCCCTATGTATAAAAGATCGTCGAGCGATCCATCTAATTGCCAAAAACGTTGAGTTCTCTCGATTGCTTTGATTTCTATCGAGTTTAGTTTATCAATTCATCTCCTCTCGATACTTTCTCTTTTACATAACTCCGCTCTATATTCCTAATCTCTTTAATCCTATCCCTCCGCCTCAGTTTTTCTCTCCCTTCTTTCTCGATCTATAAGTTCCTGTCTATCACACCGATTCAGACAATATGTAAATTAACTCATCCAATTAGATAACATCGACCGCGATGATCTATACAATGTATTTGCAGTCGCCAAGTATGAACCACTCGAGTAGTCCAACGTATGTTTTTCTTAATACTGTTATTATACATTCAAAGATTGAATTTTGTTTTTGTTTCAATGTTTAGCAAATTTTATTTATGACTAAAAGGCAAAACTAACCCTTTAGTTGTATCTTTTTCGCAAACTCACCCTCCAACTTTTTTTTTTGCAAAATTCTCTCTCCAAGTTGTATTAATTCTGCAATACTCTCCCTCCAAGTTGTATTAATTGTGTAAAATTCACCCTTTTATATTTTTTTTGTTAAAAACCCTCATATATGCAGATTATTTCACTCCAATTCATCACTTAAAAATTTTACCTTTAGAATATCCCTTTTATTTTACTCAAACGACTTTTAATTAATAAAAAAATTATCACAATAGCAACAATATAATTTATACAACTCACTTTTTATCTTTGCTATATATTAATCAATTATTATTTAATTCATACATTTGTCGCCTTTAAAGCATTTTTTTTATACCTTAATTTGTTGTCATCTCATTATAAGTTTTGTGTGCAAGACCGTATAACAACACATGTTAAAAATATAATAAGATGCTTTTTGGACGTCTCTCCCTCTTTTCTTCTAAATCTTTCGAGAAATATAAAGTAATAACGAACAAAGGAAATCATAATTATATATACATGCATATGTATTAAATATGAGGACCGATGCATAAAACTTTGAAATCATAAAGCAATTGAATGTATATTATGTTACATATATAATCTACTGTCTTGGTACGTACTCTTCAGAAATTGGAGAAGAAAGTCATGGGATTTATATTTCAAATCAATGAATTAATGAACACCGTCCACAAACTTCTTTAGTCTCTCAGATATTGTCGCACTTCCCCATCCCGGAGCACCGTCTTCAACCTAAAAGAAATTTAGGGTTAAAAAAAAACTCATTTTTATATTACACTGAAGAAGTGACAACATGGATTGATTTAAGAAACTATAAGAATAACTAATAAAATATAAGCAATTAAGGCTAATTATATAATAAGTACCTTTGCCTGTATTGTGTGGAATACTGTACTGTTTTTGACAGAAAAATTGGCATTAAGGATCTCTAGGCCTTCTTCATGAAGCATGCGGATAACTTGATAAAACATGAAAGAACTCAAATCCAAACCAGTTATCAGATTTACTACTAGAGCATAACCTGCTTCATGAATATCTATCAGTGGTGGTTTAAAACCCACTTCTATTGCCTCCCCCAACCTTGCTTTTGGATCATTCTCAACTACTCCCATTAAGTTCTCTCTCTTTTCCTTCATTTTTTCCAACTTCATTCTTAACTTCTTTATGTAATTTGCAGCTTCAGCTAGTTGATCCGACAACGGTTTTATCTCCTGCAATTAACCATTAAGTAATAGCATGGTTAGCTATAAGTTTTGGATTTGAATTCAGTGAAGTTAAAAATTGTCAAGCCATCTGTTAGGCTATAGGAAAATATTGCATCAGTATAACACGTACAATTACGAAAAGTTGAAAATGCAATTATATGTTTTATACAGATGATATATCAATGTTTTCTTAATTATAGCCCTGACAGATGGCTCGACAATTCTAAACTTCTTCAAATCCAGATCCAAAAGTTTTGTGTGTGTGTGAGAGAGAGAGAGGGAGAGAGAGGAAAAACCCTAGAGGAGTGATGGGCAACAAGAGAATGGAGCTTAGAGTAGAGATCTTTCATTTGATTTCTTCTATTTTTCTCTAAGGTCTTTCGGTCAGCAGCTCTAGATGAACTAGGGTTGTGCTCCATCAATACTCTATATCTCAATAACAGCTTTAGTAACTATGGGGAATTTCATTCTCTCTATAGAGCTATATGACTTGATGGAGGTCAGCTTTTATCAGAGTGAAAGAAACCCAAATATTAAGAAAATAAAGCATTGCTCAATACGCTCAGCATCATTTACACTGATGATGAAAGTTTCTGATTTGAGGAGATGGTGGGGTTAATTTCCAGTTGCTAGCTGGCCATTTTTTTGTGCCACCCACATGAAACATTTTTGACCATATTAAACTCTAAGAATTAAAGAGCAAACAGATATTTATAAGGTTTATACAGTTACAATTCCGGCCATAATCAAGACACATGCATAAGGTCTTAAATAAGTCGAGTTGAGCTTTAATTTAGCCAATTTCAGTTCAATTCTTGAAAAAAGATTTAAACTAGTCTAGTTTATAACCAAATAAATAAGGTGTTTGAGTTCAATTCATATAGATGTAGTGTTTTGTAACTTTTGCTGAGTCAAGTTCTAAATGCTTAATAAACAAATTATTAATTTAGTAATTATTATTGACTTAATAAGACTAATAATATTATTATGGTTGTTGTTAAGTGCGGGTTAATATTGCAAATTGTGCTGTATAAACGAATTAAGTTTGAACTAAGCATAATTCGAACTTGATTTGTTTATGTAAATAAACACAAAAGAGTTTGTTCAAGCTCAATTCTTAAATTAACATTAGTCGAGTTGAGGCAATGCAATCGAGCTTATAAATAAGTCAATTTGTTTACAACCCTACATATGTACGTGATCACTTATGTATAATTGTTGCATATTGTGTACATTAAAATCGTATGTGCACTTCTGTGAAAATAAATAAATAAATAAAATTGTATGTGCATTTACTCTGTATATGTGCATTCTTTTTTTCTTTTATTTTATTAAGGGTACTTATGTAATTTCACTATAAATTATATTATTTTAGGATAAAATTACATAAATATCCTTAATATTATAAAAGAAAAAATGATTACGTACAAACACAGTTATCGCAGATTCAGTTTACTCTTGCATAAAATAAAAATATCTGATTACAAATTTATCATTTTTTTCAAAGTACTCTTTCAGTGTGAAAAGACTTTTAATTCCTAATAGAAATTAACCCGGTTAATTTGTGCTTTTGGAAAGAATTTTATGTAGTTGATCGAGAGTGAGGAAGTCTCATTCAGGGTCTATGGTGCTACTTTGGTCCTTGTGGTCTTCGTATTGGGAAATCTTTTTCGCACAGTGCTTGTTGCTTTATGTGTCCAAGTGAGGGGACAAAGCTGGGAAATCTTCTTGATGCTAATCTTGTTTCAGACAATGCTCCTCTCTCAATAAATGTATATCAAAATACTACTTTTATTTTAAATTATATGATAAATTTTAATTTTTTAATAATTAATTTTAATATTTTTAAACTCAAAATTAAGATAAATTTATTTTATTTATGTTAATATAATTATAAATTATTTTAAAAAATATTATTATTAGTTATTAAAAAATTTATTTTTAAAATTAAAATGAATTATGTCAATTTTAAATTTAAAATATCTCATATTAAATTATCAATAATGATCTTTATAATTTGTAACGGAGGAGTATTTCATAATTTTTGCCATTTGCAAATTCACTTTTAGAACGAAGCTCGCCTAACCTTGTGCTTGTCCTTGTCCCTAATAATTGTGGAGATATGTCCAGTTCCAACTATAAGTGGCCTGGCTAGTTAGAGGATCTGAAAGTTATCTTAACAATTATAGTATGAAATATGTTATTACAGACTTTTATTTAAAATATGATCACTTTTATTTGTTTTACAAAAAGAGTTATTTACAAAATCTGTAAATGTTGAGCATGAGTTTTTGTTCTATTTTTATTCCTAAATTAATAAATTGTTAGGTTAATAGTGATATTATGATAATAAAATTAGGACGATAGACTAGAAAATATTGTGTTTACCGATAAAAATTGACATCGTTTTGAGTTTTTGTGAAACATGAGAATTATATATGAGATATTGTGCTCTCTCTCTCTCTCTCTATTTATTTATATATATATATATATATATATATATATATATATATATATATATATATATATATGAGAAAAAATAGTTTAGGATATACATTAATTAAGTTTGGCTAAGACTACTTGGTAAAACTTTAATAAAACGACGTAATTTTACCCTCTAAGGATAAGTTCTTTATTTTAAGGTTTTATATATAAAAAAATCTTTAATTATAATTTTTATACAAAACTACATCGTTTTGTTAAGTAGTTTTAGCCAAACTTGACTAAGACATGCCTTAAATTACGTTTTCTCATATGTATAAGACAACCTTAGCCAATTTATTATAAAAAAATCTATAATTTTAAATTTTATACAAAATTATGTCATTTTATTAAGTAACATTAGCTAAGGCATTGCCTTAGATAAATTTTTCCATATAAGAATTCTAGTACTTACTTTTATAACGTTTACAATTATTCTATATTTGAATTAAAAGAATAAAATAATTTTTAGTATCTCAAATGCGTTTGGTTGTTGGTGGTGGTGATAGGTAATGTGATAGGAATAAGATAACATAATTATCACATACATCTATTTTATTGGAATAGTTTTCATTCATCCAACTCACTAACAAAGATCAAAATAAAGGAAGATTATCCTATTCCATATTGACATTGTAGAAATATCATATCGGGCGAAACCCCATTCATAAAGGGTATCGAATGAATTTACATTCTATTTATTTGTCGAAATAATTATTCATTCTTCTATTTATTCTTTTAATTCAAATATAATATTATTGTATCGGGTAGTCTTTTCTCTATTTTTGGTTAAAGGCTCTAGTAAATTGGAAAGCGATAGTGATCTACCTTGGTTTTGCTTATGGATGAGGTAACAAGCCCAACAGGCCCAACAAATAGACTCATTTAACCACTTTTGCATAAAACATATTTTCTCCTCTGTAAGGGCTTGAAACATTTAGCATTAAACGAGGCCAGCCTTATTGTAAGTTCTAAAATACCAACTTTAGCAACTTGGTCTGAATAATTTATGCTTGTATAAGTCTGAGTTCCATTAGAGCCCAGCCCTTTCTTCTGACAACAACTGTACAAAACTATAGGTACTGGCAGGCCCAGTAAATTACATGAGCTGAAGGACTTAAATCATTAGTTTTTGCTACTTCTCTGAGGCTACTTAACACACACTACTCAAACAGTAATAGAAAACAAATTTCAAAATTTATTTATAAATAAAGGGATCTAAGTAAAAAAAGATGATACGCCCAAAAAGCGCCTTGTTAGACAAAATTTGTAGTTTGTACGTATATCGTGCGCAATTTGAGACTCTGGAAACAACAAAGTATTTTCTACATTTCAAATTAAAAAATTAATATTAATTTTTAAAAAGTTAATTTTAAATATTTTTAAATTCAAAATTGATATGATCCATTTAACTTTTTTTTTAAATAAATATTACAACTAGTAGTATTTTTTAATTAGTTTATGATATTCATAATTGTATTGTCATAAACTACATGAATTCATATCAATTTTGAGTTTTAAATTGTTTGATGTTAACGCTCGAATTTGTCCACACATTCGACTACTGACTTGGTCGTGAACCTGTACAGAAAAAATCACAAAAAAATACTTGTCGACTTGAGCTACTGATGAATACCACCAATACGAGAGTAAGTACAATTTTCAATATATGTTAACAATTACTGGAAAAAAATACTTAGTAGGCTAGAATATTGTGTCGTAACTCTTTTGTTCACCTTGTATTTATAGTAATCGCACATTCTTGATAGAATCACACTTCCTAATAGTAATTCCGTAGTAGAAATTATATTGAAAAAGATAATTATTATACAAATTAATATTTGATATGATAACTAACTAGTAAATTAAGTGATAAAGCAGCGAATCCAAATTTAATGGACTTCGGAGTCCTCATGTGAGCGCACTAAGTTTAATGGACTGTGGGGGCAGGGCCCAATATAGGCAGTCAATTTGTACTAGTAAATACGCAGTCCAACATTACCCATTACTCCTGCAGTATATGAAATAAGGTGAAGGAGTAGAGAAAAAGCCTTTGGGAGTTTGAAGACTACAAGTAAGAGGCTTCGGGAGTTCGAAGACTACGACTACCAAAAAGCAGGATGCTTCGGGAGTCCAAAAACTACGACGTTCAAAGGTGGTAGGCTTCGGGAGTTCGAAGACTACAATGACTGAAGGTAGTAAGTCTCAAGAGTTTGAAAAGTATAATGACCGAATGGAGTAGGTTTCAAGAGTCTAAAGACTACAACGACCGAATGTAGAAGGTTTTGGGACTCCAAAGACTACAACGATTGAAGCTGGAAAATTTTAGGAGTCCAAAGACTACAATGACCAAAGACAAGAGGTTTCAGGAGTCTGAAGGACTATTACGACCGACGACAAGAGGTTTTGAGAGTCTGAAGGACTACTACAATTGAAGGTAAGAAGTTTAGGGAGTCTAAAGGACTATTACAACCGAATGTAAGAGGTTTCTAGAGTCCAAAGGACTACCAAAACTGAGACAGGAGGCTTCAAGAGTTCGAAAATTATAACGACCATGTGACGCCCCCAAATCTAGGCCTACACAGCCCAAACTTGAGTCGTCAAAAGACTACAACAAAATTATTACAACAAGGCACAACGTACAACAATACAGTGTATAATAATACACAACTAAGTCTTCACTATTATTGCCACACTATTTTACAACACGTGAAGATTATGATAGCTATTCTTCGGACTCTCACTCCATCCCCCGGCTAGACCCCGTTACGTTTTCATCTCCTGTTGAAAACAATGGAACAAAAGAAAGGGTGAGCTCAAATAGCCCAGTAAGAAATATCATGACTAAGATAATGACGAATAAATTATCATTAGCCTTCAACAGTTGAGTTCTTGATAGAATACAATAGACTACAAGGTTTATATCAAAAACTGTAGTTAAATTCTTAAACAACGTTCAGATCAATAATAGCAGCGGAATGAGCAATCTATTAGAAGAATAATGCAGACCATAATGTCCACTCGCTTCTCTTTTTAGTAAAAACATCATCAACTTTTATCATCTGAAATACCATTAGTCATGATAATAAAAATTCACAGTTCCTGGTCATAATCATGCAAATCAACAGTTCATCTTTGCACTACGGGCCAAAGATATTCAATAAAGCACCAACGGTCATGATTATACCAGATTCAGCCTTTGGTCATAATCATACCAACCAACAGTTCATCTTTGCACTACGGGCCAAAGAGAACATTCACCACGTGCCATAAAAGACACCAAACAGATGTATCGCCTTTAACCTAGTATATCGCCTTTAACCTATCATCTGTTCAACAATTATATCACATATGTGCCCCCGGCCACAAATATTCACAACAACTTGATTCTTGATGATTAATACAAATAACAGTGATACAAATGATGAACAGAAGAACAGGATAAACAATAAGTATCGGAAGTTTACTTTGTGCAGATTCAAATAATGTTCAAATTGCCAACATGATGTGGAGTGAAATTTAAAAATGATATTCAAGATCCACAGTTCAGAATAACGATTTCAGTTCAATAGAAATGTTCAGAAAATAGGAAGGTTCAGTTGAAATAATGAAATTCAACTATTATGAAACATATAATATTTTCAGGAATTATAGAAGCAATAGTTCCATAATAAGTTTCGATTTAGGTATATGAAAGAAAATAATATCTCTTACCGTAGCAGGTTTGATTAACAAAAGGGGAAGGAAATTAACACCCCTTACCATAGTAAGTTTGAATAATGGAAGATGAAAAAGATGGTATCCCTTATGAGTATAAAGGAAAATGATATCACTTACGAATATGGAATAAAAGTGTCATGTGATAATTCGTGTAGACAAATTATTTTCACACGAGACAAATAAAAAGGGTTATTCACCAACAGGCGGTAATCCGCGCCATAAGGTTATTCCCATCAATTTGAATACGAATAGTTATTCACCAAACAGGCGATAATCCGCGCCGTAAGGTTATTCCCATCAATTTGAATACGAAGAGTTATTCACCAAACAGGCGATAATCTGCACCGTAAGGTTATTCTCAAAGATTAATAAGGAATGAATACAAAAGGTTATTCACCGACAGGCGGTAAACCGCGCCGTAAGGTTATTCCCACAATTTAATACATGGAAATAAATGGCACAAGAAAGAAACGATATTATTTTCGAGAATCAAAGAATGATAATCCCTTCAAGTAAGAAAGAAAATAATATCCATTTATGATGATGAAAAGAGTGATACCCCTTACCTTAACACGTGACTGGATATTGATTTAAATGAGGTTGATCAACCTATATATTTTTAATAAAATTAGTAATTACCACATATACATTTCAAAGTGTATGATAACTCGTATAATATGAACTATCAAAATTATATATATTTAACATAATTTTTTGTAGTATAATATAACTACTTTAAAATAGTTTTTAAAATAATATTCCAAAATAAATCTTCCAAAGAAAGCTTTTAAAAATAAATCTTCTCAAAGAAGAGTCTTCTAAAGGAAGATTTGTGAATACCGTGAAAAATAGGAATTTATAAAATTACTACTCTTTAATAAAAGACTTACTTGAAAAATTCCTGCACTCCTTTTGGCTTTCAAACTCTCAAAATAGCCTTACAATTCTTAGAGAAAACTCATAAAATTCTTATAGAAAAATTTTATGTTTTATGTGTGATTTTTCTATTCAGTTGAGCAAGCTATTTATAGGAGGAAAAAAAAACTACTATGCGCGGTAGGTGGCTGGCTGCTGCACGCCAATGCTGAAAAATTCAGCAGCAGCAGCCGCTGGCTTCTTCACCAACCCAAAAATCAATTTTCATTCTTCATGTGGGCCCCACAGTGGATCCACTTACTATTCACGTTACTATTTCAAATAGTAAAATTATTTATTTATTTATTTATTTATTTATTTATTTATTCTTCTTGTGAGTCCTGCATATAAAATAATGCTACAACAATAATTCAACAATAATGTAATAAACACGTTACAGATTATTATTAATTTAATAATATAAATTACAGTATATTTGCTACTGTGGCAATTATTAGATTCAATAATTTTAAACTATAGTGCACCAACAATTATTGACTCGATGATATGAAATACAGTGTAATGACAATTATTGAATCAATAATGCAAAATACTGTGTAGCAACAATAATTGAATTGATAATATAAAATATTATGCAGTGACAATTACTGATGAAATGATGCGTAACAGTTACGGTGTTAATAATATGAGACACTGTGCAATACCGTGTGCTACTGTAGAGTACCGCATGCTACAGTAAAATACCATAAATTACCGTATGCTACTATTCTTTTATCACCGGTATTTTAACAGTTAACACCGTTGACTATTTTTATTAAAAAGGTTACTTCTGTCGTTTTCTATATCCGACAAATATTCCGTTGTGGGGTTCACCAATAATTTGTTATTTCGGCGCCGTCGTACGGCCCGAATATTCCCCAACAAAACGAATATTCCCCGACAAAACGAATATTGTCCGACAAAATAAAATTTGCACATAACATCCTTAACTTTAAACTTTATCGATTTAACCACTTACTGTTTCAGAAAAATATATATGAAGAAAAATTAAATTTTATATTTCATAAAATTCGGGGTCTTACAGACCAAATATAAGAAGCTTCAAGAATTTGAGGTACTACTATGACCGAAAGAAATAGGCTTCAAAAATATGAAGAACTATTAAGACTCAAGACAGAAGGTTTAGGGAGTTTAAAGGAGGTACTACTACGACCAAAGGTAAGTGGTTTCAAGAGTCTAAAAACAGGAGGCTTCGAGAGTCTGAAAGACTATTACGACCGAAGGCAAGAGGCTTCGAGAGTTCGAAGAACTACTTCAACCGAAAATAAAGTCCAGATGAAAGAGAATTCAATTTATAATTGAATGAGTCACCCTCCATTTCAGAAGCGATGCAATTAACCCTTTTAAAAGGAACGATATGCTTAATTGTAGGCTGAGGCTACTACTGAAAGGGATAAGACAAAGGTAGTTGAATTAGAACAGAAATATGGCTTGAACGTAAACCTGTACAAAAAGAACCACTAAAAAAATATTTGACGAATTTGGCTACCTAAGATACCTTAGTTGTGAGAGAAAGTATAAGTTTCAAGATGTGTTAATAATGAGGAAAAAAAATATTTAGTAAACTAGAATATTGCGTTATACCTCTTTGTTAACCCTATATTTATAGTAGTCACAAGTTCTTAAAAGGATATAAAGATCATATCGGAAAAGATAATTATCATATAAATTAGTATTGCATATGGTAATTAGTTAACGTCTTAAGTGGTAAGACAACGAACTCAAATTTATTGAATTTAGGAGTTTTTATGTGAACGCACCAATCCTAATAAGCTATTGGGATAAGGTCCAATATATATAATTTATTTGTGTTAGTAAATACGCAGTCTAATATTTGAAATTTGACTTTTAAAAAATTAATATCAATCTTATAATTCAAAATAAAGAGAATAGTAAATTTTAAGGAATAGTATTATGGTTTCCTCCGCTTTAATTATTTGACAGTAATAGAGAGGATAAATTATTAGTTCTCTTTAGAATGAAATACTATATTAAAGGAAACTGTTATATAAACAAAAGTAGAAAGAAAGGAAGAAAAGAAGGAAATGGATTGATAAGTTAAGTCGAAATTAAATAAAAGTATCACTAAAGAAAGTTTCTCTTCTCGCATTTCCTATTCGATTGAAAAAAATGAAGAAAACTGCATCATTTTCTCTTCTCGCTCTTCATTAAAACTTTTACATGAGTGTGTGTATATATATATACTTTTCTGTTCATTTCTAAACTTTCCTCCTGGACTTTGTGTAAAGGAAAGCATTGCTAACAATTCAAATGGGTCACGGCATTTATGAAATTCCGAACGTGTTATATTCGACAACTCATAAAAAGTAGTAGTAATGTTGAATCATTAAAACCTTCAAGCTACGTCACAACATATTGATTGGTTATGCTGTCGACTCACTCAGATGCATGCATCCTTAACTAGAAATCAAAATTGAGATCTTATTTTAAAATTCTATCTCGTGATTACTTATTTTGACTTTTAATTCTATCAATTTGTTAGATCATGTCCAATGAATGCCAAATAAGAGGTCATGTAAGAAAAGAAGCCAACGTTCACACATGGACTCATTTTGTAGATTTTATTTTCCTTGCAGAATCACACACACACACACAAAGCATCCGCAATAATGTGAGCTGTGTATTCAGTGACCCAAGTGAGCATCACTAGTGTGGCCCTCTTAATGCATGTGATTTCAACATCACAAGAGGTCTTGTGGGAGTAATAAATTAGATGATGCTTTATTCACACCTTCCTGGTGTTGGAAGTTTCATGCTTACCAAAAGATATAAAGAAGGGCACAACATATCCAACTTGCCGCAATCATGCAATGAAGCTGCAAATACTATTGATGAAAAGGAATTGCAATGCTACATCATCTCATTTTCTTTAATAAAAGGGTATGGAACCATTCACCTAGCCATCCTCTCTCTGTTTGACTTCCCAGATATTTAACTAGCACTTTTTGTGACAACCAAATTATGGGACAAACATGTTATATGTGTGAAGTATAGATTCCATAAAAGTAAACTAGGTAGCAGTTACAAGCCACAACATTATACAGTAATTAACAGTTCGAAGAAGTAGGCAAAAAGAGATGGACAAGTGGCAAAGCCTCTACTTTCATTGTGAATGGTCACAAGTTTGCCACTTCTTTCATTGTGAAAGGTCACAAGTTCGCGTTTATCTGACAGTAAAATCAGCAAGGCCAACAAGGCGCTTCATAGCAATATACGTTTCTACTAGGCTCCCCTCATTAGCCCCTACCCCAGGCCCTAGGATTGAAGTCTAATAGATAAGGTTGTTAAAAAGGAACAGTCAAAAAAGTAATGACAAAAGTCTAACACTCCCCTCCCCCTTCTCCTACCCCCAAAAAAAGTTTCCAAGATATCAAAATGAGATAAGTTTATCCTTTAGAAGAATTGTATACATGTTCAGAATATGACGATTATGAGTGCATTTGTAATGCAAGAGAAACAATTTCACCTCGATGCATGCCTATAATGTATTAATTCACATTCGCATATAAGTTAAATAAGATAAATACAATAAGGGAGACTGAAAAAGAAAACCTTGTGATTTACATAGTAACCTGGAAACTACAAAAAACAGATCATGAGGAAAGTCACATGAATTTAGGTTTAGGCATTGATGAAGGGTTTTGATGCACGGGACCAAGCTTTTGAATTAAATGAAGAAGCCCCTTCTTATGATCTTGACATGTTGGATTTTGTACCAGATTTAGGGTTCCATCACGTTCAAGTGAAGACTCAAACTGCTCTAGGACCTTCACAACCTGCCAAAACTCCGGCCTCTTATCTGGTTGTAAGGACCAACACTGCTCAATTAAAGCTCTCATTGCAGGAGGGCAATTCCCAGGGAAAGCAGGTCTCAAATTCTGAAAGTTGGCAAATTTTTATTTAGAGTAACATTATACATGAGGTTCATGTTCAATAGTTCGTATAAGTAGATGAACAGATGCCTTCGGTGAAGAGTAAAAAGTACAGAGAAAAAAATAGTTTTGAATGCATCCTCAGCACCATTATACATTGCTGGATAAACTAGTAATAGTATCAGACTATACATTGTCTGAAATCTAAAATAATGAAATTCATGATAATAACCTCATCCATCAACATTTTCATCAAAACTATTGAGTTTTGGCAAATAATATGCTTGATGGTTCAACTACCAACAAATGGATATTGTTCATTTGATTGAATTGCAATGATGCTATGCAAATTCACATTGGATATAATCATTTTCAAGATACCAAGAACAAATGCAGTTTTTTTAACCACGAGTAACTTTTCCCTTCCATCCGATAATCTAATAAAAGGTGGAAAGTAAATGAACAACTGCACTCCAATTCATAGTAGAGCCCAACTTAAAAGCTATTAAATTGAACTCTATGGGAAGATCCCAATGTGTATTCTGGATTTTTTATAAATAATAAATGCAAGCTATGAAAATATGCATCCTGAAAAGTACCTTATTCACCACAGCAAAAGCAGCTTGGATGGGTGTCATATCCTCATAAGGAATAGTTCCAGCAACCAATTCCCATAAAATAAGTCCAAAGCCATAAATATCAACCTTCCTGCCATATGACTTGCGTTTGATCATCTCAGGTGCCATCCAGCGGTAGGTACCTGGGTCATCGGTCAGAGAATCACAACATTCCTCATCACAAGCTATTCCAAAATCTGCAATTTTCAGCTGGAAATCTTGATTAATAAGTATATTCTCAGGTTTGAGGTCCCTGTGTATGACGCCTTGTGAGTGAATGAATTCCATTCCCTGAGCAATGTCCAAAGCCATCGAGACTAGTTTTTTTAAGGGAAGAGATTTCTCCTCAAGCTTGTGCAGGTATGCCCTCAAAGAACCCTCTGAGAGATATTCTGTGATGATGCAGAAGACTAGTGGCTTTCTACATGCTGCTACAAACTGCATTATCAAGTAAATGGATCAAAATATCAGAAGAATTTGATAAAAAACCCTATGTTACATGGACTCAGGTGTGGGTGCAACCGAACAATCTTTGTTGCACCCAAATTAGGATACAGAATGTGTCGAAATGTAGGCTATGTATAGGTGGGGCATGTCTTTCATGGTTAAATTCAATATAATTCAGATAATTTTCTACTATTAATGTTCAAAGGTATACATTACTAAGGTTTATATCAGATAGAATGTTGTGGGGAAGCCGGAGTTTCAACTTTTTCTTCACTAAAGAAGTAAGAATCTTTGATTATTAAATAATACAATCTTTTACTTTCTATTCCACACATACATATAAGAGATTGGAGCACCATTTTTACACGAGGGTGTTGGACACATATATCTTAACCTTGTCCGAGTTTATAATGTCCCATACGTGTAGTTCAACCCATTAAAAAGTCCATGAAATATAGAAGTAAACATTTTCCAGACATGCTCGCAATTGATACAAGTTTGCCAACAGTATTTTGTAGGAAAACCATCAGGTCAATACTTTAATTTATAAACTACATCAATGGAAAATGACTTGTATGAATAGTAAGTGTACACTTTTTCAGAAAAAAGGCGGACAAAAATGATAAAAGCTAAAATCTCAATCAGCTTCCTGCTTTCTGCCATTCTAATCAGTTTATTATCTAGCTACTTATCAAAAAAGTACATAGCTTTTTAAGATACAGATATTATTGCTTGTGCACCTGCCGGACTTTCCCAATCACGGTACGGATTGATAGCAAGGGGAAGAAAGGAAAGATTTTTTTTGGGGGGGGGTGGGGGGAGATATGAGCAGTTACCTTTATGACATTTTGGTGGTGCAGTCGAGTCAAAAGATTTACTTCTCTTCTGAACTGCTTCTCTAACCGAGCTCCAAGGGCTCCATCTTCGTCATCATCCGGCACCCTGATAATTTTTACAGCAACAGGTTCATCCTTATAAATTCCATGGTAAAGTTGACTATGTGCTCCATGAGCAAATCTAAGCCCAAGGAATAGCTTAGAAAGATCAACCATACATTCATCGGCTGATTCTACAGAGGTAACCCTTCCTCCACCTTGATCAAAATACTTTGTCCAAGTGTCCTTGCGGCTCTTTGATTTATCATGAAATTTCATAGAAGTGATGTTCTTTAGCGAGCCGATATGGGAGGGTGATTTCGACTCAGGTGCCCTCTTTTCATGGGAATCTTTTCGTAATAACTTTCCCACAACTCCCCTTTCAGCTTCTTTTCTTGTTGGATGCGGACTTGAGAATCTCCTCCGCTCTGACCTAGCTTCCTTAAATATCTGTGAAAGTTTAGTTTCAGGGAGCGGTGATACAGCCCTAGGCTTGTTTGTGCTAGGATTTAGCTGAATATGTGTAACTCTGGGTCCTGCTTTTTGAATAACAGTCTCTGTTCCAGGTTCCGATTTGACACCTGAAATTTGGTCCGACTGAATGGTGAAAGGAGCTGAGGCCAATCTGGCAGCTTCCAACCGATGATAAATGGTGTGAGAATATTTTGTTCTCCTTATCCATGAAGCCTCTTCCCCCATTTTTGGCCCCACTAAATGACCTGGTAACCACAAATAGTGTTGTTCTCCTGCTTCAGAAGAAGAGATGGTTCAAAATCAAGATTTTCCTCCAACGAATCTATGTGATTTGCAAAGCTCCATGTAAACAATTTTTTCTAAACCATCAACAGGAAAACAGTAAAGATAGTCACATCAACTGAAATATTAGAGCCCTTCAAAATCCATGAATACAGAAACCAAAGACCATCAAATTACCAACATATTCTAATAAATAATCCTACAAAGCACAACTCATAAACACAGATCAAAGAGGATGATCTCAAGACTTAATCTATTCAGCAAATATAAGAAAAACTTGATCTTTAAAGCAATCGAAATCAAAATCAATCAGAACCTATGAAAAATCTGCAAGAGCAACCAAACCCGATTTCATACCATCAAAATCAGCTGAATTTTGAGCTCAACCAAACCTCATCCAACACAACAAGCCCTTTTAGCCTCAAAGTCAAATACCACCTATTTTGAAAGCCTGGAAATCCCCACATACAAACACAAATAAAAAATTAAACAATTAACTAACAAATCAATATAATAAACCCATAAAGAAAAGAATACTCAATTAAATTGAAAATAAAGAAACACCGATAACCATAAACCCCATTAGCCACCAAAAAGGTACCAGTTGCTCCAAAATTAATCATAAAGCCATTAAACAATTTTATTAAAAAAGTACCAAAAACCCATTAACTAAAAACACACATACTATGTATATATACATACACAACAAAGGATCCAAATACATTGAACTTATCAAAAGGGTGTACCTCTCTTGGGTCACTGCTCTTGTTCTTCAACAAATTCTCTATTTAAAAGAAACCCATTCATACCAAATCGACCTTTCTGTCTTTCTCTTCTCTCCCCCGTGAAATAATTTCAGAAAGAGAGAAGAAAAAGTAAAGAATTTCCCAAAAAGGCACTCATTCAAAAGAAAAGTCTCCCTATGGAATACTCCAATTGCATATAAATGTAAACGTAATTAATACGGATCTTTGTGAGCCGTAGATGATTCTGTGGGGTCCGGTTTAGTTGCTGAGCAACGGTGGGGGCGGTGGTGCTCTGTGGGGCTCCAAAAAGTCGAGAAAGAAGAATAAAGGAGAGAGAGAGAGAGAGAAAATAAAATTAAAAACAAAAAAAGGAAATTAATAAGAAGAATACAGACGTCACTATCATAGAATATTATGAGGTACGGAAACAGGGAGATTTATTTAATAAAATACTAATAACATATGGGGACTGTTTGTATACGGCGAAAGGATACGCGTCGCACGGATATGTTGTGATTCCTCTTTGGTTGGTTTGGAATATTACGGTATTTTCCAATATGGATTAATTAATGATAATGAAAATGTAACTTTATGATATTTTCACATACATGAAAAATAGAGTTTATATATGTTTTGATTATTGTAGTAGAGGTCAATTTTTATTATAGTTATTGAATTTTTTTTAACAAATATATTATTATAGTCGTTAAATATTATAAAAAGGTCACTCGTTAGAATTCTATCCAAAAAAATAACGAAAAATGTTGATTAGACTAACGATTAACGAGTGTTACTTATGTGGCATGTGGGACCTAGCTTACGTGAATGAGAAGGTGACCTTCTATTTTCTCTCTCTCTCACCCTTATTTTCTCTCTCCTTTATTTCAAGCCTGAAAAGTCATTCTCTTTTTATGTTGATTTGCAACCCCCTTTCTTCTTATTGTGCGGATCTGTGAAGAATTAAGAGATAAAAAGATGAACAAATGCGTTGATTGCGGTTTATTTGCAGTTACCGATATGTGATTCAAGAGCTAGGTCAGAGCTAAATTATTGGGTCTCGTTCGATCTTCTGTTACAGAGATTTGTAACTTTTAGATATATTTATGAATTACTAATAGTTAAATCAAGTAATTTTGTTTTGAGTACTCCATTTTTATGACTAATTTTTTTTTCTAGATAGAGAGTAGATAGATGGTGAAAAAAATAAAGTTGAATTGAAAAGCATGGAGGTGACCTCTTCCTAAGAACAATCACTGGGTTGTTAAATTAGCAGTTGCATTTCTCTTGGTTGGTCTTGCTTTTAGGCTTCTAACCTCTCGATCCACTGAGTTTCCCAATGTTGCATAAAACCTTTTTTCTACAAGAACCTCATAACTCAAAACCACAATCTTCTATAAATTTACCTGAAACTAGAGATTAAATTTCTCATAAAGGTACTCAAGAATTAATTTTGAATTTGTGGGTATTGTAATTGGTAGCTCTAGCTGCAAATTTTGGTTGATCTACTGATGTTTCTTTAAATTGGAAAAAAAGAGTTATGTTCATTGTTTAAATTAGGAAAAGAAAAAAAGTAGAACAAGAGATATGTTCTAGTATTTCTGATACAACTGCTTGTTCTGTTTTTGGACAGTTCTTATTTTTGATTTTCTTCATATGAGGTTTTAGCTTATTCACATCTGATAATCTCATTGGTTTAAGAAAAAAACTCATCTACTCCTTCTTCCGAACATCTGTCCAATGCGATCAACAAAACATCCATTAATCAATTTTTCAAAAATAATTAAATAGAATTCTTTTAATATAATTACAAATACGTATGAGGTTGACTTATTCTCACTTGTGTATTCTTGAAGGAACTTTCTCAGATGACATAATGTAAGACCCCGAATTTTATGAAATATAAAATTTAATTTTTCTTTGTATATATTTTTCCTGAAACAGTAAGTGGTTAAATTAACAAAATTGAAAGTTAAAGATGTTATGTGCAAATTTTATTTTGTCGGACAATATTCGCTTTGTCGGGGAATATTCGTGCCGTACGACGGCGCCGAAATAACAAATTATTGGTGGACCCCACAACAAAATATTTGTCGGATATAGAAAACGACAGAAGTAACCTTTTTAAATAAAAATAGTCAACGGTGTTAACTGTTAAAATACCGGTAATAAAAGAATAGTAGCATACGGTAATTTATGGTATTTTACTGTAGCACGCGGTATTCTACAGTAGCACAAGGTATTGTGCAGCGTTTATATTATTGAATTGATAAATTGGTTATTACACAGTATTTGCATTATTGATCTGATAATTGACACTGTAACTGTTGCGCATCATTTCATCAATAATTGTCACTGCATAATATTTTATATTATCAATTCAATAATTGTTGTTACACGGTATTTTGCATTATTGATTCAATAATTATCATTACACTGTATTTTATATCATTGAGTCAATAATTGTTGCTGCACTGTTTTTAAAATTATTGAACCTAATAATTGTCACAGTAGCAAATATACTGTAATTTATATTATTAAATTAATAATAATCTGTAACGTGTTTATTACATTATTGTTGAATTATTGTTGTAGCATATTTTATTATATATGTTGGACTCACAGGAAGAATAAATAAATAAATAATAATAATAATATAATAAATTACTATTTGAAATAGTAACGTGAATAGTGACGTGAATAGTAACATGTGGACCCTATGTGGGGGCCACATGAAAAATAAACATGCAAAACATTTGCTGGGAAAGTTTGGAATTTGGCAGCCGACTGCGCTGCCAATTTAGAAAATGTACGCAGGCGCCTGTTGCCACCTACCATGCACAGTACTTCCTTTTCTCCTATAAATAGCTTGCTCAGCTGAATAGAAAAATCACGCCTAAAACATAAAATTTTTCTATAAGAATTTTATGAGTTTTCTCTGAGAATAGTAAGGTTATTTTGAGAGTTTGAAAGCCAAAAGGAGTACAGAAATTTTTCAAGTTGATCAACCTCATTTAAATCAATATCCAGTCACGTGTTAAGGTAAGGAATACCATTCATTTCAAACTCTTAAATTTACTGTGGTAAGGAATATTATCTTCTTTCATATTCTAACTTACTACGATAAGGGGTATCATTCTTTTCATCATCATAAATGGATATTATTTTCTTTCTTACTTGAAGGGATTATCATTCTTTGATTCTCGAAAATAATATCGTTTCTTTCTTGTGCCATTTACTTCCATGTATTAAATTGTGGGAATAACCTTACGGCGCGGTTTGCCGCCTGTTGGTGAATAACCTTTTGTATTCATTCCTTATTAATCTTTGAGAATAACCTTACGGTGCGGATTATCGCCTGTTTGGTGAATAACTCTTCGTATTCAAATTGATGGGAATAACCTTACGGTGCGGATTATCGCCTGTTTGGTGAATAACTCTTCGTATTCAAATTGATGGGAATAACCTTACGGCGCGGATTATCGCCTGTTTGGTGAATAACTATTCATATTTAAATTGATGGGAATAACCTTACGGCGCGGATTACCGCCTGTTGGTGAATAACCCTTTTTATTTGTCTCGTGCGGAAATAATTTGTCTACACGAATTATCACATGACACTTTTATTCCATATTCGTAAGTGATATCATTTTCCTTTATACTCATAAGGGATACCATCTTTTTCATCTTCCATTATTCAAACTTACTATGGTAAGGGATATTAATTCCCTTCACCTTTTGTTAATCAAACCTGCTACGGTAAGGGATATTATTTTCTTTCATACACCTAAATCGAAACTTATTATGGAACTATTGCTTCTATAATTCCTGAAAATATTATATGTTCCATAATAGTTGAATTTCATTATTTCAACTGAACCTTCCTATTTTCTGAACATTTCTATTGAACTGAAATCGTTATTCTGAACTGTGGATCTTGAATATCATTTTTAAACTTCACTCCACATCATGTTGGCAATTTGAACATTATTTGAATCTGCACAAAGTAAACTTCCGATACTTATTGTTTATCCTGTTCTTCTGTTCATCATTTGTATCACTGTTATTTGTATTAATCATCAAGAATCAAGCTGTTGTGAATATTTGTGGCCGGGGGCACAGATGTGATATAATTGTTGAACAGATGATAGGTTAAAGGCGATATACTAGGTTAAAGGCGATACATCTGTTCGGTGTCTTTTATGGCACGTGGTGAATGTTCTCTTTGGCCCGTAGTGCAAAGATGAACTGTTGGTTGGTATGATTATGACCAAAGGCTGAATCTGGTATAATCATGACAGTTGGTGTTATATTGAATGTCTTTGGCCCGCAGTGCAAAGATGAACTGTTAATCTGCATGATTATGACCAGGAACTGTGAAGTTGTATTATCTTGACTAATGGTATTTCAGATGATAAAAGTTGATGATATTTTTACTAAAAAGAGAAGCGAGTGGACATTATAGTCTGCATTATTCTTCTAATAGATTGCTCATTCCGCTGCTATTATTGATCTGAACATTGTTCAAAAATTTAACTGCAGTTTTTGATATAAACCTTGTAGTCTATTGTATTCTAACAAGAACTCAAGTGTTGAAGGCTAATGATAATTTATTCGTCATTATCTTAGTCATGATATTTCTTACTGGGCTATTTGAGCTCACCCTTTCTTTTGTTCCATTGTTTTTCAACAGGAGATGAAAACGTAATGGGGTCTAGCCGGGGGATGGAGTGAGAGTCCGAGGAATAGCTATCCTAGTCTTCACGTGTTGTAAAATAGTGTGGCAATAATAGTGAAGACTTAGTTGTGTATTATTATACACTGTATTGTTGTACGTTGTGCTTTGTTGTAATAATTTTGTTATAGTCTTTTGACGACTCAAGTTTGGGCTGTGTGGGCCTAGATTTGGGGGCGTCACAGTTGGCATCAGAGCTTAGGGATATGGTCTTTAATGGAGATCTGGGGTTAGAACTAGGAGGGGAGAGACGAATAGAATCAGTCACTAGTGTGTCCCACCTAAATTAGATTTTTTTTTATCTAATGAGTTTATTTGAATATAGGGACATGAAGTGATGAGTCAGTTTGTTTGAACTAACAATTATTTTGTGACAACAGTTAGGTATGGCATCTGGAAATCAGGAGGTTAACTATGAAATGACCGAAACAAATGTAGCTGCAAAACAAGAGGCGACGAATAATTTTCTTACAAACTCAGAGTTGAATCATTTGCCTAAGGCAAAAATTATGCGTGTTCTATCCAGTAAGAATGAAGGTGAAAGTTCTGCTACAGTCGTTCCAGATCCATTATTAGAAGCAATTAAAGGAAGTAATGAACTTGCGGAAATTATTGCCTTTAATTTACTCATTAATTGGGAGAGTCATATCACATGGTTATGCTCTATAACAAAGAATCATAATATATGGACTTTTCATATTAGTCTTTGGGATTTATGGTGTTCCAGCTATGAGTTTCAAGATTATTTAAAAATGATGTTTCTATACTTTTGGGCATTACAATTTAAAGGAATTCAGGTTAAGTTAGTCACTATCATGGAAACTGCAGTCTATCGAAAATACTATTCTTATGGAAATCATTGGTACGTTACTACTGATGAAGTTGATGAATCCGAGAAACAGTTTGTTAGAAAATTATTTAGCGGTATCCCCATGGTTGAAATACGTGAAGATCCGGATGAAGTATACGGGAGTCGATTTGATGATGACAGCCTTGATGATCAAGAAACAGAATGAGGTGATGACTGGTAAGCTATTCATCAATTCTCGTGAAGTCTATGCCATGTTAGATACTGGCTCTACCCACTCTTTTATCTCATCTATATGTACTCAACGTTTAAATTTAACTATTGAAAACTAGGGCATTGTCTTATCAGTTGAAACCCTATTGGGAGAATTATCTATCACATCTACTATCTATAAATCTTGACTAGTTCAAATCAACAACCTCACACTACCTGTTGACCTCATTTATTTGATGCGTGAATTTGATGTGATTCTAGGAATTGATTGGTTGACTACCCATCATGCTAAAATTGATTGTTTTCATAAGATTATTAGTTTTCATATTCCTAATCAACCTGTCATGCAAATTCAAGCAACTAAACCGTTGAAATCTATAACTGTTATTTCTAGCCATAAAGCCATTCGTTTATTGAAAAACGGATGTCAAGCATTTTTAGCTCATGTCACTGATTTGAACAAAAATACGTCAAACTTGAATGATATTCCCATTGTTAATGAGTTTCCTGACGTTTTTCCTGAAGAACTTCCTGGCTTACCCCCAAACCGTGAAATTGAATTTTGTATTGATCTTGAACCCGGTACCAAGCCCATTTCTAAAGCCTCATACCGAATGGCTCCCATTGAACTTCAAGAGTTAAAAGTACATTACAAGAATTGTTGGATACCGGTTTCATTCGTCCGAATGCATCACCTTGGGGTGCTCCTGTTCTATTTGTGAAGAAGAAAGATGGGAGTATGAGATTGTGCATTGACTACCGAGAATTGAACCATGTCACCATCAAAAACAGGTACCCGTTGCCTCAGATCGATGACATGTTTGATCAATTACAAGGTGCTCAACATTTCTCAAAGATTGATCTCCATTCTGGATATCATCAGTTAAAGGTTAAAGCTGAGGACATTCCAAAGATTGCTTTCAGAACTCGTTATGGGCATTATGAGTTTTTAGTCATGCTTTTTGGACTAACCAATGCTCCTGCAGCTTTCATGGACATGATGAACCGAATATTCAAGGAATATTTGGATCATTTTGTGGTTGTCTTTATTGATGACATCCTCATATACTCCAAGAGTCGCGAGGATCATGAACAACACCTGAGATTGATACTCCAAAAGCTCCGTGAGAATAAATTATATGCCAAGTTGAAGAAATGTGAGTTCTGGCTTGAGGAGGTCACGTTTCTTGGGCATGTGATTTCTAGTCAAGGAATATCAGTCGATCCTGCGAAGATTGAAACGGTACTAAATTGGGAACAACCCAAGACAGTAACCGAAGTCCGAAGTTTTCTGGGCCTAGCTGGTTATTATCGGAGATTCGTAGAAGGATTTTCTCGAATCGCCACTCCATTAACTCAGCTTACTCGAAAAAGCACAAAATTCATATGGAGCGAGGAATGCGAGAAAAGTTTCCAAGAACTCAAGAGGAGACTGGTTTCAGCTCCTGTTCTGACCATTCCATCAGGATCAGGAGAATTCGTCATATATAGCGATGCTTCAGGCAAAGGTCTAGGCTGTGTCCTTATGCAACATGGAAATGTTATAGCCTATGCCTCTCGACAACTCAAAGATTATGAGAAAAATTATCCTACTCATGATCTAGAGTTGGCAGCAGTCGTTTTCGCATTGAAGATCTAGAGACACTACTTGTACGGAGAAAAGGTGGATATCTATACGGATCATAAAAGTCTCAAGTATTTCTTCACCCAGAAGGAACTCAACATGCGACAACGACGTTGGCTTGAGCTGTTGAAGGATTACGACCACACAATCCAGTATCACCCGGAAAAGGCAAACGTTGTAGCTGACGCTTTGAGCAGAAGATCTTATGCGAGTACAAGTGCACTGCTAACAACACAAAAGTGTATTTTGTACGACTTGCAAAAGATGGAGATACAGCTAAAGACACCAGGGACCCACTCGAAGATTGCTCACGTGCGAGTAGAATCGGCTTTAATCGATAAAATTAAAGTTGCGCAAGCTACCGATCCGGAACTGATGAACATGATGAAGAAAGTACAAGAAGGTGTCATTCCCGAAGCAAGAATCGACGAGAAATGAATACTTCGAGTCAACTCTCGACTCTGTGTTCCTAACGATCCTGAATTGAAGCATAAAATCATGATGGAGGCACACAACACGCCATTTGCAATCCACCCAGGAGGTACCAAGATGTATCGAGATCTTCGACATACATTTTGGTGGAACAATATGAAAAGGGAGATTGCAGAGTTTATCTCAAGGTGCCTAACTTGTCAACGTGTCAAGGCAGAGCATCAAGTACCTAAGGGTCCATTACAACCACTTGAGGTTCCCGAATGGAAATGGGAACACATCAATATGGATTTAGTGACGGGTCTTCCCAAAGTTTCTCAAGGCTTAGATACAATTTGGGTCATCGTAGATAGATTGACCAAATCCGCTCATTTCTTGCCTATACGAGAAAACTTTTCACTTGAACGTCTTGCCGGTATGTACATAAATGAGATCGTGAGATTGCATGGCATGCCAGTTTCCATAGTTTCTGATCGAGATCCTAGATTCACTTCACGCTTTTGGATCAGTCTACAAAAAGCTATGGGCACTGAACTACGTTTTAGTTCTGCATACCATCCTCAAACGGACGGACAATCGGAAAGGACGATCCAGACCCTCGAAGATCTTTTGAGACTTTGCGTACTAGATTTCAAAGGAAGTTGGGATAAGTACTTGCCATTGGTTGAATTTTCTTACAACAACAGTTACCAAGCAAACATAGGCATGGCTCCATTCGAGGCTTTGTATGGAAGGAAGTGTCGCTCTCCAATATGTTGGAATAAGGTAGGAGAAGCAAAATTGTTGGGAACCGAGTTGGTACGCTTGACGACCGAAAAGATCCAAATGATCCGACAACGAATACAGACTGCACAAGAACGACAAAAGAGTTATGCTGATCTTCATCGGAGAGACGAAAGTTTCAACGTCGGAGATCATGTATTCTTAGGTGTTTCTCCATGGAAAGGGGTTACGAGATTCGAAAAGAGAGAAAAGCTTAACCCTCGATTTATTGGCCCATTTGAAATTCTCGATCGAGTAGGAACCGTAGCCTACAGACTAGCCCTACCACCAAGTATGTCTCGCATCCATAATGTTTTTCACATATCTATGTTACGTAAATATGTGAAGGACCCAAACCACGTCATTGAGTTAGAACCGGGCGTTATAGAAGAGGATTTAACGTACGATGAGGTACCTATTAAGATCCTAGATAAGAAGGAGCAGATTCTACGCTCAAAGGTTATACCTCAAGTTAAGGTTTTATGGAGGAACCAAGATATTGAGGAAATGACATGGGAGCTAGAATCCGAGATGAAATCTAAATATCCTTACCTCTTCGAAATGCCAGGTACGTCAATTTCGGGGACGAAATTTCATAAGGATGGGAGGTTGTAAGACCCCGAATTTTATGAAATATAAAATTTAATTTTTCTTTGTATATATTTTTCCTGAAACAGTAAGTGGTTAAATTAACAAAATTGAAAGTTAAAGATGTTATGTGCAAATTTTATTTTGTCGGACAATATTCGCTTTGTCGGGGAATATTCGTGCCGTACAACGGCGCCGAAATAACAAATTATTGGTGGACCCCACAACAGAATATTTGTCGGATATAGAAAACGACAGAAGTAACCTTTTTAAATAAAAATAGTCAACGGTGTTAACTGTTAAAATACCGGTAATAAAAGAATAGTAGCATACGGTAATTTATGGTATTTTACTGTAGCACGCGGTATTCTACAGTAGCACAAGGTATTGTGCAGCGTTTATATTATTGAATTGATAAATTGGTTATTACACAGTATTTGCATTATTGATCTGATAATTGACACCGTAACTGTTGCGCATCATTTCATCAATAATTGTCACTGCATAATATTTTATATTATCAATTCAATAATTGTTGTTACACAGTATTTTGCATTATTGATTCAATAATTATCATTACACTGTATTTTATATCATTGAGTTAATAATTGTTGCTGCACTGTTTTTAAAATTATTGAACCTAATAATTGTCACAGTAGCAAATATACTGTAATTTATATTATTAAATTAATAATAATCTGTAACGTGTTTATTACATTATTGTTGAATTATTGTTGTAGCATATTTTATTATATATGTTGGACTCACAGGAAGAATAAATAAATAAATAATAATAATAATATAATAAATTACTATTTGAAATAGTAACGTGAATAGTGACGTGAATAGTAACATGTGGACCCTATGTGGGGGCCACATGAAAAATAAACATGCAAAACATTTGCTGGGAAAGTTTGGAATTTGGCAGCCGACTGCGCTGCCAATTTAGAAAATGTACGCAGGCGCCTGTTGCCACCTACCATGCACAGTACTTCCTTTTCTCCTATAAATAGCTTGCTCAGCTGAATAGAAAAATCACGCCTAAAACATAAAATTTTTCTATAAGAATTTTATGAGTTTTCTCTGAGAATAGTAAGGTTATTTTGAGAGTTTGAAAGCCAAAAGGAGTACAGAAATTTTTCAAGTTGATCAACCTCATTTAAATCAATATCCAGTCACGTGTTAAGGTAAGGAATACCATTCATTTCAAACTCTTAAATTTACTGTGGTAAGGAATATTATCTTCTTTCATATTCTAACTTACTACGATAAGGGGTATCATTCTTTTCATCATCATAAATGGATATTATTTTCTTTCTTACTTGAAGGGATTATCATTCTTTGATTCTCGAAAATAATATCGTTTCTTTCTTGTGCCATTTACTTCCATGTATTAAATTGTGGGAATAACCTTACGGCGCGGTTTACCGCCTGTTGGTGAATAACCTTTTGTATTCATTCCTTATTAATCTTTGAGAATAACCTTACGGTGCGGATTATCGCCTGTTTGGTGAATAACTCTTCGTATTCAAATTGATGGGAATAACCTTACGGTGCGGATTATCGCCTGTTTGGTGAATAACTCTTCGTATTCAAATTGATGGGAATAACCTTACGGCGCGGATTATCGCCTGTTTGGTGAATAACTATTCATATTTAAATTGATGGGAATAACCTTACGGCGCGGATTACCGCCTGTTGGTGAATAACCCTTTTTATTTGTCTCGTGCGGAAATAATTTGTCTACACGAATTATCACATGACACTTTTATTCCATATTCGTAAGTGATATCATTTTCCTTTATACTCATAAGGGATACCATCTTTTTCATCTTCCATTATTCAAACTTACTATGGTAAGGGATATTAATTCCCTTCACCTTTTGTTAATCAAACCTGCTACGGTAAGGGATATTATTTTCTTTCATACACCTAAATCGAAACTTATTATGGAACTATTGCTTCTATAATTCCTGAAAATATTATATGTTCCATAATAGTTGAACTTCATTATTTCAACTGAACCTTCCTATTTTCTGAACATTTCTATTGAACTGAAATCGTTATTCTGAACTGTGGATCTTGAATATCATTTTTAAACTTCACTCCACATCATGTTGGCAATTTGAACATTATTTGAATCTGCACAAAGTAAACTTCCGATACTTATTGTTTATCCTGTTCTTCTGTTCATCATTTGTATCACTGTTATTTGTATTAATCATCAAGAATCAAGCTGTTGTGAATATTTGTGGCCGGGGGCACAGATGTGATATAATTGTTGAACAGATGATAGGTTAAAGGCGATATACTAGGTTAAAGGCGATACATCTGTTCGGTGTCTTTTATGGCACGTGGTGAATGTTCTCTTTGGCCCGTAGTGCAAAGATGAACTGTTGGTTGGTATGATTATGACCAAAGGCTGAATCTGGTATAATCATGACAGTTGGTGTTATATTGAATGTCTTTGGCCCGCAGTGCAAAGATGAACTGTTAATCTGCATGATTATGACCAGGAACTGTGAAGTTGTATTATCTTGACTAATGGTATTTCAGATGATAAAAGTTGATGATATTTTTACTAAAAAGAGAAGCGAGTGGACATTATAGTCTGCATTATTCTTCTAATAGATTGCTCATTCCGCTGCTATTATTGATCTGAACATTGTTCAAAAATTTAACTGCAGTTTTTGATATAAACCTTGTAGTCTATTGTATTCTAACAAGAACTCAAGTGTTGAAGGCTAATGATAATTTATTCGTCATTATCTTAGTCATGATATTTCTTACTGGGCTATTTGAGCTCACCCTTTCTTTTGTTCCATTGTTTTTCAACAGGAGATGAAAACGTAATGGGGTCTAGCCGGGGGATGGAGTGAGAGTCCGAGGAATAGCTATCCTAGTCTTCACGTGTTGTAAAATAGTGTGGCAATAATAGTGAAGACTTAGTTGTGTATTATTATACACTGTATTGTTGTACGTTGTGCTTTGTTGTAATAATTTTGTTATAGTCTTTTGACGACTCAAGTTTGGGCTGTGTGGGCCTAGATTTGGGGGCGTCACACATAATCACTACTGGTGAAGCTTTAAGCAATGAAATAGAGGAGAGAGAAAAATGGGGTTGGTTTTATCTTGAAGCTTTAGCCTTTAAGCAATGATACTGAGGAGTGAGAAAATTAGGGGAAGAGAGAGAAAATAAAAAGTCCCTCCTGATCCATTTAAGAGAGGTCCTACTTGTCGCATAAGTAACACGTGTTAAATGTTAGTCTAGTCTTTAACAAGTGACATTTTTGTAATATTTAACGACTATAGTAATGCGTTTGTCACAAAAAAAAAATTGGCAGTCACAATGAAAATTGACCCCTAGTACAGTAATCGAAACATATATTAACCCGTGAAAAATAAGTAAATATCATATTTATGTAATAGAAGTTTTGGGAAATATTAAATTTTTCTTACAAGAAATATCATCTTATGATTGCAGTTCTTTTAAATGCTTATAGATCGATTTTTTTTATAAAAAAAAATTATATTAGATGTAAATGCATAATATTTAAATAAAAATGACAAATACGTCACTACTTATTATATAAGTTTAGTTATGACGATAAAGTTGACTTACAAATTAAAGGACAAAAATAATACATATTACGAATATTTATGTCAACTTTTTAGTTATCAATTAGGTTTACAAATCTTAGTGGACTTTTTAATTGTCAATTAGGTTGACAAGTATTATTGACAGATGTATGTGTAATAAGTGCGACACTCTTATAATTCTATCCAATCTTATATTGATATGTTTCGTAATTGTAATTGAATACAAATTTATCGCAACACATAACAGACACTTAAAAGAACGTAAATATTCTCAACTTTTATTTAACCTTATTATGAAATACAAATTGTAAGACCCCGAATTTATGAAATACAAAATTTAATTTTTCTTCATATATATTTTTCCTGAAACAGTAAATGGTTAAATTGACAAAATTGAAAGTTAAGGATGTTATGTGCAAATTTTATTTTGTCGGACAATATTCTTTTTGTCGGGGAATATTCGTTTTGTCGGGGAATATTCGGGCCGTACGACGGCGTCGAAATAACAAATTATTTGTGGACCCCACAACGGAATATTTGTCGGATATAGAAAACGACAGAAGTAACCTTTTTAAATAAAAATAGTCAACGGTGTTAACTGTTAAAATACCGGTGATAAAAGAATAGTAGCATACGGTAATTTATGGTATTTTCTGTAGCACACGGTACTCTACAGTAGCACACGGTATTGCACAGTGTCTCATATTATTGGTCTGATAATTGACACCATAATTGTTACGCATCATTTCATCAATAATTGTCACTGCATAATATTTTATATTATCAATTCAATTATTGTTGCTACACAATATTTTGCATTATTGATTCAATAATTGTCATTACACTGTATTTCATATCATCGAGTCAATAATTGTTGGTGCACTGTAGTTTAAAATTATTGAATCTAATAATTGTCACAGTAGCAAATACACTATAATTTATATTATTAAATTAATAAAAATATGTAACGTGTTTCTTACATTATTGTGGTAACATTATTTTATATGTTGGACTCACAGGAAGAATAAATAAATAAATAAATAAATAAATAAAAAATAAAATAATTAATTTTACTATTTGAAATAGTAACGTGAATAGTGACGTGAATAGTACGTGAATAGTAAGAAACATGTGGGACCCATTGTGGGGCCCACATGAAATGTGAGAAATGTGAGAATTTGCTGAAGAGTTGGTGGAGGCTGCGCAGCAGCCTCTGCTGAATTTTTTTCTGTTCACCTACCACGCATAGTAACTTATTTTCTCCTATAAATAGCTTGCTCAGCTGAATAGAAAAATCACACCTAAAACATAAAATTTTTCTATAAGAATTTTATGAGTTTTCTCTGAGAATAGTAAGGTTATTTTGAGAGTTTGAAAGCCAAAAGGAGTGCAGGAATTTTTCAAGTAAGTCTTTTATTAAAGAGTAGTAATTTCATAAATTCCTATATTTCGCGGTATTCACAAATCTTCCTTTAGAAGACTCTTCTATTAGAAGATTCATTTTTAAAAGCTTTATTTGGAAGATTTATTTTGAAATATTATTTTAAAAACTATTCTAAAGTTATTATATTATACTACAAAAATTATGTTAAATATATATAATTTTGATAGTTCATAATATACGAGTTATCATACACTTTGAAATTTATATGTGGTAATTACTAATTTATATTATAAATATATAGGTTGATCAACCTCATTTAAATCAATATCCAGTCACGTGTTAAGGTAAGGAATATCATTTTTTTCACAATCTTAAATTTATTACGGTAAGGAATGTCATTGTTTTTCTTTCTTGCTTGTAAGGAATATCATATTCTTTCATTTTCTATTATTTAAACTTACTACGGTAAGGGATATCATTCTTTTCACACTCTTAAACTTACTACGGTAAGGAATATCATTTTATTTTCTCACTTGTAAGGAATATCAATCTTTTCACACTCTTAAACTTACTACGGTAAGGGGTATCACTCTTTTCATCATCATAAATGGATATTATTTTCTTTCTTACTTGAAGGGATTATCATTCTTTGATTCTCGAAAATAATATCGTTTCTTTCTTGTGCCATTTATTTCCATGTATTAAATTGTGGGAATAACCTTACGGCGCGGTTTACCGCCTGTTGGTGAATAACCTTTTGTATTCATTCCTTATTAATCTTTGAGAATAACCTTACGGTGCGGATTATCGCCTGTTTGGTGAATAACTCTTCGTGTTCAAATTCTATTAAATTGTGGGAATAACCTTACGGTGCGGAATACGCCTGTTTGGTGAATAACTATTCGTATTCAAATTGATGGGAATAACCTTACGGTGCGGATTATCGCCTGTTGGTGAATAACCCTTTTTATTTGTCTCGTGTGGAAATAATTTGTCTACACGAATTATCACATGACACTTTTATTCCATATTCGTAAGTGATATCATTTTCCTTTATACTCATAAGGGATACCATCTTTTTCATCTTCCATTATTCAAACTTACTATGGTAAGGGATATTAATTCCCTTCACCTTTTGTTAATCAAACCTGCTACGGTAAGGGATATTATTTTCTTCCATACACCTAAATCGAAACTTATTATGGAACTATTGCTTCTATAATTCCTGAAAATATTATATGTTCCATAATAGTTGAATTTCATTAGTTCAACTGAACCTTCCTATTTTCTGAACATTTCTATTGAACTGTAATCGTTATTCTGAACTGTGGATCTTGAATATCATTTTTAAATTTCACTCCACATCATGTTGGCAATTTGGACATTATTTGAATCTGCACAAAGTAAACTTCTGATACTTATTGTTTATCCTGTTCTTCTGTTCATCATTTGTATCACTGTTATTTGTATTAATCATCAAGAATCAAGCTGTTGTGAATATCTGTGGCCGGGGGCACAGATGTGATATAATTGTTGAACAGATGATAGGTTAAAGGCGATATACTAGGTTAAAGGCGATACATCTGTTCGGTGTCTTTTATGGCACGTGGTGAATGTTCTCTTTGGCCCGTAGTGCAAAGATGAACTGTTGGTTGGTATGATTATGACCAAAGGCTGAATCTGGTATAATCATGACCGTTGGTGCTTTATTGAATATCTTTGGCCCGTAGTGCAAAGATGAACTGTTGATTTGCATGATTATGACCAGGAACTGTGAATTTTTATTATCATGACTAATGGTATTTCAGATGATAAAAGTTGATGATATTTTTACTAAAAAGAGAAGCGAGTGGACATTATAGTCTGCATTATTCTTCTAATAGATTACTCATTCCGCTGCTATTATTGATCTGAACGTTGTTTAAGAATTTAACTACAGATTTTGATATAAACCTTGTAGTCTATTGTATTCTATCAAGAACTCAACTGTTGAAGGCTAATGATAATTTATTCGTCATTATCTTAGTCATGATATTTCTTACTGGGCTATTTGAGCTCACCCTTTCTTTTGTTCCATTGTTTTCAACAGGAGATGAAAACGTAACGGGGTCTAGCCGGGGGATGGAGTGAGAGTCCGAGGAATAGCTATCCTAGTCTTCACGTGTTGTAAAATAGTGTGGCAATAATAGTGAAGACTTAGTTGTGTATTATTATACACTGTATTGTTGTACGTTGTGCTTTGTTGTAATAATTTTGTTGTAGTCTTTTGACGACTCAAGTTTGGGCTGTGTAGGCCTGGATTTGGGGGCGTCACAGTTGGTATCAGAGCTTAGGGATATGGTCTTTAATGGAGATCTGGGGTTAGAACTAGGAGGGGAGAGACGAATAGAATCAGTCACTAGTGTGTCCTACCTAAATTAGATTTTATTATCTAATGAGTTGATTTGAATATAGGGACATGAAGTGATGAGTCAGTTTATTTGAACTAACATTTATTTTGTGACCACAGTTAAGTATGGCATCTGGAAATCAGGAGGTTAACCACGGAGTACCCGAAGTGAATGTAGAGGCCACAAACAATTCTTCTACAAACTCAGAGTTGAATAATTTGCCTAAAGCAAAAATTATTTGTATCCGATCTAAAGAAGAAGAAGGTGAAAGTTCTACCGTCGTTCTTCCAAATTCGTTCTTTAAAGGATATCCGGAACTTGCGGAAATTGTTGCCTTTAATTTGCTCGACAGTTGGAAACATATCATCACCTGGTTATGCTCGATAACAAAGGATCAGAATATATGGACGTTTCATATAAGTCTTTGGGATTTATGGTGTTCGAGCTATGATTTTCAAGATTATTTAAAAATGATGTATCTATACTTTTGGGCGTTACAATTTAGAGGAATTCAGGTTAAGTTAGTCACTATCGTGGAAACTGTAGTCTATCGAAAATACTATTTTAATGGAAATCATTGGTACGCTACTACTGATGAAGTTGAAGAATCTGAGAAACAGTTCGTTAGAGAACTATTTCGTGGTATCCCCATGGTTGAAATACGTGAAGATCCGGATGAAGTATACGGGACTCGATTTGATGATGACAGCCTTGATGATCAAGAAATCGAATGAGGTGATGACCGGTAAGCTATTCATCAATTCTCGAGAAGTCTATGCCATGTTAGATATTGACTCTATCCACTCTTTTATCTCACCTATATGTACTCAACGTTTAAATTTGCCTATTGAAAACTTAAATCTTGTCTTATCAGTTGAAATCTCATTGGGAGAAATACCTATTACATTTACTATCTATAAATCTTGCCTAGTTTAAATCAACAACCTCACATTACCTGTTGACCTTATTTCTTTGGAGATGCACGAATTTGATGTGATTTTAGGAATTGATTGGTTGACTACCCATCATGCTAAAATTGATTGTTTTCATAAGATTATTAGTTTTCATATTCCTAATCAACCTGTCATGCAAATTCAAGCAACTAAACCATTGAAATCTATAACTGTTATTTCTAGCCATAAAGCCATTCGTTTATTGAAAAACGGATGTCAAGCCTTTTTAGCTCATGTCACTGATTTGAACAAAAATACGTCAAACTTGAATGATATTCCCATTGTTAATGAGTTTCCTGACGTTTTTCCTGAAGAACTTCCTGGCTTACCTCCAAACCGAGAATTTGAATTCTGTATTGATCTTGAACCCCGTACTAAGCCCATTTCTAAAGTCCCATACCAAATGGCTCCCATAGAACACCAAGAGTTGAAAGTTTAATTACTAGATATCGGTATCATTCATTCTAGTACAAAACTTATATCGAGCGAGGAATACGAGAAGAGTTTTCAAGAACTCAAGAGGAGACTTGTTTCAGCTCCTGTTCTGACCATTCCAATCAGGATCAGGAGAATTCGTTATAGCGATGCTTCAGGCAAAGGTCTAGGATGTGTCCTTATGCAACATGGAAAGGTTATAGCCTATGCTTCTCGACAACTCAAAGATTATGAGAAAAATTATCCTACTCATGATCTAGAGTTGGCAGCAGTCGTTTTCGCGTTGAAGATCTGGAGACACTACTTGTACGGATAAAAGGTGGATATCTATACGGATCATAAAAGTCTCAAGTATTTCTTCACCCAGAAGGAACTGAACATGCGACAACGACGTTGGCTTGAGCTGTTGAAGGATTACGACCACATAATCCAGTATCACCCGGGAAAGGTTAACGTTGTAGCTGACGCTTTGAGCAGAAGATCTTATGCGAGTACAAGTGCACTGGTGACAATACAAAAGCGTATTCTGTACGACTTACAAAAGATGGAGATAGAGATAAAGACACCAGGGACCCACTCGAAGATTGCTCACGTGCGAGTAGAACCAGCTTTAATCGATAAAATTAAAGCTGCTCAAGCTACCGATCCGGAACTGATAAACATGATAAAGAAAGTACAAGAAGGTACCATTCCCGAAGCAAGAATCGACGAGAAAGGAATAATTCGAGTCAACTCTCGACTCTGTGTTCCTAACGATCCTGAATTAAAGCATAAAATCATGATGGAGGCACACAACACGCCGTTTGCAATCCACCCAGGAGGTACCAAGATGTATCGAGATCTTCGACATACATTTTGGTGGAACAATATGAAAAGGGAGATTGCAGAGTTTATCTCAAGGTGCCTAACTTGTCAACGTGTCAAGGCAGAGCATCAAGTACCTAAGGGTCCATTACAACCACTTGAGGTTCCCGAATGGAAGTGGGAACACATCAATATGGATTTCGTGACGGGTCTTCCCAAAGTTTCTCAAGGCTTAGATGCAATTTGGGTCATCGTAGATAGATTGACCAAATCCGCTCATTTCTTGCCTATACGAGAAAACTTTTCACTTGAACGTCTTGCCGGTATGTACATAAATGAGATCGTGAGATTGCATGGCATGCCAGTTTCCATAGTTTCTGATCGAGATCCTAGATTCACTTCACGCTTTTGGATCAGTCTACAAAAAGCTATGGGCACTGAACTACGTTTTAGTTCTGCATACCATCCTCAAACGGACGGACAATCGGAAAGGACGATCCAGACCCTCGAAGATCTTTTGAGACTTTGCGTATTAGATTTCAAAGGAAGTTGGGATAAGTACTTGCCATTGGTGGAATTTTCCTACAACAACAGTTACCAAACAAGTATAGGTATGGCTCCATTCGAGGCTTTATATGGACGCAAATGTCGCTCTCCAGTATGTTGGAATGAGGTAGGAGAAGCAAAACTGTTGGGACCCGAGTTGGTATGCTTGACGACCGAAAAGATCTAAATGATCCGACAACGAATACAGACAGCACAAGAACGACAAAAGAGTTATGCCGATCTTCATCGGAGAGATGAGAGATTCAACGTCGGAGATCATGTATTCTTACGTGTTTCTCCATGGAAAGGGGTTACGAGATTCGGAAAGAGAGGAAAACTCAACCCTCGATTTATTGGCCCATTTGAAATCCTCGATCGGGTGGGAACTGTAGCTTACAGACTAGCCTTACCACCAAGTATGTCTCGCATCCATAACGTTTTTCACATATCTATGTTACGTAAATATGTGAAGGACCCAAACCACGTCATTGAGTTAGAACCAGACGTTATAGCAGAAGATTTAACGTATGAGGAAGTACCTGTTAAGATCCTAGATAAGAAGGAGCAGATCTTACGCTCAAAGGTTATACCTCAAGTTAAGGTTTTATGGAGGAACCAAGATATTGAGGAAATGACCTGGGAGCTAGAATCTGAGATGAAGTCTAGGTATCCATACCTCTTCGAAATGCCAGGTACGTCAATTTCGGGGACGAAATTTCATAAGGAGGGGAGGTTGTAAGACCCCGAATTTATGAAATACAAAATTTAATTTTTCTTCATATATATTTTTCCTGAAACAGTAAATGGTTAAATTGACAAAATTGAAAGTTAAGGATGTTATGTGCAAATTTTATTTTGTCGGACAATATTCTTTTTGTCGGGGAATATTCGTTTTGTCGGGGAATATTCGGGCCGTACGACGGCGTCGAAATAACAAATTATTTGTGGACCCCACAACGGAATATTTGTCGGATATAGAAAACGACAGAAGTAACCTTTTTAAATAAAAATAGTCAACGGTGTTAACTGTTAAAATACCGGTGATAAAAGAATAGTAGCATACGGTAATTTATGGTATTTTCTGTAGCACACGGTACTCTACAGTAGCACACGGTATTGCACAGTGTCTCATATTATTGGTCTGATAATTGACACCATAATTGTTACGCATCATTTCATCAATAATTGTCACTGCATAATATTTTATATTATCAATTCAATTATTGTTGCTACACAATATTTTGCATTATTGATTCAATAATTGTCATTACACTGTATTTCATATCATCGAGTCAATAATTGTTGGTGCACTGTAGTTTAAAATTATTGAATCTAATAATTGTCACAGTAGCAAATACACTATAATTTATATTATTAAATTAATAAAAATATGTAACGTGTTTCTTACATTATTGTGGTAACATTATTTTATATGTTGGACTCACAGGAAGAATAAATAAATAAATAAATAAATAAATAAAAAATAAAATAATTAATTTTACTATTTGAAATAGTAACGTGAATAGTGACGTGAATAGTACGTGAATAGTAAGAAACATGTGGGACCCATTGTGGGGCCCACATGAAATGTGAGAAATGTGAGAATTTGCTGAAGAGTTGGTGGAGGCTGCGCAGCAGCCTCTGCTGAATTTTTTTCTGTTCACCTACCACGCATAGTAACTTATTTTCTCCTATAAATAGCTTGCTCAGCTGAATAGAAAAATCACACCTAAAACATAAAATTTTTCTATAAGAATTTTATGAGTTTTCTCTGAGAATAGTAAGGTTATTTTGAGAGTTTGAAAGCCAAAAGGAGTGCAGGAATTTTTCAAGTAAGTCTTTTATTAAAGAGTAGTAATTTCATAAATTCCTATATTTCGCGGTATTCACAAATCTTCCTTTAGAAGACTCTTCTATTAGAAGATTCATTTTTAAAAGCTTTATTTGGAAGATTTATTTTGAAATATTATTTTAAAAACTATTCTAAAGTTATTATATTATACTACAAAAATTATGTTAAATATATATAATTTTGATAGTTCATAATATACGAGTTATCATACACTTTGAAATTTATATGTGGTAATTACTAATTTATATTATAAATATATAGGTTGATCAACCTCATTTAAATCAATATCCAGTCACGTGTTAAGGTAAGGAATATCATTTTTTTCACAATCTTAAATTTATTACGGTAAGGAATGTCATTGTTTTTCTTTCTTGCTTGTAAGGAATATCATATTCTTTCATTTTCTATTATTTAAACTTACTACGGTAAGGGATATCATTCTTTTCACACTCTTAAACTTACTACGGTAAGGAATATCATTTTATTTTCTCACTTGTAAGGAATATCAATCTTTTCACACTCTTAAACTTACTACGGTAAGGGGTATCACTCTTTTCATCATCATAAATGGATATTATTTTCTTTCTTACTTGAAGGGATTATCATTCTTTGATTCTCGAAAATAATATCGTTTCTTTCTTGTGCCATTTATTTCCATGTATTAAATTGTGGGAATAACCTTACGGCGCGGTTTACCGCCTGTTGGTGAATAACCTTTTGTATTCATTCCTTATTAATCTTTGAGAATAACCTTACGGTGCGGATTATCGCCTGTTTGGTGAATAACTCTTCGTGTTCAAATTCTATTAAATTGTGGGAATAACCTTACGGTGCGGAATACGCCTGTTTGGTGAATAACTATTCGTATTCAAATTGATGGGAATAACCTTACGGTGCGGATTATCGCCTGTTGGTGAATAACCCTTTTTATTTGTCTCGTGTGGAAATAATTTGTCTACACGAATTATCACATGACACTTTTATTCCATATTCGTAAGTGATATCATTTTCCTTTATACTCATAAGGGATACCATCTTTTTCATCTTCCATTATTCAAACTTACTATGGTAAGGGATATTAATTCCCTTCACCTTTTGTTAATCAAACCTGCTACGGTAAGGGATATTATTTTCTTCCATACACCTAAATCGAAACTTATTATGGAACTATTGCTTCTATAATTCCTGAAAATATTATATGTTCCATAATAGTTGAATTTCATTAGTTCAACTGAACCTTCCTATTTTCTGAACATTTCTATTGAACTGTAATCGTTATTCTGAACTGTGGATCTTGAATATCATTTTTAAATTTCACTCCACATCATGTTGGCAATTTGGACATTATTTGAATCTGCACAAAGTAAACTTCTGATACTTATTGTTTATCCTGTTCTTCTGTTCATCATTTGTATCACTGTTATTTGTATTAATCATCAAGAATCAAGCTGTTGTGAATATCTGTGGCCGGGGGCACAGATGTGATATAATTGTTGAACAGATGATAGGTTAAAGGCGATATACTAGGTTAAAGGCGATACATCTGTTCGGTGTCTTTTATGGCACGTGGTGAATGTTCTCTTTGGCCCGTAGTGCAAAGATGAACTGTTGGTTGGTATGATTATGACCAAAGGCTGAATCTGGTATAATCATGACCGTTGGTGCTTTATTGAATATCTTTGGCCCGTAGTGCAAAGATGAACTGTTGATTTGCATGATTATGACCAGGAACTGTGAATTTTTATTATCATGACTAATGGTATTTCAGATGATAAAAGTTGATGATATTTTTACTAAAAAGAGAAGCGAGTGGACATTATTGTCTGCATTATTCTTCTAATAGATTACTCATTCCGCTGCTATTATTGATCTGAACGTTGTTTAAGAATTTAACTACAGATTTTGATATAAACCTTGTAGTCTATTGTATTCTATCAAGAACTCAACTGTTGAAGGCTAATGATAATTTATTCGTCATTATCTTAGTCATGATATTTCTTACTGGGCTATTTGAGCTCACCCTTTCTTTTGTTCCATTGTTTTCAACAGGAGATGAAAACGTAACGGGGTCTAGCCGGGGGATGGAGTGAGAGTCCGAGGAATAGCTATCCTAGTCTTCACGTGTTGTAAAATAGTGTGGCAATAATAGTGAAGACTTAGTTGTGTATTATTGTACACTGTATTGTTGTACGTTGTGCTTTGTTGTAATAATTTTGTTGTAGTCTTTTGACGACTCAAGTTTGGGCTGTGTAGGCCTAGATTTGGGGGCGTCACACAAATAATCAAAAATATAATATATTTGTCATCTCCCCAATTACAATAACACACTTCCAAAGTATTTATGTATTATATTTTATTTGTTTTCTCAAAGTCAGTTTATTACATTGCCCCCCATTTTATTTTTGTTTAGGCATTGCCCTAATGGTTAGACTTAGACTTGACAAGTAGGTGGTCTAAGAGTGAGCGATTATGAATTATTGGGGAGTAAATTAATATTAACTAAAATTATGTGGACTTGTAAATGCACCCACAAAAATAAATTTATCACACTAAACTGTTTTTTTTTTATTTAGAAATTTCTTCTTATTTCACTCTCTATAATTTTTTCACCCTAAACTACTTTTTAGCTTTAAAATTCACAATTCTCAGCGTGTGAAGTGAGAAATGGAAGAAAAAGAGTCGAGCTCCAATGGGCTAAAAACTAGGCCCAAAGGTGAAAAGCCAAATTTGATATCTAGCATGGGCTCCGAGACCAAAATATGTAAAAGCTAACTTGGTGCACAGTCTCGTTGGTAAATATATATAAAGTCATTCAGCAAGCAAACAGTATTTATATATATATGGGATATGATCCATAGCAAGGCTTTGCTATGAACACTATTTGAACAAATGCCTTGATGACCGTTAGATGAAAAATGGAATGGTCAAGATTTAAACCATTTCGCTACATCATGTAGCGGAACCTGTTATTTTATTTTATTTTTAATTCACTCCATCCGCTACATGATGTAGTGGAATGGTTCAGCAAATTAAAGGCATAATGCTATTCCGCTACATCATGTAGCGGATGGAGTGAATTAAAAAAAAAAAAAAAAGGTTCCGCTAGATCATGTAGCGGAATGAGGAAAGAAAAAAAAAAAAAAAAAAAACGGGTTCCGCTACATGATGTAGCGGAATGGTTTAAATCTTGACCCTTCCATTTTTCATCCAACGGTCATCAAGGCATTTGTTCAAATAGTGTTCATAGAAAAGCCTTGCTATGGATCATATCCCTATATATATATATATATATATATATTGTCTCTAGAGTGTTTAATTATTCACATGATAATCCAATCGTAAGGTTACAAAAAACATTATAAATATTGTAGTATATAATTTATTTATTTTTAATTTAAAGTTTTGGAGAGTAGACTTGTAAGACCCCGAATTTATGAAATACAAAATTTAATTTTTCTTCATATATATTTTTCCTGAAACAGTAAATGGTTAAATTGACAAAATTGAAAGTTAAGGATGTTATGTATAAATTTTATTTTGTCGGACAATATTCTTTTTGTCGGGGAATATTCGTTTTGTCGGGGAATATTCGGGCCGTACGACGGCGCCGAAATAACTAATTATTGGTGGAGCCCACAACGGAATAATTGTCGGATATAGAAAACGACAGAAGTAACCTTTTTAAATAAAAATAGTCAACGGTGTTAACTGTTAAAATACCGGTGATAAAAGAATAGTAGCATACGGTAATTTATGGTATTTTATTGTGGCACACGGTATTCTACAGTAGCACACGGTATTGCACAGTGTCTCATATTATTGACACCGTAACTGTTACGCATCATTTCATCAATAATTGTCACTGCATAATATTTTATATTATCAATTCAATTATTGTTGCTACACAGTATTTTGCATTATTGATTCAATAATTGTCATTACACTGTATTTCATATCATCGAGTCAATAATTGTTGGTGCACTGTAGTTTAAAATTATTGAATCTAATAATTGTCACAGTAGCAAATATACTGTAATTTATATTATTAAATTAATAAAAATATGTAACGTGTTTCTTACATTATTATGGTAACATTATTTTATATGTTGGACTCACAGGAAGAATAAATAAATAAATAAATAAATAAAATAATTAATTTTACTATTTGAAATAGTAACGTGAATAGTGACGTGAATAGTAACGTGAATAGTAACGTGAATAGTAACGTGAATAGTAAGTGAATAGTAAGAAACATGTGGGACCCACTGTGGGGCCCACATGAAATGTGAGAAATGTGAATTTGCTGAAGTGGGTTGGTGGAGGCTGCGCAGCAGCCTCTGCTGAATATTTTTCAGCCCACCTACCACGCATAGTAACTTATTTTCTCCTATAAATAGCTTGCTCAGCTGAATAGAAAAATCACACCTAAAACATAAAATTTTTCTATAAGAATTTTATGAGTTTTCTCTGAGAATAGTAAGGTTATTTTGAGAGTTTGAAAGCCAAAAGGAGTGCAGGAATTTTTCAAGTAAGTGTTTTATTAAAGAGTAGTAATTTCATAAATTCCTATTTTTCACGGTATTCACAAATCTTCCTTTAGAAGACTCTTCTTTGAGAAGATTCATTTTTAAAAGCTTTCTTTGGAAAATTTATTTTGGAATATTATTTTAAAAACTATTTTAAAGTTGTTATATTATACTACAAAAATTATGTTAAATATATATAATTTTGATAGTTCATAATATACGAGTTATCATACACTTTGAAATTTATATGTGGTAATTACTAATTTTATTAAAAATATATAGGTTGATCAACCTCATTTAAATCAATATCCAGTCACGTATTAAGGTAAGGAATATTATCTTCTTTCATATTCTAACTTACTATGGTAAGGAATATTATTCTTTTCACACTCTTAAATTTACTGTGGTAAGGAATATCATCTTCTTTCATATTCTAACTTACTACGGTAAGGGGTATCACTCTTTTCATCATCATAAATGGATATTATTTTCTTTCTTACTTGAAGGGATTATCATTCTTTGATTCTCGAAAATAATATCATTTCTTTCTTGTGCCATTTATTTCCATGTATTAAATTGTGGGAATAACCTTACGGCGCGGTTTACCGCCTGTTGGTGAATAACCTTTTGTATTCATTCCTTATTAATCTTTGAGAATAACCTTACGGTGCGGATTATCGCCTGTTTGGTGAATAACTCTTCGTGTTCAAATTCTATTAAATTGTGGGAATAACCTTACGGTGCGGATTACGCCTGTTTGGTGAATAACTCTTCGTGTTCAAATTCTATTAAATTGTGGGAATAACCTTACGGTGCGGAATACGCCTGTTTGGTGAATAACTATTCGTATTCAAATTGATGGGAATAACCTTACGGTGCGGATTATCGCCTGTTGGTGAATAACCCTTTTTATTTGTCTCGTGTGGAAATAATTTGTCTACACGAATTATCACATGACACTTTTATTCCATATTCGTAAGTGATATCATTTTCCTTTATACTCATAAGGGATACCATCTTTTTCATCTTCCATTATTCAAACTTACTATGGTAAGGGATATTAATTCCCTTCACCTTTTGTTAATCAAACCTGCTACGGTAAGGGATATTATTTTCTTCCATACACCTAAATCGAAACTTATTATGGAATTATTGCTTCTATAATTTCTGAAAATATTATATGTTCCATAATAGTTGAACTTCATTATTTCAACTGAACCTTCCTATTTTCTGAACCTTTCTATTGAACTGTAACCGTTATTCTGAACTGTGGATCTTGAATATCATTTTTAAATTTCACTCCACATCATGTTGACAATTTGGACATTATTTGAATCTGCACAAAGTAAACTTCTGATACTTATTGTTTATCCTGTTTCTTCTGTTCATCATTTGTATCACTGTTATTTATATAAATCATCAAGAATCAAGCTGTTGTGAATATCTGTGGCCGGGGGCACAGATGTGATATAATTGTTGAACAGATGATAGGTTAAAGGCGATATACTAGGTTAAAGGCGATACATCTGTTCGGTGTCTTTTATGGCACGTGGTGAATGTTCTCTTTGGCCCGTAGTGCAAAGATCAACTGTTGGTTGGTATGATTATTACCAAAGGCTGAATCTGGTATAATCATGACCGTTGGTGCTTTATTGAATATCTTTGGCCCGTAGTGCAAAGATGAACTGTTGATCTGCATGATTATGATCAGGAACTGTGAATTTTTATTATCATGACTAATGGTATTTCAGATGATAAAAGTTGATGATATTTTTACAAAAAAAGAGAAGCGAGTGGACATTATAGTCTGCATTATTCTTCTAATAGATTGCTCATTCCGCTGCTATTATTGATCTGAACGTTGTTTAAGAATTTAACTACAGTTTTTGATATAAACCTTGTAGTCTATTGTATTCTATCAAGAACTCAACTGTTGAAGGCTAATGATAATTTATTTGTCATTATCTTAGTCTTGATATTTCTTACTGGGCTATTTGAGCTCACCCTTTCTTTTGTTCCATTGTTTTCAACAGGAGATGAGAACGTAACGGGGTCTAGCCGGGGGATGGAGTGAGAGTCCGAGGAATAGCTGTCCTAGTCTTCACGTGTTGTAAAATAGTGTGGCAATAATAGTGAAGACTTAGTTGTGTATTATTGTACACTGTATTGTTGTACGTTGTGCTTTGTTGTAATAATTTTGTTGTAGTCTTTTGACGACTCAAGTTTGGGCTGTGTGGGCCTAGATTTGGGGGCGTCACAAGACTATTATATTATGACTGTATAAAATAATTATATTTCTTTGCTATTAATACAACAATAGACTTGACATTGGTCCATATAAATTTTGGATAAAACGGACATTGCCACATATCAAATGTAATGAATTAGTATCAAAGAAAAATAGGTGGGGTAAGTAATAAAGACTCGTTTATTAGAGTGGACTGAAATGTATTGTCTATATAAAAAATTGGAAGAGGATTTACAACTCAAACCATTTCGCATGGGTTGCTGTACTGGTGGGTTGGCCAATGGGCTCTAACTATGGTTTTCAGATCCGGACCGGTTATCGAATCAGAAAATGTACTAGGTGGATGGGTTATTGGTCCAACCAGTGGTCGAACCGTTATTGAACCGGTGACGCCATTAATATGTAATAAATAATAAATAAGTAAATATATTAATTATTATTATATATTATATATAATATTTATTAAATATGTAAAATTAATCAATTTATCAACAAAAAAAAAACTTATTTGTACAATATTTACTTTATACAATACAAATAAATATTAAATCTATATAAATGAGCATAAACATCTCTAGGATACATTCAATCAAATTCGATAAAAAAAAAAAAAAAAAACTAAAACTATTTGTACAATATTTACTTTATACAGTTCAAATAAATACTAAATCTATATGAAAAGAAATATATTAAATCATGATCACAACTCAAAACTCAATCAAAGATACATTTAATCAAATTCAAAGGTTTAAATTAACAAAAAAAAAAAAAAAAAAAAAAAAAGAGGTAGGGAATCGGTAAAACCGGTTACTAGGTCACTGGGTCGACCGATCCAACCACCTGGTCACGGGGTTTGATCGAATTTTGACCAAAACTGAATTTTTTACTTGGACCGGAATAGAAGACGGCCAACTGATTCTAATTTTTACTGATTAGAGCGATACAAGTTAATAACTATGGCTATAACCCATGTTTTGGTTAATTAGATTCCATGTGGCTTGCATTTTCTTTAGGGTTGATCAAATTAACACCATCAAGTATGATGTGGTCTTTTCAGTGAGGTAGAACAAGAGTCCAAGTAATTTTATGACCACTTTCATATATTAATATTATATTTTTTTAACAGTTTCTTAAACTATGTTTAGGCAATATTTTCATTAATTATATATTTACAAGATATATTTATGGGAAAAAATCCGATTTCAGTAAATACGAAATAACTTCTTTATTTTTGTTCTTATACTGAAGTAATGAATAATGTAAGTAATATGATTCGAAAAAATATTATAAATTACTTAAACAAATATTATTACTGACTCCGAGGATAAGGTATATCTAAGCTCAATACCAAACTCTTTAATACTCTATCAATTCTAAATTATAAAATTATTATTTATTTTTAAAAATTAATTTAAAACATTTTAAAATTCATAATTGAGATGATTCGTTAAAAATTATAAATCAATAAATTTTACAATAAATAATATTTTTTATATAATTTATAATAGTTATTATAGTATTGACTAAAATTTAAAAAAATAATATTAATTTTGAATTTAAAAATATTTTAAGTTAATTTTAAAAGTCAATGATGATCTTATATTTTAAAATGAAATAAGTAATGTTACTTAGTTTTGAGATAAAATAAATATAATGGCCGTGTCTCTCCAAATTAGAATTATTTTACCGAAAATCTTTGGCCAAAGTAGTACTATTCAACTCATAATAACTATAAAGTTATGGGATCGAACCTTGACATGCCAAAATAATGTGTGAATGTGCTTAAATTTTAGTCTAAATTAATATTAAAAAATTAGAACTATTTTTTTTCTTCTTTTTTTTTTTCTTTTTTTTTGTCTCCGTGGACATATTTTGTGCACCGTATTTGTCTCTCTCCACCTTTACTCTTCTTCTCTCCATATTTCATGTACTAATTTATTTCAACATTATGTCATATGACGGGTTAAATCTATTATATATATTAAAATGCAGTACATAACACCGTTGCTTGACAAGTGGCTTTCTCACAATGAAACACATGTCTTACGTATTTAATACCCTCAATCCTTACTACGATTTTAGAAATTTACTCCACTTTTTGAAATTTTCTAATATTATACATAATTACTAACCATAATTACCCATTAAATACGACTTTTGAAATTTTAAAATATTATATACCATTTATAATATTATATTTTACATTATATCATTCATATTATTATTAAATAAATAATAACAAAATTGAGCTGAACCATTACTCCTGCTTTTCGTATTTTATAATATTATACTATGTGACGCCCCCAAATCTAGGCCCACACAGCCCAAACTTGAGTCGTCAAAAGACTAGAACAAAATTATTACAACAAGGCACAACGTACAACAATACAGTGTATAATAATACACAACTAAGTCTTCACTATTATTGTCACACTATTTTACAACACGTGAAGACTAGGATAGCTATTCCTCGGACTCTCACTCCATCCCCCGGGTAGACCCCGTTACGTTCTCATCTCCTGTTGAAAAACAATGGAACGAAAGGAAAGGGTGAGCTCAAATAGCCCAGTAAGAAATATCATGACTAAGATAATGACGAATAAATTATCATTAGCCTTCAACAGGTGAGTTCTCGATAGAATACAACAGAATACAAGGTGTATATCAAAAACTGCAGTTAAATTCTTGAACAATGTTCAGATCAATAATAGCGGCGGAATGAGCAATCTATTAGAAGAATAATGTAGACTATAATGTCCACGCGCTTCTCTTTTTCGTAAAAACATCATCAACTTTTATCATCTGAAATACCATTAGTCAAGATAATACAAATTCACAGTTCCTGGTCATAATCATGCAAATCAACAGTTCATCTATGCACTACGGGCCAAAGAGAACATTCAATATAGCACCAGCGGTCATGATTATACCAGATTCAGCCTTTGGTCATAATCATACCAAACAACAGTTCATCTATGCACTACGGGCCAAAGAGAACTTTCAATATAACACCAACGGTCATGATTATACCAGATTCAGCCTTTGGTCATAATCATACCAAACAACAGTTCATCTATGCACTACGGGCCAAAGAGAACTTTCACCACGTGTCATAAAAGACACCGAACAAATGTATCGCCTTTAACCTATTATATCGCCTTTAACCTATCATCTGTTCAACAAATATATCACATATGTGCCCCCGACCACAGATATTCACAACAGCTTGATTCTTGATGATTAGTACAAATAATAGTGATACAATTAATGAACAGAAGAAACAGGATAAACAATAAGTATCGGAAGTTTACTTTGTGCAGATTCAAATAATGTCCAAATTGTCAACATGATGTGGAGTGAAATTTAAAAATATTATTCAAGATTCTCAGTTCAGAATAACGGTTACAGTTCAATAGAAAGATTCAGAAAATAGGAAGGTTCAGTTGAAATAATGAAGTTCAACTATTATGGAACATATAATATTTTCAGGAATTATAGAAGCAATAGTTCCATAATAAGTTTCGATTCAGGAGTATGAAAGAAAATAATATCCCTTACCGTAGCAAGTTCAAGAGTGTAAAAAAAATGACATTTCTTACCGTAGTAAGTTTAAGAGTGAAAAAAAATGACATTTCTTACCATAGTAAGTTTAAGAATATGAAGGAAAATGACATCCCTTACCGTAGTAAGTTCAAGAGTGTAAAAAAATGACATTTCTTACCTTAACACGTGACTGGATATTGATTTAAATGAGATTGATCAACCTATATATTTATAATAAAATTAGTAATTACAACATGTAAACTTCAAAGTGTATGATAACTCATATATTATGAACTATCAAAATTATATATATTTAACATAATTTTTGTAGTATAAAATACCAACTTTAAAATAGTTTTAAAAATAATATTCCAAAATAAATCTTCCAAAGAAAGCTTTTAAAAATGAATCTTCTCAAAGAAGAGTCTTCTAAAGGAAGATTTGTGAATACCGTGAAAAATAGGAATTTATAAAATTACTACTCTTTAATAAAAGACTTACTTGAAAAATTCCTGCACTCCTTTTGGCTTTCAAACACTCAAAATAGCCTTACTATTATCAGAGAAAACTCATAAAATTCTTATAGAAAAATTCTATATTTTAGGTGTGATTTTTCTATTCAGCTGAGCAAGCTATTTATAGGAGAAAAGAGGTTACTATGCGTGGTAGGTGAACTAAAAAAAAATTTCAGCAGAGGCTGCGCAAACGTTTTTAAAAATTTTCAATACTTGCACAGTAACTTTGCACAGTAACTTTAAAATTTTCAAAAAATGAACAGTAATGAACAGTAACTTTTGTCGGTAGATGAACAGTAACTTCCCCCGAGATGAACAGTGACTTCCGTCAGTGAATAGTAACTTTTCCGGGAATGAATAGTAAATTCCGGGAGTGAATAGTAACTTTTGAAAAATAAAAAATTTTATTTTTCTTGTGGGTCCAACATATAAAATAAAATAATGCTACAACAATAATGTAATAAATACGTTACAGATTATTATTAATTTAATAATATAAATTACAGTATATTTGCAACTGTGACAATTATTAGGTTCAAAAATTTTAAAAAAAATAGTGCAGCAACAATTATTGAGTCAATGATATGAAATACAGTGTAATGACAATTATTGAATCAATAATGCAAAATACTGTGTAGCAACAATAATTGAATTGATAATATAAAATATTATGTAGTGACAATTATCGATTAAATGATGCGTAACAGTTACGGTGTCAATAATATGAGACACTGTGCAATACCGTGTGCTACTGTAGAGTACCGTGTGCTACAGAAAATATCATAAATTACCGTATGCTACTATTCTTTTATCACCGGTATTTTAACAGTTAACACCGTTGACTATTTTTATTTAAAAAGGTTACTTCTGTCGTTTTCTATATCCGACAATTATTCCGTTGTGGGCTCCACTAATAATTAGTTATTTCGGCGCCGTCGTACGGCCCGAATATTCCCCGACAAAACGAATATTGTCCGACAAAATAAAATTTTCACATAACATCCTTAACTTTCAATTTCGTTAATTTAACCACTTACTGTTTCATGAAAAAATATATATGAAGAAAAAATTAAATTTTATATTTAATAAAATTCGGGGTCTTACATACTACACATTATATCTTAAACTATAATATATACTAAAATGCAGTACATAACACCGTTGCTTGACAAATGATTTTCTCACAATGAAACACATGTCTTACGTATTTAATATCCTCAATCCTTACTACAATTTTAGAAATTTACTCCACTTTTTGTATTTTTCTAATATTATACATAATTACTAACCATAATTACCCATCAAATCCGGCTTTTGAAATTTTAAAATATTATATACCATTTATAATATTATATTTTACATTATATCATACATATTATTATTAAATAAATAATAACAAAATTGAGCTGAACCATTACTCCTATTTTTCGTATTTTATAATATTATACTACACATTATACCTTAAACAAGTAAAAAAATACAATTTACTAACCATTATATACCATTTACAATATTATACCACACACAAATAATAACAAAATTATTTTTATAATGTATGGTATAATCTACACAATCACTACAAATCTAAATTTAATTATGTTCAAACATAATTATTATATCCTAAAAACAAAATCAGTACATATCTAAACTGTTTTGATAATCTCAAGTGCTCTGTTAATCTCAACTGCAAAAATATTATCATTACTAATTTAATTATATTATAGCATAATATTATACCATTTATTTACACTTATATAACAACATTAATTATATTACAGCGTAATATTATACCATTTATCTTAATCCCACGTTAAATCTAAACTTATGCCACGTGTCGCTCTTTGATAAAACATTACTGAAAATGTTACTCGCAGCTTGCACTTTCAGTGAAACCTTAATACACCCATTTTTTTAATTATTTCACATACACAGAATAATTCAACATATCTTAATTCGATATACATATCACATCTCACAATTGGATATTTCTATATTTTTCCGGCTTTCAAAAATCAAACCATACTCACCATAAAAATAATTATTTTTACATTCAGACTATTCTCACAGACAATAAAATTATTTTAACTCATACAATTCACGCCTATGTATTAAACTTTTAAAAAATAATTTTATCTCACAAAAAAATAATATTAATTCCATAATTGCACAATAAAATTGTAATATAACCAATAAATATGTTGCGATTACAAAATTGCATCAAATCCATGTTATGACTGTCATGCAACAATTTCTAATTTTTTTTACATATAATATTAATTATCTGATAATATTATTAGATCCCCAACTTCTGGCAACTCTCCCAACCAAAAATAAAACTTCTCCGTAAATATTGCATTAGGATTCGAAACTAAATCCATAATTACTTTATCCAATACATTCGAATTTGTACATACAATATTATTGTTTTTTACCTCCCAAAGTTGTTGCAAATAACTCTACCATAAAAAATATTGCATAATTCAAGCAATCTCAATTTGATCTTATCAAATTAATTCAGTTTAGAATATTATCCAATTAAAATCCCATTAATTTTAGCAATCTCAAATCCTCAAATCCCATTAATTTAATCTTAACAAATCAGACTACTATCATAAAAAAATAAAATGTAACGCATAAATATGACTGTCATTCAATAATTCTAAATTGTTGCAAATAAATCTATCACCTAAAAATATTGCATAATTTAAGTAATCTCAATTTGATCTTATCAAATTAATTCAGTTTTGAATATTATCCGATTAAAATCCCATTAATTTAAGCGATCTCAAATTGAATATAACATAATCGAATATTATCCAATAAATTGAAAATTCAATATTATTCCATTAAAATATATAAGTATAGCACAAAAAATAATATTAATTTTTTTTGTCACAAATCATATAAAATTACAAAATTAAAGAAATACCAAATAGATAATAATCCAATTTTAGGTATGGTTGGTCTACACAATTTTTATAATAACCCTATAAATAGATACCACCTATTTCATTCTAAATCACACCACATAACAGTTTTCTTCTTCATATATTTTGCTTCTATATGGTAAGCTTATTTTTCTTTTGTTATTGCTCTTTTTCTATTTCTATTACATTCTGTTTCTTTGCCTCATCATGAATCTGACTTCAAATTTTCTTTCTACTTCTACTTCATTCTGAACCTTTGTCTCACCACGAATCTGACTTCAACTTTTTTGTTGTTTGATTATTTAGCTGGTGTAACTACTAAATACAATTGTGTTGCTAACATCAGTCCTCTAAAGAGAAACGTGGAAAATTAAGGCACAAATAACTAAACTCTAAAATATGTCTTACTTCTATAAAGGTGACTACATAAACAATATTAAGATGATTTTGTTGAATAAGAAGATATTATCCCATCATTGGGCTGTAGAACTTTATTTACAAAAAAAAATTCATGCATATTTTTTAAAATTTTTAAATTCCTTAATCAGACAAAAAAAATATAATATTATCTCATAAACACAAATCTAAACTGATATTATATCCCAAAATTGCATTAATTCTAAATTGATATTATATTTCATAATTTTATTTTTATATTATCTCAAATTGATTGGTGATTAATCTAAACAATTTTTAATTTTTAATTTTTTTTAGCAAAACGAATAATCTCGCCGCAACGCGCGGGGTTGTATCTAGTATTCAACTTATATGGAGATATATCCCTTTCAAAAATTATTGCGTATTTACTTATAGTTGATATTTTCTTATATTCTCAAAATTTCAAGAGAAAACTTTTCTTGAGATATTTTTTTATGGCAACAACTTAGGAAAATAAGAAAAGAAAATTCAAAAGTTGGAAATGGAATCAAAACCACACATGATATGTCTGACATTAACCAAACGGTTCAAACATGCCAAAATTAAGTAGTTTTAGAGTTGCATTATATATCCTGGTAACATATGCATTACGTGTGTAAATTATATAAGATAAAATTATATTTTTATAAAATTAAAAAAATTAAATAACAATATGTTTAAAACTATTGGGACAAAAAAATATAATACAAATCACTAAACTTATGGAAAAAACCTCATGAAAATTTTATAATATAAAAGATATATATATAACTATAGTAATAATTTGTCCCGACACATAACAAACGTACATGATCAGAAAGCAAACCTAATCAAACCAAGAAGGGGCCAAAGGCTAAAGTAATGATTATTATTCCAAACACATACGTGGGTCTTGCTCATGATTTTGTTTTTGACTTCCTTAATTAACAGCTTTATTATGTATAATAATTTTATCATTTATTTATGTAATGATTTTTATAAAAAATAATAAAATTTATCATTTATATGATAGATCTTATTATTTTTTACAAAGGTTATTATATAAATTATTACAAAACATTATTATTCATATTTTTTTCCTTTAATTAATTAGATAAAGAGATTACCTATCATTTTATATTGGATTTAATTATTTGAAACAAAATGTTGTGTCTATTATATATATATATATATATATATATATATATATATATATATATATATATATATATATATATATATTACACAGGTATGATGATCCATACCATAAAAAAGATTAATATACCCACTCTCCCTGACAAAAATGACAATATTTAATAAAATTGCAAAATAAGTAGGAATCAATTTAGATTTATGGAATACTTAATATAAATATCTTTTTTATATAGCAGTACTCAATTTTTTATGATATGCTTTATTTGTGTCAAGATGGCATATAGCGTTTGTTTGATTTACACGTATAATTAAAATTTTAATTTAAAATTTCTGTTGAGAGTAGTTTTAGTAAAAAGCTAAAGTTATGGAATGAAACGTGCCATATTTAAGAGCATAATATATATTTGACGCCCTAAATAATATTTCACTTAATTTGAAAATTAATATACCAAATCTTATATATCCAAATATACAAATCTTGGCCATTAATGGTTCTGTTTAAGCTAAAACAAAATTACGTTAGAAAATAACTGTTAAAAATAAACTACTCCATTTTGGCATGAACGACGGGGTACAATTTTCATTTCTAAAATTAAATCTTAGAATTAACGAACAATCATCTCCAAGATTTCAGGAATTAACAACCTTTTTCCTTTTCCATTTTTTCACGTCAAGCTGCCCTAAAATCATTCTCTTTCCTTTTTCACCAGACAAATGCATGCAAGTGTATTGTTGTACTATGCATAATTAATTTTTTATTCAAAAGATGTGTATATACTATTAAATTTATAAGTTCAAAAAAAACCACGATACCACTTTTTAGTATAAAGATTTAAATGTAATATATATATATATATATAAACCTTCACTTTTTATAGTTTCAAGATAACACCGTTTCCGTAATATTTTTATGATCATTCAAGTTAATTAATTAATACACACTCCCAGTTAAATATTTGTATATAGGAGGAACTTAAGAAGCAGAGTCACACAACTTCAACCTCAACTGCTGCACAATGCAAACTTAGGTAACTTCTCTAGCAAATCCACTGTAAGCATGGATGGCCCTGGCCGCCGTGGCCGGCTTGAGTATCCCGGTGTGGACAACTGCCGTGAAGCGGTGGCACGGCGTTCCGAAACCCTAAGCCACTTAGCTTGCATGTACTTTTGCTTCCTCCATGGTCCCATGTGCATTTTTTTGTCCTTCATGCATTTTTTAGCAGCTGAGCACAAAATTGTGATTAGGGACAATAACCTTTCCACTTTTCCTATGAACACTTCCGGAAGCTTGTTAACTAGTCCATTATATTCTTCACTTGCTCTAGCCATCTCGAATTCGCCTCGAAAATTCAACTCGATTATTACCCTCACTTCCCCTTTCTTGGGATTCGAGTTATCCAGTACATCCACAAAGGTGTGTTCGCCTGCATTTACATAGTAAAATTCCTTAGGGTTTACGTGAGCTTCAACAATTTATAAAAAGAAAAGAAATTAAAATTTTGATCAGTAAATTAGCCTATGGTGCTAGAAAATTTTGCATCTGGATTGCTCAGAAGTGCATCACAACATTATGGTGCACGATCTTGTGAGTTGTGATGCACTTTCAGATAATTCAAGTAAAAATTTTGTAGTTAGTCTGGCATTACTTATAAGATAAGTCTATACACATAACAATCAAACACTACATCCATCTACACTATTAAAAAGATGAACATGATATGGATTTTAACGTCATGTCCTACTTTTTAATGGTGTAAATGAATATAGTGTTTGATTTTTGTGTGTTTATTATACTTATTCTTACTCATATTTGATGAGTGATGGGGCGCGGTAGCTTTGCCAATTCAATTACCTGATGGAATATTTGGCGAGCCTTTCCACTTGGACTTGCAAATGGCGGAATTGAAGCCTGCATTTTGAAGGCAACCACTAACTTGTTTCATAAGGCAATTCCGGCAGCCGCGGAATTCCGGTCTCTGGCAAGTGCAAACATTTCCGGCAATTTGTGCCTCTCTTAGTGCTTCTTTTGTGCAATTTCTGATTTTTGATTCCAAAGAACTTGTCCTGTATAAGGTTGCCTGCAAAATCAGAACAAATTAAGAAAACTGTTACTAATTTCTTGGTGGGGCCATTAAAAATTAAATAAATTTGGAATATACCATTTGTTCGATAACATCAATAGTCTTATTTTATCATAAAATGCCAGATCAAAGTATATAAAAAAAAAATGAATTTTTTACCTGTAAAAGTTGGTGCTGATTTTCCCAAAAGCTCTTGTTATCTTTAACATTGCAACCGGAGTTTTCTCCCTCCTCATCTTCATTATTTTGGTCCTCATTCTTGTCGTAAATAATGCTTTTCGGTGACCCTTCACCTTCCTCGTGAAGAAATCCGAAAACCGTATCGGACAAATTCATTTCAAGTTCTCCGGAAAACTCGATTTCACGAGTATCATACGTCAAAATCCGGTGGCTCATCGGAATTCTAGCCAATGCCCTGACCCTTCCTCAACTCTCTCCTCAAAGGGCTTAATTACTTGTTTTTGGCACTAAATAAAAAGGGTTTATATAAAAAAGCGCTAAGGGCCTTGGACCATTATCCTACTTGGACGAACAAAGCTTCATGGTTCATGCACAGGAGACCAAGCTGACTGCCAACGTGCTCCGTAGGGATTGGGCGGTATAAATCGGACTGTTTTAAATGGTGGGTCAAACAGCAAGGATCCACGTCAGTCTTAGGTCAATTATTTTGACCTATTTTAGAGTGTTAACGGATATACTCGAACATTCAACTTATTTAATACTGATAGTATACTGTATCTATTTTTAATATTATTAATTTTTCTTTTTATCTTGTTGCTGTATTATCCTATCGGACCTAGCCTAATCTCGTGGGTAGCGGGACCATCTCCAGTGAGGTGACAGCCACAGATTGAAACGTGGAATGATCAGAACCGTTGATGTACAGGTTTATCCGATGAGATGGGACCCCCTTGTTTTCTCGTCTAACAAAAATCATGTCGTTCCACAAAGTGATAAAGATTAGCAGATTGATGTCGGAATTTCTAAATACGCGGCGTCTAGCCCGTGGTATTATTGGTGAAGATAATTGGACGATATTGTACCCATGGTTATTGAGATATTTAGGGGTTAGGAATTGGGCAAATTGGTCATTTGAATTGTGTAATTATTGCGTGGACCAAGTCAATCTAATATTTTGAGATCGGCAAAACTAGTTTTTAAAGAATTGAATTTATCGGATTCTGTAGGTTAAGCCATTAAATTTTTAATTTTTATAATTGAATTATTATATTAATTAAAAAAAATTAATTAGGCCATTTTGTTAAATTACTGAGAAAAGTTAATTGGGCATGGATTCCAGTTGTCATTGGACCTCGTTGCGTGATTCCCGCAGAACCTAAAATGCATTCAATTAGAAATCGAAATATCATAATTAGTTCTGTCGATTGCTAAAGAAGAGAGAGAAAGGGGAAGAAATCTTACGGGGAACTTCCGAGAGGGAGATTTGCACAAAATCTGTTCTTCTTTGGAAGCCAGAACTTGCACCGACTTGTCATTCTCTACCCTTCGTTGAGGCTCCTTTGACGCTCAAACCGTAGAAGGTTCAATTGTGCACCAGTCCAGAACTCCACATCTCATATGCTTTTCTTTTTCTTTTTTTCCTTTCTCCTTTTTGTAAAATCAGCATATTTAACTTTTTATTTAGTTTGCATGTGACATTTCTACATTAATTTCTAAATATATTTTAAATAATAAATGCTAATGTTTAAATTTTTAATATTGAACAAAAATTAGAGCAAGTACACAAAGGTGCTTAAATAAACAGCTAGTAATAAAATAAAAATTAATGTAGGCTTGACATCCGTTTTTTAATAAACGAATGACTTTATGGCCAGAAATAACGATTACTGTTTCAAAAGTTTTGTTGCTTGAATTTGCATGATAGGTTGGTCAGGAATATAAAAACTAATGAGCTTATGGAAGCAATCAATTTTAGGATGGTTTGTAATCAACCAATCAATTCTTAAAATCACATCAAACTCATGCATTTTCAACTAGATGAGGTCAACAGGCAGGGTGAGGTTATTGATTTGAACCAAACAAAATTTATAAACAGTAGATGTAACGGCTATTTCTCCTAATGGAATTTTAACACATAAGTCAATGTTTAAATTTTCAGGAATCAGATTTAAACGTTGGGCACATGTAGGTGAGATAAAATAGTGGGTAGAACCAGTATCTAATAGGGCATAGACTTCACAAGAGTTTATGAATAGCTTACCGGTTATAATCTCGTTCATGTTTCGTACCTTCTGAGACGTTATAACAAAAGCTCACCCCTAGACTACAGATTTTTTTTTGTCCGTGTTAACCTTTGGAGCCATCATCGCTACTGGACTTGATTTTGTGATAGGACAAAATCGAGCAATATGACATTCTTTTCCACAATTATACCAAGACTTGGATTGCTGAGTACAGTTCGGACTGATGTGACCCTCCTGACCACATTTGTAGCATTTTACGGGGGGTCGATCTCCTCCCCTTGAAACTATTACCGGTGCTGATGTTGGTGCTGGTGCCTTTCCGTAATCGTTGTGGGATCTCTTTTTTTTTAAAGTATTTCCACTTATTTCTCCCCTTCTGTTATCTGGACCAGAATTACCACTAAAGTGGTTATTATTTCCGAAAAGGTGATTGTCGCCTCTACGATTCTCGTTCCGGTAATTATTTTCGTTATTTCTTTCTCTTGGTTGATCATTGGCTCTTGGTTGATCATTGGCTCTTGGTTGCAATATTTAATCTTCGTGTTCAACTCTTTGAGCCCTATCCACCACATCTGAATATAGACAAAGTTTGTGAGAGATGAGGTGTCAACAAATTTTGGGTCTCAGGCCTCTTAAAAACATGCGAGTCATTCGTGCTTCATCGTTCACCAAATAAGGCGTGAATCTGGATAACTCCGCAAACTTAGTTTCGTATTGAGAAACAGTCATGTTCCCTTGTTCTAATTTAATAAATTTCACCTCTTTCATATGGCGGACACTTTTTGAAAAATACTTTTCATTAAACAAATCCTGAAACTCCGTCCAGGACTCTTTCATATGGATACGTTTTATCGATTCCCACCAATGGTCTGCTTCCCCTCTTAGCATTAATGTATTAAATGGGACCTTTTGATCATCAGTGTAGCGCAGAACATCAAATATCTTTCTCATCTGTTTCAGCCATGCTTCAGCTTTAAGTGGGTCCAGCTTCCCGAAAAATTCGGGTGACCCCAACTCTTTAAATTGCTTCGCAGTGATCATCCTCGAATTATCAGCATTTTCACCGGTGGGAGTTCCCCTAGTTTGATTTTGCATGAATTGTATAAAGTTTCTAAAGAAACCATCACAATTCATATGGTCACCTGCGTTATTTTCAGAAGCTGCAGGAGGATTATTTGTAGCCTCCTGATTTTCTGCAACGTAATTCATCCCTTGGTTTTCAGATGTCATTCTGAAATATGATTACAAAACAAATGTTAGTTTAAACAAACCGACTTGTCACTTTTTATCGCTTCATTCAAGTCAACTAGCAAAATTTAACTTAGGTAGGACACACTAGCAAAAGATTCTAATCGTCTCTCCCCTCCTAGTTCTAATCCCAGATCTTCATGCAAGATCATATCCCTAAACTCTGATACCAACTGTGACGTCCTCGAATCGGGTCCACACCACCCAATTTGAGTCGTCAAAAGACTATAACAAAATTATTACAATACACTGTTCAATAATACACAACTAAGTCTTCACAATTATTACTATTCTACAATACAGAGAAGACTACTATAGAAACTATCTCGGACCGTTACTCCATTCCCCTTTCCCCCCCGCTAGTCTAAGCTACGCTCTCATTTCCTGAACAATTGAACAAAAGGAAATGATGAGCTCAAATAGCCCAGTAAGCAATATCATGACTAGGATAATGAAAAATAAATTATTCTTAACCTTCAATAGTTGAGTTCTTAATTGAATATAATAGACAACAAGTTTTAAATCAACAACTGCAGTTGAGTTAAAAACAACAAGATTAACAACAGCAGTTAAGTTCTTAAACGAAGTTTCATTGCAGCGAAATAACCACCACTAAGAGAATCAAGTAGATCATGATATCTACTAGCATCTCTTTTTAAGAAAATCATCATCAACTTTTATCATCTGAAATATTACTGGTTATGATCATGCGAAACAACAGTTCTTTTTTGCCTCTGGCCAAAGAAAACATTCATCACGTGTCCTTGTCATTCGACCATAGACACCAAACAATTATATCGCCTTTATCCTATATCGCCTTTAACCTATATCGCCTTTAACATGTCATCTGTGTAAGACCCCAAATTTTATGAAATACAAAATTTAATTTTTCTTCATATATATTTTTCTTGAAACAGTAAGTGATTAAATTGATAAAGTTAAAAGTTAAGGATGTTATGTGTAAATTATATTATGTTGGACAATATTCGTTTAGTCGGGGAATATTCGTACGACGGCGCCGTACGAACCAATCATTGGTGGACCTCACAACGAATAATTGTCGGATATAGAAAACAACATAAACAATTTTTAAATGGTCAATAGTACTATCACTTTTAATTGTTAAAATACCTAGTGGTAAAAGAATAGTAACATACGGTATTGCACAGTAGTACACGGCATTGCACAGTGTTTCGTATTATTAAACTGATAAAGTGGTTATCGTACAATATTTGACTTTATTGTCACATGCACAATAATTCATAATATTAAACTGATAATTGTCACAGTAGCATATGCACAGTAATTCACATTATTGAATCAATAATTGTCATTACACAGTAACGTATTCTTTCTTTTATATACTTTCTGCATTATTATTATCTCTATTATGATGTTAATTAAGCTATTGTATTTTATTATTAATTAATTTGATATCTAACTCAGAGAGTCAACTACACTGTATTTATAACAATTAATCATAATAATGAATAAGTGTGAATTATTTTGAATAATTGAATTGATAAAGTTATTTGTTTATAATATAAAGTTAGGTAATATAAAATGAATGATATAGATTAAAGATAATATAGAATTTGAAATGGATAGTGTAGATTAAAAGATGATATTTAATTATACTAATTTTAATAAAAAAAAATAAACTTTTTTTCCTATTCCTTTTCGAGGTAGGAATTAATTTATATAAATTTGGACAGTAGTTATACTAATATGAATTAGGAAAGTTGAATTAAAAATTAATGAAATCAAATGAAGTTTGTACTTTTAATTATATAAATTCACCAATCTCGCACGAAACACGAGTGATATGGATAATGTTTCATTATGTTAATTACTAAGATAAATAATTAAATATGAAAAAAATATTTAATGAATATTTTGAAAAGATAATTGCAGTTATTAAATTATTACATATTTGTTTGAATAATAAATTATTTAATCATATATTGTACGTTCATGTGATTAATTATTAACTTAAATATTTGAATGACGTGTAAAATTATTTAATTATGATTATTAAAAAATAATAATGTTTATTTAAGTTTGTAATGTTACATAAATGCTTATATTAACAAATTTTGCTTAAAATTCTAATGTGAATAAAACTATGAATCACTATAATTTTTCAACTATTTTTTTAATTATTGTGTTTTGAAAAAATTCACTATATTATTAATACAATTAATCATGTAATTTGATAAAAATTTAAGTTTTAATTTGGTTAGATTTTTTTTGAATACTTTTGAAATTGGATAGTAATATTTAATTATTATAAATTTATGTAGTACTTATATTAATTTAAATAATTTTGTTATTCTTATTAAAAATTAAAATATTGTTAAATTTAAATAATACTTAATCAATACAAATTTAAATAATTGTAATGTTAATATAAATAGAAAAATAAATTAAAAATCAATAAAATCATTTTAATTATACAGTTGATTTATAAACGGTATTAATAACATCCAAGAATAACGAATTTGGCAGTAATAGACATTTCCCAAATTGAAGGAGTCTTAAACCACCGTGATCTCAGATTTGTCCCGACACTTTTGATTTCCTCGTTTCGAATTCAGACCTATTTATATCAGTCACACCATTTTGATTCGTAAGTATATCTTTTACAGATTCTAATTTTCGAGTTAATTTTGGATAGTTAAGTTTGAATTAAAATACTGGGTTTTGTTTTATTTAATTTTTCCCACTTGAATGAAGGTGTTTTTTCCTGTTCCGGGTTTCGTTATGCATATATACTTGCTCTGTATTTATATTTCAACAAGTATTGTGATTTGTTTGTACTTTCTTTTTGTAGATATGAAAAGAAAAGGCTCTTGGATTTTCAGTTTAAGGCATTTTTGGTTGACTTTGTGGAAACTGAGGAGTGCCCCAATCATTGGAGCTGATTTGCTGTACCGGGTCTGATTTATAAGTGGATTTAGGAGGAAGAGAGATTATACGGATTATCGGTGGAGTTCTGCATTTGGGAGGTGAATTGAGGATTTGGGGAGATAAATTATCGGTTGAATCTTAATTTGGAGGTGAATTTTAGTTTGGATGAGAGAATTGGGGAGATGACAGAAGAAGATAAGGGATTGGGGGGACAACCATGACTTCAGGGTCACTGGGTCTCCGTTCAGGAAGTTATGGGTTATTGCAGCTACAGTTTCAAAACGGATTTCTTTGGAATCAAACGACGCCACCAATTGCTGCCCGAAGGCCTCCAAAGATGTTCAAAGAGAAGGAAAGATTTATTCACTGGTTCTACAAGTTTGCCCCTCGCAAGAAAGTTGGTATGCTGCTCTTGTGTGCCGTTTCTGCCTTGGTGTTTGGATGGGTATTGTATGTTGGCAAAGGTCTGATTAACAGTCTTTTCTTTTTCTTTTTCTTTTTTAGATATTCATTTCGTACTTTGGTTCTAGCTTAAGTTATGGTAGTAGATTCTAGTTAAGTTATCATAGAATATGGAGATGTTAAATATATACGTGTAGGTAGGCAGTTTAAATGTTTGTAGAACAATAAGGAAGCAAAGAAAATATCATATTCTATCTAATTATAAACCTAATTAGCATTTGCTTTCTGAGCGTAATTGGCATTTACTTTATGAGCGTAATTGGCATCTGCTTTATGAGCACTGCTTAATCCTTCTTTTTGTTCTGCATTCATTTATTTTTATCTCTCTGAATGGAAGAAGCATATATAAGCAGTTCATAAGTGTGCATTCATGCTTTATGACAGCTAATTGTGGTGTCGTGTTGGATAATAGTCATGAAGATAAACTTTGAAAGTGATTTTGATTGTATTTTCTTCCATTGGTATCATGGCTACTGTAGTTCAAGTTGTTTTGCTGCTTGTATTTTCCATTATGCTTATTAATAGATTAAAATATTGTGATAGGTAGGAATGTCAACCAAAGATCAACTTTGTTCACATGTCTGTATGCCTTCACCCCTATTTTGTATTCAACAAAGCTATACATGACATATCTTAATATTAGACGCTGATTATTAGTTTTAGCTTTATTGAGGATGGAAACAATTTGTGCATTTTTTAATTTTTTAGGTGAAGCTACACAGGAAGGCGTCCATATTTTGAGCATGGGAGTGAACAACACTTCAGATTTTAATCATCCTGGATATTTATCACCAAATGTAGATCAAGTTATAATCAGTGAATCTAATTCTTCTATACAGAATAATGAGGGACGAAATATAGCTCAGCCTCCTCCACCTCCTGCATATTTTACCGGATACACCCTTCCTCCTGGGAATCCATGTGAAAGTTTCACATTGCCTCCCCCACCAGCAGATAAGAAAAGGACAGGACCACGTCGTAAGTTTGACGTGTTTGATTTTTATTCCTTTTTTAGGTTTTCTTAACAAATGTCTTCTGTAAATTACTATGGTACTTAGCTATTGCCACCCTATATGGGCACAGACATGCAAAGTTATAGGTAGCAGGTTTATACTCTTTACAGGCAGAGTAGTTCTATGCTTGCAAAATTGATTTCATGGCTTCATAGGTGGAATTTGTCTTAGATTTCTTTATCTGTGTTTTCAGCATGTCCAGTATGTTACCTTCCTGTTGAAGAAGCTATTGCCCTAATGCCAAAGGCCCCATCATTCTCTCCCGTAATTCAAAATTTAACCTTTATTAGTGAAGAATATTTAACTAGAAGTGAGTTTGGAGGCTCAGAATTTGGTGGATATCCTTCACTCAAGCAGAGAACTGATTCTTATGATATAAGAGAATCAATGAGTGTGCATTGTGGGTATGATTTTTTCCTGGGAAAAATTAGTCTGTTTACTTCTTCTCCTAGAAGTGGTTGCTATGTAAGAAATTTTCCTGGTTTAGTTATGACTAAGTTTTTACTTTACCATTCTGCTCATTTTTGCTGCCTGTGTTGTGTTGGTTCGCATCTACAACTAAAGATTTGTCAGAGGAACTAAACCTGGACATCGGACGGGGTTTGATATTGATGATTCTGACCTACTTGAGATGGAGCAATGTCGAGGGGTGGTCGTTGCATCAGCAATATTTGGTAATGCTTTTTACAAGTCTATTCGATTTTCATCCCATGTTTAACCTTGTGGGTCGCTAGTTTGATGAATTCATTTCTTCTATCAGGGGCTTATGATTTAATACAACAGCCTAAGAATATCAGTGAAACTGCCAAGAAAAACGTTTGCTTCTTTATGTTCATAGATGAAGAAACAGACATATTTCTAAGAAATTCGAGTGGACTGGACAGTAGTAAGAAGCTGGGATTGTGGAGAATTGTTGTTATCCACAACCTGCCTTATGATGATCCTAGAAGAAATGGGAAGGTAAAAATTCTAAGTTTCAGCAAGTTCATCTTCCCTTATGACCAATATTATGTAAATATAAAGCTGGAGCACCTGTTTGGTTTCTTGGTACCCTCTCATTATTTCTTTCTTCCTATCTTATCCCAATTTTTGCTCTTCCATTTTCTCTTAAAAAAAAAACAGAAAAATCTATACCTTCCAAATGTTTCTATCCTAAATATTTTGGTTTTAACTTTCACATGATTGTGGTAGTTTTTTTGGAACCATACAACGCAGTGTATTGTGATTTGTGCCCATGCGACTAGTTTATATAAATCCATGGAAAGATGCGTGTTGTCAGACAGTTTTTGTTCTTTATATTCTTCTGAATGAGAAAGACTTCAACTAAGACATCCTTTCTTCATTGAGGATGTCAATCGATAATCAAAATTTCGTCAACATAGTAAATTAGCGAGTTTTTGCTTATATGGATGTACTAATATGACGTATCAAGTATCAACTTAGATATCCTCTTATTATTCATGCATAATTTAATCTGAGAGACTGTTCTGGTAAATAGACAAGTTTCTCTAGAATTCTACTAAGTTGGTAATATGATAAATTGATAATGACAAAAAGGGAACCCCAATTCAATCTAAAACATTAAATAGATAAACATTTCTCTCTCTCTCTCTCTCTCTGTCTCTCTCTCCCTTTTTTTGGGTGGTTTTTCAGAATTGGTTATGCTTCTAAAAAGGACAAACGAATTTTGTGAAGCGTAAGTTTTGAAAAGATCTTATCATGATAGCCTTTTAAATTATCTTTTTTCTAATGAGTTAAAGTAAAACTACAATATTTGGCCTCATATTCTGAATCTACTTTTGTAAGTAGAATGACTTTGCATCTAAATAATCCTTTCAGTATGCTATTGGTAAGGAACATATTACTTCGTAACACTGAATAGCATCATTCTCCATTCTCCACATTTTTAAAGAAATAATGTTGTACATAGAAAATGGGAGCACCTCTCTCCCAATATGCCTCGTCTGGTGGTTGCATGTGTGTAATTAGGATATCCTTGTGTTACATGTATGTTTGTAGGCTATTCTCCTTCTGTCCCTTTTCCTGTATTAACAACATTTCCACTAATTTACATGTTGGAAAGAGAACCCTATGTTTGTTTGTCATGTACAAGCAACTGTCAGCATTCTATATGTATATATATAAGATAACAGAAATATCACGCCATGGTGCTGCTATGCAATTTGGACTCTCAACTAGGTACTATTTGGCCTTGTGCCATGTAAATGTGTTAATTTACATAAGGTACTGGATAAAAATACCCAGGATATATTTTTGGCAGGTTCCAAAGCTTCTACTGCATAGGCTTTTCCCCTATGCCCGCTACTCATTATGGATTGATGGCAAACTTGAACTTGTTGTGGATCCCTATCAACTTTTAGAAAGGTAAATAATTGTAATTTGTCCTTTTGGCTCAAGTTTTGAGATTGGAATTATTTTCCAATTCCTAAGTTGAAGTTTCCTTAATTTCTCCATTTTTTACGCCTATGATAAGTTTTTCACACATTCTCTATTGTCTGTAATAATATGTTCAGTATGGTTTCTTATTTAACTTAGGTTCTTGTGGAGGAAAAATGCCAGTTTTGCAATATCTAGGCATTATAGACGCTTTGATGTGTTTGTTGAAGCCGAAGCTAATAAGGTTGCGGCAAAGTTTGATAATGAATCCATTGACTTCCAGATTGACTTTTATCGAAGGGAGGGTTTAACCCCATATTCGGAGGCCAAGCTTCCCATTACCAGCGGTAGGGGCATGATCTCTGTTCTTTTGTTTTTTTATTGCATTTTCTCATCTTCGATATAATTTTGCTATATTATGTGTATGCAGATGTTCCTGAAGGATGTGTTATTATAAAGGAGCATATTCCTATCTCAAACCTATTTACTTGTCTTTGGTTCAATGAAGTTGATCGATTCACTCCTAGGGACCAAATTAGTTTTTCCACTGTAAGGGACAAGATTATGTCAAAGACAAATTGGACTGTCAGTATGTTCTTGGATTGCGAAAGGCGTAACTTTGTAGTTCAGGTAATAATTCAACAAAAATTTCCACATTCAAATTACAATAATTAATAGTGGCAGCTTATGAAAAAAAGCCCCGGGGGGGGGGGAGACTGAGTTAATTAAAAAAGATCAGTTATAGTTGTTATCATTTTCTAATACCCATTTGCTTCTATTATCATGTTAATATAACTACGCTTTTCTTCTTTTTTCCCCTGCTCCACAACTGTGTTTCTTTATTTTCGATTCACAACTGTGGCTTGATAGGTAGTTTTGAGTTGATTTATTTCCGAACACACTACGAACAACTATGCATGCACACATGAAGAGCCGCACACACAACAGATTGAGGCATGGCCCCTCTGGGCAGGTTTTTTTGGGGGGGGGGGGGGGGGGTGGAACTGAGTTAATTTAAAAAGATCAGTTATAGTTGTTATTATCTTCTATTATCATATTTATATAACTACGCCTTTCTTCTTTTTTCCCCTGCTCAGCAACTATGTTTCTTTATTTTCGATTCACAAAACTGTTGCTTGATAGGTAGTTTTGAGTTGATTTATTTCCGAACACATGAACACACTACAAACAACTATGCATGTGCACACGAAGAGTCGCACACACAACAGACCTAGGCATGGCCAATCTGGGCGTGGGAGGGTGTTCCACACAAACATGGAGTCACGAAAGCATTACCAAATACTGATTCTAAGAATCTTCACATGTCTCTTTACCGAATTTGGGTTATGTTCTATAAGTGCTATTATTAGGAAAGACTGAAACTTATTATGATGAACTGCGAGTCTGTGAGCGTCTCGTTGCAGTTGGTTCTTTCAAGTGATTTATTTATGCTTTTTGAACCATTTTATCAATACTTTCTAGTTGTTGCTTTATGAGAGTTATTTAAACTGCATTGTTCCAACTCCAAAAGTGTACGCAAACACTCTCCACCCATTTTTTAGTGTGTTTATATTTGAAAAACATTCTCTCACATCATGTCAATTTAAACTTGTCCTTCTTGTCACTTGATTGACTTGGAATAAAATTTAGAGACTACATGATCATTATTCTTCTTTACTTCTTGATACTCGTGGGACTGTTAGTTTCATTAAATTTCTCAAGTGTCCTTCTATCCCACACAATTTCTCTCTATGCACACACACACATTCAAGTAACTATATTTCCAATTTCTAAAAATGTGCAGGGGTACCATCGGGATGTACTCGAACATTGGGCTCCCCCTCCTCCTCCTCTTCCTGGTGCTACTGCTATTCTGCATCCTCCACCCCCTTCTGGTGAAACAACAAACAAAACGTCATCTGAGATTTCTAGAGGAAACACTACAACTACAACCAAAGTCCCATCAAGGCGTAGGGCAGACAGAAGATCTAGTTCGAGACGCCATCGCAAAGTTTCCGCTGGAAGTAGGGATATCAGTTGAGGTTAAAATTTTGTTTTAAGGAAATATCATTCTTTCCTTCCCTGCTCAAAATCATTCATTGTGGGGTTAGGAAAGCGGCTGGATGAGCATTTTAGTTGTGTTTTCCACAACCATGTCATTTTTTAATGATTTTATTAAAATTATCAATTTCTTAATTTTTTTCATGTATATATACGATACTTATATATTAGTTCCAATAAATTATTAAATGGGGTTGCTGCTATTTGTCACTTGCAGTGACCCTTTTTGTTGGATTACCAATGTAGAGCAAATATTGTACTGGAAACCAATTATCTGCATCGTGCCCTTATGAATGAAATGTTTAATATACCGGTGGTCCTTGAAATATCTTCCATCTTCTTCTTGGATTATATTTTACTATTTTTGGAAACCTATAATTATACCGTTTCAGTATTTGGGATTTAGAAGTAAGGGTTAAACGAAATTAGTCGAGTCGAATATTAAATTGTTTAAATTTAGTTTATAAAATTTATCGAGAATAAAATAAGGTTCAGTTGAGATTCGTTTAACTAATGAATCGGACACAATCTCGTATCGAACTTTTTGAGCGAATATAATTCGAGTATCAATAAAAAAATACAATTTGAAGAAATTCAAGTAATTTATCGAATTTTAAACTTTATTAATATTTAAAATTTTTATATTTTGAATCGAGTTTGAATCAAATTTTTAATCGAATGACTACGAATTGTGTCTAAATACAAATTGAGCCTAAATCATTTAATTTATTTTACGGCCTTATTTAAAAGAAAACATGTGCAATGGCGGAAAAATTATACCATGCTCCTGGGGTATGGTGAATAGTATACCCCCCTCTCACATAAGGGTAAGCTCCACACGCGATGGGACCTGTGCCACAACGCGTGGAGTCCACCCTTATGTAAGAGGGGGAGCATACTATTCATCCATGCCCCAAGGGCATGGAATAATTACTCGCAATGGCGACACTACATAGAGACTGTAATTAAACATTTATTTTAAATTTTTAATTAATATGTAATTAAACATTTATTTTAAAATTTTAGGAACTCCTATAATCTAAAAAAAAATATCATTTTCAAAACAAACGGTTAACCTTATTTATATCTTTTTCTTAAATTTTTATGTACCACGTTACTATTTTTTAATATAGATTCTCTTTCCACTACTCTAATTTACTGTTAATTTTACAAAATTTATTTTTAAAGTTAAAAAATGTGACCAGTATATTATTATTTTAACTTAATATTTTTTTTTGTTGATATTAAATTCCTATCACTCTTTAATGTTGTTCCTTAAAAATAAATTACTCTTAATTTCATTACAAATTTAATTTAAAGATAAATTTTATAATTTAAAAAAGTGTTAAATATAAATTTGACACTTAAAATCTAAAGCATATAATTTTATTTATATTTTCTATTTAAGTATTAGTTCTTAAATATTTTAGCTCCTCCCAACTTAAAATTCTAGTGCCACCACTAAACATGAGGGAATGCTTAGAAAATTATTATGAAGCGCGTTGACTTTATTAGTAGTTTTACACAAATAATTTTTTTTGATATCGTTAATATTATTTTTATAATTCAAAATTTGATCATTACATATTTCTTTTATGTAATGTTTTTTTACTAATTTTTATAATAAAATTATGTTACACTTTCATCCTTTGTGCAATGTGAATTGTGTTGATATTAAATCCTTTGCCACCCTTCGATTCATTTTCTATTCTCCTAATTTGTCACTTTCCAAATTAGCATGAAGTTGCACAAATTTTGGAATATCTTACTCCTATTTTTGGATTGTGTCCTCGTGAATGTTGATGAGTATCAGGACCCGTATAAGCATGGTCTCCACGTGAACGGCCAGGGCCGGTTTTAAAAACACAATTTATATTGGGGGTCCTGCACAAAAATAAATAAATTAGGAGTCCTCTCTCACATATAAAATAACAGACATTAATATATAAAGCACAATTTGTGGACCTTTCGAATTTGGGGGCCCTGTGCAGTCGCCCCTTCTACATTCCCTCAGGGCCCTTAACGGGCCCACCCCTCGGCTACTTGTCACATTTCCAATACTTGGCCGTTTGTGTGACGCCCCCAAATCTGGGCCCACACAGCCCAAACTTGAGTTGTCAAAAGACTACAACAAAATTATTACAAGGTAGAACAAAGTTCAATAACACAGTGTATAATAATACACAACTAAGTCTTCACTATTATTAACACACTATTTTACAACACGTGAAGACTACGATAGCTATCCCTCGGACTCTCACTCCATTCCCCTGCTAGACCCAGCTATGTTCTCATCTCCTGTTGAAAAACAATGGAACAAAAGAAAGGGTGAGCTCAAATAGCCCAGTAAAGAATATCATGACTAAGATAATGACAAGTAAATTATCGTTAGCCTTCAACAGTTGAGTTCTTGATAGAATACAATAGACTACAAGGTTTGTATCAAAAACTGCAGTTAAATTCTTAAACAATGTTCAGATCAATAATAGCAGCGGAATGAGCAATCTATTAGAAGAATAATGCAGACTATAGTGTCCACTCGCTTCTCTTTTTAGTAAAAATATCATCAACTTTTATCATCTGAAATACCATTAGTCAAGATAATACAAATTCACAGTTCCTGATCATAATCATGCAGATCAACAGTTCATCTTTGCACTACGGGCCAAAGACATTCAATATAACACCAACAGTCATGATTATACCAGATTCAGCCTTTGGTCATAATCATACCAAACAACAGTTCATCTTTGCACTACGGGCCAAAGAGAACATTCACCACGTGCCATAAAAGACACCGAACAGATGTATCGCCTTTAACCTATCATCTGTTCAACAATTATATCGCATCTGTGCCCCCCGCCACAGATATTCACAACAACTTGAATTTGGATGATTAGAATGATATAAATGATGAACAGAAGAAACAGGATAAACAATAAGTATCAGAAGTTTACTTTGTACAGATTCAAATAATGTCCAAATTGTCAACATGATGTGGAGTGAAATTTAAAAATGATATTCAAGATCCACAGTTCAGAATAACGGTTACAGTTCAATAGAAAGGTTCACGTAAATAGGATGGTTCAATTGAAATGATGAAGTGCAACTATTATGGAACATATAATATTTTCAGGAATTATAGAAGCAATAGTTCCATAATAAGTTTCGATTTAAGTGTATGAAAGAAAATAATATCCCTTACCGTAGCAGGTTTGATTAACAAAAGGTGAAGGAAATTAATATCCCTTACCATAGTAAGTTTGAATAATGGAAAATGAAAAAGATGGTATCCCTTATGAGTATAAAGGAAAATAATATCACTTACGAATATGAAAGAAAATGATATTATAAACGAATATGCAATAAAAGTGTCATGTGATAATTCGTGTAAACAAATTATTTCCACAAGAGACAAATAAGAAATGAATACAAATAGTAATTCACCAAAAATGCGGTAATCCGCGTAGTCAGGTTATTCTCAGAGATTAATAAGGAATAAATACGAAAGGTTATTCACCAACAGACGATAATCCGCACCGTAAGGTTATTCCCACAATTTAATAAAAATTGAATACGAAGAGTCATTCACCAAACAGGCGATAATTCGCACCGTAAGGTTATTCTCAGAGATTAATAAGTAATGAATACGAAAGGTTATTCACCAACAGGCGATAATCCGCGCCGTAAGGTTATTCCCATAAATTAATACATGGAAATAAATGGCACATCTTATGAGTAAGAAAGAAACGATATTATTTTCGAGAATCAAATAATGATAATCCTTTACCGTAGTAAGTTTAAATAATAGAATATGAAAGAAGATGACATTCCTTACCTTGATATTGTGAAACAAGTTTATAGCCGAACAAATCCTTCCTTGTTTGTAGCAGTAAAGAATCTGACTTTTGAGTCTTCTAGAGTTTTTAAAATCTCTTTATGTTTTTAAAATAATGTTACTCTCGGAAAGATAGACGGCATAGACTCAAGAATCACCCAATTCGGAGTTAATATGAATGAGTTATGAATTTTCAAAACTAAGACTGAAAATAGTGACGAAAATCAGAATAGGTTACGGTTTTTAGTATTTTAAGGCATGAAGATGACTTCATATGACTTTTCTTCCTTCTTCAAAGTTGTAGAGGACGAAAAACTGAAGAGACAGGCTTTTAATTCATTAAATTCTGACAAATAATGAATTTACTATGATTTTTCGAAAGAGTTACTGTACATAAGAAAATTCCACTCGGGAATTCAAAGAAGAATGCAAAAGATTTCAAAACTAGGAATGACTTAAGAACACTTAGAGAGAACTTACACAAAGAAGTATTTAGAGAGTGGAAGAAAATGTATGTAAGAATGTTATGAAAAATTTCTTAAGTTAAGTGCTCTATTTATAGCCAAAAATCTTATCATAACCAAAATTTCCTAATTTAATCCAAACCATTCATTTCAAGATAATGTTTAATCCATACCATTCATTTCCTCTTTTAAGATTTCTTTAATTTAAACCATTCATTTAAAGAGTATCTTTAAACTACACCATTCATTTCAAATTATATATTATCTTTAATCTATACCATTCATTTAAATATCATCTTTTAATCTACATCATCCATTTCAAATTCTATATTATCTTTAATCTATACCATTCATTTTACATCACCTAACTTTATATTATAAACAAATAACTTTATCAATTCAATTATTCAACAATAATTCACATTTATTCATTATTATGACTAATTGTTATAAATACAGTGTAGTTAGCTTTCTGAGTTAAATACCAAATCAATTAATAATGAAATACAACAGTTTAATCGACATCATAATAGAGATAACAATAATGCAGAAAGTATGTAAAAGAAAGCATACGTTACTTTGTAATGACAATTATTGATTCAATAATGTGAATTACTGTGTATATGCTACTGTGACAACTATCAATTTAATAACATGAATTATTGTGTATGTGACAATAAAGTCAAATATTGTACGATAACCACTTTATCAGTTTAATAATACGAAACACTGTGCAATGCCGTGTGCTACTGTGCAATACCGTGTGCTACTATGCAATACCGTATGTTACTTGTAATACCGTATATTACTATTCTTTTACCACCGGATATTTTAACAATTAAAAGTAATAGTACCATTGACCAATTAAAAATTGTTTATGTCATTTTCTATATCCGACAATTATTCTTTGTGGGGTCCACCAATGATTGGTTCGTACGGCGCCGTCGTACGAATATTCCCCGACAGAACGAATATTCCCCGACCAGAAGAATATTGTCCGACATAATCTAATTTACACATAACATCCTTAACTTTTAACTTTATCAATTTAACCACTTACTGTTTCATGAAAATATATATGAAGAAAAATAAATTTTATATTTCATAAAATTCGGGGTCTTACAGTTTGGTTGCCATCCCAGCATTTATTTGGTAGCATAAAATTAGAACTGGTTGGAATGACTACTTCATTGGAAAGCCGATTAATCTGTACAAGACTGTAAAATAAATTAAACGGTTTGAATTTAATTTATATTTTTTGGATTTAAATTTAACTTAAAATATAAATAATTTAAATATAAATAAAGTTTTAAATTCGATAAATTACTTGAACCCTTTCGAATTATAATTTTTTATTGATAGTCAAGTTATATTCGTTTTGAAAAATTCAAATTGTTAAAACTCGATTCGAAATTATTTTTGACTTAATAATTAAATAAACCTTAATTAAATTTTATTTTATACTCAATAAATTTTATAAATTAAATATAAACAATTTAATATTTAACTCAACTCGGATCGTTAATAGTCTTACATTCGTATATTGAAAAAACAAAACCGCAGGCCCGGCTCGTTATTTGGGCCTACGATTCCTTTTCCGGGTTGCTCCTGTTCGCAATCGGGTTAATCCTTTTCTTGCAGGGCAGAGAGTTTCAGAGCTTCTTTGCAAAAGGGTGTGGTTCTTGACGTTTTGATGGCAGTTTGGAGATTTAACGACGAATGGAGGGTCGAAGATTTAGCCTGGGATTGGATGAGGCAAATAGTTGGCGACTCCTTATTGGCTCTCCCGTGGGTTTTCTTTCTTCTTCATTCTTGGAAAGTTAAATACGAATAGCACTAAATTCAACTCATCTAGTACTATGTTAGTGTGTGATTGTGTGTGTACATTTATGTTTGTGTACATGTGTAATGGGTAGTTTTGGAATTATGTTAAAAGTTGATTTGTGTACAAGTGATTTTTTTTAATATATATTTTTTAACTTTTTGGATATTCATGTATTTGTTTGTTAATTTGTTTGCTTTTCTTCGAGGCTATTTTAAAGTATATCAATAATAACTATCTTACTTTTTCTCTTTAATTTTTAATTTTTATTTTCTCTTATCTTTTTTCATTCATATTTTTTAAAAATATATTTTTTTCAAGGACAGTTGTGTAGTGCACATTCGTCTATGACGACGATTTTTTTGGACTACGACGACGGTTATTTCTGGTCTATGACGACGGTTGAATCGTCGTTGTAACTAAAAAAATCATCGTCATAACTAATTGTGCACTACACAGCTGTGTATATATATTTTTCTACACACATGATGTGTGGGACATAAATTAGTAATGAATAAGTTGGGCTTTGTAAAGAAGTACTGCCTGTAATTATATGTAATAAATAATGTGACAAGTTGGAATTTTGTATTATATATTTTCATGTATTAGTGGTGCTTTTGATGGATAAGGGATTGATGATTTATGATCTTAAATTGCTGTTATGTTCATTTCAACTTGGACTCCGATATTTGGTTGGATTTGGAGGCTTGTATTCACTATTTGTCGTAATTTATTCGGAGTAACTTATAACTTATTTTAAAAATTAAATTAAAAAATAGTGTTTATTATACTAGTTTATTACAAATAAAATGTGAGCCAAGTATAACATCTGTAATGCACCGATGAAAACTTGATACTTTCCTTTGAACTTATAATATGCATTTCTAACTTATTTATCAAATATATCAATTTATTTTCTTATAATCTATTTGCAAAATATCAATCAATGGTGTAGATTGGAAGGGATCCCGCGGGCCCTCCCCCCTAACCCATGCTCTCCTACTAGTACGCCTAGCCCAACCCGTTTATATTATAGTATATAATTTTTAGAAGTTAATATTTTTATATAAAATTTTGATATTTTTACATATAGATCATACTAAAAATGTTGTCACAGATGTTTAACAATAGTTAAATCGTTGCTATAGACTCTATATGCGGATCTTATATATAAAAATATCAAAATCTTACGTAAAAATATCAAATTTCATTTTTTTTGTTCATATTGATATTAACCCTTCCCTAATTGTATAAATATTTTTAGTATTGGACTTATATTTTAAGAATATAAATTTATTTTATATTATACCGTAAATAATATATTTAATGTATTTTTAACTTTCAATACATTTCAAAGTCTATTTATAATTTTTAAAGTCAGGTAAAGAAAGTTAATATTAAAAAATAAATTTAGTTTTAAAGTCAAATATATAAAATTAATATTATGATTAATGTTAGATGTCACAAATTTGATCTCTCAAATTAACTTAAATATACATGTTATTATTGTAGTAGTATGTAATGAAAATTTTAAGATTTTTCATGATATTAAACAAATATAATAGTAACATGTGTATTTAAAAAGCATTTAATAAAATTTGAGACTCTTAATTTTATTCTAATATTAAAATAATTAGATATACATGAATTTATGTGTATGTTAAAACTAAAAATATAAAAATGTTTATTTTATGTTTATACATTTTTAATATTACATTAATAATTTTTAGTGCTAAAAAGTTTTTCATAAATTTTTGGCCCTTTCCACTTGAATTTTTGGCTGCGCCCCTGTATCAATAAGCTACTTAATAAAGCTGTTAAATAAGTAATACTCATTTTGTTTTAAATTATAAAATTATTATCGATTTTTTAAAAGTTAATTTTAAATATTTTTAAATTTAAAATTAATATAAATTTATTTAGTTTATGTTATTATAATTATGCATATTATAAATTATTTACGAAATATTATTAATTATAAGATTTATTATTTTAAAATTTTAAATAAATTAATTCTAATTTTAAATTTAAAAATATTTTTAATTAACTTTAAATATGAATCTTATAATTTAAAAGGGAGGGAGTAATATTTAAAATAAATTGCTACAAACAAGGTAATTTTCTCTTAAATATTCTTTTATTTTCAATTTATTTTCCCAAAAGGACAGCTAACCATTACCGAAATTAGAAGAACCCAAACAAGCCCTAGTCATTCATAAAGTCCTACTGGGACACTGAAATCTCGAATCAAACCCTGAAAGGAAAACAATGGCGAACAGACGTTGCCTTCAAACCCTTACACGCCACTACACCTCTATTCTATCTCCGAACTCATCATCCCTCCAATCCCTCAAAACTCTAAACCCTCAACTTCAAGCCCTAGCCCTAATCAATCCTTCTCAAATTCTCTCCTCCAAATTTCACCACATTTCCACTAATATGAGATCCAATTGCTATACCCAGATCACAGTCGCTCGTCATTTCTCATCTAATCAGTGTGATGATAAAGATAATGAAGAGGAAAATGAAGATGAAGATGATGATGATGATGATGATGAGGAAATGGAAGATAACGACGATGATGAGAATGTTTCGGCTTCGAATTCAGGTGTGGAGAGAGAGTATTCATCAGAGGAAAGAGAAAACGAGGCTGCTGCTATTGGGTATAAGGTCATTGGCCCGCTCCAGCGTTCTGATCGGGTTTTCAATGACTACGAGCAGGTTTTTGCTGTTATTCAGGTTCAAGTGTCCCACTTTCAGCATTTTTCTTTTTTATTTGGATGTTAAGATGGAGAATTGAAGTGTGTATAGTTTGTTTCTATGGTCTGTAGATTGGGTCACACCAGTTTAAGGTGAGCAATGGGGATTGTATCTATACGGAGAGATTGAAGTTCTGTGAAGTGCATGACAAGGTGAGGTTGCTTGTTTGTCATCATACGGGCTTGCAAAAAACCTACTTTAGTATTGCATAACTGATGGATAATTCGCGCTATTGTTGATAATAATATTTACATTACATTTGCTCTGCTTTAGTGTGCTAATGTTCTTTTATGTAGTTAAAGATCCACAGTATACCACTGTAATTTTTTGTAGTTTAAGATCATCAGTGTGCTTCTGGATTGCCTGGTGATGTTCATTAGTTTAAATGTCAGTTGCCGGCATATGCTTCTGATATCTCATGTTTCCAGTTTTTCGCTCAGTTGCAAATTCACTGCCTTTTGTGATGGTACTCAATTTTGGATGATAGATTTTTCAAGATGAAAAGGCTGCATAGTACAATAAACACATTGAATTTCTGTGGGAGTCATGGGACATCTGCTTATAAACTTCACTGTGTTATTTGACCAAATTGATGTTAAGAGTTTGTTCTGCATATTAGGAGAAACCTTGGTTTTTTAGATGGAGGACTCCTTGCAGTTATTAATGAATTTTTTCACTCATCATAACTTAATAGATTGATAGATATTAGAGGTTTTCGGGTTGTGAGGGGTATCACACACCGACCATTATGTTGTGGGATTTTTATACGACTAGAATGGAAACGTTGAGATTTTTTAACTTGCATATGATTGGGTGAACTCATGCCTTGCAGCTTCCCTAATTTATTCTCTTAGCTTCAGTTAACTACAAATAGGTGGATGGTTCAATGCACGTCACGTTGTTCTAAAAACTGTGGAATAATAAGTAGAAAATCATCATGTATTACATTTTGTATTAAATTTCTTTTAGAATATCAGCATGTCCTACCTACCTTTCTTATATCTAATTTGTCAATTCATGGCACCATCCATCTTACCAAAGTACTGAACCCGGTTACAATGTTTCATGATTTTAAGGCTGCCTGAGATTTTAATCTAAATGAGAATACTCCCTGTTGTGCTTTTTGTTCAGTAAAGTGATTGCCATAAACATTTTTTTTTTAAAATCTATTTAATTTTTACTTTTTGTATCTGGGTTTTCTGTTACAGCTAGCTTTCTATGTACTGATTTCATTTGCCATTCTCACAAATGCCATTTGGCAATTAAGGTTGCCTAGACATTTGTGCAGTTCAACATTTAGGTTTTATTTAAAGTTTTCCACATGTTTAATCATATAACAATCAGTTTATGCTGTTATTCTATTTTATGTTGCAGTTAATTCTAAACAAGGTTCTAATGCTGGGATCTGCTACTCAAACGCTTATTGGGCGGCCTGTATTGCCTGATGCAACTGTTCATGCTGTTGTTGAAGAGCATGTAAGAGTCAATACATATTATTTTCTTTTCTCTTTGGGCCTATATATGTTATGTCACCTATTATAGAGAATTAATCAAACATATTTTTAGAATTTCAAGCAAGTTCCATAGATACAGTATAAGAACACAGATTATACTCTTCTGATTCGGGCTTAAAATAACATTATCACATTGATTGTAGAGAAATCAGTGGTTTCAAAGAGTTTTGGATATTGATTCATTGACAACGTGGTCCGCCTTAATTTTATATACAGTGATTGTACTTTTGTGGAAATGGCATCGTCTCAATTTTCTTTTTTATTGAAATTATCTTTATGTATCAATTGACAAAAGTGGCCAACTCCCCTATATGGTAGGGGACGTAGGATACGTGTAGCCAGTTTCACACAGTGAGTCAGAGGCTTCACTCTGTTGGATATGATGGAATTGTCTCAATTTATCTTTTACTTGCCTATTAGAGAGTTTACTTCTTATTTGCCTTTCCCTTCCAGGCTCTAGATGCAAAAGTTATCATTTTCAAGAAAAAGAGAAGGAAGAACTATCGCCGAACGAAAGGGCACCGGCAGGTAAGTCTGGTTTATACTTTTGCTAAATAAAAACTGAAGAAGATTGTCTGGCTTATCATTTTTAGTATACCAGCACTTGTAACTTATTGGCTTTCTTATAATCTGCTTCTTACTTCTTTAGGAATTGACAAAGCTAAGGATAACGGATATACAAGGAATTGAAAAGCCAGAAAAGACTGTACCTGAGAAGACCAAAAAGACAGCTAGTAAGAAGGCAGAAAAGGTAGCAGTTGCAGCATAGAAGGGGGCAGCAATGCCTTTTTATTTAATCTACTTCTTTTTTCTCTTCCCACCCATCCAATGTGTTACATCATCACTGTTGAGTTTTGGCTCTGATGGTGTTTGAAAGAGCATTTTTGGTTACTGTTCTGTCAATATAAATCTTGGAAGTCATTAGAGCAAAAATTCTGTGAACTTAGAAAAAAAGGGGAATGGGCCAGTTAAGATTAGTATCTGGGTGCTCTGAGAAGCAGGACAGAATATTTTTTAGTGCAATTTGTTATTGTTAACAATTCTAAATTTTCTTTGATCTTGCCCATCTTATGGTAGTAGTAGTTTTTGGGACACCCTTGAAAATACTATGAAAGTATGGTTTACATGATTGGTTGTACATTAGAAGTCTTGTGACCAAGCTTAGTCTCTCTTGAAGTGAGGTCTGGTGATGCTTAAGAATGAATAAGTGAGGTCTGGTGAAGCTTTAAGATTGTTCTCATATCAATATGCTAGCATTGAAGTATGATAGGACTTGCCTATTTCAATATGTAAATTCTTTAAATTACCAGTGATAATATATCTCTGTAAGAATTTCATATATGTATCGGCGTGTCTATCTCTTTTCTGCTTCCTCATTTTTTCTATTTATTTATTTATTTCATCGAACACTCTTTTCTGCTTCCCCATTTTTTCTATTTATTTATTTATTTCATCGAACACGGTTTCATTTATTTCATCGAACACGGGTTCTTACTAGTAACAGTTGGGAGCAATATCTCATTGTTTTTTTCAAACACAGATTCTTACTAGTAACAGTTGGGAGCAATGTGGACGGAGACAATGACTTGGTGGACTTGGCCCCCCAATTTAAAGCTTAGAGATGGGGATTAATCTAAACAACACTTTTGCTTCACTCTTTTGAGCATCTCCATCCTCCGCTATACATGCATGCATGCATGCATACATACATACATACATACATACGCACCCACCTTAGGTTTCATTTTCATTAACATGATGTTCTGTGAAGCGCTGCACTTAATTTCCATTTGGATAGCAGTGTAGTTTTCAATTCAGTGAGAAACTGACAATTAAAAAGTTTGGGAATACAAAACAAGGGGCGAGAGAAAGTACACAGAGATATTGAAGAAGAACCTCAAGATAAGCCATTAAATTATCTATTAATCCAAGGAGGGAGGGGGTTGACATGATAATTAAGGACATTATGTTATACTTCTGATCTCTTCCATGAACGAAAGAATCTCATTTTACACTAGCAACCAAAGAATTGAGATTTTTATTCCTTAGAATTCTTAAAAATAAATCGATAAATATAAAGGGAGAATACATAAAGATGAAAGGCTGAAATTGAGTTGCAATTTGTACATGTTTCACGTAAACTGTACCTACAGCAATACTAATATGGCCTACAAGCTAGTGGTTGACGAAATTAATTAATTTATGTTAATTGGAGAAGGAATAGCCAGCCCTCTTTCTCCTTTCGCAACACAAGCGAGAGTGCTTTCAACAGTCAAGTGGATGTGGAATGATTCGCTTTGTTTTGCCACCTGTACCCCCCAACTATGCTATAAACAAATATCCAGAGTTGTTTTGAGTGCTGCTCCCTCCCACTTTTTATAATTAATTAATTAAACATATGTTTATATTTATGGTAATGGAATTCTTTGTCCCACCACTACCTCCATTTCATGTGGAGTGTAGACCCCAAGTAATTCTCCATTACTCCTATATTTATTAAAATTTGGAATTAACTTTAATAAGTGCAAATGTAAGCAAGTTTAATTGTTGGGACGCTGTTGGACATGATTGATCTTTGTTAGTTTTAAAATGAATTATTTGTTTCTGGCTTTCTGCACTCTGTGTGTGTGTTTGTGTCTGTACTTTGCTAACAATTTTTTGATCGCTTGTTTTATGAAAAATGTACGTGCAACGATGATACATAGATGTGTCGGGGATTCTTCTATATGTGGAAAAATCTTGAACCATAAAAAGAGTAATTTGATAGAAACCACTTTTCGATTTTTGGTTATTTTATGAAACGGATATATAATCTACGATTTTCTGACCTTCTAAAGTCTAGAGGGTCAAAGTGATTTTTTCCACTAGATTTTATATGTATGTAGGATTATTATTATTCTTCATCCAACTTCAGCGGTTAAGCTTCTTGACATTGAGAAGAATATTCTTATTTCCAACATTTCAAAACTTCTTTTGAGATTTGCTTTTCAAAGTGGAAGGCTGCCCTAGCTATTTGTTAAATTCGCATATATATATATATATATATATATATATACACACACACACACTAGTAATTGCTCGTGCCTTAATTGTTTGTGCCTGAAGGCACGACATAATAAAAAATTAAATTAAAATTTAAAAAAAAAATATTATTATTATCTGTATTATTATTAAAGAAATTATAAATATTATTATTATTATCGGTATTATTATTATTATTATTATTATCGGTACTATTATTATTATTATTATCGGTACTATTATTATTATTATTATCGGTATTATTATTATTATTATTATCTGTTTTATTATTATTACTAGAGATAACCCGTGCCTGAAGGCGGTACAACTAATATAGCAGTTGAATACTGTATCCAATATTTTTATATTAAAAAATCTAAAATTATTGTGAATTTTTAGTTCCATATAGAATTGAAAGTCCAACCATTAATATAAAAAGATTGATACTCAATTCAGTCATAGTTTCTTTTTTAGGCAAACATTAGGGTGTTATTCATTTCCAACTTAAAATTAGTTCTTGACAGGTTTGAGCAATTAATTGATTGACGATAGCGGGCTCAAATTTGTGTAATATAGTGTTTTCGCGTATCTCACACACATTTCCTTTATTGACAAAACAGAATGAGAAGTTTGACAGCATTTATTTGTTTCCAGTATCTCTAACCATCGATCAATATGATTCATGAACAGTATTTTCTGTAGAAAAGGGTAGTACTATAAGCCATTTGGAGGATCCAATGAGGGAAAAAAAAATGTAAAAATTCAAAAGAAAGATTTTTACATATATACCCAAAAGTATAAAATAAGCCCTTTAAGGCCAAACAAAAAAGTATTGTCATAACACTAATTAAATCGCATCACCATAACATTTTTCCTCTATATTTCTTTTTGAAATTAGACAAAAGATTTTCATACCATGAGTCAGAGTATACTACAATAGTTGCTCTCGATATAGCCCGCAAAAACATCAAAGAGATGACACGTAATTGCCCGTGTCTGAAGGCACGACGTAAATTAAAATTTTAAAAATACTCTATTACATAAAGACTCTTTGCAACCTAAAATAACTTACAAAACAATTAGAATGAATCTGAACCGTCCTTGTGATTTTTCACTCAAATCAATTTGCATGTGAAAACATAACGACTGCAATACCCGAAAAACAGGAAAAGAGCGTTAATGCTAAAAGGTGGCCCGTGTTGTTTATGTGTAATTTTATTATTATTATTATTACTATTACTATTATTATTATTATTATTATTACTACTACTATTATTATAATAATAATAATAATAATTATTATTATTATTATTATTAGTATTTTAATTATTATTATTACTATTATTATTGTTGTTATTATTATTATAGTGTAGTTTTGAATTTGATTTGGAAGGAAAATCTAAGTGGATAAAATTTTGAAAAAAATATGTTGAATTGGGGGTGGGGAATGAGTGATAGATTAGTGGTCGTTAGTCCTAGATGAATTTAAACTGTTAAATGTTAAAGTTTAAATTGATTTAAAGCTGTTAAATATTAAAATCTTGAGATTTAAGTCGCTCTATTTTATTATATAAATATGCATGAGATGTAGTTTGAAAAAGTAGTAGTCTTGAACACATTGATGAACAAGATTTGGGATTCTCTATACGTGTTTAAAGATAGAGAGGGGAGGGATAAGCAATAGATATAGATGCACTACCAAAGGTGTAAATTTTAGATTGACACTTGTCAACTAGTGGATTACAAGTTGTACATACTTTTGAGCAAACGTAATTTTTGTCTTGCAAATATAGAAATGTTTAGCCAACATTGCCCCTCTATTTTTGATGTGCCAAGTAAGTCCCCTATACATTACACTTGTGTCGAAACAAAATTATTCAAGTTATGTTTAACTATGTCAAAAGTAGCTCAGAAAAATATTTTTATCTATGTCAAAAAGGGGGACAATTTTGTAATTTAACACAATTTTATGTATATTTAAAGGAAATTGATGTTTTTACAGGATTTTTTGATATTTTTACATGAAAAATGTCGTTATAGGTCTATAACGATGGTTTTAACTATCGCTATAGGTCTATAGTGACAATTTATATGTGAAAATATCAAAAAAAATTGTGAAAAGATCACTTCCCTATTTAAAATGTTGTAATAATGAGAAATAATGTTTCCACTTATTTTCTCTCAACCCAATTGAGAACAAAGGGCACAGTGCAAAAATCATAAATGTAACCCACCTAAGAAAGAGTACCAAAGGGCAAATCATAATCTTAAACTTAGCTAGCTTAGTTGAAGTGGTAAGAATAATTAGGAACAAGTCATTTTCATGGGCAATTTCTATGATGTATATTTGTGCCTTTCCAACTAGATATAGTCTTAGTGGTGTAATTATTAAGTCGTTTCTTTTATATTTTGTCTTTCCAATTTGGCAACTTTGTTTTACACGTATCTTTGTGTAGTGGATATATACATATAAGTACATGTATTTAATGTTCAAACAAATCTAAAATGTAGTTGGTTTGAACTTTTTATTAATATAGGCCAATTTTTATTCTTTTTTTATTCCTTTTTTTTTTTCTGACAAAGGATTAGTAAGATTCATCCATCTTATGCCTCTAAAATGTGGCTCACAGGCATTAAGTTGGCAAATTATGTAATCCTCCACTAATGCTACTTTGATTTTTGATTGATTCTTCCTTTGATGATGTATAGGAGGAGGATCATATACAATTATATTGAGATCAAGTGATTAAGAAGAATATTCACCAGACAATATTTTATACGATCATAGATATTTATATCGAATTTTAAATGATCAAGAATATTCACTAGGACAATTCCTTAGATTAGCCATATAAGCTTGTAACCTTTAATGTCAATCTTTATCAATTTTTAGCGATTTTTATATTTTATCGGTATTTTAAAATATACGATTAATGTAATTTGACGTTACGTGTATTATTGGCTAAATTATTTATCAGTTTAAGCTTTTAGAACCACTTGTAAAATGTATATGATCTTAAAATTTGTAGTTGCATCTAACTTTTTATTTTTATTATGATGGAAACTGCTCTGCAGTGGGGTTGGTTTATTTCAGCTTCTTGACTTTGTCATTTAAAACGTAATTTGTAGTCATCTTGGCAATTGTAATGCCACAATTCAAAAATGTGAACCCACTAATCCACTATTTATAGCTCCACTGGTGCAACCATTGACCAAGAATACTTTAAAATGAGGGGGTCCAACTAATTGTGTGTTTGCTCCACTGCAGTGCATAGCTGAGTTGTTCTGAAACTTTTGAGTAGATCTTATAATGAGTTAGACTCTATCTTCACTGACCAAATTAGAGATATTGAAAGAGTAATGATAAGAAAATAAAATATTAAAATAATTATAAAAATAATAAGAAAATAAAATGAGGCGATTATATTTGTTGCACATTTTATTCTATACTTGCTATGAAATGAAAACCATTTTTAAGAAATCAATTTTTATTTTTATTCATTCCGTTAAAATGAAATAATCAAATACACTTTGTCTCCTTTAGTTATAATTTACCATTTTGGACCTGATTTTTTCATTCCAAATGTAATAATTACTACATTCAAAATTTAGTCAAATGGGGGAATTGGATTAAAATAATTTGATGAATTTTAGGGGCATATAAGGAGCTACAAACAAAAGTAAATTGAGACCATTAAAAAAAAAAAAAAAGTAAATGGAAAATTTGAAAGTGAATACATGACATTGTCATTTTGCAACTGACCGTTCAATTATAGCGCAAGAGTGTACGAAGGAAAAAAGGAGAGACAAAGATACTCTTGGTATATTCTGGTGAACCACGGTAATGCATATATCCCATTAGTCGCGCCAAATGAAAAAGTACCCCACCAAAACTCCCAACGTATTACAACATTGAGACAGTCACAGAGAGACCGAAGAGAGAGAAACAATTGAGAGAGAAACCAGTTCAATTGAGAGCCAAAAAAAAAAGGGAAAAGAGAGAGAGTTGAGGGGTTTTATCAGCAATTTTGCCATGTTTGGGAGGTTTGATTATGGCCTGATGGATGGGTTTTGGGGAGGAACTTAGCCTCTCTAAATTCCCAGTTTTTTCCATTTCTTTCATCTAGCACTTATTTGAAAACCAAGAAAATCTAAGAAAGTGGGAAGAAAAGGGCTATATGATTGATTTTGAGTTCTGGGGTTTTTTCATTTGCTGATTACAATATTACACCATAAATATTCAGTTTCTGCTTTTCTAGGTACGTGTGCTTGCATTCATAGGAGCTGACAAGCTGCAAAATGGTACATTTTCTTTATTCTGCAAGTCATGTTTTTGTAGTTATCTTGATTAATAATAAAGCTGTTGAGTTCTAAGTACTTTTTTTTCCTTCTAAAATTTTGATTTAAAAAAAGAAAAGAAAAAAAGAAGAAGTTAATATGGAGAGCTTAATCAAGGTGGTCTGGTTTCTAACTGTATGAAAAAGTTTTTTTTGTCACAATTATGAGAATTGGTCTGAAATTTTAGCTCCAAGTTCAATTATTGTTCACACTTTTTGAGGATTACACGATTACTGTGCCTTTGAAAATGCATTTGTTTTGGAGTTGTACAAAATGGGTTTTTGAATTTATTTTGCTGTCACAAGATTCACACTTGTTAGAATTTATTTAAAGCTTTAGCTCTATATTAGGTTCTGTTATTGTTCTAACTTATTGAGGCTTACTTGCTTGCTCCATAAATTAAAAAATACATTTGTTTGAATTTGTTGGAAGAAATAGATATTGAATTTTAGGTTTGTTGAGATGAAGTTATGGCTACTTTTGGGAATAGAACTTTGCATAATTTTGACTACAAAAGAAACATTAAACACAGTTTATATATTTGAACATGCTTGCTAGGACATGTGTATAATATGTTTAGCAGAACTAGTTCACCTATTATGTTATCAGATTCACCTAATATGTGTTCTTTTCCTTCGTTCAAAAACTCCTTTGCGAAGTTAGGAGAAGTTCTGTAATAAAAAAGGCAGGTCACATTATGTGGCTGGTCAAAGGTTTATGCGAATCTCAATTCACCACCATCTTGCTCATTTCCAAGTGGTAACTTGATAAAAACATAAGTGTTGACCTAAGACCACCATCTTGCTCATTTCCAAGTGGTAACTTGATAAAAACATAAGTGTTGACCTAAGACCTGGCTGCCTGTCTAGGCTTGGCTGCCTAACTGTGTGTGAGCTTACTCCTAGGGGCTTCCTTAAGAACTTGAAGCCCCCTCTTGGACTAATAAAAAAAGAAAATGTACATAGAAAACACAAGAATTTAAAAAAAAAAAACCTTTACCCTTGTATTCAATAGTGCTATTAGAGAAAACTTGGATAATGATCTTAAATTGGCTTTTTTTTAGGGCTCTGAGTTGTTTTCCATGCAACTGGTTCAATTGATCATCCTGTTTCGATTCTTTTATTTATTATGTACTCCTTTGCTGTCAATTTAGCTCGGTTTCGATAACTTTAAGCAATTTCCAACAGGTGGTGGTCTTATGAAGACTTCAAATTGGCCTCTGCAGCATATTTCACTTTCAGGGAAGAGAGGTGCTTGTGAGATTGCTGAATATCTGTCAAGCTGCAAGATAAATTTGTCTGATGTTCTGTTGCTGTATGGTAGCCTGAATCTTGCTGCTAAATTTATCGGTTAAATTTCCACTTGTAATTTTATGCAAAGGAAAATTTATCCCCTTTGGCAGTGAACAAACCAGACAAAAAGTTGGCTTCCTTGGATGCAAACATATAGCTTAGCAATATATATCCTGATATCTGTGATTCAGCTCTCTTGGGCAAATCTCCTTTGGCAAGTTCGCGGAACGAAGTGGCTGTAGTTGGAAAAGTTCTTTTGGCAGTTATCTTTCAAGAGCCTCTTCTTTGGTCAGTAATTTCAGGTCCAATTGAACTCTGCACAGTTCTTCGTTGCGGGTATCACTTCAACCTGTCAGGAAGAACTAATTCAGCAGTTCTACCTGGCTGAGTTTGTGTTTCTGCTGCTGGTAAATCTTCAGTTGGAAATTTCTTCAAGTAGAAACTTCAGTCCATTTACTGGGCAAATCTCCTTTGGCATTCGGGTGTCTTGTTTAGACTCCCATCATCCCTTTTTTGGGCAAATCTCCTTTGGCATTAGATCTCCACTTGTTGGAGATTCTATCTCGATCTCTGTATCTTAAAGATCAGATTGATCTAAAAAATTACAAAAAAAAAAATTACTTTTAAAGTATATAGTGATATATAATAGCATTGCATCCTTAGTGTTCAGCGTCACCTGCAGATCTTTAAACGAATTAATTCCTTTCGAGTTATCATTCGGACTGGACCAGCTGCATGTTCTGACTTGCTCGTTGAGCAGTAAATCTCTGGTAAGTCTCTCTATCCTTTGGTATTAGTTGGTGTTAACTGAATCAAGTTAGAATATCTTTCCTTCAATGAATCTAATCATGATTATTCTTTGTTTTTCCCTGTGTCAAATGAAATCTCATTCAAATAATTTCTCTGCTTAAACTTTCGAATGGTTGTTTTACTGATACATCTGTCTCCATGCATGTTCAGGTATATAATTTGGTTAAGCTACTTGCTTTGAGTTATAAGTGATGGATTTGCTCCTTAGTGACTTTGATAGTTTCAGTGAGAGCAGTGGCTTTGAAGATCAAGATCACAGTGAACTTATGTATGGTGGTCAGGCCTGTTGTATTCTGTCGAGTCTTGAGGAAACCATTGGAAAAATTGATGATTTCCTCTCATTTGAGAGAGGATTTGTGCATGGGGACATTGTGTGCTCAGTAACAGATCCATCTGGGCAGATGGGAAGAGTCAGCAATGTTGATATGCTTGTTGATTTAGAAAATGTTCATGGAACCAAAGTGAAACATGTTGATTCGAAAAAGCTTGGAAAGATACGTTCTATTTCAGTTGGGGATTATGTAGTGGGTGGGCCATGGCTTGGTAAAGTAGAGAACATTGTTGACTTTGTGACCATTCTGTTTGATAATGGTACAAAGTGTGAATACAACACAATGGGTCCAGAGAAGCTCATACCTCTTTCTCCAGACTTGCTTGAAGATTCACAATACCCTTATTATCCTGGACAGAGAGTGCGGGTTGAGCTCTCATCTATTGCCAAATCATCCAGATTGTTATGTGGTCCATGGAGAGAAAAGCGAGACGAAGGAACTGTTTATGATGTGGATGCTGGAATGGTGTATGTTAATTGGCTTGGCTGTGCTCTAGTAAATTGTGAAAAGGTGGCTGCCCCACCAAGGCTACAAAGTTCAAAAGACCTAACCTTGTTGTCATGTTTCTCTCATGCAAACTGGCAGCTTGGTGATTGGTGTACACTACCGCTTGTTGACGATATGGGTGTTAATGAACAGATTTCTCTTAATGCATCGACTTTTGGGCATATGCAATCAGGTAGAGTATTTGAAAGGAGTCTTGCTTCGAAAATTCAGGATATATTTGTTATTGTGAAGACAATGAGAAAAGTGGATGTTATTTGGCAGGATGGCAGCCAATCATTTGGGTTGGATTCAAATTCTCTATTTCCCATAAATATTGTTGATGCTCATGATTTTTGGCCTGACCAGTTTGTTGTGGAAAAAGGAAGTTATGATGATCCACATGGTACTGACATTCAAAGATGGGGTTTTGTGATAAGCGTGGATGCAAAGGAACGAACTGTGAGGGTAAAATGGGAAACTTCTACAGTAAATCAAGCAACTGATTTGGAAGGAGAGGTGATGGAGGAAACTGTGAGTGCTTACGAACTGGTTGAGCACCCAGACTACTCGTACTGTCTTGGTGATGTGGTGTTTGGGATGCATAAGAGCCAGTTTTTGGATGTAGCTGGTGGGAAAAGTTACATGGACCATGCGACCAGCAAAGGCTTCACGGATGAGGCGGATGTACTGAAAGGTGAGGCCTGTGGTAGAGAAGATCAGAATGGACCGTTCAGTAACAGTTACTTATGTCAAATTGGCATCATTGCGGGCTTCAAAAATGGCAATGTTGAAGTGAAATGGGGTACTGCTCTTAGAACCAAGGTAGGAGTCTTCATAATTTCTATATTCAAAGTTGTATTTCTTTAATTTATTTGAATATTCTGCTGGACCTCATAGTAGTTTGGGTCCTTGTGATGCATTTTCTTTAGTGGTGGACATTTGCGATAAAATCAGCTTCCCATTTGTAGTTTTAGGAAAATATTACTTCAGTCCTTGCATTTGATG